>JARYHS010012519.1:58961056-59368037 GCA_031002005.1 Vandiemenella viatica | reverse complement strand
GTCACTGACCTTAGACACACTGCGCGGACCATAACACTGAAAGAATGGGAAATGAAATGGCAAATCAACAAGGATTCCAAGGGATTGTGGCATCGGGCCATTTGCAACAGAATCGAAAGAACGCCATGGTACGAGACCAAAGAACTGAGCAGAAGGAAGATTACATTATTCAACAGGTTACGTACAGGACACTCCCTTTTAAAGGATAAGAAGCATATCATGAACATTGTAGAGTCGCCAAATTGTGATAGATGTGGTGAACTGGAAGATATATATCACGTCTTACTTAGATGCAAAACATACAGAGACATGAGAAAGGAGCTGATTGAAAAACAGCTAAAAATACTGATATAATATCTCTAATGATCAACTTAGCAACTCCCTGTACCAAAGTTGTCAATACCATATGCAAATACGTAGATAATACCAAAATTTGTATATAAGTCAAAAAAATATAAACCCTAACAATAACAACCCTATGTTTATGGCGTAATTAGCCTAAGGCTAACAGCCAAGATAAAAAAAAAAAAAAAAAAAAAAAAAAAAAAAAAAAAAAAAAACAGTACATTTTTCACGCACATATCTCAAATAACATAATAGTTATGATTTTTTAAATCGGATGATTCTTTCTAATACACCCTGAATTTAGTTTGATCTTTAGGCCTATTTGTTTATGTTAGGTCAGGAGTTTAGTTTACGAAAATATTATCATTATTTTATTGCTCCGTTCATACCGAGCCAGCCAGACCTTCAACTTTTAAACTGTGAAAAACTCATCCAAAATTTTTCGGTACTTTTCGAGTGACACGAATACAAAAACAAATCCACTAAAATGGTGGCTTAGTGATTTGCTTATGCGATAACTAATGATTGGGGCCTCCTCCGTGAACTTGGAGTTCATTTGGCTTTAGGTTTATCTGGTCATGTATGATACCGGAGCACAGGTAGCCATTACAAAGATCAAGCTGTATTTCTTGCAAACTAGCTTTTGACCAAAGCTTCGTCCACGTTGAATAGAAATGCGTTAGGTAGTTTTGCTGTCGCCCTGTAAATTATCATCAATATTAGACGTAGTTTCCTCCTATTCCATTAACATTTATTACGTTGATGGCTCAGAGATTGAATAACCAATACTTATGTAATACATTTCTTTCTTTATATTTCGATCATATTTTAATTTTCCAATTAAAATATCGTGCTCAGATTTTAATCCCGAACCTAAAGTTTCCAACTGTGAAAACGCCGTCAAAAACTGTTATATAGTTTTCAATTTATGCCAGTTTATATGTAAAATGTTGATAATGGAGTTTAATTTCATGCTCCAACAGCAGGAAATGCGGTTCAATCGGACATACCTCAGATATCAAGCCAAGTCCCAAGCATTAAAACTGTGAATCAAATTACAGTGCGCTAAAAACGAGACTTCTCCGTTCATTCAGTAATTCCGTAGTAGGTAATAGACTTGCGCATAATAGTTCGCGACTGGGAGCGCTCAGTTTAGTTCGCAGCTCCCTCGCAAACTTTTTCGCTCTTTTAGTTCGTTAGTTCCCGTCTCTACTTCAGAGGAACAGATCATTCGCTCACCTTGCCACCGCTACTGCACGTATTTTGTTTGTTATGACAGTTTTATTTGGACATTACTTAATAATTTTTTCGTTTCTAAATGGGTAAAATGGGGCATTCAACTGTTACAGACATTCGTAAAATATTAATGTTTATTTTTTTTTTTTTTTTTTTTTTTTTTTTTTTTTTTTTTGCAACTTAGAAACTAATAACAAATTCGACCCTTTGTAAAATTTGCGAAAGCACATTATGATTTATCTTTTGAATGATGTAATGCGCGTTTACCTAAACGTCACTTCAGAAATGTTATGTAATGTCAAAATTAACAAAATCAAACAAATGTGCCATTACAAAGTCAGTTGATTGCGCAACTAACCAAGATGATGTCGTCAACTATCCACCAGAATATTTGAACTCACTTGAATTTGCCAGGATTGCTGCCTCATAATCTTCAATTAAAAGTAGGATCGGTGGTCATAATGTTGCGAAATATCAACCAACCGCGCTTGAACTAGTTCGTTCGGTAACTACACAAGACTAATAGACAACCGACACTTCAGAAACTTCAAGTGGGTGGAATTAGATGAAGAACACCGAGAATCATAGTCTGAAGGATAGTGTTACTCTCCTGGAAGAGAAGATTATCTGTGAGAAATTTGATTATAATCGGTTGAACAAAGTGGATCTGCTGGTGCATAGACCAGTGGTTCCCAACAGAGATGGTGCCGCCCACCACTGGGTGCTGAAGTGGTCGTAGGGAGGAGAGGGGGGGGGAGGGTTCGGTCGAACCAAGGCAAGTTTAGGGGACGTTGAGGTGCAACCATCATCTCCCTGCTTTCTAATATAATATCAGCATCAAATAAGTTTTTAATTGTATTGCTACTATCATACACAGCCAAAAGAGGATTTCGCGTAGTCAGAAATTTATTAGCTAAGATAGGAAATAGATTATCAATAGTGAAACGCGGCGATTTAAAACTGCTGATGACAAAATAATAAGGCATTAAAAATATAGAAAAATTAGTGCCATTACAATAAACTTACCCCCCCTAATAATTTTTTTCGTAATATATATTTATTAACTAGCTGCCCCGACAGACTTCTTTCTGTCAAAAGTTATTGTCCTATCGTAGTCCAATAGAAGAAATAAATAAATAAAACGTATTACAAAGTGATCACATTATTTAATGATTTAATGTCTCAATAATAAATCACGATTACTTACAAAAATAAGTTTCTATTTCGTACACTGCAAGAAGTTAGTAATAATGTGATTATATTTATTTTTATTGTAATGCTTTATGGTACACGATATTTTTTGTTTGGTTACTTGGCGCGTAAACAAATAAAGCTTGCGGTTTTCCAACGCAGGAGCAGGCAACATACAACTGTCCATGAGAGAAGCATGGGTTTTAACGCCGCAAACATTCAACGACTGACCCTGGGATTTATTTATGGTCGTAGCGAAAGCAAGCTGCACTGGAAATTGCAATCATTTAAATTTAAATGGTACGACGAATGGTACCATTGGAATGCGAGTTATCAACACATCTTCTCCCTTATATTTTCCCTTTGGAATGGTTCCTTCGTTAACATTGTTCAGTAATTTTTTCACTGCTAGCCGTGTGCCATTACAAAGACGCGGGTGGTTGATATTTCGCAACATTGTGATCACCGATCCTACTTTTAATTGAAGATTATGAGACAGCAATCCTGGCAAATTCAAGTGAGTTCAAACATTCTGGTAGATAGTTGACAATATCATCTTGGTTAGTTGTGCAATCAACTGATTTGTATATCCTTAATTCACCGGCAATTTTCATTTATATCCGTGTTTTTGTCTCTGTAATATAGCCCCGTTCGTTCCACCAAAAAATTGACAGGAAATGTAACGCAGCCAGTCAAAACGTCTACAGGTATTTTGTCATTACCAATACCAATGAATTGTTTTGAAAACATTTCTTCAGATCGACCACTTTGCAATTCCAAAGATAAACATAAAGCGCCCTTTGTTTTGTTTTGATTGACTGGCAGTAATATTATTTTCGTTGATGACACTCAAACCCTTTTTTTCCTTCGAACTTTATTTTGGGCTGGCATAGACTAATATCCATACAGTCTAATCAACTTGAAGGCATACCAGAGGATAATCCTAGCGCGCCTTGTTTGGTTTTGATTGACTGGTTTTGTATGGGAAAATAAAAGTGTTGATTTTACTATTTTCCTCGCAATTTTTACGTTTTATCTCTCCATAAGAACCTTCCTTGTGGATTAAAGAAAATATTTTTTTAAAATAAAATTGCAGAATTGTTCTATCCGTTCTCCAGTTTTGCGCTTAGCAACACTTTGGGCGATTCATTTTTATTTACATAGATTTAAAAAGTAAGAAAGTATTATTATTCGCAGCCAATTCAATCATCGTGAATTCTACTTGAACATAATTTAAAAACGAATGGAACCCATCACCACAAGGCTTACCAGAAGTTTGCATTCTTAAAATAATATGATAAGTGTGGCTCGATCATCAGACGCAAATGCATATCACTTCTCAACTAAAATACCAGAAATCGATTTTGCTTTTTAGGTGCTCTTAGTATTGCATCCTTCTAAACGGATGCATTCTATTTTCATAGTCGAAACTGTCGTATTTATTTATTTATCGTATGATTATTTATGAGGTACACAATAGGAAATATACATATGACAAGCTTGTACAATTTCATATCTCGAGATCTAATGTTTTAATCCAGTCAACTGCACTGATCGACGCATCATGGATTTCCGCCATTGTTCCCTTGTAGGCCCGAAGAGGACAGTCAGAAACGATGTGATTTATTGTCTGTAAGGTGGCTCCACAGTCACAATTTGCAGAATCTACCCAGCCCCATTTGTATAATAAGTAGGCGCATCTGCCTTGTCCTGTTCGAATTCGGTTGATGATTCTCCACTGCCGCCTAGGGAGTTCGAAACCTTGTAACTTTACTGAGGGGTCCTCAACTAGATTTTTATTGGCTACTGATGACTGCTCCCACTGAGTTTTCCACAGCTTATTGGTGTTGAAAGAGGACTCTATGAGGTTGATTGCTGTGCGCCATGGTGGTTTTTCCTTGATTTCAAGCGTTGGTGTTTCGCTTGAATTATGTCTTGATGTATAGGCAGCCGAGGGTTCTTCAGGATATTTTTCCAGATTTTTAAAAGAGCTTCTGATCTTCTTAGTGCTGGGGGTGAGATTTTGCATAGCACTGGAAGCCATATGGTGTTCGTACTATGAATACATCCCGTAATTATCCTCATTGCCTGATTGAGTTGCCCATCTACCTTCTTTGTATGGACACTATTGATCCAGGATGGGCAGCAGTATTCAGCAACAGAGTATGACAGAGCTAAGGCTGTGGATCTTAGAATGTGAGCACTGGCTCCCCATGAAGTACCAGCAAGCTTATGGAGAATATTTTTTCTCGTTTTGACTTTGGCAGCCACATTTGATAGATGCTGTTTGAAAGTTAGAGTTCTGTCCAGTGTTATACCCAGATATTTTGGTGTGCCGCAAAAAGGCAATAGTTGGCCTCTGAATTTAACTTCTGGTTTATAGTGTGCTTGTCTGTTGCGCAAATGAAATGTTGAAATAACTGTTTTCTGAGGATTTAGATGGAGGCACCATTTCTTGAAGTAGTCATCTAACTTTTCCAGATCAGCTGATAAAGTTGTTTCCGCATCAGAAAAGTTGGGGTTCTGGTTCACCAAACAAATGTCATCAGCGTAAGTAAATTTTCTTGAAGATGTTTCCGGTAAATCATGAGTATACAAATTGAATAGAAGGGGTGCTAAAACAGATCCTTGGGGTAAACCATCATTTAGTATAAATATTCTGCTTCTGTCGTTATCAGAGTATATCTGAAAGTATCTATTGCTCAACATGTTGTTAGGTAGTTCTGTAAGTTTTCGACATGGGATAATACTCAAAAATTTCAGAAGAAGTCCTTCTCGCCAAACAGTGTCATAAGCAGCTGACAGATCCAAAAAAGGCAGCCACACTTACTGATTTCTTCTCAAATCCGTTTTCAATATGAGAGGTGAGAGTGAAAACCTGGTCATTACAACTTCTCCCTGGCCTAAATCCTGCTTGTTCTATGGGAATGTGTTTATTGATCACTTCAGAAATTCTGTTGTAGATCAGGCGCTCAAGGAGTTTGTATGTTACACTTAGAAGTGCTATTGGTCGATAATTTGCCACTTTCGTGGGGTCCTTATTTGGTTTTAATATATCTAATATTTTTGTTTTCTTCATTAACAATGGGAGGTTTCCAGTTTGTAGGATATTTGAGAAGAAGTTAGTAAGCCATCTTACTGTAGCTGGTCCACAGTGGATATATACCATCAAATCCAGCTGCTTTTCCCAGTTTCATTTGTTTGATTGCATCTTTGGTTTCTTCTTCATGGAATGGAATGGAGAATTCAGAAGATTTTGGGGCTGCTTTTTTCTTGTTGCGTAATTTTAATTTGATATCTCTTTTGGTTTGCTTATCTTTTGTGTTCTTAGAAACCGATACTAGATGTTTGGCAAAATCATTCAGATTGATTGCATAGCCGACATGGGTCTAAATGTAAACAAATTGAACAAATAAACACACAATTGGTTTTCGAGAGAAGCGAAAATTTAAAGGCAACCAAGAAAATGCCACGCACGGAGGAAGTAATTATAACACGTACGTCAGTGATATTATTTTCGCTGATCTCACGCAGGCATAGATTAATATCCATAGAGACTAATCAACTGGAAGGCATACCAAAGATTATCCTAACGCGCCTTTGTTTTGTTTTGATTGGGGGAAAGTAAAAGTGTTTTTTTTTTTATTTTCCTTCCAATTTTTGCGTTTTTTCTCTCCATAAAAACATTCCTTGTGCCTTAATGAAAATACAAAAAAAAGAATTAGGCGAATTGTCCGAGCCGTTCTAGAGTTTTTCGCTTAGCAACACATTTGGCGATTCATTTTTATTATACAGATAGAACTGTGAACAATACACCAATAATTTAATTCTTTAATAAATTAATTTTAGAAATGTGTGGTTGTTTTTCTACATATATGGTACTGTACTTCACCTAAGAGGGGTGCAATCGAATCACTGTCTCAAAAAGTGGGTTACGAACCAAAAGCGTTGAAGCAAATGTGCTTAAATAATGGGAACCGGTGTTTTCTTTTTTCTGAAGAGGGGGTGGTAAGTAACTGTTTTTCGAAAAGGGGTAGTTGAATAAACTTTTTTGTGGGAAGGGGCGGTAGGCCAAAAAAAGCTTGGAACCTATGATGTGGACATTGAGTTTTACATTTATGGATTAACACATTGCGAATATGTAGTTGAGTCCAATTAATTAATCCCTTGATCACACCACCAAAATTTAAAAAAAAGCAGTATTAGTGTTTTAAGTGAAGCAGGCTGTCTTGTTAGCCAAGTGATACGGTAATTTTGTTTCTGGATTGATAGGTCTTAGGGTATTACCTACAATCTGTATCATTATAATTAAATGACGAAGAAACGTGCGCTCTAAACTCAAGAGTTTATCAGCAGCCATATAATAAGCTTTTTATTTTAATACTTACAACTATTTCGATTTATGAGTGTAAATCGCATAGGGTATTAGTATTCTCTGCTCTACAGTGGTGTCCCTCATCTGTCAACAGTGTTAAAATGGATAATATACTAACCAAAGAAATACATCTCGTATTCTCTTAAGTAAGGCAGATGTGAAATCATAAACCAAGTTTGTGAATAAAAAATGAGAAATATAAAAGTAAATTATACGAATTTTATGGGTTAAAAAAACTGTTATAAAACTTAGAACACAATTTAGCTTTTTCCAGCACATTTTCCACTGAATTAATTTTTTTATTACCTCTGTAACATTAATTTCTTTTTCGCACGTTACAGAATTTATCTTCACTTTAAACATCTGTTTATGCTCTGCTTAGCGCATAATACTAAATAAGCAGGAATTCTACTTCAGAAGTTCAGAATACTAAACTTAATATCGAGTCAGCGGCGAAATAAATTGAAATTGATAATAAGTAAATTAATATTCTGTCCACAGAGTTTAAAAGCATTTATAAGAAGAGAGATTTATTACAGAAAAAATGTTGAGTCCTACTTACAAGTTAAAGTATACTATACGTTGAGGAAACTAACGAAAGATGATTATATCTTTCCGTGTTAGTAAAAAATTACTATGGTGGAGTTTGAGGATTTAACGCGGGTGTTTGGTGATTGGAAATAGTGGATCATCACCTTCCTACAATCATAGTCAATAACAAATGATGAAACTTCTTAGTATTATCGAGCTAGGAAGAATTTGTCTAATATTATGATGGTATTTTAGCAACCACTGCAATGGATACAGGTGTTCTATAGATGATTAATAGATGCCAGCGCTTCAAAAAGCAGTTTTTTTCCATTATGTCGGGATGGAGATGAGGATTTTATATGTCACACAAAATAATAATCACCATATAGAACTGGATTCTACTAAAATCGTTAACTAAAGCACAATCTTCTTAATCATTTCTTTCAAATTCTGGAAAAAACAGATATTCTTATCGCACAGGTTGAAAAGTACGTTTATTGATAGTAATGTATCAATCAAGACGAAAGATCAAATGAGATTTTCTCTGTGATACATTTTCTTCTCTAAATTCTTCGTCATCCGTTTCAAAAGAGTAATTTTTTTCATCTTTAATGCTTTTATCTTTGTCAAATAAGCTTCGCTCGATATCTGAAGCAGGTGTCAACTCAACCTAACGAGACAGCATTGAAAGATAATTGAAGCGTGTCTAATCCCGTCATCGAGTGAATAGTTCGTTAAGTTCTTTGAATTTTATAGCGCCGTCCAGAATTGCACACTTTGCTCGTCGCGAACAGCCATTCTGCCGCGTGGATGGCTGGGTAGGCGGGTAATGGAGCCCTTGAGCCGAACCCGTCTGTTTACTGCACGCCTCCCTATGCAAACACCTGCCGCCTCGGCTGTTATTGCACGCCGTCAAGACAAGCGGCGGATCCCCTGTGTTAAGTGGCGGGGACCCGGGAATCCACGGCGACGCTTCTCCCACGCGTGTGATTTTGCAGCTGTGCTCTAAAACCAACAACAATACTTTGTGTGGCTAATACCTCTGAGCAACAAAACTGCAGAATTTACGAGTGGTGTGGTGAGACACTTACTGGAACAACTATGGTATAATTCAGGGGCGGATCTAATGGGGGGGGGGGTCTAGGGGGCTCAAGCCCCTCCCCCCAAAAGTATCTAGGTCCACCCCCGACATCGTAAAGAAATACAATTTATTCGGTATTTACATGGCAGATTGGCAATTTTTCAATCTCTCAAATCAGTTTTTGATAGTTGTGTTGCTTGAAAAATTGGTCTTTAATCGCTCGCCAATAAATCACAAGTGCTCACCCAGCCTTAGGGTTCATCAGGGCTTCACTGTTCATTTTTTCTGACGACACCGTGTTTCCAGGAAGGTAGAGGATTATAGACTGTCCTTCCAGGATGGCGACCCTTGTGCGCTAATGTCACCTGTGCGCTTTTAGTCAGTCACCATAAAGACTACCCTTGCCCTACTGAAGCCCCACAAAACCAAAGTCCCCCAAACCAAATTCCGCTCAAGCCCCTCCCAAAACAAAATCCTGGATCAGCCCCTGGTATAATTGCAGCATTTGTTATTCTGTTAGTTATGGCCTCCTTTACATTTGGGCTGCTTTAAATGACTAGTAGGGAAGAAGCTGAGCACAGAGTCTACCTTCTGATACCGCGGTCTTAGAAGAGAATGTAGATCTACATCTAAGACAGTTCCCTCTTTGTAACTATATGTTCATGGCATATACCGGTAGTTTATAGCAGGTAATTATCTTTGTAGTAAATTATGTGCATTAAGAAAGGTAGTTCGCTTTCTGAGTCAAGTTACACGGGTGTGACGCTACGCCAGTATATCTGAGTGACTCGATGTTGTCCCCGAAGGCCAAGCCTAGAGCTGCATTTCACTGTCTGAAACATGGACATGGTTTGTGCTCATGGAGGAAGCAGGCACCCTGTTTGTGATGTGCACGTGAAAGCTGCGTAATACCCAGCTAATAGCAAGTGTTCGTTCCCCACCTGTAGGCCCATGGAAGCCAGCTGGCGACGAAGTAACAGGCAGTGCGCGATGTAGTATTATGGTCAGGAACTCTATAATCATTGAATAACTTCAGCTTTAGGCCAGAATTGCGATATTCTACTGGCTCAGCAAGTAGCCACTATCATTTCCGATCGAACGATTCACTATTATCTCATTATCGGAACGCCTCCGACTCTTGTCACAGTTTTCATAGCTTCAAAGTGTACAATATGTACTGTATGCCTTCGTCAAACTTTCTATAATAAATCCACTTGAGGAGCTACCTACGTCATATGGTTAAGTTATTGTTGTGTCACTGTACTCATTTCTAGCTATATCCTTTCTGATGTCGATTGGAAACATCTTCAACCACTGCCGGCAGTAAAAGTGCTAAAACGAACCCAGTATCGGGTAGGTGCCGCATTCAGTTTGGTCAAACACGCGGCAGGTGTTCTGGGTGAACGGTTACGCTTTGGCCACGCATTCGGGAAAACGCGGTTTAGAACCTGTCAGGCCATCAATGGTTTCCTCAAATAACTCCAGGCGAATGACGGTACAGTTTTTTCTAAAGGCCATGGCTTAATTCCTTCCTGTTCCTTACTCCCAGTCCCTTCCCGCCTCTAATAACCTCGACGTCGACGAGGCGTAAGGCTTGAAGCAGAAAAAGAAAAAAATAATAGTAAATAACAAAATAAATGATGAAGATGAGGAAAATACCTGGATCTTTTCTTTATTTTCTTCAAATGTACATTTTGGTAAAATTATTGCATTAATAATAATTACTAGGGTTCGGGTCTTTAGGACGAGTCACATTTTTTTCGTGCCTTCTTTTTGAGCTGAAATGCTGAATTAAACATTGATTCAACGTTTCTGATTGTATTCAAATGTATTTTGAATAGCATATTAATGTATATTAAGACCATTTTCCATGTTTTGGTCATATTTCGATTATATTTATAGTAAAATGCTCATATTTTGAGCAAAAATCTTGTAGTTTTTTTTAATATTACCGGTGATTCACTTAATATAGATGAAAATAAATTAAGGTAATTATTCACTGAACCGTTCTTCTGCTATACAGGTGGAGAAACAAACTAATTTCCACTGTGGTCAGAATTCACCACTCAAGAATTGAAGTTAAACATTATTGTCACTCTCTAAACGTTGTTCGGCTTGCCTTTTAATCTCGACAATGCAGCAGAAACATGCCTGTGTCCATCCACGACAGTCAATATCTCAATGAAATTTCCTCAGTCATCGTTAAATCTGCAGTGGATCAGCGAGTAGACCTACCGCCATGCCGAAAGTAAAATTTCCTGAAAGTGCGAGGTTACGTAAAGGAATTTATAGATGAGTATTTTGGTACAGATGAAAGAGTTCTATTCTGCAAGTTATCTGAAATTAAAGTGACTTCAACAAAACGATTTAAAATTTAATTTCCCAATGGTGCAGCGTGTGCACGGAAGCAAATTATGCTGTCAACATAAATGCGACACTACTAGATAAAATAATTGATGTATAACTGAACATGTATAGAAGTATAGTAAATTTAAATTTTCAGTCATATTTTGCCATTTTTAGGTCATATTTACCCATATTTAAGGTCAGATTTGCCTCCATATTTCTCAAATTTTTTTTTGGTCATAAAGATGCGAACCCTAATAATTACCAAACGTAAATAATTTCAGTAGTGATTTTTTTATGTTGTTTGAGATTCTTCTTACTTGCAGAATATTTTATTTCATTTCAGAGCATCTTCAGTAAGTACAAATTCCTTCTTCGTTGCCACATGTCATCACTTTCCCTGAAATCCATTTTTTCTTCTGATGTGCCCGTTTTTCTTCTCTTTTGGCAGAATGAAGCATGCTTCTTCCTTTTTCAGTAACTTTCTCTTATGTTCAACTGGGAAGCACGTAATTTTTTGTGGTATAGTTATTCTTGCTCAGAGTCTGACCGAATTCAAAACAGCTACTTTGTTAGCTACAATCTATTTAATCTAAATATTATGAACTGTGTTTACATATACAGTTGATCATAAAAAAAAAAGTTTGAAACGTACTTTCAACACGCGTGCCTTGAAGTTATTTCCTTAGTCACAATGTAACACTCCTATGTATAAATTAAGCCTAAGTTGGTAATATATTTAATGTTAAGTATGAACAACGTGAATAAAAATGATTATTAATATAAGCATATATTTGAGTCAAGGTACTACTGTGAGGAATATAGAAAGAAATATAGATCTACTAAATCCAAAGCATAAAAAAATGAGTATGATCCAGGCAAGATAATATAATAAAAATTTTCATGTCGTTAGAGGCTGGACTAAATATGAAGGACATCTTACTGAGCCACAGATCATGAATTGTTCATAATGGAATGATAATTAACATTGGGAAAACAACTGAGTTATGTTTATATTGGGAAATTTCATATCGAAGATTATAAATTGTGTATTGAAGTTTGTACAGAGGAGGAATTAAAACACTGTTTATTGTCATTTGCAGACTAAATCAATATTGGTAGCTCAAGGAGGCAAAATACCAAATCTTGGAAGGTTACGTATTCTATTTCAGGTCATACGAAAATTTTGGCTCAAATCTGTAAACTACTACAGATAATGGGTAAACGTGATTATCCTCGTATTAAAGAAAAGTTACATCGATATTTCACTCAAGATCTATACATCTCAAAATTTGGTGGTTTGTGGTGTAGGACGGTTACGTATTTAAATGTTTGGTATACGTTACCTCTGAAACACTTAGCACATTCTTCGCCGAAGTGTGTAAGCCACGGATTGAAATTTCTTTTCCATACGATGAACGGTGATTGGTACCGTGGCTAGTGGAAATATATTAAACAATTTCGGCAAATGATGGTAGGAAACAGATCGCAGAAAAAACTTATAAAATAATTAAAAAATTTGTGTTATCAGTAATTAATGCAGTTAGTCACAATAGCCTAAAAGTATAATATTATCAATGGCGGCATGGATTGTGTTGCTAGAAAACAAATGCCGTAGATAATATTAATACTATCAAGAAGGAGAGAGACGTAGGGTTTTTAAACACGAGCAAGTATGGTGTATATCTTCTTCTTAATGGAAAGACTGCACCTCTGATCTCTAAGGACACCTAAATATGAGGTTTATTTTTACATATACAGGCTCGGAGGATTAAAAAGCAGCAAGATTTGGAAGATCGATGAAATGAACACTGAATAGCTTGGAATGATTCTGAGGAAGTATGATAAACTGAAATATCGATAGTCTGACAGTGATTAAACCAAAGCCCACTCGAATGCGAAGCGGTAGTGTGGCTTATTTCTGGGCTCCTCATTAAGTTACATCCATCTTAAATCATCGTTTATTATGAGTTTGAAACTACAAGTAAACTGCTTTCTGTTTTTAAATCCAATTTTATACGTGATAAATCGTAGAAGAAAACTTTTTATTCTATAAGCATTGATCTCGTCTTTCCCATTTTCTGCGCTGTATTATCTGTTTATCAGTTAACAAGCAAACATAAAATTAGTACTTGTTAGTAAAATCCGTGCAGTTTGTTTGATGTTGAACGTAACAGTCGTCATACTGCACCCTACTGCTGCTGCAGTAATGCCCGTGAGCTGGCTCCAGGCGCACGCAAATGCTTTGCCGCCAACTTCTGTGAGCCATTTCACTGCATCCTGCCACATGTCTGTTCAACACGCCAACTCACTCCTGCCTTGCGGCGATGCTACAAGTGTGTTGGCCGATCGCTAGGGATTTGGAGGGAGCACCACCATTACAGTACCGTATTAGCTGTCTGGTAAATCAGTGAACCAGAAGTTCGCTTTCGAAACTACGACTCCTGGATTCAAATTCAAGTATGGCCAGAAAATTTTAACAGCTTTGCTTTGTTCATAGGAAACAGTAATGGTACGGATTGCACGTTAAACTGCGGAGCTAGCCACGCCAGTTTGAATATCTGCCATTAGGTCGTAAGATAAAAAAAAAGCCAATTACAGTTATTTTATAGTGCATTGTCTCGTGAATCACAATTTATTGTAGTCATTTTTTTTTAGCTTTATGCCGTGTCAACGTCGAGATGGTTAGAGGCATACAAAGGACTGAGAGGAAGGAACGGGAAGTATTTTAGCCATAGCCTCTTGAAGAATGCATCCCGGCCTCCACCTGGAGTGATTTGGGGAAACCATGGAAAACTCAAATCTGGATTAGAACACGCGTCCTCCCGAATACGAGGCTAGAGCATTACCACGCTCGATAAAAACATTCTTATTTATCATGCCAACTATACGAGTGTTCAGTATATAAATCTAGTCTTTACTTCTATAATATGTTATTGAACGGGAATGTTATAACAAACAAGAAAAGTTGAGTAGTTTTAAGATAATACTGACGAAAATGTAAGAATGATCAGATTAATAAGTAGATATACTAAAGAAACATACATGGACAATTTATATAACATGAAAAGACAGAACCCATAATCAAATTTCTGGTCTACATCTACATCTATATTCTGCAATTCACAAATATTGTTGGTGGCAGAGAGTGCTAAGCACCAATCCTAATTCTGTGCATTCCAATCCTGAACAGAACGAGGAAAGAAAGTATACATAAAAGCATCAGTACGGCATTTTATTTCTCTAATCTTATCCCTCCTGTCATTGTGACCTAAATAGGTTGGCGGAAGAAGTATTTCAATGCACTCGTAAATTAAAGATTTTCGCCAACGAATTCAAACGAAAACGACGTCATGTGCCTGCCAACAGTCTCAGCCATTCTATTTATCTATTCCGTGACACTTTCGTAAGGACTGTAACCAGCAGTCGCGAATCGAGCGGCTCTCTTCTGTACTTTCTTTAACGTGTCAATCAATCCCTTGAGATACGGATCCCAAACTATACAACAGTAAACCAAATACGGATACACTAGTGTTTTGCACCCTATTTCCCTTGTATGAGCATTACAAACATATAATTTCTCTCCTACGGAAGCTTACGACAATTCACTGATTCTGAAGTTAAAAATCTTAGCCTAGTCATGCGTACGGTGTTATATATGCAAAATTAAAATGGGGATGTTAAAATGAGCCGGCTTAACGTTAAAAACTTGGATATAAATTGTTACAAAGTTTCATTGAGTTGGCGGATATTTTTCCGAAAATCAGAGAGAGACCAAGTAGACTTGTTCGCAAAGGCGTCCCAAGCTTTCGAAAGCTAAAAAATGTTTCCCGAGAGAACCATCATGGTTTACAACAGGTAACCTGGAACCGAGAAAGTAAACAACACGGTCACCTTTCGTCCAGAAGTATGTGAAGAGACTATTTCTGAAACTTAGTAAAAATGGCACTGTAACGAATTTAGTTCCAAAATAACACCTTTAATTAGACGGATGGCTGTGAGACAATTAAGCCCGTTGAAACGGGGTGTATGATTCAAGTCGCCAATCAGACAAGACAATTCAGTTTTTCCAGCAACGATCATCGTGAGTAGAAAGTTCTTGAAGTACAAAACCAAAGCCAACAACAGCTGCACAGTCACAAAAGTAGCTCAGAATGAATTTGCTACGAGAGAATATACCGAACGGTTCATAACCGGCATTTCAGCTATCTACATAGGTTCAGCGCTGTAGACGGAGTTTGAAGCGTTCCCTGAAAAAATTACGTCTCTGCTACTTTCTGTCAGACACACCATATCTCGCTTCGCAAACAAAGCTCACCGAACGACATCTGACGTTCCACTCCCAAGGTTGGGTTTTGGTAAAAGCGTCCTAGTGTATGTGTAGACACATCAGAACAGATCCCATAATCTGCTTACTAATCGGTGAAAACTGAATCTCTCAGAACATTGTTTCTGTTTCACTTTCAATAAGAAATTTTAGTAATCAAAATCGAAACTATCTGTCAATTGTCTTTGAAATGATTGTAACAAATTTCAAGTAAAATGTTGAAAATGGCGTTGTTTAATAAATATTTTTTTTGCTTAATGATGCAAAGGCAAACACATCAATCAGGCTACTCACAATTTGAAGCAAATAATGGAATGTTAATTAATACCAACATTTCGATAGTTTACATGCTAAAACACAGCATTACATTCCCGCTATACATTACACTTCAAAGGCATGCATTCCTTGATGTTCCCAGCAAATGCGGAAGTTGTATGTACAGTTCTAAGAGATTGCAGTTTTTTTCTTTCATTCTTCAAATAAATAAATAAAAATAAAAAATAAAAAATCGGCCTGCACATTCCTGTTTAGCTATTGAAATCGTCTTCTTCTTGTTATCTTATTATACATTGAAACTACAAAGAGTTTATCTTTTTAGGTATGCGATGTGTCATTCTTTTTTCTTGTTTGTTCCCGTCTCAATTGATTTATTGTACTATTGCTTTGGAACGAGATTGTTATTCGAGAAATTCATCATCATCATCTAGGACAGCTTCCAGCCACTGGCCAGGTCTGCTGGGAACAAAAGCCTCGCCAGCGCTTCCTGTCTAACCACCATCTCTCTTCTTCCACTGACGCCCAATTTCCTCCTCTTTCCTCCACACATTTCTTAACACCTTTCATCCATCTGTCCCTCGGTCTTCCTCTAGGTCTCTTCCCTTTCAGCTCCATGTCCAGCATCTTCCTTGGTAGCCTCTCCTCTCCCATTCTCTTTACATGCCCGTACCACTGTAGCCTAGATTTTTCAATTCTTTGTTGTAGCGGTTCTTCCTTTATCATCTCCCTGATTCGCTCATTCCTTATTCTGTCTCTTCTTGTTACTCCCACTCTACTCCTCTGAAATTTCATTTCCACCGATTGTACCCTCCCTTTGTCTCTCTCCTTCATCACCCATGTTTCTGCTCCATATGTTAAAATTGGTACAAAATATGTTTTATATATTGCCTCCTTACTCTTTTGTGGGACATCCCTACTCCATACCAGGCTCCTAATACTTTTAAAAAATCCATCTGCACATCTTCCTCTTTCGTTTATTTCCATCCTGTTTCCTCCATTTTCTTCAATACAGCTTCCCAAATATTTAAAACATTCCACTCTATTTAGTTGCTCCCCTCTAAGTGATATGCCTATGTCCGTCCTGTTCTTCTTTCTTGTTGTTATCACCACTTCACTTTTTCTCGCAGAGAACTTCATACCATAATCAGCAACTACTCTCTCCCACACATCCAGCTGATCCTGCACCTCTCTTTCATCCTCTCCCCAAACTAATAGGTCGTCTGCAAATACCATTGCTTTCATTTTTCCTTCCCCAATGCTCTGCACCACCTTCTTCAATATTTCATCCATAGCTACAATAAATAAGAGGGGTGATAGGGCACTTCCTTGTTTTAGTCCATTTTTCAAATGGAACCATCCAGTCTTATCCGTTCCCACTTTGACACAGCTCTTACTACCCTCATACATATCCTTCACTCTTTGCACTATCTCCATTTTTACTGACTTTTTTCTCAGTCCTTCCCACACTTTGTTTCGGCTGAGGCTGTCATATGCCTTTTCAATGTCCAGAAAGGCCATCACAAGATCTTTCCCATACTCGTAGTGCCGTTCTTGTAGCTGTCTTATTGCAAATATAAGATCGATAGTTGACCTTCCTGGTCTAAATCCATACTGTTCTTCCCTTAGCTGCCTTTCAACCGCTCTTCTTATTCGGCTTTCCAAAACTTTCTCATATATCTTGGCACAGTGGCACATCAGGGTAATACCACGGTAGTTTTGGCAGACAGTCTTGTCCCCTTTCTTAAATATGGGTATTATTACCCCTTTCCTCCAGTCCTCTGGAATTTTTCCCGCCTTCCACACAGCCCGCATCACCCTATAGAGCCACTGTGTGCCCATTACTCCAGCAGCTCGTATCATCTCCACGCTCACTTCATCCACTCCAGGTGCTTTACCTCCCTTCATTCTCTTTACCGCATCCTCCAATTCCTTCCATGTAATATCTTCCTCTTCCTCTTGATACTGGTCCTGTTCTTCCTCTGTACTCTCATTTTCATCACTGGGTCCTGAAGCATTCAACAGATCCTCAAAATACTCCCTCCAGACTTCCTTTATGTCGTATTTCCCGTCCACTAAGTTGCCATTCTTATCCTTTATACTACCTGCTTCCATTCTGCTCCTCCTCCTACTTTTTACCATGGAATACAACACCTTCTTACTGCCCTCACTATCCTCTTTTAGCATTTCTGTCCATTTTTCCATCCATTTCCTCTTTTCTTCCTGTATCACTGTTTTTGCTTCTTTCTTTTTGCAGCTGTACACTCTTTTGCTTTCCTCTGTTCTCCTTTGGAACCATTCCCTGAAGGCTTTATTCTTCTGTAGCACAGCATACTTTGCCCTTTCATTCCACCATGGAGTTTCCCTTTCTCTTCTTCTACCAGCTGTCCTACCACATACTGCTTCGGCTGTTTTTACCAAGGTGGTTTTAAAACGTTCCCATTCCTCCTCCGCTGACTGCAAGTCGTCCCTAGGTATTTTCTGCACAAGCTGCTCTTGGTACTCCCTCCTGCACTCCTCATCCTTCAGTTTCCACACTCTTATTCTTCTTTCCTGGTTTTCTGATGTTCTTGCTCCCTTTTTCTCTTTCAGACTGGCTATTAGAAGTCGATGGTCACTATCTAAGGCTTCTGATGGGATGACCTTTATATCCACAATACTCTGTCTCAACTCTGCTTCGATTAGGAAATAGTCAACAATCGACTTCCGAGACAAGTCTGTACTATACCATGTTATCTTATGACTTTCCCTCTTCTTGAACCACGAATTACCCACAATCAAACCATTCCGTTTGCAGAACTCCAACAGCTTTCTTCCTTCTGCGTTTCTGCTGCCCCATCCTTGTGTTCCAAGGACCTCTTCATACCCTTTCCTTGCAGTACCAACATGAGCATTAAGGTCCCCCATTATAATTTGGTTGCTCCTGCCAAGCTGCTGCTGCAGATCCTCTTCAAAACTTTCCTTTTCCTGCTCGGTGCAACCTACCTGAGGGGCGTAAACTTGTATTAGCTCCAAGTTCTTGTCCCTAACTTTCAATTCAACCTTTATGATTCTGTCATTTATTCCTACTACTTCCTCGCTTAATCCTTCCTTTATCACGAGTGCTACTCCATTTCTTTTTCCGTCCCTATTCCCAATCCAATACAGTTCGAGAAATTAATGGTACAAATTATTCTATTTTTCACTTCTATTAGTCCGTGCGACAGAAACGTTTTTCCTGTTGCGTTTTCGTTTTCATTTGCATAAAAACTGATGATGACAAATGTAATGTTTCTCAGTCCCCTTATCTGTTTCGGGTAATTGTGTGTAATTGTGTTGATTACAGATTTAATACTCATGTGTATGCCTTATGCGCGTTCCTTTCGTTAATTACTTCCGAATACTTTAGTATGGAACATTGATAAATTGTGAAAAATTAAATAAAATTGAGTAACAAGATATGCATAATGCACAAGATTAGCAATGCTAAGTTGCATAATAACTATCAAAATGAAAAATATCTTTTGATATGATAATCAGTGCAAATGAATTTTGAAAATTAATGCGCTGCTTCAAATTCCAAGGGGTTTTTTTTTTTTTTTTTTTTTTTTTTTTACCAGAAAATTATTCCTTTCATTAATCTATTCTGTGCATTATTTAAGAAAACACAACGAATTTCTCAGTTCGCGAACTTTTTAAATATAAATTACCAACCGGCAGCTAAGACCTGTACTACATAGGAGAAATACTTCTTTTGAGACTGGCGCTTCTGAAACGGAAGAAAAATACTTCGTATACTTTTTCTCAAGGAATGATAGCAGCTCCCAAAGAGAAATCACAAACTCAAAAGCAAAACGGAACCGAAGGTTTGCGGCAATAGAACCGCTAGAGCGCACACCATGTTTTCTGCATTCAATCATCGGCTGCCGCGAAACTTAAAATTTTGTAGATACCCGAGGGATCTTGTTGTTGCGTTAACATGTATTACAGTTTGTTATTTTTACATAATTAATAAAATACGAATCCATAGAATATTATTCCACTTAACTAATTTATTAATGCATTTATTTGTGATCGAAGAAAAATATGATTTGATATGACAGATTTACTGTTTTTCCTAAAGTATCTGACTCCTATAATTAAAGTGAAGAATACTCATGTTTCAGAGTTATTTAACATTAAAGTTTCTTTTCATATCCCGTGTAAACCTTAATATTATGAAGTTCAATAGTATTATTATCAGAAAGAAGGACTTTATTCAACTCAGCA
The DNA here is from genome assembly GCA_031002005.1 of Vandiemenella viatica. Classification (NCBI taxonomy): domain Eukaryota; kingdom Metazoa; phylum Arthropoda; class Insecta; order Orthoptera; family Morabidae; genus Vandiemenella; species Vandiemenella viatica. The sequence continues at coordinate 59,348,084 of JARYHS010012519.1, read as the reverse complement.
CATAACGTGTATGAGTGAGTCGATGTGGATACAGTCAAGAGTTGGCGGAAAATTTCCCTGTTGTTTACGAAGGAAAAAAATGAAATTGTTTTTTAGAACTTGGTTTTTATTTATTCTGGATATCTTATTACTTGTACTCAATCTGAGTAAATATGTTGTTGATGGAATAATCTAGTCATTTGTATCTTTTTGTCACTGATTAAGCGTTCTAAGTCTTTTCGAATAAGCTTCACTACAATTCGCGGTACGTTAGTGCTTCTTACAGAAATTGCTGCTAGTGAATTACTGTGATCTTTAGCTATATGTATTAACTATTTACTTAACATATTTCTGTTAAGATTAAGACTATATCATAATTATTAGAAACTAACAGTTACCCGCGACTTCGTCCGCGTTGAAGAGTGTTGTAATATAAGATTTTCTTGAGAGTTCTGGTTGCTCAGTGGTTAGGGCGTCCAACTGGAGATGGAAAAGTCCCCAGCTTGAATCCCAGTCTCGGCGAGGATTTTCAAAGGTCCTTAGCTCGACCTTCACCTCTGGCATAGGTTGTTGTGAGATGTGAATTACGTCAGAATGCTAACTTGGTTCTGATTCCGTGTTGAACTGTGGGTCCTCTATGTCCGGTAGGATTACTGGGTTACGTTAAGAGGCTACGAAAGGGGCTTATTGTGGAGACGTAAAGAAGCCTTGTTACCAGGTCAATACGACCATACAATTTATTTTAAAGCTATTTTTATTAGTAATAGTTGTAATAAATGTTGCAATAAAAGAACAAAAATTTATTTATGTTACACAACTACTTCATTGAATTTTTAAAACAATAAAAATATTCTGTTTGTTAGGAGTATTTTCAGTCCAATATATCCGTATATACAATATTGAGGATTTGTCTCCTAGGTTTTGGCCATTTTCATAGCCCTAGTTGTGTTACATTTCTTTGAAAGATTTGAATTTCGTGTACCCAGCATCTCTTAAAATTACATATTTTGTCTTGCAAATAAAAATGAATATAGTTTAACTAATGGAAGCTCAAAACGTCAAAATATTAGCAATACATTGATGGAATCGACTAAATATCAACAACAAAAAATACTAACATCCAAACAGCAAATAAATACTTAAGTGGCCCAAGGACGTTCATTTCCGTTAAAAAAAAAATTGCTATACTAAAAATGAATATTTTGATTTGCATTGAATATCTGAAAAAAAAATCTTTTAAAAAAAGAGAACTTAATTTGCTGTTTGAATATTGATTTTGTTTTGAGGATATATTGGTTCCATCAACAGAAATTTACATATTATAGTAGTAAGTATAGTAGTGATTGATTCTTTTATCCATAATGATCAGTGGTATTGTGGTAATGGTTTCTCTATCTGTGGAAACAGTTGAATTGCCTGTAGACCAGTTTATACGATCCATTAAGTCTGCGCTAAAATATAAATTTCAATGTTAAAGTAGTAATTGATTCTTTCTTCATAATTGCTTTTTCAATCTGCCAACAGAATTGAATGTCTACCAGAAAATTACCACTCCGCTTTTCTGCCACTCTACTATCTGAATAAAACAATTATAAATTTCAAAAATTTACTTCGGTCAACGCCACGTGTTCTGTTAAATCAACTAGGCTTATTATAAATCTTTTGATACAATATCGGAATAAAGCAACACATAATGGCGCTCTTGAAATAACTAATAATGTTTCATTCTGGCCCATGCTGCATTTCAACCAAGTCAATAACTCAGCTAATATTACCGCTAGAAAATCAAAGCTTCTATCAGTTACGTATTAATACATTCACTATAGGGCCTATTGCATGTTACTGACGTTATGAATGGCGAAATAAACTTGACTCATTACTTCAGATCACGATATTAAATGAACCCGAATAATGACGTTGGCAATGAGGCGCTCGTAAAAACGCAGTAAATTAAATACTGAATTCATCTGAAACTACATTCATCCGCATGATATGTAATCAGCATCATAACAGTTATAGGAGTAACGTAATTAAAAAATGCATACAAAAATGCTTGTAACTTACAGTGTACAACGGTAAGTCCATAATTCTCTACAACTTTAAGACAACTTTCTATAATATTGCTGGTCAAGTTAACATCTCGATAAAGTGACTGTTACTGCTCGTGATTTAGTGAGGTGTATAACTGCATTTAATATGTTGAGGTGTGTTCGTTAGTTTGAATTTGTAGCGGCAAAATTAACAGAGATAGTGGTTTCGTTGAAATGATGCCTGGACCAGAAAGATTTTTGCTACAGCATATGGCAAAAGGAATTTAGTTATTAATAGTAATAAGTAAGCAGCTTTCATATGCTCCGTGCAAATGAGGTGTATTGTGTTGTAAACGACTACCAGTGTTGCTTCATGAAACAATAAGTTTCTATATTAGCCCATTGAATACATTTGTTTTAAGTGTAGCATTCGATAGATATTTGCGGAATATTGAACAGTAAGTAAACATCATTGTTTCGTGAATCATAGTCTCTACTATTTGTTCAAAAATTCTGAACAAAAAATTAAAAGGGTTAGTTAAGTTTTAAATTTCGGCAAAAATAATTTGTAATACAGAGACTGTATAGTAACAAAAAAGAAACAGTAAATAAATTAAACCGAGATAGAATGGAATCCTTTACATTTTTATAAATACGACATTTGGGGCACGACCATTTTGCACTTTTAGTGAACCTACTTTCGTGCTGGTATACTCATAGCATTTTACGTTATTTTGTTCTCAAGCTTTGATTTTTCATAGTTATTGTGATGCATATACTACGAACGAAATTATGGTGTAATATTTGAGATTTCATACTATTTTATGTAAGCAAATAAAAACGTCTCTTTGCGAACTTAACAACAGTACCTACCTTTTTTTAAAATTTAAGGTTAAGTACAGATTTATATTTCCTGCTTCCAAACTATTATTTGTCAAGTGCGTTAGTGTTACAGCTTTTAAACGAAACACAAACTTGCATACGTAATAAGGTTTTTGCTTTTATTTCCGAAAAGTAGTGTTTGCGATTTACGTAAAAAGCAAAGAGTAAACGTGGCACTGCTATCTACGAAGTATGAAACTCTTTGTTGTTTGTGAATTGATATTAATTGCAATTTCTAAAAGAACTATGCGTTTTTGCGGGATAAAATGTATCCTATGTCACTTCGCACACAATTAACTGACTTCATGCCAAATTTCATTTAAATATGTTGAGTTATTAAGGGGTGATTGATTCCAGAACTACATCCAAACACACATCCAAACTTCCTCATTTGCTATTTTGGCTACTCACCACTGGAATTCCTTTGATTGGCAGCCTGCAAAATTGAATGAATAAATAAAAGACACAAATGGATAAAAATCGTTATCTATAAGCCTTCATGAATTCAATTCTGAAATTAATGCCGAAATCTTCAAGTAGCGCCTTCTGCAAAAATGACGGGCTTATCTGAGTGTTATGGTAATTTATTTCTCAGCAGTTGCTTAACTAAATAGAGTTGTTATAAATTAGAGCTCATTGTAATTTATCGTCCCTTATGCTATAGCAAAAAGCTTCAGTTGTCAACTTGGTTCAGACTGCATTTCAGCCTAACCACAATCTGCGATAATATTGCTGATAGAAAAGCAAAGCTTAATCAAGCGCAAATTAAATCACTCCCTGTATCGACTGTCAGTGTCATCATGCATCTCGAAATAATCTTGATCCCAAATCTTCACAGGTTCTAAAACCTTTCTTTCTTAATACCTGTGCTGAAGATTGATATTTTAAATGTTGAGACAGCTTACATCGGCTGAAATAATGACACAAGTGAGAACTAAGAATGCTAAAAATAAATCTTAACAGCTTACGCTATGCTACGTAATATTTAATTGTGGTTTAGGCCACATATATCGCGATCATTTTGGAACTTCTTTCATTCGAACCATGTAATGATTTTAGTAAAAAAAAAACCAAACTAATAATTAATATGCCAATTTAAACGCAGTACATACTTTTCTTTCAGTGTTCTGACAATTCATTTCTTAGCAATTGCTTAACTAAATAGAATTTTTATAAAATAAAATTCAATGTAATTCCTCGTGCCTTGCGCTGTAGCAAAAGACCATCCGGGTCCAGGTTGCATTTCAACCTAAACACATACTACGATAAACTTGCTGCAAGGAGAACAATACTTCTATCTCACGCATATTAATACATGAACAGTATCGCGTTTTAGTGGCAATAATGAATCGCAATATAGATGTGATCAAAAATCCTTAAGGGTTTTTACACATTTCTTTTTTTTATCCACGATTCAGACCGTTTATATTAAAACGTTTGAATGGCTGACACAGTTGCTGAAATAATAGGATCAGTAATATTACAGACTGGAAGCAAAGGAAATTAAAATAAATATTATAAACTTACATTATGCCACGTAATATTTGTTTTAAGTGTAGTGTAGGATGCACAGATCGGGATCAGTGTGCAACTATTTCCATTTAAACGAATTAATAATTTCAATAATACGACACTTTATTTTGAAAAAAAAAAAAGCTGAATTATTCATGCCCTCTGCTGTAACGTCAAATGCCAGTTGTAATCCTGGCCCATGTTAAGTAACAATCTAACCAAAACATTCGCTACATTGATGATCAAAATACAAAGCTTTTATCTTCCATATATGTGGATAAAGAATTTAAAGAATACTTCTATATATCCAAAGAATATTACGTAAATATAAGAATCTAATGATTGATATGTTGATTTTAATGCAATACATACTTTTATTTCACTGTTATGTAAGTTAATTTATTCGCGGATGCTTGGAAATAACGTCCATTACCAAGAATAATGACGCAAAGCTTGACGTCATTGCGCGACGTCATACATTGACGGCATGCAGTGACAGGTGACGTCATACATGACATCTTTCTTATTATATTAATAGATAATAATAAATAATAACAGAACTGTATTCGCATTCTTACTACATAAAATCTTAACATAGTGTAAGTACTGTACATCTCCGTGACAGTACCACGAACAACTTAAAAAACAAACTTTTAGGACTGCAATACAATTAGTAATTTTTAAATAGGATCTGTATGTGTTAGTACGGCAGATGCATCACACAAAATGCTAAGAGTTGTGTGTTCAGAAAGTTTTCTTCGTTTGTTTTCAATGATTTACACATCGGACAACTATACCTGGAATAAATAAAACAATTTCACATAACTGAAAATCCTGTTAGAGTGAAATTAATTGTCACCTGCTGATTTTTAATGTTCATATCATATTTTCTATATTTTGTATTAATTTGCTCTCTCGCTTTCACCACAGAATACCATAATTCGAACTATGTCGAGAAATTAACACCTTTACAGTTTCCTTCATCAGAATTAGGCGCGTAGACATACATTAGAACCATTAATGCAGATGGAGATGGTCTTTCGAAAACACGAACTAGTATTGATTGAAATATAGATTATAAAATTAAAATAATAACAAAAAGTCTCTTGGAAGTAATTTTACACTTAGGGTAAATCGCAAAATGTCTTTAAAGCAACAACTGTAATGAAGACTGTTGTGTTATTAAAATAGAAATCTCTTCTTTTTTCGTTTCCAGAATATATCTCTGCCTGAACGAATTTCTGGAGCCCCCTTGTTGGGTTTTCTAAAAGGGATTTTGTTTTAGCAGGGAAGTATTTTCGCATGAGCAATTTCACGGAGAGCTCCCTTTCTCTTAGAACCTCTGTGTAGACTAATTTGTTCATTTTAAGGGAAGGTGCTCTTTTGTATCGCTAGTGTAATTGCTAATTTACTTTTCTTGCGCTCGTTCTTCACCTCCCCTGGCGCCTGTCTTTGATGGACGAAGCGAAAAACATGAGCGCTCACATCACAGCACTTCGCATGTTATTTCCTTGTGAACAGTCCGGGGACATTATTCTCACATTTAATTGTCTCTGGAAAATGATTACACGGCAGTATGTCTCCTGGGGTGTATCATAAACAATGACCTCCCAACGGTGTATTCAGTTGCTGGAATATTGTTCCGCCTGGCTAGTACAACATTTACTTCGAATAATCAGAGTCATAAAAACGTCTGTTGATATTTTCTGAAGAGGGAAGATGAATAAACAGCAAGAAAGATATTCCATTCAACAGACAAGCGGTAGCAACTTTGCAAACAAATCTCTCTAAGAGCGAAATTATTCACTTCTAAACACGGATCTAAAAAAAAATGTTTAAAGTGGGAAACAGCGCCTACCAGTGATCGTATTGCTGCTTTCTAAACTCAGTAATGTTAATTTTACAATCATTTGCATTCTTGGTAACCACGACGCCACACGTTCAATATCATTTTTCGCACGTTACGATCATCTTTTTATTACTACACCTATTTCTCAAACTGTTTCACAATTTAGCACATTCAAATCTTGGAAATACGCTTGCAAAGATCAGTTAATTCAAGATCTGCATTGCGAAAGCTATTCTCGAAAAGAAGGCCATCCAGATACGAAATGTTCTTTATAGGTCTCTGTTTTATTTTTCAAAGTCCACAGTAAATAAGTATTCATGCGATATTTACCCAAAACTGCTCCAAAAGCATATAGATCAAATCAGTATTGCAGGGCACTTTTGGCAAGCTAAATAAAAAGAATTTATAGTTGAATAAATTATAGAGGTATGTTAACAGATGTACCAGGGAATAATGGGAAATACAAAACCCGCGCCAAGGACATTGTGGTGTTCATTACGAGGCGTTCTTTAAGAAACGCAGTATAAACTCCTGACTACCGTCTTCCTTCGCAGCAGCGTTTCCAGCAAGCAATTTCAATGTTTTCGTCTCTACTGTTAGAAATGGGTCATCTATATCTGGTCGCTGCTGTTTTTTTAGTGAAATTAGGACTAAGCGGAGTATCCATGTTTCTACGTTCAGTAGATGGCTGAGAATTACGTGTATGCATTTGCCAACCATGATCGGAGGTGCATGCTCAGTGGAAGAGTTATTTGCTGTGTCAAAAACATATCTTTTGTCTTGGAATGCTTTAGCAGTGCGTGGTGTGATGCGTTCTTGGCAGATGAAATGTTACCGTGAAATTCTGTGTTCGAAAGTGTCCTTCAAAAATAGCATGATTTGTTACTGTGTCCATGACAACGGTACCTCAAGTGGCTCTTCGTCTTAATTATTTTATTGTGCACATTTGATGTATTCTTTTCGAATAGCGTAACTTAGTCACTGTCTTTTTACTAAACAATTTAAAGAAAAAGATTTTTTCCTGGTGTTACGCCTCGTTGACATAAAGGTCAGTAACAGCGGGTAAGAATGGAGGCAAATGACGGGAAGGAATGATGGGAAGAAACTAGGCAAATGCCATGTAATACGATCGAGGAGAGTGTTATGTATGAAACATTGATTAAAAGTTTGTAAGTACTGATGTGAACTATGATGTTTGGAGGACAATTTGCGACGGTATAGACTGATTTATATAGAAAATTTTGTGCGTAAATACTTGTATATATTTTTTATCTTCATTTCAGTGTGTTTCATGATGATTGTGAATGATTTTGTTCTAATTATGATTGCTTTAGTGTGATTTTGATTGTTAACTGCATTTCGAACCAGATTTCTACGTACAGATTAAGAAATTCCCTTAAATTGCGGGTCAGCGGTTTGTGGGCGCGGTTCTGGGAACGAGCATCTCAGAAACGGAGAGGCTGATCTGCTTTTCACGTCTACTTTAGTGAGCACCTATGCAAATTGTTTGAAGGACGGTGAAATCACGAGTAGGTGAGGGTGATCTGTGGCAGATCTGAAGGAAGAGTACAATTCTGGTGCCTCCAGAAGTGTTTCAGAGCACAAAAATCGCTATTCTGCCACAAATCATCTCCTGTTCTGCTTTACAGAGAGGACAGCCTCCAACCTCCACGTTCTGTGATGTGGCGTGGGTGTCCACCACATTGTCGTCTACTCGTGGTTTCGCAGTCCTTCAAACACCTTCTATCGATGCTTACTACAGTAGTACGCGTACAGCCGTCCAGCTTCTCCGTTTGCGAGATGCTCGTTCTCAGCCGCCTCGCCCACAAACCACTGACCGTAATTTAAGGGAATTTCGTGACCTGTCCATAGAAATTTGATGTCAGATACCTCAGGAAGCCTACCAAGGGCTTTTAGAATCCATGATACGTCAAATCGTTGCTGTATTACGTTCAAAAGGTGTACCAATATGCTAGTAAGTAGGTGATCATAATGTTTTGGCTGGTCAGTGTATAAACCAATTAAACTTGTAATATGTTTAATAATTTAACAACTTTTGATTTTAATCAAACAAAAATTGAATCGGTCATTTCAAAAACCACTTAAGTCACATTTTTTTCCAACATGCTTTTTTTGCTGAAAATGGTTCCTCAAAGGTAGATGCGTATTCTGGGTAAAAATAACTTAAGTCAATACATTCCTTCCTCTTTTAATAATACCGCCTGAAAGACGTTCATTGCATAAACAACATTAGTCAGTGACTTAAGAGGTTTTTGCATGCACCACTAGATGGCAGGAGTAGTATATGACTGAGTTTGACATTTTAAATTTGCTTTGATTTGATTGGATCAACTATATTTCAATTTTTCTAAACCATCGCCATTAATATCATTTGAACTTCACTTGTCTTTTACTATTGTGTGCGAAAAGTAATTTCAGCTTTAAAAAATGTCTTCAAGTGAAACTGAGAGTGATTGTGAGCCGAAAAAGAAGAGAACGTGTAATCCTGCAAAATATAAAAAGAATGTTATAAAAAATTCTAAAGTTAAAGGACAGGCACATACTAATTATCGAGGAAAACAAATAGCTCCAAGATCTACTGGTGAAAATTGCAGGCAAGTTTACCATAAACCTTTATTCACTTTACGTTTTTTATCGGGGCCTATATAAACCTAATATAAAGCTTCATTATTGCAGATGTAAGAAGGAATGTTTTGCGAATTTCAACCAAGATGACATGGACATTTGCATTTCAAAAATTAACTTCTTTTCAAATGAGCAGGATATATTTCTTCAAACACTTATTGATAAGTTAGATATAAAACAGAGGCGTTCTCGAAAAGAAAATGCTACACAGAGGCAAAATGCTTTTCAATTCTATGTTTTAAAACAAACTCATAAAGTTAAAGTCTGCAAGAAAGCATTTATCAGCCTATATGGAATTACTGAAGCCAGAGTTCGCAGACTTTGCAATTTGCTTAATGAAGGGAAGAGTCCTATAGATAAGAGAGGATGTCACCCGAAAGCAAATACAGTGCCTCCTGAAATATGCTAAAAAATACATGAACACTTCCTCTGCTTTCCTAGGAAAAAGACACATTATGCAGGAAAATACATTGATTATCTTGATGCACGATTGGATGTCAAAACAATGCATTCAATGTTTAATGAAAAATATCCAGATCCTTGATGTAAAGTACAAATTTTACTTACAATACTTTAATGAAAACTTTTCCCTCAGATTTGGTCGACCACAAGTCGACACATGTATAACTTGCGAAGAACTATCAACAAAAATAAAACAATAAACTTATCAGAAAATGCAAAACGTTCAGTAGAAGCTCAGTTAATGATCCATAAAAGACGTGCCAAGAAGTTTTACAACAAAATTTCATCATTTCAAGATCTTTGTAAGGAACGAGATGATGTTGTAGCGATAACATTCGATTTTATGCAAAATCTACCATTGCCTCACATACCTATACAAAACATTTTTTATTTACGGCAATTATGGGTTCACTGTTTTGGTATTAAGGATTTAAAAACAGGACAAATCGACATTTTACATGTATCACGAAGGCATTGCTAACAAAGGAGCCAATGAGGTTTGTTCAATGTTGATGCACTATATAAAAGATAATATTGGGCCAAATATTAAGTATTTATATCTTTTTTCCGATGGCTGCCCTGGTCAAAATAAAAATAATACATTGTTGAGATTTATGTTGGCTTTGACTGACTCTAAAAGATTTGAAAAAGTTTATCAGTATTTTCCCATACGTGGTCATTCCTTTTTACCAAATGACCGCGATTTTGGAGTCATAAAAAAAATATTCGAAAGCATGATCGTATTTACGTCCCAGGAGAATACATTGATTTGGTTTCGAACTCCAGCTCAACATTTACAGTCATAGAGCTAAAAACTGAAGATGTTTTAGAATTTAAGAAATGGTGGCCAAAGTTGTACAAAAAAACATGTTTGTCAACTGAATCTTATGGAAAAAAAAGTCCCTAAGGACCAGAAAAAGTCATTTGCACCTTCGACATACATGAGTTTTCAGTAGGATTCAGATCGAAAAGGAACTATCATAGCCGAGGAATATATTGATGGATTGATTAAACATTCATTCTCATTAACAAAGAAAATAACAACTTCTGTTTCACTTCCATCAACCAAAGTCTATGATTTGAAAGTGCCCATCAATAAAAAAAAAATAGACGATTTAAAACAAGTTCAAGATAGCATTCTGGAAGAGCATATGCCATTTTATAACAACATTTTTAGCTGGCCAACTGTAAATGTTGAAAATAATCCAGATGAGAATGATGGAGAATATGATTATGTACCATAAAGATATTAAAACATGACAAATTAATGTATGTAAAATGTTCATAAGATTATTTTTAAGTGCAATTCTTAATTATAAGCAATAAAAAATATGATTACTACGATTGTTTTGGTTAAATTATACACCACTAAACCTATTTCTCGCTAAAACAACATAAGTCAAGAACTGTTATTCAGGTTTTTTTCATTATTTCTATTAATAAACTGTAAAGGTTATACGCTATTTTAATTTTTTACCAGTCAAATACTAAATTAAACATAAAAAAGTCCTTTAAAACTTATTTGTTTGTGTATGAAACAATTTTTATTGATTTCTGAAAAATTATAATTTTGTGACTTACGAGGTTTTTGAAATGACCGATTCAAATATATTTCGCTGTAGTTAAGTGTGACGTTATTTATTATTGTATACTGGTATTATAGAAGCTGATTCCCACAACTTCATCACTTAATGTACCCTCCTCATTCTAAAACTGTTTATGTCAAAGTTAATACATCGCCAGCGAGAAATAATAATATTAATACTCTTTTCGAATTTGACTGAGAGGAGTGAATAGATCCTACCAGTAGTATTTGTGTGAATCTCGTTCAATGAAAAATGTATACTATTTTGTGGACACTTTTAACTTAAATTTTGCAGCGTTCCGACTTCACATCAAAATGAAACATGCCCAATTTTACCCACGGGATCACGGGCTGCACATTAATAGAAACCCCGTCTAAATCCGAGCAGTACTTATTGTGTAAATCATGACTGTACAGACTTTCTTCCACTTTTTAGTGGGTGCTTGGGGGGGGGGGGGGGCGACTACTATTTTTAGAATATAGATTAATATCAGTTTTGTTAATCTGGATAGCAGGAATCTCGAATTCTGTCGAATTACAGGTGAATAAAATATTATGTTTTATTAGGTCCTATGGCATTTATATTGCTGGGTATATTTAAATTTATTTCTAACACAAGACAAAGCAATTGCAAGCAAGCAATACCCAGACCTTACAATTTTTCGGATCAGTGCAAACAATAAGTGGCTTCTAACTATCTCAATAGTTTACAAAGTGAATATGGAACATCGTGGCGTCATACGCCAACAACTAGATGTTATACATATCATAAAATTCCCAGGGGCGCTAATTAAAACAAAATGAACATTATCTGAGTCATGTTACAATAAACAAGACGCTTTCAGAGTTCAATGGTCGGTGAAATGAAATGCCAGCTAGCTCAGGGACACTCCCACAATTAAAGCTGAGATTCTATTCCCAGGTAGCGTTTACAGCTTTTTAAAGCCTCGTTAAAACCCATGAAACTTTGACCTGGCGTCAGAACACGTTACCGATGTCCGCCACTCGGCGGCGAATTGAGACACAACGTGTCGCCGCGAGATAACGATCTCACGGACCGCTCCAGTTACCTCTGCGATGATTGCCTTACGCCACTGGAAGCCAACAAGTCGATGTGTGACGGACCACGTCCGGCCAGATATTGCCCGTTGTGGCGTCCTTCCCGCCAACATCAAGTTTTAGTTTTTTTTTATTGCTTTATTACTTATTGCTTTACGCCTCGTCGACGGCTAAGGTCATTAGAGGCGGGATGGGACTGAGGACAAGGAACGGGAAATAATTCGGCCATCGCCTTTTGGAAGGAAGCATCCCGGCATTCACCTGAAGTGATTTGGGGAAACCACCACTAAGAAGCAGTCCCATCCTCTTTCAGTACAGCGCGCTGCAGCGCCCGCATTACATGAAAAGGAAGCTCTGGCTTAATATTTGTCGACCCAGTAGTTATATACCATTGGTGGAATAGAGTACGCCAAAATTACTTGATTTGTAAACAGCCGTCTATTTGCCTTTTGGTTTCGCGCGCAGCTGAAGAGAGTTGACCTTCCACCCTCTAGCGTCTTGGCTGAGGGTACAACGCCCTCGCATCGGCTAACGGGATACGTCTCTCTCCCCGGGCACCGCTTCTTGTGTCCGCCGCAGCATGGTGTCGCCGGCGAAAAGCTTTTACCACATATGCGAATGTTCAAAATTTTCCACTGACCGCCAGCATTTTTACCTTTTCTTATTCAATTTGCTCCTTTAATAGCAATCTTACATTAACTAAAATTATATAATAATTTTGCCGCCCGGGCTTATCATAAATAAATTACCTTATGATCTGAATAAACCTAATACAATTTGCATCCAATGAACCGCTATAACTAATCTGAATATAGCAGGTCGTAGACTCTATATTCATGGATGATGATACGAGAGTGTCATACAACAACCTGTTATGCTATTATAAATACCGATTTTTTTAAAAAAAATAATTCATTTCTGCCTAAGGCAGTTTTTCACTTAATAGGTCTGCATGTCTCCTGTCTTTTGACTTTCTCTTCAGTAGTGTAGTGGTACGAAATCCACTAATGTTTGCCAATGTGGAGCCAGGCTGCATCAGTTTGTGCGAATGCTGTGAAAGAGGCAACTCCAGCAATGTATGTGCAGAAGCGTTTAAAACAATACCTTCGATTTTCAAGTTCGACCAACCAACGACCGGCAACGTCGGGAAGGGCCTGAAGAAAACCGTTTGGTTCCTGAATATTTCCCGCCAATGACCTGGGGTGAGAGAAGCGCATGGACGAGATATATAGATGGGACTGGACTATGTAGCGGCTGGGGTTTTGGGAAGTTGGTTTTTCCTTTTTTCAGTGCACTAGTTCATGTACAGTGTTTTTATGTGGTCACACACCAAGTGAATTTAGGCAGATGTTAGTAATGGCTGTCATTACTCGGTCAGTGTGATGATGCCTTCAACAGTTTTATTAGCCATGTAACTGCACATGGTCGAGCGGCAAATATTATGGTAAATTTTAATTTAAAGAGTTTGACTGCTTTGTTTCTCGAGATGTCGACCTGAAACGCCCTAAATAGACATCTAACAAGAAAAGAGAATAAAACTCATGTTCACTGTAAACTTTAAATCGTACCTGAGCTAGCGGAGTAGACGATATCTCATGCAAGGTTTTTTTTTTTTTTTTTTTTTTTTTTTTTTTTTTTTTTTTTTTTTTTTTTGTATGTTTCATATTTTTTTAAATCTGTTTTATTGTTTTGATTTTATTTATGTCTCCAAATCGATTATAATGTAATGTTCAATCATGATTAATCAAGATCATTTTTCTTTAAGTTTGTTTTAAATTCCAATAAATGTTAATTAACGAAAATTTATTCCATTCTTCATAAATCAAATTCAATAATTAATATTCAGTAACTAGCTGGTACCCACGACTTCGTTCGTGATTCTAAAGAATTCATATTGACAGCTATGGACATCTAACCACCCTAGTGCACGATGGGAGACTCGATACTATTACCATACACAAGTACCAGTCTTCTGCGCTATGTAGTTCCGGCAGCAAGGTAAAATTTACTGATACACACAAGTCTTTGGATGAAACACGAAAATATTCCTGATCGACCAATTTCAAACACCATATCTCACACACTCCCACAGTTACCGAATTTCAGGCAACGTTGTGATCGATGGGAGACTCTGTGTTAGTACCACACACAAACGCCAGTGATCTGCGATTGATAGTTTTCACTTAAAAGTGATACACCGTGACACATGCGTCTTTGGCAGAAATATGAAATTGCCGCAGGTCGACCATTTTCATCCCCCATATCTTCCACACCCCCATAGCTACAAACAACTAACAACCATAGTGCACGACAACAGACACGATTCTACTACCACACATACACACCAACGCTCTATGCTATATAGTCGTGGTAGAAAAGTGAAATCTGCGGAGACACATGCCTTTCGTCGAAATACGAAAATATCCTAGGTCGGCCACTTACAACCACCATATCTACCACAGTACCACAGTTTCTGAAATTCGGCCGCTGTTGTGATCGAAAGGTGACTCTGTGCTACTACTACACACAAACGCCAGTTATCTGTGATCTATAGTTTTCGCCGAAAAGTGATACACCATGACACTTTTGTCTTTGGTAGAAGTATGAAATTGCCACAGGTCGATCACTTTCAACCCCCATATCTCCCACACCCCCTTAGCTACGGTCATCTAACAACCATAGTGCACTACATGAAATACGATTATACTACCAAACACAAACACCAATGCTCTATGCTATGCAGTTGTGGCAGAAAAGTGACATATGCGGAGACAGTCGAAATACGAAAATATCCTTGGTCGGCCACTTACAACGACCATATCTACCACAGTACCACAGTTTCTGAAATTCGGCCGCTGTTGTGATCGAAAGGTGACTCTGTGCTACTACTACACACAAACGCCAGTTATCTGTGATCTATAGTTTTCGCTGAAAAGTGATACACCATGACACTTTTGTCTTTGGCAGAAGTATGAAACTGCCACAGGTCGACCACATTCAACCCTCATTTCTCCCACACCCCCATAGTTACCAACATCTAACAACCATAGTGCACTACATGAGATACGATTCTACTACCAAACACAAACACCAATGCTCTATGCTATGTAGTTGTGGCAGAAAAGTGACATATGCGGAGACAGTCGAAATGCGAAAATATCCTTGGTCGGCCACTTACAACCACCATATCTACCACAGTACCACAGTTTCTGAAATTCGGCCGCTGTTGTGATCGAAAGGTGACTGTGCTACCACTACACACAAACGCCAGTTATCTGTGATCTATAGTTTTCGCTGAAAAGTGATACACCATGACACTTTTGTCTTTGGCAGAAGTATGAAACTGCAACAGGTCGACCACATTCAACCCTCATTTCTCCCACACCCCCTTAGCTACGGTCATCTAACAACCATAGTGCACTACATGAGATACGATTCTACTACCAAACACAAACACCAATGCTCTATGCTATGTAGTTGTGGCAGAAAAGTGACATATGCGGAGACAGTCGAAATGCGAAAATATCCTTGGTTGGCCACTTACAACCACCATATCTACCACAGTACCACAGTTTCTGAAATTCGGCCGCTGTTGTGATCGAAAGGTGACTCTGTGCTACTACTACACACAAACGCCAGTTATCTGTGATCTATAGTTTTCGTTGAAATGTGATACACCATGACACTTTTGTCTTTGGCAGAAGTATGAAACTGCCACAAGTCGACCACATTCAACCCTCATTTCTCCCTCACCCCCATAGTTACCGACATCTAACAACCATAGTGCACTACATGAGATACGATTCCACTACCAAACACAAACACCAATGCTCTATGCTATGTAGTTGTGGCAGAAAAGTGACATATGCGGAGAAAGTCGAAATGCGAAAATATCCTTGGTCGGCCACTTACAACCACCATATCTACCACAGTACCACAGTTTCTGAAATTCGGCCGTTGTTGTGATCGAAAGGTGACTCTGTGCTACTACTACACACAAACTCCAGTTATCTGTGATCTATAGTTTTCGCTGAAAAGTGATAAACCATGACACTTTTGTCTTTGGCAGAAGTATGAAATTGCCACAGGTCGATCACTTTCAACCCCCATATCTCCCACATCCCCTTAGCTACGGTCATCTAACAACCATAGTGCACTACATGAGATACGATTCTACTACCAAACACAAACACCAATGCTCTATGCTATGCAGTTGTGGCAGAAAAGTGACATATGCGGAGACAGTCGAAATACGAAAATATCCTTGGTCGGCCACTTACAACCACCATATCTACCACAGTACCACAGATTCTGAAATTCGGCCGCTGTTGTGATCGAAAGGTGACTCTGTGCTACTACTACACACAAACGCCAGTTATCTGAGATCTGTAGTTTTCGCTGAAAAGTGATACACCATGACACTTTTGTCTTTGGCAGAAGTATGAAACTGCCACAGGTCGACCACTTTCAACCCCCATTTATCCCACACCCCCATAGTTACCGACATCTATCAACCATAGTGCACTACATGAGATACGATTCTACTACCAAACACAAACACCAATGCTCTGTGCTATGTAGTTGTGGCAGAAAAGTGAAATATGCGGAGACAGTCGAAATAGGAAAATATACTTGGTCGGCCACTAACAACCACCATATCTACCACAGTACCACAGATTCTGAAATTCGGCCGCTGTTGTGATCGAAAGGTGACTCTGTGCTACTACTACACACAAACGCCAGTTATCTGAGATCTGTAGTTTTCGCTGAAAAGTGATACACCATGACACTTTTGTCTTTGGCAGAAGTATGAAACTGCCACAGGTCGACCACTTTCAACCCCCATTTATCCCACATCCCCATAGCTACCGACATCTAACAACCATAGTGCACGACAGGAAAGACGATTCTACTACCACACACAAACACCAAAAGTCTATGTTATGTAGTTGTGGCAGGAAAGAGAAGTATACGGAGATACGAATTTTTGGTCGAAATATGAAAACGCCCTGCACTGACCAACTTTAATCATTATATCTCCCACATCTCCACAACTATCGGTATTCGGCCAACGTTGTGCACGACTGGAAACTCCATGCTACTTCCACCCACAAACATCAGTGATCTGTGCTAGGTAGTGGTGGCTGAAAAGTGAAATATAGGAAAAAACACGTCTATTTTTATATATATATAAGATTGGCATGTTTAATGATAAAATCGGTCTATAACTTTAGTAACAAAGAAATCGTTACAGTAGTTTCCGTTTCTTCTAATGTTATCTTATACATCCTTCTTCCTCTCACTCCCCTCTCACAAAATACTCCTTCCAAGGCGACTGTAAACAAGCACTCCTCTCTCAACAAGTGTCCCATCTAGTACTTCTTTCTTTCTGTTTTGGCTTGCTGTAGTTTCCTCCTCTCACCCACCATTTCCAGCATTTAAACATTCCCACCTTCTCCATCCAGCTTATCCTCTCTATTCTCCTTCACATTTACATCTTCTCCACGCTTATATGTATTTGTTTTTCATCCTCTTGTCTCAGTGTCCACGTCTCTGTCCCATGAAGTGCACACTCCATACGAAATATTTGCCAAGACTGATCGATAGTTTTTTCTATCTACTTTCCCAGTGAATAATCGCCTCTTCCTGTTAAACCTTTCTTTCACTCCTGTAACATGAATTGCCACCTCTTGGTGGCATCTCAAGTACTTTTACATCTTGATACAAATAATTTTTTGGTTAGTCCAAGAAAACATAAGTTATTTCTCGCAGTTGAAGTGCTTAAAGTATAACATATAAATAAATTATAAGTAATCAAATTTTACTGGTTTATTGTAATTATGTTACACTGATAATCTTGTATTTTGTATATTGGATTGATGTCTTCAATTCCGAAATGTTCTTATTCACTGATTTTATGATGAAATAAATATATTCCACAATAACAATTCTTTTAAAAATAGGTCATGTCTCGTGCTAGTGAAAAAAAGTTATGAGATGTTTTGAGCCAAGTCTACACTTTACAGTGTGTATTCACTTCACTTTGTAAAACAGAATGATTTCTCTCGGTGTTATAGATCGTTTATCTAGAATAATAAAAAAAATCTGGTAACTTGGCCATTAGAGGGCGTCCATTAATTACGTGAGGTAAAATCGGGGAGGGGGGGGCTCCGGCGAAATCTCACCAAGGGGGAGGGGGGGCGTCAACGGAAATCTCACGCGATTTCTAGGGGGAGGGGTGTCTCACAAACCAGATCTCACCAGAGGGGGGGGGGGGGGCGTAAATCCGGAAAAACACCTCGCGACGTTATTTATGGATGCCCCATTATGCGCGTCATGTTTCATTTAACTTATATAAATACCTTAAATGTGTTGCTTTATCAAACTTACATATACATAAAAATTATGACGTGCACAATTCCCAAGTGAGCAGAATTACTTTTTATCCTAAATAAACGATCTATAACACCGAGAGAAACCATTCTGTTTTAACAAACCTAAATGAATACACGTTGTAAATTGTAGAATTGGGTCAAAAGAAGATCTCATAACTTTCTGTCACTACACGAGCACGAGACCTGTCCTATTTTTAAAAGAATTGTTTTTGAGGGATCTCATTTCTTTTTGTAAGTTTATCACATAGTCTGAATCGCCGCTCAAATGTAATAATTACATCTGAAAATCGATGAATAAAAACATTTCAGAATTGTAGACATCAATATACGTTACAAACAATGCCCCACTCTCTGAACGTTATTCAACTTTCTTAGTTCCTTCATCAAATTCTCAGGATGAATGTTGTGGAATACAGTAACTAAAGATATGTCAAATTTATCCCAGTATTTCCATTCTGATCACATTAAAATAAATAACACTGAAGAAGATACAGTATCTATCCAAATGCTGAAGAAAATATAAAATGAAACCAAATTATTAAACCAATATTGGTGTAACATTGGTTACAATGAGGGCCTTATTGAGACAGCAGAACAATAATTTTCAAACTCATTGCTAGCGACTCCAGGCTGTCAAAGACTCTGTATGATAATCTACGATTATCAAAGTGTTGGAAAGGTATGCTGTATAAAAAGAATTAAACTTTAATGTCTTTCTGTACTTTAATTGTTCTGTCATACAAGCAGCCTTATAGGTGGTTTAATGCGGTTGACATATGTCTTAATGCAAAGGCGTAAGAGGTTTCAACATTTTGCATCACATGACTGATATTTTTAAACTCTTCTACTATCGTTTTTAATCTTCTGTATAATCAGTAATTTTGAAGCATGTGATGTTAGACTTACAGTGCGATAATTCTCACATTTGTCAGCTCATGCTTTCTTCTTTTATTAATTTCGGTTGGAATTACTCCTGTTTCGTAACTGTTTGACATCAGTTCGAACAATCTTCGGATTCCTTCTTCTCCTATGTATTTCAGAAGTTCTGCAGGAATCTCATCAGCTATAACCTCCTTCATAAATTAGTATCTTTCAAAGCTCTTAAGTAACTCAATGAAGATTTACGTTGCGCGTACAACAAACTAATTTCGCCGTCTATCTTCCCGGAGTGAATTTATTTATAACTGTCTCCATTTCATGAAAATTATGTAGTGTAAAAGTAAAATCTTCGGGTCATCAAAATAGATTACTTTATATCTTACGGCAGAGGGAAAGTAGTTACAGTTGGTGTGGCAAAGATAGAAGCAATGAAAAGCGACGTGGTTTCGTTTCCTGCAGTGCTCCGGTTTAAAGGCTTTGGAGCCTTCAAAAGCTTTACCCTAAATTACAGTTGGGGAGAAAACAGGCTTGGGACTTATTACACTTTAGAAATCTGAGTTACCACCACTGTTGGCCGGCCAGTTGTTCCAAAGAGCCAGAGGAACTTCAAAAGAGGGATGCAAAGCAGTTAATTCTACGACGAAATTAATACCACAGAAGAGCGTCAATGTTAATTAATACACTGCGTCCTTCCGAACATTCAAGTAAAAGTGATGATAATTGCAAGGCATACTCTCCAAATCTAACGAGAATTATTTAAGAGGTATAAACGCTACCACATTTTCTTGTACGTTCCATTCAAGGGACGTAAGAAAGCGGCACCGGTATCCTGACATATTCATCCTTTCTTTTAATAGTTAACATAAGCTGCGTTTCAGTAGGTTAGATAATCTGAGGGTTTATTTTGTTAACTTATGGTTTTACGCTTTCTATGGGAAGGAATTCAGCCATGCCCCTTTGATGGAACCATCCCGGCATTTGCCTGCAGTGATTTTGGGAAACAATGTAAAATCTTATTGATTGGACAGGGATTCGAACCCACATCCCCCCAAATGCGAGGTCATAGCATTACCGCTTATCCGCCCTGTGCGGTGATAATTTTAAGGGTCATCGTATTTTACAGGTGACACATGTAAGTAACTTTAATCTACATCATAGTAGTCGTCGTGTAAATTTTATAATTTGCATGTTATTTATTTTAAAATTTGAATGTTGTCATAGAGGTTGAACCAGCATTGTGAAATACACAGCAAACCATTCCTTCCTCAAGTTTACTTGTTTTTCTATTAATGGATAAGGAAGACGAGTCCCAAATCCAGTCTTGAGTACAAAGAATTATTAAGCCTTGCACAATCATTTTATGCATGGATTAAAATCCAAGTTCGATACACGAACCTCTATGAACAACAGCGTATATGCCTGCTGTTACACATACGCACTACGAAAACGTTTCTAATTCACCTACCTTCACCTCTGGCACAGCTTGCTGTGTAATGTGAATTGCGACAGAACGCTTCGATGGTTCAGATTTCACGTTAAATTGTAGGTCCCTTTTACCAGTAAGATTACCGGAGTAGGTTAGGTGCACCTTCCTCGCGTACCTTCTTGGGGAGGATCCAACCAACCCTCGGTTTGAGGACTACGCCTAACTTTCTACCCCGGCTACACAAAAACCACAAGAAGGAAATTTTGATTCTACCGGGAACCGAAATAAGAAACTTGAATACAAGCAAAAGTACGCATCAACATTTAGAAAATTAGAAGAAAAAATGTAGTTGATGAATTACTGAACATCATGATTGGCCATCGTGGTTTCTGTAATACAGCTACTAATTATTATATGAAACTAATTTCTTGTTTTCTAGCTATTTACAGTAAGATTTATGTATGTACTATTACTTCCATCTTCGTTTACGTGGAGTGTTAAAGTACGTACCTTACCGTTAAACAGATTACGACAGCCATAAAAAAGGCTCTTACGGTGAACTGAAGATAGACATTTCGACTGCTAGAAGCCACAAAATACGTAATTTTTGCGCGATTTGCGTTCAACGAAAATTGGATACTTATTTGTGGAAGATTTTACCCCAGCTGTACATTGTTGGAAATCCCATCAAAATGCTTGTGGTAGTTTAGTTTATCCGTGAATCCAGTTCATCTAACCCGCCGTAGGTCAAAATGCGGTCCGCGGAGCTGGATCATTATACATACACTTTAAATTTCAAGGGTGATATCAGACACTCGGCACCACTCCTTTCGACTTCAACGCATTAAAATTACTATATTTTTAATATTTCATTAAATATGTTTGTTTCATATTTAATTATTTCTTTCTTCCATAAAAATATTCAAGTATTTTTTTCCAAGAAAGTAGTAGTCTAGATTGAAAATTTCTAAAATTACGCCCGGCTGCTGAAAAGGTTGGTGTAAATAGGCAGGTAGATACAGTCGCGCTGTCGAAGAATTTAAGTTGTTTCTCGCAGTCGAAATAAATGCTTTCTACAATATAATTAAATTTAAATACTATTTGATTATTAATTAAAATTAATTAAAATAGTTTGTTTCCTACTCACCAGTTGGTTCGCAACATGGTAATTTCCGGTTTATTCATTTATGTGATGATTGTGGCACGCCTTCAGCCTAGTCACAGCTCGTTCGTTTTGAGCTTGTGTACTGCGGAGTATTCTGTCCTAGGACATTGCCTCCAAGTCGTTTGGACGAGACAGATCTTCACAATCGGTATGTCTTTATGATGGCTATTGATGTTGTCTTCAGATGAAATTGTCTTCACAGGATGGAATACCGGCGCATCTGCCATCTCAGAAATGGTCCACGAATTTTTGCTGTGGTGCCCTTAGGGCGTCTTCCTTTGCTGCCAGGTGGTTGACGATATTCTTGAGTAGATCGATGAGGGCATCGAGTCGGTCTTCTCGCTGTCCTGGAACTTGGCAGGTGCAAGAGTGGTTGTAATGTGCTCTGTCGAACTTCTGTGGCTCCGACTTCTTCTGTCTTGCAGTTGCAGTTGATGTGGCCCTGATGTCGTTTCTTCTTGTTGCTG
Organism: Vandiemenella viatica; assembly: GCA_031002005.1. Taxonomy (NCBI): domain Eukaryota; kingdom Metazoa; phylum Arthropoda; class Insecta; order Orthoptera; family Morabidae; genus Vandiemenella; species Vandiemenella viatica. The sequence continues at coordinate 59,325,748 of JARYHS010012519.1, read as the reverse complement.
CACAATGAAGAGGCGTTCGGCGCTGCTGTGGCGACCCAGAACTCGACTGCCGCTGCTGCAAGCAAGCAAGCATGGACTAAATTGCCTGGGTGTCGTTATCCCAGAGTTTTGGGGAAGTTCTTACATGAAATGCATCTCCTTCCATTTTAATATGTTGTCCTTATCGGTAGTGGCATTGGCGGATTAGTCTTATCCTGTCGTGCTTATTACTCTCGAAGAAGTTTGTCAGGCCATCTTAAGTTATTGTTTAGATGGACTGTGTTACCCAGGTTGGCAATAAGAGGGTTGCCGGATTCGCTGCATTCCTTGTAGAATTTTGCAGCTAATTGGCGGAATCTGTCTTTGAGGCGCGGTAGTCCACTGATTTTGTGTAGACGGACTGTTGGTGTTTCCCGCGGCATTTTATAAGCGTATCCGATGGCTCGATTTTCTATGGTTTGTAGTAGACTGAGGTGTGAGTCAGCAGCACTAGCCCAAACTACTGCGGCATAGTCTATTATTGGCCTTATCAAGGCAATGTAGAGGCGTATCCCAAGATGCGGTGTTAGCGATGATGAGGGGTTCAGAATGGGGTATAAAACTGTCATTCTACCCATAGCCTTGTCACGGAGGTTCCTGACGTGTGTTTTCCACGTCAGTCTCCTGTCCATAGTGACGCCTAGATATTTGGCAGTAGGAGTCCACTCGATGTCTTCTCCAAACAGGTTGATGGGTTGCAAGTAAGGAATGGACCTTCTGCTGACTATGAGAACTCTTTGAGGCATTGAACGCTAGTCGCCATTTGGTTGCCCAGTGTTCTATGTTGGTGCACGCCCGCTGAAGCTTGGTCCTCACGTGGTCCTGATGCTTCTGGTGAAGACACTAGTATCATCAGCATATTGTGCAGACTCAACTTGTTCTGTCCGAGGGAGGTCCGAGGTATAGATGTTGTATAAGACAGGGCCCAGCACTGAGCCCTGTGGCACTCCCGCTCTGATGGTCTTCACAGATGAGACTGCGTCGTCATGTATCACACGGAAGGTCCTGTCAGAGAGGTAGCTCTTGAGGAGCCTCACGTGTGTCATGGGTACCCCTTGTACCAACAGTTTATAGATAATCCTCGTGTGCCAAACGGAGTCAAAGGCACGTGACACATCAAAGAGCGCCGCACCGAAGTACTCCCTCTTGTCTATAGCTCCCATGGCAGATTCCACCACTCTGAGAAGTTGTTGCGGTGCTGAATGGTTCCTTCGAAAGCCAAATTGTTCGTCGGTCAGGATTTGATCATTTTCTAGTACACTACGAAACCTTTTGAGGTATAGTCTCTCAAAGATCTTTGATCCCCCCGCACCAAGATGTCTGTTGCCAGGTAGAATATGACAGGGACGTGGTCAGAGGACAACGCAGGTTTGGTTGTTACACCAATATTATGGTGGAGTCGTTTTGTGATGGCTATGTCCAGTACATCTGGCAAGCCACGGCCGAAGATGGTGGGTTCAGTTGGTCCCCACACTGCTGCGTCGTGAGCTTCACTTACGCGGAGGAGCCGACGTCCACAAGTGTTCGTAGCTCTGGAATTCCAAGCCGTGTGCTTAGCGTTGAAATCCCATGCCATAAAGATGTTGCCTCGCAACCGAAGGAGCGCAGCTACATCATCCTCAGCTAGGAGTCCCCTGGAAGCTCTGTAGGTGGCGATGAGTACGAATGAGGTCTCGATAGCGACCCCCGTTACTTCAATAGTCGCTAGCTCTGGCAGGTCTATAGGGTAGTGCCTGATTGTGTTTCTTACGTAGACGGCTGTGCCACCCCCTGCTGTCAGGCGGTCGTTCCTGTAGCATGAATAATTTGGTACAGCTGCCTTAATGCCAGGCTTTAGGTGGGTCTCATTGACTAGACAGGCGTCAATGCCCTCCTTTCTTAAGAAGTCTCTAAAATCTCCCAACTGACGCCACAGGCATTCCATGACCAGATTGAAATGTCTTCAATTCTGGCCATCATTTAGGTTTGTTGTATCTTTGCGGACAGCTTCGAGAGCTGACTGAACTGCAGCAGTAATTTGCCGCGGTATGTCTTGGATCACGACGATGACAGCTTGCAGCAGTGATTGGACCATACTAAGCATCGAATCGTCATTCTGACTTTCTGTGTTCTGCAGGCGGTGTTTTGCTGAGCTCTTTCTTGTTAGGTCTGGTGGTTTCTTTCCGCGCGAATCTGTTTTCCTCCTGTCATTGTCAGGGGGTGCATTCGTAGGCGAGAGTTTGCCTCCTGAATTTAATTTGTTTGTATCATTCTGTGAGACTCCTTCGGGTGGATTCGTGGCCATTTCTGCGTAGGTGGCACTTGTTGAGTCCTTAGTAGTTTGGCTGGCATTTGATGCTTTGTCCTGTTTCATCTTCTGCCTCTGTTGTTTCCTAATGGCGGCGAGGTACAGGGAGTTATTGGCTTTTTGCCTTTCCTCGAATCTACCGAAGGCGGAACATTTCCTGTAACTAGCTACATGCTGCCCGCCACAGTTCACGCACTTTGGTGGAGTATCGCCTTTCTTGATACCACAGTCTTTCGAGGAGTGTTCCCCAGCACACTTCACACTCTTGGCAGGCATTGAGCAGTGCTGGCGACATGCCCTACTCCCTGGCAATTGAAACATTGGGGAGGACCCCTCTTGCTGCGCAGCTTTTCAACTTTGACTCTGAGGGCACAGAGTGCTGTCATTTTAAAAATACCGCGGTTTTCCGCCAAGTCGGTGAGTACGACCAGGACCAGCGGGACCTCTTGGTTGGTCTTGGGGGAACGGAGCCTTACCACAGTTCTTGCGGCATAGGCTAGTCCTTCTAGTTCCTCTTTAACTTCTTCTGATGTGATGCTGAAGGGCATCCCTCTGATGACGACTTTTAGGAACTTTTCCTCCGCCGTAGGAAAAGTGTAAAAGGAGATCTGGTTCAAGGATGCATATCCTGCGACCGCATTATGTTCAGCTGCTATCTTTGTCTGGATCTTGTACAGGTCTTTACCTGCTGTTTTAACTGAGAACCCATCACCACATAGGGTCTTCAATTGCTGGTACAGTTTCATATAACTGTCTTTATAGTTCAGTATCAGTGGTGCAGGCCTGTAAGTTTTGCCACCGCTGCTTTCTGGTTGTTCCTCCGTTTGGAGAAAGGCGAACTGGTTGCAGGTTGGAACTGCAGAAGCAGTGGTGCTCAGTCTTCCAGCGGGAGCAGTGTGTCGCGGCTTAACAAAGCCGTCCGCATCCGCGACTCTCTTAGTCCGTGCAGTCTTCATGTAGATGTTCTTCATAGCCTTGCAGGAGGCGGACGTAGCTCTCTTCTTTTTCCGCCCCTCCTTTACGTTTGCTTTCTTGACGGCGTCAGTCGATGTACTGGAGTCTGCGTCAGTAGATGCAGCGGTGTCTGCCAGGCACGGGCGTGCCGGCTTAGCACGCGGTTTCTTTGCTGCTGCCGACTTGGCCATCTTGGTCGTGCCGGTCTGAGCGGGCGTCGCGGTGGAGTCAGTAGATGCAGCGCTGTCAACCTGTACTTCACGTGATGCAACCTGTTTGCACGGACGAGGCTCTTGGCGACTGAATGATTTCCGGTATAAAGTGTCACCCACTGCTTGCTAACGGTCTCCGAAAGAAGGGCGGAAGAGCGGGCAGCGGTTCATGGTAGGGCGTTGTTTTTTTTTTTTTAAACTTCTTAACGTCTCCTATAACAACTAGGTCTTTAGAGACGGGAAAGGATAGAGGTCAAGGAATGGGAAGGAATTCGGCCATGGCCTTTTGAAGGAAGCATCCCGGCATTCACCTTGAGTGATTTGGGGAAACCATGGAAAACCCAAATCTGGATGCCCGGACGGGGATTCGAACCACCGTCCTCCCGAATGCGAGGTCAGAACGCTAGCCGTTCCACCACCACACTCGGTGGTAGGGCTGTAGATATTTTTTAAAATATCGGATTTTCGATATATCGATATTTAAATAGGTATCAATATCGGCTTTCGATATATCGAAGAATGTATCGATATATCGATACTTGTGTGTCATAATTTTCATAAAAATTAATAAAATTTATAAAACTCAAAAGACATTAGGGGCATATCTTATTTTGTGTTTTTAAGATTGATAAACTATACAGTTGAGGCATTTATTCTGGTAGAAGTTTAGATGTCGTAATGTACATTATGACCAAGTTACATAACTTATTTTCATAACATTGTTTTGTGGTATTTCATTTAGTTTTGTATGTTGATAGCTTATTCTGAGTTGTCTTACTTTCCTTGCTCTCTAATTAGCAACTATTTGTTGCTTATACTTTCCACTATTCCTGTTAACACACTGGAGTTCCCTGGACAGTGTACACTCTCATTTCAAACAGTGGTCTCGCGTTCTATTCGTGCTGGGCGAGCGATGACTTGCCTACACTGTTGTCATAATCTGAGTAGACTTGGTAACTATAACTTTCAAATTAATTATAGAAACGTAGTATGATTTACTTAAGCTTACTGATATCTGTGTTTAACAGAAATTTGAGGGACATAGTGTCATTCAGAGCAACCGAAAAATGATAACTTATTTTTAAAAATATCGAAGCCGAAATAAATATTTCAATATCGATATATCGTCCTATATCACTCCCAAATATCGACATATTATCAACAGTACCAGTTCAGGGCACCCTCTTGCCCTTGTTGTTGGGAACGGCCCCTTAAGGCGGATGAATCAGAAATAATCAGCGACATGGGGATGCAGAAGGCAACGGGAAACCAATGCATTAAAGACCCAAAGGGTATCCCGAGGACATGTAATCCTCTCTAATTACATATATCATGATGGCTTTTTCCTGGGTAAAATATTCCGGAGTTAAAATAGTCCCCAAATTGGATCTCCGGGTGGGGACTGCTCAGGGAGGAGTCATCAGAATGGATAGAAACATTCTACGTGTCGGAGCGTGGAATGTTAGAAGACTTAATAGAGCAGTTAGGTTAGAAAACTTAAAAATGGATATGGTACAACTTAAGTTAGATATTTTTGGGATTAGTGAGATTAGATGGTAGGACGCACAGTATTTCTGGTCTGGGGAACACAGGATAATTAGCATACAAGCTGTCAATGAAGTACTGGTGTAGGATTTGTAATGAATAAGAGGGTAGAGAAATGGGTGAGCTTTTATGAAGAGTTTAGTGACAGGATTATTTTGATGAGGCTAGAAACTAAGTCCGCCCCAACCATGTTAGTACAAGTGTATATGCCAACGTCACAGGAAGATGACGAAGAAATAGAGAAAATATATTCTGAAATTGAAGAATTAATCCAAAATGTGAAAGGGGAGGAAAATCTAATAATAATGGATTATTGGAATGCGATAGTGGGAGAAGGAAAAGAGTTGAATACTGTAGGAAGTTTTGGTCTAGGAGAAAGAAAAGAGCGAGGAAGCAGGTTGTTAGAATTTTGTGAAAGATATACGCTAGTAGCGGCAAACACACTGTTTAAGAACAATGCAAGAAGGATATACACCTGGAAAAGTCCTGGGGATACAGGCAGATATCAGTTAGATTATATCATGCTCAAACAGAGATTCAGGAATCAAGTTCTTGACTGTAAAGCGTAACCAGGAGCAGACATTGACCATAAATTGATAGTAATGAAGAGCAGACTGAAATTCAAACGAATAAGGAGCAATATAAGCAGAACAGACTGGAAGTGAATAAACTGAAACAATCTAGCACGAGAGAAAAACGGTAGACTTAGGTCTAAGAAGTAACTCTGAAAGGAGCTCAACAGAGGACGAATGGAATGCATTAAAGACCGAAATAATGAATGCTGGTAAAGAAACATTAGGCTTTAGGGACAAAGCTGCCCAAATATCTTGGATTGCAGAAGAAATGGATCAGAGGAGAAGGTTCAAAAATGCTCAGGATGAAGCACGAAGAGAGCAATACAGGCAATTTAGAAATCAAAAAAATAGGAAATGTAAAAAAGCAAAAGAAAAGTGTGAAGAAGTAAAAAAAAGGAAATGGTCACAGGTAAAGTAGATATTGCATATAGAAAGATCAAACAGAATTTTGGAGAAATGAAGAAAAGAGGTGTGAACATTAAAGCTGCCGATAGGAAACCTCTTTTAAGCTCAGACGATAGAGCTAACCGATAGAAGGAATACATTGAGAGACTGGTGACGACTTGAACAATAGCGTAATGGAAAAGGAAGGCGATGTCAATATTGATGAATTGAGAGATCCTGTTCTGGGGACATAATGTAATACTCTGCATGACTTGAAAGCAAATAAGGCAGTTGGAATTGATGAGTTTCTTGCAGAACTTCTTAATTTCCTAAGAGGACTTGAAAGATTATTCAAGCTTATATCAAAAAGTTATCAAACAGGATAAATTCCAACTAATTTTAGTAAAATTATCATCTTCACACTTCCGAAGAAACCACAACCCGACAAATGTGAGAATTATCGCACCATTAGTCTAACATCATATGCCTTACAGAGCATATGATATACGGGATATGACAGGAGGCGCCCATGGGCTATTTTTATTAACAATCCCGGCATTCGCCTGGAGTGATCTGGGAAAAACCATGGAAAACGCAGATCATTATGGCCGAAGTGATTTATCGAGAACTACTGCTGTCAGATTTTAAGTTTAATCGTCCGGTAAATACTTCATATTTCATTCCCTAATCGCTCGTGGATAAAATGGCCCTGATTTCTTTTATCTTATTTTCGCGATCATTCCTAGATATGAATGTTGTTGGTGATAATATTTGTTTGCTGTTATTCCGAAACAAGTCAGTCGTGAATTTTTCAATTAGCTTCTATCGATGGCAACACCTTCACTGTTCCAGGTCTTCCCAACCTAACTCCTTCAACATCGTACTTAAGCTTGCTCTCAAACTGTATATACCTGTCGGGCGATTCTTCTTTGGACCTTCTCTAATGCATGCATTAACCCCTTTTGATAGGGACCCTATACAGAACAACAATATTCTAAGTGAGGACGCACTAGTGACTTGTATGCAATCGATTTAACTTCTGGTGTGCACTGTTATAAGCTGAGAGTCCCTGAGGGACCCTATACAGAACAACAATATTCTAAGTGAGGACGCACTAGTGACTTGTATGCAATCGATTTAACTTCTGGTGTGCACTGTTATAAGCTGAGAGTCCCTGAGACCTAGAAATCGTAGCACATGATTTGCTTTCCCAATTATCTTCTCGATATGCTCCTTCCACGACAAGTTATTATGAATTCTTACCCCTAGGTATTTAGCGGAATTTAAGAGGGTGAGTGAAATGAAAACCTTAAATATCTTAAGCTGTATCACTTTTCAACATAATCTTCCCCACCCTCAATGCAAGTCCTCCAGCGCTTACAAAGTGCATAAATTCCTTTAGAAAAAAATTCTTTTGGTAGTCCGCGCAACCATTCATGCACCGCGTGGCGTACCTCTTCATCAGAATGGACCTTCTTTCCTCCCATTGCTTCTTTGAGTGGTCCAAACATATGGAAATCACTTGGGGCAATGTCTGGTGAGTATGGTGGATCAGGAAGACACTCAAAATGCAGGTCTGCGATTGTTGCAACTGTTGTACGGGCAGTGTGAGGCCTTGCATTGTCATGTTGCAAAAGGACACCTGATGACAGCAATCCACGTCGCTTTGATTTGATTGCAGGCCTAAGATGATGTTTTAGGAGATCTGTGTATGATGCACTGGTGACAGTGGTCCCTCTAGGCATGTAATGCTCCAAAATGACGCCTTTTTCGTCCCAAAAGACAGACAGCATAACCTTCCCTGCTGATGGCTCTGTTCGAAACTTCTTTGGGTTTCGTGATGAGGAATGGCGCCATTCCTTGCTCGCTCTCTTCGTTTCCGGTTGGTGGAAGTGAACCCAGGTTTCGTCCCCGGTAACGATTCTTACAAGGAAGCCATCATCTTCTCGTTCAAAGCGCCGAAGAAGTTCTTCACAAGCATCAACACGTCGTTCTCTCATTTCAGGAGTCAGCTGCCGTGGCACCCATCTTGCAGACACTTTGTGAAACTGGAGCACATCATGCACAATGTGGTGTGCTGAACCATGACTAATCTTCAAACATGCTGTAATGTCATTCAGTGTCACTCGGCGGTTTTCCATCACTATGGCTTCAACTGCTGCAGTGTTCTGTGGAGTCACAACTCGTTGTGCCTGACCTAGACGAGGAGCATCTTCCACTGAAGTCACACCATTTTCGAACTTCCTACTCCATTCGTAGACTAGCTGCTGTGACAAACATGCATCACCGTACTGAACCTTCATTCTTCGATGAATTTCAATATGTTTCACACCTTCACTACTCAAAAACCGAATAACAGAACGCTGTTCCTCCCTGGTACTAGTCTCAAGGGGGGGCAACCATCTTTATACTGATACTGCGCCGGTATTTGTGCATATGCACTATGCTGCCACCTACAGGCCATTCTGCACGCAGCTTGTAGCACGCTTACTGGTTGGTGGATTCGCCGATGTGTCCATCGTGTGATTCTGTAGAGGATATTTATCACTTCATGCTGAGCTGCAAGCAACATCAATCAGCGAGGAAACAACTGCTAGAAGATGGTCTAAATATAACTGATATAACTTCTCTGATGCAATCTCTCTCAGTTCCGAGCAAGAAATCGGTCAAGATAATCTCCCTGTATGTTAAGTGTACTAAAGGTGTAATTTAAAATTCATTCGAACATATTGTATGAGGTATTTGGCTGTATTAGCCTTTGGCTAAAGCCACAAAATAAAAAAAAACAACTAACAGGATAGCAGCGTGAAATTTCGATTTTTTATTACAGATTTAAGGTTTTCATTTGACTCACCCTTGTAGTACTTTAAGGACAATAATGTAGTAAAATAAAGATTTGTTGTGGGTGTGTATGTATTTGTATGTTAGATCCTGAGCTGCCTTTAGTATTGACAAATGCTCGCAATATACGAATGGTGTATTCTACAAGAAAGAACTGCCTGAGAACACTCTACAGGCATTTCTGGTGTAATTGTCCTAGTCAGGCGTGATCCTGAGGTACGAATTGCACAACCTCAACACGTTCATCTAGAAATCGTCTGAAAATCGTAATAAGTTTTCTTCGAATTGCGCCGATTCCATTTATACATTGCACAGTGACAACTCGTTTAATGCTATGACAGGAATTCATGAGCAACGGGGGAAAAGTTATTAACCCCGGTTATAAGGATTTCATTCGTTTGACAGAGACGACTAGAACTACCGTTTTTCGCGTAGGATCTCTGAAAGCAATAAATATCGCAACTGTCATCCACATGCGACTCTCCGGGATCGAGCTGACTCTTCTGCGGTTTCCTTGCGAAAATTAACTCGACTCAAAGTTGACCGCACATGTGTGACAACGAACCGAAAACGTAGCCGAAACGATATACAGTTGCTATCATTAAAATACTGGAAATTTCTTTTCCAGCCACCATGCTAATAAGGTGGTGATGATGACGATGATTGACTACAAAATATTAACAACACATTCATCTTCTTTGGCACACAATTCACACGGCTGCTCAATCCAGCTTAAAAATTATTTATACAACCCCAAGACAGACAATTTTATTTAATAGAAATAGTCCTGCAAATGGACCTTTCAAAAAATCTGATTTATTCAACAAAACTTAATTTTGTTACACTGTACTTGTTTGACACCATCATAGTCACATAACATAGGGATATGCGTTTTTATTCCTACAGCATTGTTTCTCTTAGACGTTGAGGCCATTAGATGTGGGCGAGCAATGGAAGGGGCAGTAAGATATTCAGCTGTGGACGTTTTTTGAAGTAATCATACCTGAATTCGCCTAGAGTGGTTCCTGGAAAAGATCGAAAATCGAATTCTGGACAGCCGTACCAGGATTCAAACCCCCGTCCTCTCGAATGCGAGACCAACGATTTTTATATTTCTTCACTGCATATTCAATGGTATTATTTTTTATCTCAACTTTCCCACACCCTCATACTCCTCAGAACTAACGCATTCCACAACTGGTACCTTTGATAAATGTAAACATGTCGCTACTGACATTTATATGCATATTGTACAGAATCTCCACTAAGATACTTCCTCATCGTTTCTCCTTACTCTATCGTGTACCTTAGCGATTGAACAGGTGACATCACGAAAATGCGTAAAACTTCGCTTGGAGAAAAAAAAAAGGAGATTACTTACAGTCAGAGATAACATTCCGCAAACATGTTGTGAAAATATTTAATACAATGTACAATTGTTGAAGTACTCTTCTTGCAAACAATACGATATACACAAATCATAATAGTAAACACAACTTTATCCTCAGTGTGGTAGACTAAGACTCAGTGTTTCTCGACAAGCCTTTAGCTACGAGAACTTGGTTAAGCGAGTTTATCAACTGTATTCAACTAGCTTTGAAAGCATTGTCAAACTTGACCCTATCATCATATGCTAGCGAAATTTGAAATAAGTCTTCAAATCAACAAATTCTGTGACGGAAAATATAGTATCAACTGTACCACAAAATTTTGAATGACAATTCTGAGATCAAGTGAGCTGTGCGGAATATATTTGCTCAAACCCCCTCCATTATCCTCTTGGGCGTTAGTGTCCTTTCTAGGTACTGGTGAATATCATTGCGTTTTAGAAGTAGGAATCAATGCTGATTTGCTTCCCACATTGCCACCTCATAACATAAATCATTGTCTACTCCAGTGTTTTTCGACCTGTGGGTCGGGGGAGGGGGAGTCGCACTTACAAGCCTAGTAAATGTAAAAATCAAGGATTATAAATCTTACAATACAATAAAAATACAAAATTTTCAGTGAGAAGCCTCTGCCCCTTTATTTTTTAACTTATTATCGAATCGTGCGTTTATTTTTGAGACGCTAATAACAGAATCATTTTCTAATTGGAGCCTATTTATCTGCTTTCTACCATTTTCAGGTAATTGTCATTATAATGGTTTTTTTTTTCGGTTATGATTTGGTTCCAGCACTGCTACATGTAGTAGAAGTGGTGGCCTACGCAGATCTTTCGAGAAATACTTTTTATTCTTGCTCACAACGAAGCTAGTCCGTACTCGCTGGCGTACTCGGACAACAAAAGAAAGCAAACTGATCCTATATGGCCGCTGATTCCACCTTCGCGCCTCCCGCGCCGCCACCGGGACTAAGAATATGTCACTAAACGCAGAGTGCCTGCGACTACCTTGCAAACCATTTTATTTCTCAATCAGTAGGTCAATAGAAAAAAATTTAATAAGTCGCTTATTAAATAACTGACATAGTTTTATTATTGACCTTTGGGGTTGCAATTTTTTTTATGTACATGATGGTCGCCAATTATTTTTTTACTTGTAAAGGAATCGCGTATTCAAAAAGGTTGATAAACACTGCTGTATACAACATCACAGCATTGTGTCGTATGTTTGACTAGTGTCCCCCTAAATGTCATTACAGCTTTCCGAAGTCGGTTCTAACTAAATTAAATAACAAGTTAACCAGTTACTATGTGTTATTCTGTCATCATATATGAGACTTTCCCTGATTTTTCTCCCCCTTCGTTTTGAACTATGTCGGCAAAATTGCAAGAAACTCATCTCGTCTATATTTCAGACTGAGTCTAGTAAGTAATGAAATTCTCAGTAACCTTTGCTCATAACATAAGATATGTAAATTGCATGAGCAATAAATCGTGTGACACCACACGTGAAAATAGCATGCATTAGCTTAGTACGTCGTTGAGTTGTGGCTCACCAACCAGAAAAACCCTGAATAAGGATTAGCACCATTAACCGCACAGCAAGTGGCAGACGTTGGACACCGAGGTTGGCAAGTATCTTTCCCTCTTTCCCTGACCCTTCAATAGTCTATGAATGTGTCAAGCGTTGACCTTGGACCCCAGATGGATGGCATGAGAACTCTTCCAATCACTTCCAAAATCGTCACTCCCGCTATGAAATCTATTAGAATTGGCATAGTTTAAATGAATATGTATAGCCAAGCCCCTCACGAAGAAAATGGCTTTTCCTGCGAGATAGCACGCGAAGAAGTAATTACTTGTGTTCGCTATCCTGGACGAGAAAGAATTAGTTTCATCAGTGGAACGGGGCAGATTTTTGTTGAGAAACTCTAGTGAGAGACATCGCTTAAGCCATCTCTTGCTGTGAATATTACTCCTTGGTCAACAGAGTAGGTCCGAGCGGGGCGGTGTAACGGTTAGCGTTCTCGCCGCGCATTCGGGACGACGGCGGTTCGAATCCCCGTCCGGGCATCCAGATTTGGGTTTTCCATGGTTTCCCCAAATCACTCCAGTCAAATGCCGGGATGCTTCGTTCAAAAGGCCATGGCCGAATTCCTTCCCATTCCTTGCCCCCCATCCTTGCCCCCCCATCCTTGCCCCCCATCCTTTCCCGTCTCTAAAGACCTCGATGTTAAAAAGAGACGTAAAGCAGTTAAAAAAAAAAACAGAGTAGGCCAAATCTGACACTTCTGTGGGTATATGCAGCACCGTGAATGCTTTACAAGGCTTAAATAAAGGAACAGACTGAAATGACAAACATCTCAATGACGGAACGAGAACAGCTGAAGAAGATGATTTTGTCATTCGACATCACAACAACACGAATACACAAAAATGGTAAACCAGCAGTGATTTCTGCAAAAGAACGTTGTCATGAAGTTCCGCTCTGAGATTCACGTGTTTAAAAAGTAGCTGAGTAATTCACAACGTTAAGTTTAATTATATTACTTATTTCAGGCTCAAAGACCGAAAAGTGAAAAAAAGAGCACAACGCCTTGTGGTTTCTTTAAAACGGCCACAATGCGTTATTCGCGATATGACACAAAAGCAGCCCGAATGCGTTGTGGCTATTTTAAAAACGCCACACCACTAAATTCGCGTCGTGGCTGTCAGGATATTTGACCATCACGCGTTGTGGTTGCTAAGAAAGCCACAACGCGATTTGAATGCTAACTGCTGCAACCAAGACACGACGGATAGGTTGTAATTACACATTCTGAATGTTAATTTATAATCAGATAATTTTATTAAAATAAAACGCTCTTTCCCATTATCGTTTCTTTATCTTTGTCTGATATAAGTTGACAGTAAAATTATTAACATAAAGAAAGTTGGTAACAAAATACCAATAATGTTGCAGAATTATTTATGTAATAAAAAATATTACCATTACTTTTTACCGAGTGTGGTGGGTGAGAGGCATTCTCGAGAACTCAGTTTAGAATCCCCGTCCGGCTATCCTGATTTGGGTTTTCCATGGTTTCCCCAAATCACTCCAGGTGAATGCCGGGATGCTTCCTTTAAAAAGACCATGGCCGAATTGATTCCCGTTCCTTGCTCCCAGTCTTTTCCTACCTCTAATTGTCTCGATGTCGACGTGGCGTAAAACCATAACGAAAAAAAAAACGTGATTTTTTTCAGTTACATTTTATGCTCTTCAAGCAACATTTGCATTCTTTAGTTTAGAGAGACACATTATTTTAGAAAAAGCCGAAAATTTAAATATAATAAAAATGTGTGTTTTTTCTGAAAATGACACCTTAGTAGCTGACAAGTGTTCAGAGCATCATGAATATGTTCACGTTATCTATAAAGAAAGCAACGAGAATGAGGGACTTGGTGCAAACGTTACTTGTAAGCTCTGTTTAAGAAATAACAGCATCATTGTTGAGATACTAAATACCAATTCCGGTCAAGAGAATCTGGCTCATAAAATTTCCCTGCAGTCGAAATTGGTTCTACTGTTTTAGTTAGGGTACCCGAAGTTGATGAGGACGTACAGCTCCCAAAAATGTTTTAGCAGTTGTTATGAGCATTAATCAAACAGGTCTCTATTATTTAGTAAACAAGGAAGGTCTTCTAGATCGCCATTATTCTCGTAATAAATTTACAGTTTCAGAAAATAATTTTATTAACATTTAAGACGACTCTCAACTTCTCCAACACTTTGCTTAGTATTTATGTTACCATCTAGAAGTCAGCAAGGCTTTATAATGTGTCACTCTAAAAGATACTGTGTTGATAAAAGAAGACAAATGTTGCTCAAAAAATATAAGATGTAACTCAAAATGTCATGGTAATAGGTCTTGTAAAAATAAACATTATTGATAGTTTTGTTATTAATAATTTTAGTCAACTTATATCAGACAATGATTAAAGAAATAGAAACGATAGCGAAAAAGAGTGTATTAATTTGCTAACATAACCTTATTACTAATTAACATTCACAGCATATAGTTACAACCTGCCCGTAGTGTTGTGGTTGCATTGGCTAACGTTTAGAACGCGCTGTGGCTTTTACAACGCGTAGGTACCAAAAATAATAAGAACAACACGCGAGTTTCGTATTGTGGCCTTTTTGAGATAGCCACAACACGTTGTGATTGTACTTGTAAGTCCCATAACTCGAATAAAGTGTTGTAGCCGTTTTAAAGAAACCACAACGCGTAGTGGTCTTTTTTTTCGTCCAGTGAGCATTTACATAGTCGCGATTATCCTGTTTCGTACTTTCGAAAATCTGTAAATAATTAGTTCATTACTGTCCTACTTTTTGTTAGAAATATTACGATTAAATTCTGGAAATAAAAAAAAAACCCAAGAATCCACCCATGCTAAAAAAAAAAAAAAAAAAAGAATTGTTAATACATAATAACTAAAAGGTACAGTTTTTATGAGTAAGATTATCGTACGAACCATAACCCATAAGGTTGATTAGATTCATTTTGGTTCATTTCTCGATATAACGTCAGTGATTTGTGTAATGTTATATCATATTTCATCAGTGATTGTCTATTTTACAAGTTTGAGAATGATGAATGAATTCTGGTTTCACTATCATTTATTTAATTAATTAATTACTAGCCTGGGAACATTTAATTTTTTAGTTACCTGAGTATGTATTTCTGTATTGTATTGTGATTCTGTTATTGGTTTGCGTGTCTGGTGCCAATAAAAGGATTCCTTCGTAGACGTAAGGATACTGAAACACCAGTGGTGATCATTGGATGGAATAATTCAGTAATAAATTAATATGTTGTACATCAGTGAAGGTCATAGACCTTACGATTTAATAGTAAATTGTATTAAATGGATAAAAGGTCCTTCAGTTTAAAAAAATCGCATTTAAGATTTATGTAATGATATTTTGAAGATACACATTAAGTGGCTATAGCATTTCTACCACGAATTTAGTGATTAGCCTTAATAATATCTTCAGATCAATCCGTTTATTACTATAATGTTATAACAAACAGGAATATTTTAAAAAGATTAATGTCTATAACGAGTTATAGTGAAAAATAAATTTAAGTGGACTGTTAAACAATAATTTGTGTCCAGTAAGCATAAATAACTCAAAAACTGGTTTTGATAAGTAGGGCCTTCTGGTGTTTCCACTTAAAAAAATTAAACTGCCGGCATACTATACCACATCTGTTCGTAACAGAAAATCAAATTTAGTGCCTTCTTAACCACAAAGGCGGAAGTGTAGAGTTAGAAATTTTATATGCAGAGAAAATAAGTCTGGGAAGATCTGGGGCACATTCCAGAGCTGTCAGCCGATTGCAGAATAAGGCAGCAGAAAAAACAAAGCCACTGGTATCGGTGGCATGCGGAAAATTCGGGATTCCGCAGCCGTGGTGTCGGCATTTCCAGGCGATCGCTCTTGGTTTACTCCGCGCTGCATGTGTGTGTGTGTGAACACCAGACTCGGTCGGCCCGCCATAGACAATGCTGCCAACTTCACGTCGTACATGCCTGCCGTCGGAACCCTCGCAAGAATATTCAATCTGCAGACGAGTCAACAGGAAAGAGAAAACTGAAATTACTTCTGAGCGAACCACAGTTTCGGGGCAAGGTGAGCTCCATTTCAAGTAGCAGACGAAGTTTTATCGCTGCAAATCGTGTTACGACTTTTAAACGAAGCAGGGAAAAACTGCTGAACTTCCCCGGCTAACAGAAACAGTTTTGTAGTGTTACGAACTCACATCAGTGTACTGTATTTCTTATTTTGTCAAAGTTGTAAATGATTAACTTATGTTTTAGAGAGTATGTGAAACAATTTTTAGTTATTAACATTGCACGGATGAGGATTAATGTATAAAAATATAATTTCTAAGCGGAAAGTTTCGACGTAGCAATTTTTTTAATTTATTTAAAAGTGCTATAATGTCAAGCTCCTTCCACGACCCACAAGATGCCGAGCGTGGTGGGTGAGGGGAAACGCTCAGACCTCGCATGCAGGAGGACGTGGGTTCGAATCCCCGTTCGGGCAACCAGATTTGGGTTTTCCATGGTTTCATCAAATTACTCCAGGCGAATGCCGGGATGCTTCCCTCTAAAGGCCATGGTCGAATTCCTTCCTGTTCCAAGTCCCCAATCCTTTCCCGCCTCTAATAACTAATAAGCAAATAAAAAAAAAAAAAACCAAGATTTCAATCGTTATTCTACGTCGAGGTCATTGAGGCGGGATGGGATTGGGGATAAGGAACGGGAGGGAATTCGGCCATGGCCTATTGAAGGAAGCATCCCGGCATTCGCCTGGAGTGATTTGAGGATACCATGGAAAACCCAAATCTGGATGCCCGGACGGGGATTCGAACCGGCGTCCTCCCGAATACGAGGCCAAAGCGATAACCGCTCACCCACCACGCTCGGTTTAACAGTGTCATTAGAAAAAATCTAATACAGAACTACATAATTCGAAACCAAGCTGATCCAAGTAATTTCAAGTCAGAATAATTTGTTTTACGTGAATTATGTTATTCAGTGTTACGACAGGGCAGTTATAACAACATACCAAGTCCTCGCTGGGGATCAAGTCATTCAGAACTACCAACTCATAACGCGCTCTAATGAATACATTTGCATTACTTTGAGTATTGTTGGTACGGGTGCCTATTATAATGCATTGGCATATTATTCCCACACCTAACATTCACCGTTCGGATAGTTGTAATAGCATCAGATCGATTGTGTAATGCCAGACATTTCTTATCTTTTTTGGTGTTGCATAATTTTTAATCAAATGATACAGCAGGAACCGACACCGTATCTGTAGTGCGACTTTATGGGGAGGAATCGGAACTCTACTACCACCAAATCCTAAGATTTTTCTTCTCGAATCGGAACTGAAGCAAGTGCTATGGTCAGTACGGTTAGTGAAAGTTTTGACAGTGAGCTGCATTTTTTTAGGCAAACAATCACAGCATGCCTTGCTCAAATCCTCTGGTATATCTTGGCTGCTTTTTCCTACTGGAATTACTGTTGCATGCGGCACTCATCAATTCTGTTAGGAATTCTGAAAATTTCTAACACAACATTTATTTCATTTAACATTAATAGTCAATTAACTTCAGTGAATAAAACGTCTTCAAGATTTACGAACACAGAGAGTCAAACAGATTAAATTCCCTGTTAGTCGGTATATCAAATCTCATTTTCTTATCTAATAATCACGAAGTTAATTTTAAACTGTAACTATGATTAATAAAGGCAATAAAATTCGCCGAACTCATTTTGCCAGACTTTTTGTTATTACGAATGCAGAATGAATGTGTTTGTCTCTCCTCCAACAGGAGTTATATTAATGAAATAAAAAAGAAAATCAACCTTATCCTTTGCTTTCAAAGCTAAAAATTTATTATTCTGCGTAATCACAAGACGTTATAATACTCTGTCGACGTTGCGCTAAATTTTGAAATATTTTTCAGGAAATTCCTTTTCCCTGGAGGTTTTATATCAACATTCTGATCGCCTGAATTGACTCACATTCTTGTATGAATATTTCAGTGTTCTTGATGCCATCAAAGCAAACATATTTGAGAAATGTTGCAACTTCCTATCTGAGGAACTTTTGTCACACAGTTAACTTCACGAACGTAGAGGAGGAACTGGGGGCATCTGTGCTTACTGGGTAACATATCATGCAGGGTAGAGACATTGCGACTACACAGGTGTTTTATACACGTACGTTTAAAGTAATTAGATCTATTACATTCAAGATAAATCTTCCCTACCTACCCTAGCACACTGACCATTGTCTCTCTTACAGTTTCCATATTTAAGAACTGTTGTAACTTCTGATAGTAGCCATTTTATACAATAGCTGAGGTACGACATTCGTCCGCGAATGATTGTTTGAACTTAATGTAAAGTACTTTTTTTAAGTTTACTAAAGACGACGAATTCTATACAATAATCATAAGCAGTGTCATGAAGCTATTTCGAAAAACTTATTTTCGACTGAATATCGATTACAAACCAGCATTCTACTAGATAATTGTGGAAACCGGCTGAAAACAGATGGTCAGGATTCTGCCTGCATGCAATGGTCGGATTTGATATGGCATTGACTGTAACGCCAATATTCACCCTAAAGCTTTCAGCCAAATTGTTGAATAAAATTTAATATATTTGATTCCACTGAACACATGCGAGGATGGAACTTGAATCTTTTGTGTCGTCTAACATGTTCCACAGTGGTATCAACAATTCTCTTTTTCTTTCCGAGGAAATTTTTCACAAGCGCAGAATGTATTTATATCACAAAAACGACTCACAAGAATTATTTACTGAATAAGCTACGTATTGCAGAAATCTGTAAAGAAATCTAGGTATACTTGCAATGCCAGCAAAATTTACATATTACCTACTGTCAATTATAGTAGAAAATTCTCAACACTTCACTCTCAGTGCTAACATATATGGCTATAGTAGTCAATGTAATATCTACGAAGATTACAAGTCGTTCTTAATTTTATAGAAAGCGTAGTATTATCTGAAGCTTCTTTTCACATGTCCTAACACAGGAAATAAAATGTCACGTACGTAAATCTGTCAGCATTAAACCAAAAGTGGTGAAAGATGTTTTGTTTCAGAGCAAATTTTATTTTGTGAAGGAATCTTCTTGGAATTTGGTAACGAAAGATAACTAAGAAAATAATATATGTTTTGGGGTATGGAAGGTGAAAATGAAAAGGTTATTAAAAATAGGTGATTTTTTAAGCCGTTTACAAATGAAGCAATTCATAAGATACTCTGGAAATTGCACTCTAATATTTTAAATAAATGGAAGTTTACGCGTATGTAGTTAACATTCGATAGTAATTATACTTTTGGAATGATAATAACTAAGCCGTAATCAGTAATTGCTTGTATTATTGGTTTGTTATGTTTATACGCCTAGTCAACGTCAAGGTCATTAGAGGTAGGAAAAGTTTGGAAGCAAGGAAAGGAATTCGGCAATGGCTTATGTCTTGTTACACATGGGATCGATATGAACATATAATATTCCAATCTAATTCACCTTAAACGCCCTAGAAGGCACTGAGTAGATAAATTTTGATACGAACCAATGTCCCTATAACAAGCATAACCAAATAAATCATTAAAAATATTGCTTCTTCTGGATTCTAACCATTATACTAATGGGAACATTAAAAGAAAATCTACCCTACAAATTGTGACAAAGGATTTTGTTTAGTAACTTATTATTGTCTGTAGACTCTATCTTCTCTTCACTGTCAAGAACTCAATTACATATTTTTATTATTTGGCTCCCATTTCCATGCACTCTTCGATTCTTCAACATTTACACATTTCGATACTTTAACACTTCAATAATTTCAAGCTTCAATTTATCCCCTGCTCCTTTCATATTTTCTTTTAGTTTTATCTTTCTTTTCTTCCGTCGTAATCCAGATGGGAAGAGAAGAGGGTGTATGTGAATTCCTGGTGTGAAGCTGCTTTTGAGTCATGAACGACTGAGTTAGCAACAAGAATAAATTACCAGTGAAATGCTGAGCGATTCGCTAGAAACGCTGAACGAATTTAAAATAAAAGTTTTTAAAGTGTTGACAGATCAAATTGCATTCAAAAAGCGAAAGAAGATCAATAGAGAAATTGATAAAGGTGCTTATGTGCTGCATCACAATTATTATTATTACT
Source organism: Vandiemenella viatica (assembly GCA_031002005.1). NCBI lineage: Eukaryota > Metazoa > Arthropoda > Insecta > Orthoptera > Morabidae > Vandiemenella > Vandiemenella viatica. The sequence goes on along the minus strand of JARYHS010012519.1, from coordinate 59,305,780 downwards.
ATTATTTTTTTTTTAAATTGTGTAATTTGCGTTTTTCAATCTCAGTTATTCGTCCAGCATTAAATCTTGGTCCATTACAGGAGCTATTCGATTTAGCTACCGCAAACTTAGTTACAAACATCTTTGAAATATGTTCTGGTATGCACGTGACTTCAGATGATCATAATACAATGACGTAAGCACACGCCCCTTGACATCTTGGGTTGCCCAACACAAAATCGTAATTATTAAAGAGGAAGCGCATGATTTTTTTTCGATTCCTGGCCTGGACTCCCAGTAAAAACTTTGTCTACACAGTCCCTTCTACGTGCATAAGGTGATTGTTAACAGTTTACGAAATCCCTTGTAGCTTTAAGCAAGAGTAATGTTTCTCAAACTTTTAGGTCCACGTATTTAGCTCCACGTGCCCCTATAAAATTTTGAGGGCAATGGTGAACCCCCTTAACAAAAAACTGTGACCTTTTTTTAGCTCCATTACTGGAAACAATGAGCGGTATTCACCATTATACGCTTAAGACAGCCAATCAGCCATTAGGGAAATCTTTGTCGCGTGCTCCCTACGATCAACCGGCGAAACCCTAGAGGTTCGCGTACCCCACTTTGAGAAACACTGAGCTGGAGTAATAATCGAAGAATGGTTGCGTACTTGAGTTGCCAACAACGGAAATCGTTTATTGTCTTGTTGCCATAGCAACCTCTTATTCACGGCCGAATCCCTTCCTACTCCTGGCCCCCATACTTCCCGTCTTTAATGATCTCGACATCGACGAGGCGTATAGTTATAAGCAAACAATCTGCTCTTAGTCACATATCAGATGAATGGAAAGCATAAATACGTAATTAAATTTCATTGATATATAAGGGGATGGCATGAGATGTTTTTTCTTAAATTTGAACTCAACCCTCCCGCTTGATGAGATTTGGTAAGATGGGGTGGGATTCCTCCCCCCTTGTAACGTGAGATTTACCTTACAATTTTAATTTTTAAATTTATTCGATATGTTCATTTATTTCGATTCATGTCATTTAATACCTAAGCGTTAGTACTGATGTCACACTACATTTTCTCTGTGAAATAAGACGAGAAAAATGATACAAAAAGTTGATGTGAGATTTTTATTTACCCCTTCCCCTGTCTTTTTAAATGAGATTTACCGGCATCCACCCCCCACCCCCCCAATTTTGAGTCACGTTGCTAACGGGCGTCCCCTAACCATCTAGAGTGGAAATAAAGTATTTGTGGGTATCATGATTTTCTGTGGCGTAATTAGGTTCGCCTTTTACTGCAACATCTTATAAATTATAACATGTTTATCATATCGCTAAACCACGTTTTAAGGGCAAAACACGCAGAATATTTTGAAACGGATTCATTTAAACTTATTTAGATAAAAAACAATTGTGGAATTACAATGAAGTGTCAACCTTTGCCAGTAGAAACTATTACTAAATCAGTTGTTGATTCTCATTAGCATTAGCATTATCAAAAATCAGACATAAAAGATACGCTTGTACGCTAGGTTGCAACTATTTTGTGCTACCGGATAACGAATAATCGCTTAAAAGGGACAGTTCTGTTATTTTCATGCCGGATATTCTCTTTTATTCTTCGGAACTTCGCCAAGGAACACCAGCGTCGTAATAACGCCTTTGTCTTTACCCACAAAGCGTCTCTGAAATCGATAATTGCCTCCTTGGGGCCCAAACTTAATTATTTCTTTACGGGAGGCAAGCAAAACGTTGTAAAGCCTCTGATAAACAGCCCATTTCCAGCGCCCGGGGCTTTGTTCTTGAATTCAGTGGATAGAGCAGATAATCGCTGGCACAAAATCAACCACGTCAGATAGCGATCAAATGACGGGTAGCAGAAACGACAAAGACGAACTACGCCATTGTAATCATATAGGTTGTTTAATCTTTACTCTGCTATATTCCTACATCGGCCTCCTTACTTTAAAATTAAACATGTTGGTTTCATGCAGTGGATTTTCAGCTATTTTTAATTTAGATTTTTAAATAATGAATTATACAGTAAGTTTGCGTTGTCAGTGCAGCTATGGTGAGTTTAAGGTATTTATTATTTTTGCAGGCACTGATATCTTTTTCGATAGTTAGCTACAGACCATTACCGTTTCCCATCATTTTTATAATCCTCTGCTGTAGGCATAAGGACAATATGGGAGTGTTAAGTTTTCATTTTCAGCGATTTTTACTCTATCAGCTGTTATAGCCCGTTCAGTTAAGAGAGACGGCTCAAGGTCAGTCTGCTGTATCCCCACTCCACTGCCCTTACCCCTACAAGCGTAGGACGCAGTTTTGAGTTGGGAGAGCTAGTAAGGGAGAGGGTGGTGAGGTGATGAGCTGTGCCAGGGGAAAATGACCTTGAGTTTCCAGGTCGGAGTGAACAGCGTATAGATTGAAAGCTGTAGTATTATTGGGTGACTACCTGCTATGTTACGAGAAAAGTCATTAATGACGATCTTGGTCTCTGTCTTGTCACATATAGTACGCCTTGCCACAGTCTTGTACGCTAACTCAAGAATGTAATATGGCTGTTAGCCATCGATTGATATTTCGATTTATACCTGTATTACTATGGTTTTTGTTAGTCTTGTATGCCTGATGAGTAAATAAATTACGATGTGTTAAATAAAAGTTTATCTTCAAGTTTCATTTGGGCTGAGTCACCAAATGTTAAAAAAAACCCTGTAAATTACATTTATCTGTAAATCGAAGTTTTTCTGAAGTCGACGGCATAGTCTATAATCTTTCTCCAAAGAATCTAAGGTCGAAGAAACGAGATCGAACAGATTTAGGACACATACCGTAACAGCTCAATGGATTACGTTATTAGACATCCCTTTCCGTGCACAGTTTAGCTTTATAATGTGTTTTACGCTATCAGAATGCTGATGCTGCCGTAACCTGGGCTCAAACCAAACAGGAAACTCTATCAACTGTGTACGAAAAATGATCACTGAAGGTTCTGGAACCACATGAGGATTGCCATTACGAATCTGAGCTAATGTAAATTAAGAAAACCTTTTTAAGATTATATGTTATAAAAACTGATCTAAGTTAGAGCCAATCTTTAATATAACAACGAAAGAAAATTTTCTATCTATAATTTCGAAAAATGCCACGAACTTGGGACAAAGATATCGCGAGTATAACCTGGCTGACAGTAAACCTAACATAAGCAGCCAATAACTATGATTTTTTTTATCATAATTAAATACCATTTTCAATCCTGACTTCCCAATTTAATATGCAATGGAGGACACATGCTCCGTTGGCAATAACTTTAAACTACTACCTACTACAGGATTAATATTTCAGTGTGTTTGGTAAATTTATAATCTTTTCCCTAGGTGATTTATTCCAGTTCCCGACTTCCTTACCTGCAAAAGAAAATTTTTCACTCCCTTTCACCGGCTGTTTCATTGAAGGACACTTGCTAACAGCGAAATATCTTCAATTCCCACCAATAGAAAAGGGTATTATAATACCTCGATTGCAGTATCTTCGAAATTTGAGATTTTATTGCGTGCTCCAAGAAGAAAGAGGTCTGTTAAAAAAGTAACTTTTGTACACTCTCGCAAACATGCTCTCACACTTTTATCACATTCCACGTTCTGTTTATCCAGTCTCTCTTAGAGAGTGTTAGTCGCTATTGGCTATCGAATTCCGTGATTGCTCTCCATGCAAGCTTCAGTGACCCAGAACCAGGTGAGAAACCCTCCGGATGCTCAAGCTTAGAGTTCTGGAGTAAACTCTGACGTTGTTCGATTCCCTTAATCCGTGTCACGCTGTAGACGTCTTCTTTAAACTGTGGTTACAGTCTTTTCGAGAACAAACGCGTTGTAAGAATGACCTTACAGCACAGCTTAATACACCTACCAGCTGTTTGTGAAGTTTTTCTGTTACCGTTTCCATTTTACTGAAGTAAATATTATTATTCATTAGATAACTAGACAGCCCCTCCACGCGCTTTCCCCTCCGGTCCCTGCTGGTAGCTCTGTATAATAGACTACCGTGCGGCAGACTTCAGTGATGCTAAGCGAAGCTTGACAGAGGAAGCGGTGCACGCTTCCGAAACGTTGCCAGTCGATTCAATTTTGACATTATTATTCGTGTTTGGTAAAATATAAATATATTCATGAGATCGAAGTTTGTGTCGGCACTAAGAATTAATATATTCTCGGGTAACTAGCAGTGCGATCAGAGTTTATTCACACGATATTTCAGCGATCTGAATTCTTTCGCCATCACTTCACCAGAATATCGCTACAGAGGTTCCGATCGCCGGGATATCGTGTGTAAACACTCTGCTCACTCACTTGTCACCCGAGAATACTATATTAATATAAATATATTAATAATAAAATGCTATCGCATCAATTCGATTTTTCTAAACACGAGTACTCTATACTATTACATACGATTAAATTTTAAGCACTTATATTTATCAATACTGAAAATAAATGAATTACTGTAAAACACTTTTTATCAAAAACGAATGTATTTTACTCTACTTTTAAAATAATATCTTCACAATGTTATTTTCAGCATGCATAGTGTGTGAATCTTCCTTATTTAGTCGGCCGACAACTACGTTCTCAAACATCATACTGAACGACTGATCCATACAAAAAATTCAATAAATCCACTGCTGAATGCCACTTTGGTCACCTTTCAAGTACTTCAGTCAATAATCTACACTCCGACGCCAGTGCCGAAGCCACCTATCAAAAAATTTTAGCTCCCTTTTAATACAACGAAAAATTCAAATTCCCATAACTTAACGTACAATATCAGCGAAGCATAAATCAAGATTACAATTAATTCCAATTTTATCAAAATCATATATGACAGGATTACGCATTATTATTATTATTATTATTTTTTAAAATCGTTATGTAGTCAGTTTTAATTTTACGATATTGAGAATCCTCTAAATGTCACATCTGAAATTCAGTGTTTAGCAAAAATCTCTCCGTATGCTGTACGTAGATCTTTTGCAGAGATTGAAAGAGATATCGCTCTCTACAAATCCTGCTATCTCACAGCTCTCAAACACAGTTCGTGGCAGATGCTACACAAGTTTCACATAAAAATAATCTCGAAGCAATACCATTCGCATAATGCTTATTATAGAAGCTATATGGCTCCGTAAAATAGCGCTGAATGATTTGTAATTGCCTGAAAATCCTGTGATGCAGTATCTAAATGGGACTGTTGAGAGAATTTTTTATCGGTCAGTGAAAAGTAATATCCCACAATTTATCTTCAGCAGTAATAATGGCAATTGTTTCCGCATGGAAATTTCTTTCTGTCATCTCTCTCATTGCTATTTTTGCTCCCACACAAAGTTATTGTCCATAATACTTTGAATAAAAATTATTATTCCCTCCGTAATTTTTCGAACTTCACATTCTACTTTGCAGATCATGCAATATATTGGACACAGTGTACACACTATAACAGTGTACACACTATAACAGACATTTATGTAACCTACTACATATCGGGAAATTTCCATGGATGGCCTGGCATTTGGGAGCACGGAGGTCCAAACCTCAGCCTGACATCATGATTTAGGTTTTCAGTGGCTTAAGAAGAATGGATCATAGGCTTCCTATGATCCAGTCCCATTCCCAATTTTTTACACGCTCTTATGATGAAAATGATGACGAATGGTAAAGCCTTTTTTTTTTTTTTATAAAAAAAAGTAATTCTAAGAGATTCAATTATTTCTAGGAAAGCCACTTATAATTCAGATCAGTCTATAAACTGACAGAGAAATCTACCTCGTGCTAAAATTATTATTATTATTTTCCAATTTACAGTATACTTGTATGTGAAATATGTAGAAGTCTCTCTCTGTCTTTTTGTTTGAATGTCATCTCGCAAAAAATTTAATCCGATTTTACTGAGATTTTCACAGTTTAAGCTCATGGTCTAGTCCACAAGCTAGAAACGATAATCGATACTTAGCGTAAAACAGACAATCACCAAAGATTATTATTAGATACGTTACCAGAGAATGCACACAACATCTAAGATAAATAAGAGAAAGTAAATCAAATTTCATTTCCTCAACAAGTAAAATATAATGTTTGAATAAATTAATTTGTTTTTGCCGAAAGTATTATATTTATTTCTTCGTAGTTCTGGAATAGAAGTGCAAATAGTTGTTACAGAACAACGATTATAACAACATCGACATCACATCTCTAACACCGAGCATGGTAAGTAAACGGTTAAAGTTCTGGCCTCGCATTCGGGAGGACGCGGGCTCGAATCCCCGTTCGGGCATCCACATTTGGGTTATCCATGGTTTACCCAAATCATTCCAGGCGAATTCCGGGATGCTTCATTCAAAAGGCCATGGACGAATTCCTTCCCCTTCCTTGCCCCAATCCCATCCCGCCTCTAATGACCTCGCCGTCGACGAGGTGTAAAGCCCAAGCTAAAAACGTCACTAATTTCCTTATTTGTGTAAAATAAATTTTTGGCTATCAGTTACTTCTTCAGGACAGAACAATTGCTGATGACGATATTACATACCAAGGCCCGGCTTTCAACCAAAATAATTTCGCACTGGATATAAATCCGGAGCATAAGACGCTTGAAAATATTTAGTTCCACGGTTGAGAACGTCAGAGTTGTTGGACCCCTTGGATTTCTCCCGCAAGAGCTAGCTTCAATGAACACTTCTTTGTCCTTCATACACAATTCATCGCAATAATATACATGCATACGAGAAGAACACTTAAAAGAAAGAAATTGGCCGCTTTATATACACAGTTAGAATTATTCTATTCATGAATATCAGATTGTTCGATTTTATGAAATTTTTCATTTCGGAATATGTTATTAATGATATGTAACAAAATCTTGCAAAGATAAACATCTTACTACAATTTTATAGCATCTTCTGCAACTAACTGTGGAGTATGTTTTAAGTACTGTAGGTGAGACGGTGCTTCAGAAACTTACCTCACTTTATAAATCATACCATTTTATCTATGGAAGAATGGTATCGGAGCCACACAGCTATATTGGACATTGTGAGGTACACTATAGAGGGTTCGTATCTAACCAACAGCATATGAGACAGCGATTTTATCTGATGGTTTCCCTAATGGGAATACATGCCGGAACGGTATCCTTGTCTTTCGCAGAAATGTTGAAATCATAATTAAATTAAAAAAAATAACCACAAACCTTACCACTGAAATGACATTAAACTCATAAAAGGGGACTCAATCTTCCAAACATTCGAACGTTAAGAAATGTCTATTGGGGATAGCAAGATACATTTAAATTCTGACTAAGTTGATTTTCTGACCTATTTCATGACACATGTACACCTAAAAATCCACAGTGTGTATTTAGTTTTATCGTACAATTGTCACAACCTGAACCAAATTTTAGGTAGATCCAAAACTAAACAAACAGCGAAATTTTTAAACTACTAAAACTAGTTTTCGTATAGGAATTGTAGTTTAGCACAACACCTATAGCTTTTTAAGAACGGTATTTTCAAAGAAAAAACACAGACATTCCTTACCTCGCCTCCTAGAGGAGAAGGCTTGATATTGATGCAGCGAAGGGAAATTGTATAACATCCGATCACAACTTCCACTTCACGCCTGACAAGACACAACACTGGATGCTCTGCAGGAGACAAAAAGGAAAAGGCGAAAACGTGGAGCATATCTCAGCTGCGAGCACACTCCTAAAGAACACCTGCGAGAGAAAACTTGTGACAACATATCCCGGATTTGGTAGCATCAGTAAAAAACAAACTTAACCAAAATCAGAGAAATAAAATGCAACTGAAGAGTTGCTTGTGGATATTCCAATGACATCATAAATTCTGAACATGATACATAAAGACAACTTAATATCTTCGTTACAGAATTTCTTTGATGTCATATCATTTGTAGTAATTATAACTATTACTGAATGAGCCAAAACCTGATGAAATTCCAATAATTCATCAATCGTCATCCAAGTACAGTTTATTTAATTTCATAATTCCTGAAAGGTGTAGTATTATCCCTTTGAAATGGCTCAGTGAACTTCATTTTTTGGCTAGTGTTGTGCATTTATCGCAGTCTTAAGTTTTTTGCACTATATATTTTGAAACTTTTATATGTCACTAACAAACAAATACAATTGAGGCGGGATTAAAGAACATGATGTTTTATGGAGACTTAGTTTCAAGTAATTATATGAAAAACTTATATCGTGGGTTGTAAATTCCATTGTTCATGCTATGTGAAAACAATTCAAGTAATTGTAGATCGATCTTCTAACCGAAACAGATTTTGTCTGTGCAAATGTAAAGATTGTCTGGTTTACCGACTCTAGAACACGCAGCGTATAATTGTCCATGTAAGAAGAAATTCGTCTCTACATCTAAATCCCACAATTCTAACGATTGGCCTTGAGGTTAGTTGATAGTGATTGCAAACGCCAATCGAGTTGGGAATTTCATTCTATTAAATTGAAATAGCATATCTGTTGGAATCATATGAATTCGTAAAATGAGGATGTCTTCACCTGTGAAAGGTCCTGTCAAGATTGTTGCTTCTACGACGTTGCTCAATATTTTTTTTTACTGCAAGCCGCGTACACTTGCAAAGCATTGGCTGGATGATATTTCGCAACATGATAAATGGCACGCCGATTTTCAATTGCAGTACGTGCGGTGGCATTCCTGGCAGATCGAGTGAATTCAAAAATTCTGTTGTGTAGCTAACCGCTTCATTTGCTTCCAGAACAGTGTCGAGGATATCATATGTGACTGCCTCGCTTTGAACGTTAGAATTAATAATATTATTAACTTCATAGACGTCTTTGTTTCTGGCGGCAAGAATAACTCGTTCACAAAGCCAATATTTTACAACCAGTTCTCTTCTTGGCGTTACTAAACTGCAGAAGTTACGAGGCGACCAAATTCGTGCCGAGGCCAGATCAACCGGCACCTTTCCGTTCCAATTTCCAGAAATTGATGAGAGAATATTTCTGCTGATACATCGTTTTGGAGCTGAACACACATATTTGTAATTAATTTGAAGGTCTTTACGTGTCGCCACAAAGCAGAGTATTTCATGTAAGCAGTTATTTCGTCACTGGTGTCGATCGAGGGTACACAGAAATCAAAGAAACGAAACAAAAAAAATACTAATTAAATGAAATTGAAAATAAGAAAACAAATCTCTCCAAATCACAGTAAAAAAACGAAAAAAGCTCTAAAAAATAATAACCATGTAATTGACATACCTATATAAAAACACGCGTAGATTAGAATACAACGACGTATCAAAATTTAAACGCAATCGGTGCAGAACTTTTGGAAATTTAAGATTTTGAACGAATGAACCTTTAAATTTTTATATATATGGATTATCAATTCTTAAGCAGTGGATTATGTTATTTGCCCAAATAGGGAGAAAGTTAATTTGAACTTTTGTCTTAAACTTCAGTTCCGTGACATTGTAACCAGTCTCTCGTCGCGTTTTTGTACAGGTGACTGAAGTCAATATTTTTTTTAACTGATTTACGTCTCTCAACAGCGAGGTCTTTAGAGACGGGAAAGGATGGGGGGCAAGGAGTGTGAAGGAATTCGGACATGGCCTTTTTTGAAGGAAGCATCCCGGCATTTGCCTGGAGTGATTTGGGATACCATGGAAAACCCAAATCTGGATGCCCGGACGGGGATTCGAACCGCCGTCCTCCCGAATGCGAGGCCAGAACGTGAAGTCAACAATTTATCAACATAGCGATAAACAAAATACAGAAATTAAACATCATTTTAATCTTGTACTAACTCTAGTACACTAAAATGACTACGCCTCGAACAAATTTAAAAACCTTGTTAGAAAGTTATCTCAAAATTACTTACCAGAGGACTAGTGTTTTGGCACGTCCCACGCTTCTTACAGTCACGAATAGATAATAGTTGCCCGGCAACAAATCATTGTTGTAGCTAATTATAAAGGTACCAGTTGAAATTCGTTTTCTTTTCAACCAGAATAAAAATTACCCCTAGTTTCAAAAACAAGCAACAGATGAGGGGACACAAAACAATTTTGAAATGTGTGTAAACTATTCCATTATCTTTTCGATATAACGACGTTCTAAAACTATTTTAACCGAATGAAACGCAATAAGGTAAAAATTTTTCGTTTCAGTTTTCTGAGATTTTAGTTGGAACATCCTTATGTTTCAGATAAAAAGTTAATATCTTAAGCCATGGTACAGTCGGATTAAAAGTTTTTAAAACTTTAATGATTACCGAAACTACTGTGTCTAATTCTTGATGTAAATGAAGAAATATTATTATCCTAATTACAGCTTAAGTACATAAGATAACCGAATGTTCATAGAACTACCCATATTTTTTTTATACCTGGTTGTATCAGAAAAATTTCTAGTGTAATTAGCAACAGTTGCCAATTTTGTGAATGTAATAATTTTTTTGTAATTTCTAAATCAAACTCCTTCATCTGTGACGCAGCTCTCCGTACTTACTACGAGTAGAATCGTTTCTCGGATTGTATCAGTTTTAAAGATGTTTAAGCTTCTTTTACCTTTACGCCTCATCGACGTCGAGATCATTATAGGCGGACATTGACTGTGGTCAAGAAACTGAAAGAAACATATCTTGGTCTTTCATGGAACCCTTCAGGCATTTGTCTAGTGTGATTTCATTAACCCTTGGAAACCCAAAATCTGGATGTCCAGACAGGCATTTGAACCCACGTACCGCCGACAAGGCAAGAGCAATGTGCTAGCGGTAGGCAGTACATGTATTTTTTGCTATACGTAATTTTACAGCGCAAGTGTGTCCGCAATATGAATTAATAATCCCACGTGCTTCTGAGTCTGTCTAAAGTATTACCACTATAATATATAATAATATAAGAAATTTTTGATCGAAATAATGAATTAAATTATGAAAATGAAACGCGAATCCATAAAGTGCGAACCAAATTTTTGGAGTTTTGTGTAAGATGCAGGATGTAAATGTGTTTAAGATATTTAGTGATTTCTCTGTTTGGATTACTCGGTTCACTTTAATATCATCTTTGACGATCCCAGTATAATTGTATCTGATCATTACTATTGGTGTTCAATCAGCTTGCTCACATTCTGTGAATTTGACTAATTTATGTATCCTCGGAATCAAAATTCTTTTACTGAGACCAATTCCTTTAAGTTTTCTGTGCAGCATATTTTAATTGGTACATGACTACAGTTTTAGAAAAACCAAAAAACCATTAATAGGTTTCGTTTTTTCCTAAGAAAAAAAAATTTGTAAAGTCTTGTCTAAAATAATTCCTTATCTTTACCCCCACTATCTTGTGACTGCTTTATTGTTATCAACTGATTAAATCTAATTCGATACAAAGAATGACTCAGATGTGATTAATCTTTTTGGAAGCGGAGGTGAATGTCACAAGGTAAAAGTTTTGTGCTTGTCCCGTTTTACCCCATAACCTTTAAGCTCAATATCTGGCGTCAAGCTTACTACAAGAGGTGAACAATTAGTCGAAATGTCACAGCACCTCTTTCCGCTCAGTGTTTTACACAAAGGCTTTTAGCTTTAATCGCGTCGCCTTTGATAGAGTCTGCGGCCGGGTTGCCAGGCGGGATGTAATGAGAAAGGCGGCAGTCAGACCATATTTGGCACGGTCTGAAACGAGCGGAATGGTGTCGCACATTCCACGCCCACTCATAGGTTGCAATTAACAAGAGACGCCCGCCGCGCATAAGTCGTTGCCACGGGAGCAAAGTGATTAACGGTTGGGGTGAGGTATTCTCTCTACTAAACACGGATTTAACACTACGTAATACTTACGTTACTAGGCAACATACAATGAAAAGAAATCTGAAACCCACGTAGTATTAATCTCAAACAGTACGTAACATTTTCTGGATTAGATTTGAGAACGAAAATACCGTCTCTTAACAATTATTTTATTCCTATACGCTCAGAAGCGTTTCGCCCGTATGGACTCGGGCATCATCAGTTACTGTAAATGTACATACATTGTGTTTTCAGAAATTTATATAATGCAAATTTCTGAACAACACAGTGTACATACATTTACAGTCACTGATGCGTCTGAGCGTATAGGAATAAAATAACAATTCATTTACAAATCTTTAACTAACAACTGCAGAAGAATGGCCGATGAAAAATTAATTTTCGGATTATTCTTTAATACGTAACAAGGGCTTTTAGTTTTTATAGCGGGTATATACCTACTTACTAAGAGGAAGCACATAGGATTATTATTATTATTATTATTATTATTTTTTTTTTTGGAGCGTCCTGGTAGCTCAGTGGCTAAGCCGCTTGCTTTCAAAACTTCCGGGGTTCGGATTCCACGTTAAACTGTAGGTCCCAGAGGAAAGGAACTGGCCGTCCTACCTCTGACACAATGGCTTAGTATGCCTCCTTCGGGAGGATCCAACCAACCTTCGGGTTGTGGACTAAGTTAAGTTTTAGAGTCATTTTACGTCATTCTACAAGTTGATGATCTGAGAGACGTAGTCTCTTCCAAGAATTCTGTTCTCAGGATCCTTGCCCAAAGTGTGATTCCAACATAATATGATATAACAAAGTGCTATCGAGGAATTATAGTCCAGGTAACAGTTTTTCTCAGCTGAACGGTACATCGGAATCACAAAATACCTCAGGAGGATTTGCAGTTGAAATTGGTAACTGATTCCACTCACAGTACCAGCATTTGTGGACTTTGAAATGAGCAGAGAATATCCCAGTGGTTCCCAATTAGTGGTCAAGTGGTACGCGAGGTAATTTCTTTGTTAAGTTAATCACTAAGATAATTGAAAAATAACCAATTACGAAGATATTACTATCGCAAAAATATATTTGAAGACAAGCAAACTGTGTTTGGGTGTGCGAATTATATAAATTATGTAGTAAACATCGAAATAGCCATTTTTTTATTTTTCATTTTATATTTATTACTAGCTCGTACCCGCGACTTCGTACGCGTGGATTAAGAATTTTTTGCCAGAATTTAATATAGTAAGTTGTTGGTAACGAAGAATTGGGCCCAAATAACACCGAGTTGGCATAATATGACAGGAAAGCTATCACTATATTATTCTAACGTCGAACCAGTCTCTTGAAGAGAATCAGTTCCCAGCATATTTCTGTCACCATTCGATAAGGTCTCAAAATTTCGTGACTACAACTATTAAACATACCGGAGAAAATGTCCTGTGCCCTTCATACAGATTTTCTTGTCAAATTCCATCAACATCGATATAGCCATTTGGTCGTCAAAACGTAACAAAAAGACAGAGACTTACTTCCGTATTTATATTATTATTACTGCGGTTCACACACACACTCTCTCTCTCTCTCTCTCTCTCTCTCTCTCTTACTGCGAACAACCCCTGAGGAATCATTATAACGTAAAAAAGTGTACACCTACAGCATTGCAAGACTACCAACGATTTGCCTCGCATTGCACCCCTAACTTTGTGATTTCTACAGTTTAAATTCAGTCCGAATGACCGACGGTCCAGTCGTGACACTTACGATCAAAAACAATTTTTAAAAATCTTAGCCTCGACGGAGATTTGAGCCGGAGACCACGACCCAAGCATTCGTAAGCAAGCGCTTTAACTACTGAGCTGTCCGACCGATACACGCAAAAAGCAGTATACAGACGTCCAAATCCTACGCGTCTGTCTATCGCCATTCAGTAGTATTTCGAAATTATGAGACAACATGTATTATTTATACAGATAATTTTTCAACCAAATGCAGACAGTATTTTTCTCCTTGTTTCAAAGGATAAGTGTGCAAAGTTTAATCGAAATAGGATGAAAACTGTGGATTTGTATGAAGAACAAACAAACAAACAAACATACATACATTCATCTTTATATATATAGATTTCAGCTATTGGGGGCTAAGCGATACACGAAAGAAACTAATTAGAAACCACTGAGTTAGACGAAGCGAACTCAGCATGTCCGCTCAACAGTCCTAGAAAAGTTGATTTGATTGACAGGTGACAACCATTCGATTATTAGTGAGTGTTTATCCCATTATAAGAAGTCTTTTGGCAGGATAAAGTGAGATTAAAGAAACAGCGATCATTGTCTCACTTCTCATACTAAATAAGGGGGGTGGTTATTGTACCACTATAATAATCTTAAGTGATAAAATAAGTTGTTGGGGTGGAAATTGCAACTAAATCGAAAACTAGGTGTTTACGCAAAGTCCGGTATCAATTTAGAGATCGAAGTTTCCATGAAGCTGTAGTAACCCAGTTTTTCCCTTATCGGAGATGCATCTTCAGCAACACTACAAATTACTGAAAATTCAACTGCAAACACATTAGTGCAATCATACTCAAATTTTTGTCTTAAAAACGGTTTCTTAATAACGACATATGGTAGTGGATTAGAGTTTTTATAGCAAAAACACTTTTTCTCCAAAGAAGAGACACTTCTAAGAACAGCACTGGGACCTTGTGTTTCCAGACAATTCCCATCGAGTATTTTTCCGAGTTGCAACAAAACGAAGTATTTAATAATGCACCTTTGAGGTTGAAGGAATAAACTCATCAGATTAAAAGAACATACGTTTTACTTTTGTTCTGCAGTATATATATATATATATTTTGAAATTTTCCTCTGTTCCAACGTATGAGCGAGATTATTCCAGATGGTGCTTGAGCCTTCTCTAGCTCTGAGGCATATGACGAGCTTGTATTGAGGTGGGTGGGGGCGGCGATATTGCTTTGACCACCCAATAGTGCAGCGGGCAGGAATAAAAGATCGGAACTGGAGATCGACATAGTCAAACGGAATAAATACCAAACTATTAATGATGGGAAACGATGCGTAGATAGTGACAAGCAGTTAGGAAATCAGGATACTTTAATTTCACCGTAATATCACAGAAAATTGTGGCATGTGGTAATTCTGAGGTCTGCTGATTGAAATATAACTAAAGAATTGCTGTGCACCTTTGGGTTCTCAAATTTGATACAGTTTGCACAATCCGAGTTGTCAATTTTAAACTTCGGAGCATCAGGTAAATATGCCTTAAGGTTAACCGCACAAAGAAAAATCTATCTGATTTTACAGATGTTTTAATGATGAATTTAAAGTCACCAAACATTCTAATTTCAGGAGCCTATTTCAACAATCAGAAAAGCTGTTGCTCCTGCTATTAAAATGGTGAAGGTTGCCACTCGGGTGCACAAGATTTGGGACTGATAAATTACCGATTTCTACTTTGATGTTCAATATTAGAAAGAAAGTAGTGTGACGGAATCAAGTTCGTGTCCCAGCCGAGAAAATAGTAGCAAAATTATGCGAGCAAAACATATCGAAAATTCTATCGTGGAGTGTTTGTATTGCTCAGCGAACAAGGAATTTCTCCCAGCAAAATGAAAATATGTATTGGGATTTGTACTAATTAACTGCAATGAAGAACAAAATTCATACGACTGAAATAATACAAAAATACCTTCCAAATTTAAATATTTCTCGGCATGATTTACGATATTTTAAGTAAATGCTGATTAGGGAGTGGGCATAAACCACGTAGCTCCATTTTGGCCTCCTGTGAACCCCACCTCCCCCCCACGTAGTCCGACGTGCCTTGCGCCTCAACCCCCCCTCCCCCCCCCCCTACGAAGTACGTAGCCTTTTTCCCGATTGACTCCAGAAGACATTTTGTACTGTGTTCTCTTGTCAGACTATCGTAAATTACATACGGGGATAATTAAATGGCGGAAATAAATATTTACATGCTGTTATGTGTCCTGTATCTCATTTTAACTATGACAAATAATATGAACGGAAAGCTACGTGGCCTGGCTCGAAACTCCCCCCTCCCCCCACGTAGCCCAACGTAGCTTTCCAGCCAACCCCCCCCCCACCCCCTAGACCTAGCCACGTAGTTTGTGCACGCTCCCTTAGCAGCTGTAATTTGATTGTATTCCCATTATTGGAATGAAGCAACAAATTAAGGCCAAAGATTAACTACCTAATCAGCAGTGATAGATGATATGATTGTAAAACTAACGTTTTGTGATCCATATTAGACACAAGAAACAAAATCCATCAACTGCAGGGAGTATACTTTCTTCAAGTCGTGTAGTGTGAAATGTATTTCATGTTTTAGGCGTACTATGGTTCTGCAGTTTATGTAAATTTGTGATATTTATCTTAGTTATTAACTAAATCACATGTTACGAAAGTTTTAATTCCCTACTAAGGGATTTCTAGTAGGTCTTTTTTTTTAAAATCATTACAACCCAATTAAACGTCGATTTTAAAACCACAAAGCTTAAAATGAATTATCACTTAGATTTGACCATCGATTTTCTTTTCAAAGAGTTCACAATAAATCTATCATAAACAATGTGCTACTTTATGTCGAAACGATCCGATGAGAGACCTGCTGACATTTCTGTATGAGTGAAGTGTTGCAAATTTCCCAAATTTTCACACATACAGAGTTTAAGACTACAACAGATAAAAGCGGAAAACACACCGCAGTCACATCAAAGATTTGATGGATCAACTTGATGATGATAACCGGAAGACGAGGTCTGTCTTTGCTGACCACGTCACTACCATTCTAGTGTAAGTTAAGATTGCGGGGCCCCTATGGCTTCTTCCGTTTGCCGCAGGATACGTGGAGTAAGAGCTCCAAATTTGATTACAACAATTGGCACCAGAAGGGTGTGACGGAATCAACGCTCCGGCCGTTCTTTACTAACCGGCAGAGTTTCCTGGGGAGTCGTATCGCACGCTGAGCTTCGAGGAAAAAAACCTCGGCTTCATCGCGGGCGGCCGGGTCCTATAGCTGTGGCCAGATTAATTGGCGGGTCAGTGTGAACGCGCTGTTGCCGTACTTGGGGACAATATCGCGATGCGCTCTCTTTCTATCACCTGAAAATTGCAACGCTGTGCGGCCTGTGTTGCCTAGTCCAAGCGTCAACAGCTCGCTACCCACCCCCAAACCTTCCACCTCCCTTTCACAAAAAATGTGTGAACCTGAGAATCGGAATTGGAAAGTGTCAGGGTGAGTGTGAACTTGCTCGAGAGAGGATATTTTGATTTTTAGCGATTTACGATTTTTACGTGCGATTTAATTAATTCCTTTTGGTTATTTATTAATTATAGTAATTTAGTGTAATAATTTTACCGAACAAAAAGTGCAGTAACTTATAATTAGGGAAATTTAGCAAGAGAATCTTGCTACTAAAAATGAATACTTAGGAAGAGACTTATTCTCCTATTCCAGGTGTTCCCGAACTAACGACTTCCAACAAGACGCAAGTCATCGACAGCAGAACCACCGCGGCTGAAGCAGACAACATAGTAAATCTATCATTCACAATGTTTATAAATATTTCAAATTTCTTGTGAACAATGATCGAGAAATTTTGTCTTCTACATGTACGCTAGTAGGAAAGGACTTGAAAAATATGGACGTACTTGATATTGATGAAAGAAAAAACTGTAGTGATTTGTTACCGCAAAAAACAACCATATTGCGAAAAAATTAGGGAATGGACAGGCTATTTGCGCTGCAGCTTGTGGTTGTCGGTTTGAGAACTGTCCAGCGCGTGTGTCGTGAGGGAAAATAACCTACAATACAGCACTCTAACAAAGCTTAGCGACTTTGACAGTCCTTTGTCAGGAGGACAGTACACGAATTTTACGATAGTGATGAGTGGTAATATATAAACAGATAATTTTGTCGTTAATTATGCAAGTTTTTCAGTGCAGAGGATGACAAAATAAAATTTTGATTTTAGTTATAAATATACAAACTGAAAATAAAATGTAACACGTGGACTTTTAGCCACAAATAAAAGAAGAGTATTTCCATAAGTTTCCTTAGTCTGTCGAGAATTTTATTTTTCTGCGCAGATAATAAAATAATAAATAACAGGTCGTTTGAAACCTCCAATTATATTAAACGCATCTGCAATGCATAACTTTCTTAACGAAATGACATGCATAAATATTTTATAACAGAATAGTGATCATAAATTAGTTAAAACACGTTACAAACCATTACTACAAGTAAAGAGGTGAATACAACTGTTACGCGCACGGCTTGGCAACGGCGCATTTGACACCACCCGCCAATTAATCTGGCCACAACTATAGTCGAGAACTCTACCGCCTGAGCTATGCGGTCGTCCCCATTCGAGCGTAAACGTTTTAAAAAGGAATCCGGCGTTCTTCCTACACCTGCTAACTTTATGCCTCTCAGAGGCCTTTATGGGGACGATTTTCACAGCGACAAGTGTGAGGCGATATATTGTTACTTGTTTTGGAAGGACATCACTTTGTCTCGCTGTTCCCTGCATGACAGGACTCTTACAAAAACTGTTATTACTGGCAAGATGTTATTATAGCAGCCTCTTTGTCGAGAATAGCGACCAGCTGCCTTGAAGAGGCGTATATGCGAAATACCATCATCACCTGTCTCGGAGGCGCGACAGGGTCCCCAACCTTGCGGAACCAATATCCGGCCGTCAGGAAGTGGCAGAGTCCTGCAGCGTCCGTCCATCACGTACGTACATAGGAAAACTTTCCCTACCTGCGGCTAACAAGCTACAGAAGCCGCGCGATATTCCTATCTCGAGGATAAAAATCTGATAATCTGTAATGTAACCAGCGACTCAGTCATTGCGGCTTATAATATCAGTGGAAATTATTTTTAATGATACATTTCTGAGGTTGTGAGGTACACAACCTCACATTTTGTGATTTTGACATTATTAAAGCTACTTTTTATTCAATAATTGTAATTGTATATAAGTTACTAACTCTGAATTTTAAGTTACAAGGTCAAAGCATGTCAAGATGGATATAATGAGATCTCTGGAAAATAAATAACAGTCGAGAGAGTTGAAGAAAAGATTTGGAAGGAAGAGGACGTGTTGGTTGAGGAAAGAATATGGTTTAAGAGAAAAGATAAAACAGAATGGCTAGATGGAAGCCACGAAGAATCCTGGCGGGATTAATAATAAGAAAATAATAGCCTGAGGGCAAGGAA
Organism: Vandiemenella viatica; assembly: GCA_031002005.1. NCBI lineage: Eukaryota > Metazoa > Arthropoda > Insecta > Orthoptera > Morabidae > Vandiemenella > Vandiemenella viatica. The sequence goes on along the minus strand of JARYHS010012519.1, from coordinate 59,286,678 downwards.
ATTAGGGTTTAATAAAGATAATGTAATATGACTTTGGAAAAGATAATTGTCTGTTAAATGGAAAATATAAAAGTTGTGAGATAAGTAGAAAGTGTTTTATTTGAGATTGAAATATAGATATAAACAAAGGAGTTGATTTTAAGTTTGTATGATAAGAATTTGATTAGTAATAATTTGATTTACAGCGTGAGTATCGGAATAAAACCAGCAACGGAAAAAGAAGGATCAAGGAAATCCTTATGTACTGGGCTGGTGCACGAAATATAAGTAAAAGTATTAATTTCAAAGTATGGTAAAGTAAAACTCACATGTGTTCACTACAAAACAAATAAAGTAACGAAAAGGGTACGTTACAAGGTCTACATGTTATTTATACATTAACTGAAGTTAGATGCTTGATAAGGGTTATTTTGTAAATCATAAAATTCAGCGATTAATTTTTATTTCTTATTTATTACAGTCTTCCACCCTTGTTACATGGAAGACATTAGGATACCAAAACCTGTACAGGAATGGGAAGTCAAAGGAAGGAGGAAAAGATGACGGTCAATGTTTACCTGGCTCCAAAGTGTACAAACACCAAAGAGATTAGGTGCAGAAGAGGAAGCGATACAAGATCGAAAAATTTGGAGATATATTTTGAGAAGATGAAGTCAAGTTCCGTATTGTTCTGTGTTCCCAGTTTCTGCTGTTACGTTGGAGTAAAACCTCTGTAATGAGGAAAATTTCTGTTTTAAAATAAATATTAGACACAAAATTGTCATGCAAAATATCCTAGTTAACGTATATATAATAAAAAACAGTTAATTGATGTCTCTGCAATATGTCGTGACGCTATATATCGGTAACGCGCTCAATCCTTGTCGACGCAAGTGAAGCAGTTTATTAATATTTTTGCGATTTGTGCTGCTGCTATCTAGAGGCTTGGTTCTGAACTGTCTCGTACGCGTGACCTTCATATTTATTACTTTTGCCTGTCAAGAGTCAAATTCTGAAAAATTTCTTTCTTAACTTATGATGTTATCTAAGTGGAGACCTTAATCTTTAAAATGATACCTCATTTAAAGATTTCGGTAAGATGTCAGAGAAGATAAATGGCTGGCGATTAAAAAAATGGTCGAATTTGGAAAAATTCCTTTCTTAAAATATAATGTGGCCAAAGCGGACACCTTAATATTTAAATTGATAGCCTATTTATCGATTTCGCTTAGGTTTTAAGTATATAATGGCTTGTTTTTTTTTTTTTTTTTTGTTTTTTTTTTTTTAGAAATAGCTTATATAATTAGCACACAATTTTATGAAATCATATCAACTACACATTTAGGGTGATCTCCTTACAAATGTCTTGTATTTCTTAATGTTGGGATTGAGGACGGATGAGGTTGTAAAACTAAGCAATGTGAGACGGCTATGACCAGTCCAGATGCACTACACACGTTAGCAACGTAGATTACCAAGCGCAAAAAAGAGTTCAAACTGTCACTATCACTAAGACAGAATCCAGTACATTAGAGACAGGTCGTTGCACCTCTCCACACCAACGGGTTCTAGGCGGGGGCTTATCGAATGAACTTCCTGGACAGAGGTATCAATTTGAAAGCTTTTTTTAATCATCGTATCGACGCAGTTGGTAGACGCCACGAGGAACCAGTGACACCGTTAGGCGGAACCACTTTCAGCAATAACAGATGTACAGCCAGCCTTTTGCTGATTTAGAAGATGACCTGCAGCGATCGGTATATAACCTCCATGAGAGAACAAAAGAGTTAAGCATGGAGATTTCCTTGAATAAAACCAAAGTTATGACCTTCGTCGGGAAAAAAACAAAAAAGAACCAAAATTTCAATATAAAACACATCCATAGAACAAGTAGCAGAAGGTTACAACCACAGCTATACCCCATAAACCGATTTGCAACAAAAAATCACGAATTTCACGAAAGTTACAGGAATAATAAATAGCACATTCGGAACATCTCTTGTTCAACGGCACACAGTCTATATAACATCCTGGCTAAACCTACCCTACTACGTATACGGCAGCGAGGCCTCGACAGTCCGGAAAGGGTAATGGTGGCTGAGGCGCGAGTCATGATGAGAATAGATTGCTCTACACATTACGAGGCAGGAGATCTGATGAAATCCTTAAAGAACTCTAAGTCAAACCAGTTCTCCAAACTGTGCAAACCTACAGTACATCTTCGATATACAGTTTCAACCACTTTGGGAGCGTCCATAAGTTCAATTTTGGTCTCCTGAGAATCCCCCGTAGCACGTAGCTTTTTTTCCTTATTAATTACCTAATATATTTTGCAATGTTTTCTCACGTCAGGCCATCGTAAAATACAAACGATGATAATTATTTACATGAGGTTGTGTGTTATGTACTTTATTTCAACTGTGACAAATAATATGAGTGAGAAGCTACATGGCCTGGCTCGGAATCCCCCCCTCCCCCCCTCCCCCCCTCCCCCCCTCCCCCCCACACACTCGTAGCGTAACTTTCCAGCAAACCCCTTCCCCCCCTCCTCCTAGACAGAGACACGTAGTTTATGGACGCTCCCTTATTTAATTTATAACTGAACATTTATTCAGTCGTATCTCTTAGTACATCTTTATATATTACATCACAATTACTCTTGCAGCAGCCGTTTACAATTCTTTAAAAACCATGCCGTTCTTCTTCAACATAATCTCTTCGAGCCGTCTTTTCAACAACTTAATTTTTCAACAACTCCATTTTTACATCAGATGTTGTTGCGTAAATCTCAAACACCTCTCACTTATTCCTTGTCATAGGGTCGGGTCACCCATGGCCTGCTTTATTCTTTGCCTAACTCACATACTTTAGTAAAGAATCATTAATAATTATCATTATGACGTTTTTACATTTATCATGGTAAAATCTGAAAATGTCTCACATTCTAGAACATTGTAGTTCATTCAAGAAGATTCTAGAACAATTAAGTATACTCTAAAACATTCTAGTTTATTCTAGAAGATTCCAAAAAAATTTTGAACACTATGGTCCTAGGTCTAACAGTTTCAACCACCATATCACACATCTCTACATGTAACTACCATATTGCACAATAGAAGACTCGTGGATACTAGCAACACAAACGCCAGTGGTCTGCGCTGGGTACTTGTGGCTGGAAAGGGTAGCAACGTGTTAATGGCTGAAAAATGTGTCGTATTCTAAAACATTATAGAAAATTTAATACAATCAAGAACATTTTATCACATTCTACTCGTAGGAGGTTCCAAACATTTTATAACACTTTGGTCGAAACATAAAAATGCCTTAGGTCGACCACTTTCACTTATCACCTACCCCCAGCTACAGATATAGAAGTATTATAGTGATATTAGGTTAGTACCTCACATAAACACCTGTGATCCGCGCTGCGTTGTTGTGACTGCAATGTTAAAAATAGAGACACACACATATATTCATACATGCAGATTAAAAGTATATGGCAAAATAGCCACTAAATAAAAACTTGCTTGTTTGCTCACAACTTACAAATTATATTAGTTGTAAGTATATTTCTTACTTTAATACAAGATATGTTCGTTACTGGAGACAGATTTCGTGTTAATACACGTCTTGGAAGAACTAGTTAGTGGGAGAAAATTGAAAGGAAGAAGGAGGTACAAGATCATAGATGACATCAAGGAAAGCGGAAATTACTTGGGTCTGAAGAGGAGGACATAAGACAGCAGAGCTTCAAACGATATCCAACACTCTGAGGTATTAGGTTTATTTTCCACCACTTTGGTGCTGTTAAACTCCTCTTGAATACCACTTTACAAACCTTTAAAAACAATAGTTTTTTTCAACGTAATACATTACTTGTGAGAAAAAAAATGAAGTCACTTCTGACGAACTAATTCGACGTATGTCCTACAGGCTTGTGACAAATAGATAGATAATGGAGTGCATTATTAGAGCTCTATTTCTCTTCGGGTAAGGTGTTATTAAAACCATGACAGTAACTACAGTCCAACGGAACACACTCTGATCCAAACAAAATGCTATGGCTCCATAATTGTTTTCTTCCATCAACGGTGAAATAAAGAATTGTGTTACGTTCTGATATTGGCAATTGGCCGCCAGTTGAAAAGTAAATTAAACGAGCGGTTGACAGAGCTTTAAGTCGTTGCACATGGTTTGTTCTCAGTGTAGGACTCACCCTTAACGTGAAATACGAACCGACGAACGTTCGAAGTATATTTCACAAAGCCATCGGATTATGTTGCTTAAATACAATATTTCGACGGCTAGCTCCGCCGTCTTCCTCAGGTGTGAAACCATCTGTACTCGTCTGCTTAGCGACAGAAGACCAGTAAGATGGTGGAGCTAGCCGTCGAAATATCGTGATTTACAACACAATCCGGCAGTACAGCCGTGAAGATTTCATTGCAATTAAACGCCTGGAAATTCTTCGTTCTTAATGCCATTGATTTTACTGTTGATTACTTTCTGGAAAGTACCCATAGCACCATGACTCGTCAGCTGTGATGATTTTGATAAAAAAAAAAGGAACTTGTTTCAATGCGTCCTTCATTTCAAAACAGGCTTCAATGCGACGATCCCTTTGATCTCCGGTGAGATGTCTAGGCACGAACTTTGCTGCCACTCTTCGCAACCCCAAATGAAGGTTCAAAATGCACTGAATTGAGCTCCAGGACAATCCGGATAAGTCCTCGAGTTGGCCTATTGTCCTGCGTCGATCTTCGATGATCAGATTACGGATTTTGCCAATGTTCTCCGCCCTTCAAGTAGTAGAAGAGCTACCGGAACAGGGCTGATCTGCAATGGCCATTTTCCATTTTTAAACCGAGAAAACCATTCGTACACTTGAGTTTCACTAAGATCATCTTCTTTGTTAACTGTTTGCCTCATCACAATAATTTCCGCTGCATTGTTGCTGAGTAAAAAACAACACAGTTGCACGTTGTTCATAAAATCGACAATCTTTTCGTGTCACATCAACACTATTCGCACATACAAAGAACTGTCAAAGTAACCACATTAGTCGCTCTAGGGTGACGCCGCTTGGTGGAATGACTCAACATAGGTCCTACAACAGCCTTTTGGCGGCGCGATTTGGCACTACAAGTGCACGATGCGCAGCATTACGATTCCGGTTACTTGTGGGTCCTATTGCCAATTGTCAGATGTAAATTGATTTTTTTGAAAGACTTTATTCGATTCTTTCATTATACTCGTTAAGAGAAGCCAAGATATGAGAGGTTCTCACGCTGTAACATGATAGTCACGCGTTGCTGCCAAGATATCGTCGCGGTCTTATCACGAACCGACAATTGAGTAGGCCAAAATGCAACAGCACATCAGCTTGGGAATTGGATTCAGCATCAACGCGTGGGCGCAAGGCGTGCAAAACTGTGAATCAGACCCTCCCATCCGTTAGTGCGTAGAATTCATCAACAGACAATGAGAGCAAATCTTCGTACTAAATTAATAAGTATCCAATGATGCGTTACGTCTACAACCTTCCATAGAGAAAGCATCTTACTAGACGAAAGCACTCAACTAATTTATCCTGCCATCAAATACAGACTTGCACACCTCTTCGTGTTTGATGTGACACCAGCTGTAGCTTTATTCCAGATTAGCATCAACTTTACTTCAGTCACCATCATTCAGTTGATAATTGTTTATTACTGATGCAATAATCAGTGGCGTTAAAACTTGATTTGAATTGTGTACTATACTGTAGGAGCCTATTCAGTTAAGAGAGGCGGGTCAAGGTCACTCTGCTCTATCCTCACCCGCTGCCTTCACCCCTACAAGAGGCGGGGTAAGCGCTGCCGCGCATGCGCAAACTTCCTTATAACGTATGAAGTGCAATATTTTGCATCTGATGTTTCCTTTAGTAAATTTAGACATTTTAATTACTTGTCATAAGCGAAATGAGTGAATCGTATGTACTAGAAATTGCATGTTTTCCTATTATTTTCACTTATTCACAAAGATAAAAATTATTACATGATATAAATTATAAAGTTAACTGCTTCAGCCATCATTTTTAGTTTTAAAAATTATGCGACTCATTTCGAGAATTAAATCCAATGTTTTTGTTGGCCCTGGTACTCTCAATTTGGCTTCGCTACATACACGCTGCACTGGTGGTAACGATACGCCACATGCCTCTGCTGTCATTTTTTTACAGTTTCCTAAAAATATATTAACTTTCTCTTTGAGGAAGTTTATACATCAAATATAATAACTGTTTACTGTTGCCTAATATAACAATTTCTGGTGCCATTTCACTCAGAGCGTTTTATAACGACGTATGTATTAGTATAAATACAATACTGCTACAATGCCTCCTCTCAGCCTGTATGCAATGGTCTACTAGGAAGAGAAGACGACGGCAGGGCGTGGCGAGGAGAATATGACCTTCAGCCGCCAGTTGAGAGTTTGTCTGAATTCGAACTAGCGTGACTTTAATTAACAGAACTTATTTGTGTATATCGCGTTGTCTTCCGCCTGCAGTCTGTTCAGTGAGTAATGTTGACATTATTGTTAATATTGGTCTTGAAAATGCCCGGTTGTTATTAAGATTATGCTATGCCGAAAGATTCCTTGCTCAATCTGTGGCGAGCAAGAATGATTCATGTAAATCAATGTGTACCTACTGCAGAGGCACTGCCACCAGATGCCAATCTTAACTGGAAGATATGGAGAGCGGTAAAGCGGCTGAGAAGTAGTGTGAATATGACAAAGAATAATCTAGCAAGATGATGTTTTCTTGAAGATTTTAATACTGCGTCTTAGTATGGGAAGAACAGACCATTCAGCATGTACATAATTGGTCGCAGTAGCTATCAACCTGCACTCCACAAAACGTCCTTAGCGCTAGTGTCAACGCTATACAAGTTGCTGACTTTTGGTCATCCGTGGTATGAATTCATTTGTGTTGATTTTATCCTTTTCTTGTATCTATCTGTTTTCTTGTGTTTCTAATAATTGTAAAAACAACGCTTTTGAAATGAAATAAATAAATAAAAAGTGAGTAATGTTTACGATTACAAATGTACTACTAAATATTCAGTTAACCTTCCTACCGCTGCATCAGGAAATGACTTTGGTTTATTTTTCCACATCCTTATGTCTGAATTCGAGTGCCAGTGTGTATAATCTTCTTTTCCAATGCAAGCTTCACGGGTATTCAGCCCATTAGCGTCATAAGAACACAACTTCAGTTGATGTAAGCTAGAAGTCACCGCCCAGACCGACTTAGTAGAAGTAATGGTCTTCTATTAAGCCAGCTGTCGAAACATTGTGTTTTTATGACGCTATCGGGTTTAACACCCTTGAAGCTTAAATTCAATTAGTACGCCCGGATAGTCTCCACTCAAACATCATCTATTCCCTTCGATGCACTCGAGAGTGGTGAGTGAACGGTTAACGCTCTAGCCTCGCATTCGGGAGGACGTGGGTTCAAGTACCCGTCCGGGAATCCAGATTTTGGTTTTCCATGGTTACCCCAAATCACTCCAGGCGAATGCTGGGATGCATCCTTCAAAAAGCCATGACCAAATTCCCTCCTGTTCCTTGTCCCCAGTCCCATCCCACCTCTAATGACTTTCGGGAGGACGGCGGTTCGAATACCCGTCCGGGCATCCAGGTTTGGGTTTTCCATGGTTACCTAAATCACTCCAGGCAAATGCCGGGATGCTTCCTTCAAAAGGCCATGGCTGAATTCCTTCCCATTCTTGCCCCCCGTCCTTTCCCGTCTCTAAAGACCGCGTTGTTGAGATACATTAAGCAGTTTAAAAAAAATATATCTAATGACCTCTACGTCGTCAAGGCGTAAAGCCGTAAGGAAAAAAAATCGAAACACCGCACTTAATTCTTTTATCTATACCTTTCAACACCTCATCACCAACATACGCCTCATGCACTCCCATGAATCTCTTCATTGTCGTCCGGTCTTTCAATGAATCCCATTTCAACTCCGTTAACATATTAGTTCAGCAAAACCTGAACAGTGGTTACTGCATGAATCACGTGCTACGAAAAAAAAAAAAAAACTAATTTAAATTTTCAAATCACACCAAAATGAAAAATGTTCTATTTTATCTTCCGCAACATAGGTTGAAACTTTATCCAAATACACGCTGTAGTTCTTCCGTGACTCACGTTCATTCAAATGTCAGAGTTACGGTAGACGACACGCATGTTGTTTCTCGCTGTCAAATTGTATAAATTGTGAAATAAGTAAAACCAAGTTATACAATAAAAATAAATTAAAAATTATAATTGCATTCTAAAAATTGATGTATCACATAAAACTTTGCTTCAATCTAAATTTTTAAAAATCCTCCGCAAAAAAGTATGTAGCAGTTGCCAAATTAACTTGATAGAGATGTAAAAGTAACGAGAAATTGTGTACCCGCATGAATTCGTTACTAAACCAATCAGTACTCGTTAGTATCGAATCATTAGTCTTTACTTCTGATTAAGGCTGTTGATATTTTAAAAAATATCGGATTTTCTATATATCGATATTTTTAAAAGATTCGATATGTCGAATAAAAAGTATCAAGATATCGACCCTATTATATAAAAACAATGTTACAAAAACAAATCATTATAAAAAGGGCGAAGTCTTGTGGCTATTTACTGATGAAGAGTTGTGAGATATTCTTCTGAATCAAGTTTTGGTTTTGTGAAACAGAACTGGTTTTTCATGATGTTACGGATAAATCTTTTTTTTTTTTTTTTTACTGTGATTTAGCTATTGAAGAAGACAATAAATGGCTGCTGCTTTAGAAAAACGTGAGTTGCCTAAAAAGGGAGGGGGGATTTATTATATAAATCTGAAAAATGAAAATGCATGTAAAATATAATAAAGGTGAGCTAAAAGGAACCAGAACCATGAATATTAGACACAAAATAATATCCCATTTATTGATTCTTATGGCTTATACAAGGCCGGGTAATAATTAACTTTACGTTAAACATATTTAGACCAGCAAAACAAGCAATACCCGACGTTTACAATCCGCCGATGAAAGCAAACAAAAACTGAATGAAATATTTCAACAAATAAAACAGCAAAGTTAACATATGAACAACATGGCAACAAAGGCCATCAAACTGAAGCTAACATTTTACTGTAACAAAGGATTATCCCAGGGGCGCCGTATAAAGTTAAAGAAAAGCATCAAAATGAATTTACAAATAGCAAGATGCTTGAAATTTACAGTGAAACATAAAATCAGCTAGCTCAGTGATTTAGTTGCGGGAGCAGAGTCTTATCCCAGTGCCGCTTAAGGGCTCACAAGTCCGTTAAAACCCAATGAATAGTGACCGTCTGCATCTGGTACATTACCATAAAAGCATCGCCGTGATGGAGCGTGACACGCACAATGTCACTGCAGCTGTGGAAGCCAGATAAGCGGGTACGACCGCGTTATTAGAACGACTTCCAGATAATGGCAGGCATGCCACATAACCTCTCGCTTCCCAAAGCAAGAGAGTGATCACAACCAGACAATGATCACCAGACGAGAGCGTGTCGGCTGACACGTCTGTTCATCAACTCGTCCCGGCAGCAAGTGTCGCTTAAGATGGCTTCTTCCTTCTTCCTCGGAAAGTCGTCTCTCCACATGTAACAAACTCCCTAGAATTAGTACTGTGGACCCCAATAAACGTTCATGATTGGCTATCTACACAAGTCCGTCGTCACGTGTTTGATATCGCGCCTCGCATTCGCTGCATCCCTCCGCGCGTTTTCTGCCTGGCCTTCAGTGCAGTAGCGGAGTGGGGTGAGGTCAGCGCCCTTATCTTAACGGAACTACAGCCGTGCGGTCCTGGCGCCGATGCGTCGCCGCCTCATCTATTGTCCCTGTCTCAACCGTCCGAAAATGGCAGTTTCCAGCCTCCAATATTCACCACCTTACTGAGCCACGAGTTTTACAGAAAATAAATTTACAACAATTATACCTCTGGCTGCCCTGGTTTTTAACATATCTTTAATTTATCCATACAATCCCCATTATTTACGGTATTTACACGTCACAAGATTGAATATAATTAATAAAATTGAATATAATTAGTAAAATTATGAATATAATTAATAACAATTTAATTATATTTATTGTGGGTGACGCTGTCACACCACACTATGATACATCTTTATTTAAAGGAAAGGCATAATGTGTATGATTTACTCAAAGACTTGTGAATCCAGAAAGAGGATCGAGGCAAATCGTGGTTTTTGTGATTTTAAAAGATCAGTAATGCAACACTGTAGAAGAATTTATTTAGGTAGAAGTTCTATTATCAGAGTTTGCATAGTGGCCAAGTCACTTTTTTACAAGGATTGTTTTATATGGAATTTAATTTCTTTCTGTATGTTGATAGCTTATTCTGAGTCTTCTTACTTTTTGGATCATATTTTTGCACCTTAGCAAAGATTTCGTATCCGAATTTATCAATATTCCTGCTTATATCCAATTTTCATGTCGAAATAATTCCCTCGACAACGCACGCTAAGTAAATAACGGGCTCGAGTCCTATTCGTTCTGGGCGAGCGACGCCGTGCCTACATTATTACAATCGGTGTAGGCCTACCAATAACTTCCAAATTAAATGTAGGAACAAAGTAAAATTTAATATGTTTCTTAAGCTCCTGATCTTTGTGAAAAACTGAAATTTAACGCATATAGCCTCATCAAGAAGAAAACAATTAACGTAGAAATTTTCTCTAAGACGTTTCAGCTTTTAGATTGGTATTGGATAAACACTGGAACTTTTCTTATACTGCGTGATGAAACCATGTATGTGTACCAAATCACCAATTTCTAGAACAACTGGAAGTTGCATAGAATTATGATGAAGGAGTGTCATAGTCATTCAAAAGAGTTTCGGTTCCACAATATTCCAAACTAAGGTGATGAAGGAAGTAAAATTTTGCAGGTTAATTATGCTTCCTAAGCTCCGTTTACAAAAAAACTTTGTGACATATAAAGAGTAAGATAAAAATGTGGACTGTGCTTCCAGGAATTATTTATAAAATAATAAAGTTATGTGTACCAATATTTGTCAGCAGCTGTTTTATACGTTCTGCTGGTAGACTATTGCAATTATTAGGTATTGTAAGATTAATTGTTGATGCAACTCGATCAGATGTCGTAGATTTGGCAGAAGATACCAAAAGTTTAAAGCAATTTCTGGCAGCCCAGAAATATTCAGCTGAGTCAAATGTTTTTTTTCAATTTAGCAACAACTGAACCAAAACTCATGTCAGATAATTCAATGGACATACTTTTCAAGAGCATGAGTTCATGTTTCTTCTACTATAAATGTAGAACTCCCTACATTAAGCGAAAATTATCCCTTCTTTGAAATTGCTTTGGAAATGGGTAATGCTTTATCAAAATCCAATTTTTTATAGCTGAGATCCAAGGAGCAGTGCCGGATTTAGGGAGAGGGGTGGGGGCAAACCGGTGTGCTTGCTCTGGGGGACAACTTGAAGGGGGGGGGGCGGAAAAATCGTGTCTGAAGGGCGGCGATTTAAGACGCGGTGACCCTTTTTTTAAAAAAAAACTCTACTACCACTCTAGGTGGCGACAACAATTCGTTTGGCAGAGAGTTAAGTTGGCGACAACAATGGGTTTGGCCAATAATCAAGGAGGCGATTCTCGGGGTCTGGCTGGTAACAATGTTCGAAGTGGTGGCAATCTAAGTTTTTGCCCCGGCTTGAAAAAATCCTAGAGCCGCTACAGTCAAGGTGGTTGCTTTGGCGTTAACAAATTGTTTTTTAAAGGCACCAATCTATCATAATAAGTGTTTAGAAAAGCGCTTTCTAAAGGAAATCCAAAAGCTGTAGATTCTTATTTTCAATTTATCATCTTAATAAATTCGTAAGTGGTATAACAAAACTGGCTGTGACATACTTTTGGAGCTCAATTCTTCTGTTGGTATGGAAAAAGAAGCGTAACCAATTCGAGCAAAATAATTAACTGTGGAGTGCCAGATATAGGCTTATAATTTCCAGGACATTTCTGGGACTAATAACTATTTTAGTGGTATGTTTAAAGAGTGAACAAAAATGCGAATTACTAAAAATACTTCTATTTTAGGTTAAAACTATGGTATCTAAAGTATATATAGCACCTCTTTTAGGTTTATTAATTAAACTCTGGGCGAAAGTCAACATCAGGTATTATGAATCAAAATTCCTAAACTTAAAACAAAAATCGACAATCTCTTTCAGAATTTTTTTTACTTTGGTAGAAAATCGACATCGGGTATTTTCAATCAAAACCTCTAAAATATTAAACAAAACTGAACACTTCTGTTATGCTTATTAATTAAAATTAGGCATAAAATCAATATCAGGTTTAATCAACAAATAAAAAAATTGAACGTCTATCTTTTGCTAAATCAAAATCAACATAAATCAAAATAAATCTTAATCAACTGATTTTAAATATTTATTTTGCCATTTTAACAATTTTTTCTCTGTCACTGATCAAATTTCTCAGCAAGGGTCTTCAAAATTGATTGTTTTTGCAGTTCAGCCTTGATCAAATCCATGAACATTCTGTTTCGCTCTTTAGTCCATAAATTATTCAACGGGTTAAAACCTTTCTCGCAAAAGGCATTGCTTGTTGGAATTGACAAAACAAAACCAATTATTTTCTTTAAATTTACAAAATCATTAGAAACGCTTGTTCTAAAGAAATTGGCCCAGATATTATCGTTTGGAAGGCCTTTTGGAAGGACCTCAAAAACACGTTTCAGACTTGTGAACTCAGTATAAAGGGAGTTAATGTTAGCTGCATGTAGAATTTTCAAAATCCCAGGAAATTCAAAGAATATTTTGCTGTCAGTTTCAATTCTTCTGATTTAAAGGACAAAATCTCAAACTATTCGTATATTCTATCCTCTCGCTGCGATCATGGGATACTGGGCTTGGCCTCTTGGCCACCGTGGTGCACTGAGTTTGAGAAAAAAACTAATATACGGGAATTCCGGGACACTCACCCATAATTCCTGGACCCGTGACCAGACTCAAAATTCCGGCCATGTGGCAACCCGACATGTACCTGATACATTACGATTAGTTTCTTAATTCTGATACTTTTGCATTGATTGAAGAAAAATTTTAAAAACCTTCAAATTGTCCAGCCAGGAATTCGAATGAATATTGGATGAGTTATTTTGCCTTCTTTTTTACTTCTCCTTGTGCTCAGATCGTAATTAATCAGAAGCACTAACTGAGTGTTTAAAATAAGGTGCTATTTGCCAGAAAAGTTTTAAAAATGTTTATTGTTTCTTAAAATTCTATCTATGATTAAATGTATTGCATGTGCAACACAGGTAATTGTTTTCCTCCCCAATAGTAACTTGGAATATTCTACGAGGAAAACGGAAAATAACAACTTATTTTTAAAAAGTATCGACTCCCATATCCAGATTTCTATATCGATATATCGTTTTAAAAATATCACTGATAAATATCGACACTTTTTTAAAACAAATATCGATACTGTATATCGATATTTTATCAGTATCCCTACTTCTGATTCAATCAAGCGCTAGTGTGTAGCACTGTATCGAGAAGCGCCGCGTGCGAGACGACTCCGTTACTATCGTATCGTTTCATTATTCGTTACTTTTGACATAATAGAGCACTAGTATGAAGCATCGCATAGCGTACGGGTTACAGGATGACTTCGTTCGTACTTTGTAGTGTATAAGTAAATTGTTCATTTAGTAATTTTATGTAAAACTAGCTGGTACCCACGACTTCGTTCGTGTTTGTAAATAATTTGGATTGACAGCTACCAACATCTAACCACCATATGAAAGTGCCGCAGGTCGACCAATTTAACCACCATATCTCCCACACCCCCATAGCTACCGACATCTAACCACAATAGTACACGATAGGAGACACGATACCACTGCCACACACAAACACCAATGGTCTATGCTATGTAGTTGTGATAGCAGAGTGACATATACGGATACACATGTCTTTGGTCGAAATACAATAATATCCTTGATCGGCCAATTTCAACCACTATATCTCCCACACTACCACAGTTACCGAAATTCGGCCAACGTTCTTATCGACGGGTGACTCTGTACTACTACCACACACAAACTCCAGTGATCTGCGCTAGATAGTTATGGTTGAAACATGATACACCACGGCACATACGTTTTTGGTAGAAATATGAAAGTGCCGCAGGTCGACCACTTTCAACCACCATATCTCTCACACCTCTATAGCTACCGACATCTAACCACCATAGTACACGATAGGAGACACGATACCAATACCACACTATGTAGTTGTGGCAGCAGAGTGACATATACGGGGACACATGTCTTTGGTCAAAATACGAAAACGCCCGACCACTTTTAACCATCATATAAAACACACGTCTGTTTTTATATAGGTATAAGATTTGTACTATAAAATAAAATAGAAGTTAGGACATCACATTTTAGAATAAACTTACAAACCTTTCTATATAAATTAACAAATTCAAATCAAAATTTCCAGAAATACGCAACGCACGATGTTAAAATGTTAATTCTCTGATTCAGATTAATTTAGTCACTTGGCGAACCATTTCAGTTGCTGCATGACGCGTCTTATTCGTCGTTTATCGAATAAAACTGTCATCCATACGACAATGCGAGTAACAAAGAGAATCTGTAAGGTTTTGGTACTTAGAGTCATACGATGTACCCGTTACTCAGTAACGAATAGATACGGTTTGCAACAGCTCTGCACCTTTATCTATGCCTATAAAGCTTTTATAAGACCAATATTGGATTACTCCCAACCCATAACCTGCCTCTTCACCACCTTTCTTCAAACTATAGCAATTTAACGTCTCATACTGAATACCATCCTAAAGCTTTCATCCCAACCCCTTCAAATGATGTTTACCTTATCGCAAAACTTCCTCCCCTTCAAAACCGTGATTTCAAACTCAATTTATAATATGCAAAAAACATCCTTCTCCATCGACCTTTTCTAGATAGTAACCGAAAATATTCAACGTCATGCCCACCAATAGCAAAAACTGTGTATCCGTCGTATATTCTTGGCCAAATATTAAAAACAGACAACACAATAGATTCACAAATATTAAAATTACTCTAGTCACTAAATACAAGAACAGTACCTGTGAATTGTAGACTGATCGAACCATCCATACGAGGCTCGCAACGAAAATTTCATTTTCAATAAACAACAAAAAAATCTTTAAAATATCTTACAAACAAGATCAATTAAAAATCAGTACTAGATCCATTGTTCCCATATTTTTACTCTATCCATCTATGCTTATCATCATTGTATCATATATGAAATACTCGGTTGCTTAGAGCACCCAGCAATGAATTACATTTTCAGTCATCATCATTAATAGGGACCATCATTAAAAGGGACCATATGGCCCTGATACAGCCCGCCCCCCCCCAGTCTTCATTCAGCGGGAAATGAATTTAAAAAAAAAAAAAAAAAAAAAAAAAAAAAAAAAAAAAAAAAACCTGAAAAGAATAACGGTGGGTATACTGTTCACATTGAATAGCATTTCTCTGTAAAATTTGTTGTGTTTTCTAATTTCTTTCCTTCAATGAAAACTTCACGATTCCAGTCCTCTCGAAATCCAATGCTAATTCATAATTATGGTCATCTCTTAACTTTTAAATAATACTCCAATTTCTTCTCATATGTCCTTCCAGGCATCCATTACTGTTGCCTTTGCATCACTGCTACTTGTCATGATTAAATTCAACAGAAGTTTCCACAAATAAATCTAGTTGCCCTCCTATATAGCAGCTTAGTGTCTATATTCGATACTTAGAATGCGGGTCCCGGATTATGCCACTGTACTCAAGGAAATGGCTGACGTAGGTTCTGAAACCTATTTCCTGCCGGCCTCGGTAGCGTGGGGGCTAGAGTGCTAGCTCCACGTACCGTAGTCCGCCGGTTCGAATCCGGCCACGGGCATGGATGTTTAAGTGTTGTTAAGTGTTGTGTGTCTTTGTGAACGTCCTGTCCGTCCTGTGGTGTCCATACTCAACTTAGGAATTAAAAACGCACTGGAGAAACTAATTCACTGGAAGAGATATCATAAAACACATTGAGCTGGCTGATGGGCTTAGTTGCCGAAAGCCATTTAAAAAAAAAAAAAAAAAAAAAAAAAAAAAAAAAAAAAAAAAAAAAAAAAACAATTTCCTTGGTTTCCGATAAACGTCGTTTCATCACTCCTCGCAACAGATAAATTATTTTGGAACCTCTCCATACCACCTAGTCAATTTGTTCTGCTGAACTATCTATCAAAGGCTATTCCAGGAGCTTACACTTTATGTCTTTATTATTATTATTAATTTTTATTTGGTTTTAAGCGCCTAGGCACTAACAACCATCATCCATTAGTACATACATATATAAACATTTTACATATAGGTAAGAGAGCAAGACTTGACATGATTAGTAAAATATAAACGATAGAACTAGGTAAACTGATTAATCAGAAAGGAACATTTTTGTTTATCCCCTAAAGGGGTTTGACACATTATGTTTAAATACAATTGCTCACACATAATTACAAATGATACAGTGAAATATACAGATATATAAATTATTGTTAGTTCCTTATTGTAGTAGTAATAGTAGTAGTAGTAGTAGTATTAAATCCTTACAATTAACTAGTTTTTCACATCTAAATTTTTATATTAGTTGACTTTACAAAGTTGCTTAGCAACTTGTATATGGTCACGTTGTTACCGTGCAATAGACAGCTAATGCTTGTTGGGAGAGGTATTCCATGGTTGACGAGTTGTTTTATAAAACTTTGTCGATGTTGTTTATATTTAGGGCATGAAAACACTACGTGATTAATATCCCCTATTTCTGCTCTATCGCAATCACAAATATCAGTGTTTAGGATGTGTATCCGATGTAAATGCTGGGGGAATAAACCATGGTTAAAGCGCATTCTAATTATAGTGGAAATAACGCCTCTATGATCCGGAAGTTGAAGAACCATGGGCGGGATGGTATTCGGGGTTGAATCGATCCATAATGTTGTCCCTTCCTGCTTTTGCTGGAGTCCCATTCAGTTTGCCATTTGTTCAGAGCCTTTGTTTTTATTTTGAAGAGGTAGTCAGTGTACGGAAGCTGGATATCTAAGGTGTCTCCTATTCTAGCGCTGTCTTTGCCATTTGATCCACTATTTCGTTATCCGGAACCCCTGCATGTGCTTTTAGCCAAAGGAAGTTTATAGATTTATTTCTTCTGGACAATTCTAGATATGTCTCCACAATCTTAACTATAAATTGATTGGTTTTCTTGCCCAAAAATTTTCTTTGGATGGAGTTCAGTACGCTAAGCGAGTCAGAGATTATTAAAAAAACTAGTCTCAGTCAATGTCAAGCTGTGCTCAAGTGCTCTTAATATAGCGATGGCTTCTGCCGTATAAATTGATGTATTCGATGGTAATTTATACTTTTCTTGATACTTGGTCCTCGGGCAGTAAAAGGCGCAGCCTACTCCATCCCCTGAGTCTATTTTGGATACGTCCGTTTATATAAGAAACGAATAATTCCAATTGTCCTCCAGGTATTTCCTTACTGCTTGTTTGTAGGTGACATGTTGGTTGGTCTCAGGAGTCATGTAATATATTGGTATCTGTACCATGCTAGTGCTGGAATAATACTCATATGGGGGAAATATCTTCGTTGGAATAATTCTGTCTGCCAATTTTTCCCACTCTCTGTAACTGTGGAGGACTTCAGCCAGTCTATGACGCTCTGTGATGTATCCATGGTTATACAAAGCTTTGCATTTCGAGATAATTGGATGATTCCTGTATGCTAGCCTTTCCAGAATATATTTACTAGCCAGCCAGTTTCGTCTGATATTCAGGGGCATCTCCCGAGCTTCAATCAGTAGGGCGTTAGTGGGAGTCGATCTCATGGCTCCCAGACAGGTTCGTATACAGCTGTATTGGAGTCCAGCATGGAAAGGGTTCGAGTATTTGCGTTGCTGTGTAGAATGCTTCCATAATCTATTTTAGAATCGAATTAAGGCTCTGTATATTGTTAAGAGGGTGTTGTGATTTGCACCCCACCATACCCGCGTTACGCTTCGTATAATGTTCAGAGCTGGGTTACAGGAATTAACTATTTGAGTAATGTGGGGGAATCCAACTGAGTTTGGAGTCTAGAACTAGACCCAGGAAGCGAACATTGGATTTAACTGTAAATGAGTAGATTCCTATTCTGACTGTTCTGATTTCGTTAAGATCTAATCGATTTCTGGTGAATATTATCACTGAGAACTTTTCAGTTGAGATTTGTAGCCCATTCCGTTTAAACCAATTGTCCCATGTTCATCATCGTAATTGTTAGGTTGGATAACGCTTCCTCCATTGTAGCCGCCATACAATAAATACAGATGTCATCCGCATATTGGAGAATTCGGGTGTTTGGATTAACTACTCTTTCCAAATCCCATGCGTATAGAATATATAATAGTGGACTCAGAATAGCCCCTTGAGGTAGTCCCGTATAGAGTTTTCTTGGTCCTATGGTATGATCCCTGTATCGTATGAAGAATGTTCTTTCCCCCAACAGGGTGTTAATGCCATACACTAGCCTCTCTGGAAGCCCCAATATTTTAATTTTTCCATTAGGATAGTAATTTGCACATGATCATAAGCCGAACAAATGTCTAAAAACAGAGAGACCGTACAGTTTTTTCTTTTAAACGAATCAGTGATATCCGTTGTCAAAATAGTTAAATTATCTATTGTCCCTCTCCCTTTGCGAAATCCAAATTGTGATTGAGGGAGTAAATCGTTCGCCTCTAACCACCATTCCAGGCGGTTCTTAATCATTCTCTCTAGAGTCTTCCCTACACGCGATAATAAAGCTATTGGCCTATACGAAGCCTGTAGTAGTGGATTTTTTCCAGGTTTTAAGACCGGTAAAATCACCTGTGTTGTCCAATCCTCCATTAACTCATTTTTTGTCCATGTTTCATTGAAAATGTGGAGAAGTAAATCTCTGGCTTCTGACGGCAGATTTGTAAGCATTGGATAATTGTCAATTCACGGGGATGTGTTCTGGTTTGTTGATAAGGCTTTTTCTAGATCTATTCTAGAGAAAGGGGTCATCATTGGATGAGAATGTTCCTCTTCCGATTCAGGTATGCTCATCGAGCTGTAATGCATGAGGATGGTGTTATCCTATCTGCAAATTCTTCCAACCAGACCGGGCCAGCTTCTACAGGTCGATTTGAGTTTAATTTTTTTAATGCTCTAATTTTCTTCCAAACGTCTGAAATGCTTGTATCCTTATTTATGCCGTTGCAGTATTTAATACATTCCTCTTTCTTCCGCCGTATTAGAAATTTTTTTGTCTGAGCATCCACCCGCTTATATTCCAAATAACTTTCGAGCGTCTGTACTTTACGATAACTACTCAGGGCCGAACTGCGTTTTTGCTACTGTTTTGGTGCATTCTGAATCCCACCAGAACACTTTGTATTTTTTGCAATTTTCAGTAGTTTTACGGCGAGGAATCGACTTCATCGCCGCCCTATTTATAATTGATATCAGAGCGTCGTAAGAATCCTTTACAGATAGATTAGGATTAAGATTGGCTAATTCCTCTGAGATGACCTTTCTGTACGTAGACCACGAGGCTTCCTGGATACGCCAGGGACTACTAGCATGATATCTAGTTCGCGGGTTTAATTCCATTCCTATTGTTATGTAAATTGGGAAATGATCCGATCCCAATGTATATCTTTTTGTTCCCATTTATCTACCGCGTGGAAATTTGGTGAGGCTATAGAAATGTCTACCGATGTTGGGCGTCTGTAGGGAGTCGGAATTAGTGTGGGTGAGCCATCATTTAAAATGACTAGATTATAGTCTTCTATAGAATTTAATAATGATCTTCCGTCTGCGTCCGATGTGTCATTGCCCCAAGCAGTATGGTGGGCGTTAAAATCACCACAGATCAGAAACGGGGTACGAAGTGACGCCCACAATTGGTTCCATTCGTTACAGCTGACCCTCACATGTGGTGGTTTATATAGTGATAATATAGTGTAGGCACCCGTAGGTGTTACTATTTCCGCGGCTACAGCCTGTACTTCTTTTACGCCCCATTTTATCTGTATTTGTTGGAAAGAAATGTTTTCCTTTATTAAGAGTGCCGCGCCTCCCTTTCCGTCAGTTCTATCTTCCCTGATGATGTTATATCCCCTGAAATGGATAGGGGCATGTGGCTTAAACCAGGTTTCACTGATAGCTGCTACTGTTACGTTGTTGCCGAGCAATTCCTTAGATAGGATGTCTTTATTGGCAATAGCAGATCGAGCGTTCCATTGCATAAGTTTTATCGCCATAGGAAGTAGAGAGAGTATTCGGTTCTTTAGTTGATTCCTGCTAGGTTGGTAAGAAGGTGACGAATGGGTCGAGTTGGGAGGTATCAGATGGAGCTGCTTGACATTCTTGAATCATGTTCAGGATAATTTGCAATATCTTCTCTATGAGTGCTACTTTTTCGGGTAAGGGGGACTTTTCCTTATACTGGGGTTGAGGAGGGTAAGGATTCTGTGTGATAGGTGTTATTGGTATATGATGGGGTACATACATTCTTTGGTAAACAGGAGGGTAATTGGAATTTTGTGCTTTTGGGGTTGCTGGCCTTTGCTTGTTGCGGCCGACGGTAGTAGTAGTATATATCGGTTGGTTTGGAGAGAGCACTTTACTTTGGTGACGAGACTCTTGATTTTGTTGGATAGGGATCATAGGACAGTTTTGGAAAGCATTTGTTGAGGCTAAACTAGGTGGCTGCACTGCAATTGGAGAGAGCGGGGGGAATTGCTTTTGCGTCGTAATAGAGCGGAGCGGCGCTGGCTGCCTGCGAATATGTCTGACGATGTGTGGGATACCAATTCGGCATGGGAGAGGCTTTATTATGGGCCGCTGCTTTTTGTTGTTGAACAATTACAGGACATATTCTGTCATTGGATAAATGAGGACCGTGACAATGCACACATTGTGGATCAGCTGTGCTGGCACACGTCTCCATAGTATGTGGGCCTCCGCACTTATTGCAGCGGGGAGAGCTGCGGCATTGAGTTGTACGATGGCCAAATCGAAAACAATTATCACAGACGAGAATTTGTAGGACATGAGGTTCGACTGGGCAACGTGCTCCAAGATTGCTATGGTGGTCCGGGAGGGATTGTGATCTAAAAGTGATCATGCATATTGGTATCGGTATTCTCCTATCATTATTTGGGTATGAGTTCTTCTTGGTAAACCGTTTAACTGCGATAACTGGGTAAGGGCTTTCTATCGCCTGTAGGATTTATTCTTCCTGACAGGGAGGTGTCTACGTCCACTGATAATACCTTGTTTGTTTATCAAAAAATTTGGAATGAATGCCTTCTAAGTTTCTGTCCTTGAAAACAGTAGATTGAACCAACAAGTTAGCAGAGGCTGCTGAATTGGTTTCGGATTTTTAACCTATTTCTCCCGGCCGCTACGATATTGATGATGTCATGCTTATGTGCTGGGCTATGTGTATAAAGAAGTTTCCCTTTTGGACATGGGGTGAAGTTTACCAATATTTTTATCCACACTTTCCACAAAGACTAAGTATGGACCCGTGTCTGTGCGGCTATATCGGTTATTCTTACTTCTGTCTTTATTGGAATTTAAGTTGGGGCTTAGCACCCGGGGTATACTATTTTGGTTAGTAGGGTTCCGATTGATCGATAATATACTTTGAACTCCTTCACGATCCACGGGAATGCTTGTGATATCCATGCCCGTACCCTCGTTTGATGTGGTTTGGGTTGGATCACGACTATCACATTGATGATCTAATTCTGCGGCTGAAGTAGTTGGGTAGAACACCACTGATGACATGGTAGCTAACTCCTGGGGCACACTCACTGGATTGTTTAATGTTTCAGTGGACATTTCCTCGTTCGGCAGCTCAGTAGGGTTTCCCTCTATGCGAGAACGTTTAGCAGTTCTTTCTTCCGAATTTACATTGTTCAACACTGCGATCGAGGGGCAACTTGCAGAAGCAGCGTCGTTACCTGAGAAGTTGAGCGGCTGAAGATGAGATGGCTGTGGCTGGATTCCTTGTTGGTAGTGCATCATCGGCGGGGCTGAAGAGGCTGTTTCTGGAAAATAACACGGCTGCAGTGCCGCGTTGATTATTTGCCACGTGTCTGGAGGCTCTTCCATGTTAGGGCACGGCCCAGGCTCTCAGTGGATGCTAAGTATTGAAGCCTAGTTTTGTATAACTTTAGGCAATTCAAATTTTATACACACTTCACTGCACTGACGGACTGTAAGTTCACTTGACTGTTTACGAGACTGACTAAGCTCCGGAACACGGAAGTGATCGCTATGAGCGCATCAGCTAGACTGTCACTTTATGTCTTCGACAAGAAGTTCTTCCTTCACCGCGTAACTACACTAAATATTTGCTTTTCTGTTGACTGCTATTGGCGTTTATCTTCACTTCATATTGAACTAGTCAACTAGGACTCAATGCCTCTATGGTTACAGGTTAATGAGAGTCTCCAAATTGCATGAGCACATCATTAACACTACTATGTCCAGTAGCAACATAATCTTAACAACCACCATGCGTGGCGGGTGAGCGGTTAACGTTCTGGCCTAGCATTCGGGAGTAGGTGGGTTCGAATTCGTCCGGGCATCCAGATTTGGGGTTTTCCATGGAATGCCGGGATGGTTCCTTCAAAAAGGCCATGCCCAAATTCCTTCCCGGTCCTTGCCCCCAGTCCTTTCCCGCCTCTAATGAATTCGACGTCAACGAGGCGTAAAGTCACAAAAAAATTAAAAATATCTTAACAACCCTCAGTGCACGAATTTTCCGTGTCCTATTACGAGGGAGAGTCAAATTAAAACATTAAAAGTGTAAAATAAAATCGGAATGCGGGCGCCAGCAGTATGTAAGATGGTTGAGGCTGTTTTAAATAATGTGTCGGTTGTCCCCACAGGTGCAAGCACACTTGAAGATGCGCAAGTACCATCGCAGAAACAGTATAAAGAGGCCACTCCACTAGCAACGTGCACCAGAGAAGAATAGCGTTCCGTGATTAGATTTTTCCAAAAGTGTAAAACCTACACACACCTATCGCAGATTGAAGGTACAGTACGGCGATGCCTGTTTGTCGTAGCGGCAAGTGTATGAATGGTGTACGAAGTTCGCAAATTGTGTGACGTCTGTAGCAGGTGCGCCGCGCCCGGGACAGGCACATCGTGTGGTGACTCCCGAGACCACAGCACCAGTTGAAGCTATCGTCCGACCTTGCCCCGAGTGATTTCCATGTTTTTGGATACCTAAAAGACGCGCCTTTCTAGGACGAAATTTCAATCAGCGGCGCACGGGTGGTTGTGTCGTCTCCAAAATTAATATTTTTATATGGAAATTCAGGCACTTCGGAAGCATTAATTACGTGAGGTGAAATAGGGAAGAGAGGCGGGGGGGGGGGGGGGTCCGGCGAAATCTCACGAAACCTCACCAAGGGAGAGCGGGGAATCAACGAAAATCTCACGTGATGTTTTGAAATTCTTGTAGAATGGTAGAGCTATATATATATATAAAGAGGTTTACAAACGACGGGAAAGTCGATTTTAGGGGGCTAAAAACCGACTTACGGGGGTATAAAAGGACGCCCCCTTGGCAGACATGCATTGATCGTGGAGGATACATCAAAACAGGTGTCAGTAAAGTTGTCTTGTAAGTGTGCGCAATGCATAAAAAGATTAAAAAATAATTAAGGTTTTCATTTGACTCTCCCTTCGAATGACGGTTCAGTGTTCGCAGTGCTGTTTGTTCAGAAGCTCTCTCCGAATCCGTCCAGCCGGCCGCCCAAATTACCAGCCAGAATCTTCGTTAAAACAAACCGTTAATTGCGGCCCGCTAAAGTGGGCGCGCTGGGAATTAATATTTAAATAGTCCTTGGGCAGCGGGAAGGCCCGCATTAGCGGAGGAAATTCGACGGTGGAGCCGTCTCCCCTACAGTTAATTGCTCTGTCGCTGAGGTGGTCAGATGAGAGGCTGGGAGGGTGCTTCCTACACACAGTAGTTCGAGTTCAATGCGGCATGAAGGCGGTTTGCATAATGTGCCGTGTCTGTCATGTTAGGTGTGCCACATGCGGTTATATTTAACAGGTACAGAATTCTTATAAACGTTTTGTAATTTGCCAGTAGCCCTGCCTCACCTAACCATCTTTTATATGACTATTTCAATACCAGACACAGTCCTACATATCTTCAATACTAAATTAATAGAAATAATCAACATATTAAAACCAGGCCGGTATTATTCGTTCTACATCAAATTTCTTTATGATTTGTGTGACTTATCATAATTTCTTAACAGGGGGAATGATACCAGAAAATAGCGACTGTTTACACAATACAATTATCTGCAAACAGAGCGAAGTAGTGATTAAAATTAGAAAAAAACGATATCAATAATAATCCCGTAATATTATTAAGAGGTTTCGGATCTTTAGGACAAATCATATTTTTTTCCTGCCATATTTTTGAGTGAAATGCTGAATTGAACATTGATTCAACATTTCTTATTGTATTTAAATGGATTTTATATAGCACATAAAATAATATAAATGCATATTCAGACCATTTTCAAGTTTTGGTCATAATTCGATAATATTTATGGTCATATTTTGAGCAAAAAACTGGTAGTTTTTTAATAGTACCGGGAATTCACTAAATATAGATGAAAAGAAATTAAGATAATTATTCACAGAAACGTACTTCTGCTACACAGGTGGAGAAAAAAACTAATTTTTGCTGTGGTTAGAATTCACCAGTCAAGAATTTAAGTTACGCATTATTGTCACTCTTTAAATGTAATGTTCCGCCCGCCTTTTAATCTCGACAATGCAGCAGAAGCATGCATGTGTCCATCCGCGTCAATATATATCTCAATGAAATATCCTAAGTCATCGTTATATCTGCAGTGGATCAGCGAGTAGACCTACCACCATGCCGAAAGTAAAATTCCCTAAAAGTGCGAAGATACGTAAGGGAATTTAGAGAGGAGTATTTTAGTACAGATGAAAGAGTTCTATTCTGTAAGTTATCTGAAATTAAAGTGACTTCAACAAAACGATTTAAAATTTAATTTCCCAATGGTGCAGCGTGTGCACGGAAGCAAATTATGTTCTCTGCATGAAAGCGACACTACTAGATAAAATAAATGATGTATAATTGAGTATGTTTTGAAGTATAGTAAATTTAAATGTTTAGTCATATTTTGTCATTTTTAAGTCATATTTACCCATTTTAAGGTCATATTTCCCTGCATATTTCTCTATTTTTTTTATTTTTGGTTCATAAAGATTAGAACCCTAGTTATTACATAAACATTAATTTGCCCTCCGGGGCAGTACAGAGTTATCATTTGATTTTGCCACCTCCCTGGAGATGGCCGCTCATGGCAATAGAGCTAAAAAAAAAAAAGGTCCCCACCACATGAATTTGCCATTACCGCCCATTCAAATATGATTTTGCAATCCCACTGAAGCTGCAACCTGGGGCGTGGTTCGGACTAGACTAGTAATTTAGTCAAGTGGCGAGTATTTTAGTATCTAAAATAATCGCACTGCACAAAAATCGTTTCGAACTACGGTCGAGTACAGTACACAAGTTTAGTGGTATTTTGCAAGATGAACAGGCTGCAACGTAATAAAACACATAAGCTGATAAAGCTTTTGATGATTGATTTTGAAGAGGTGGATGTGAAATTTGTCCGATGTAGAAAAAAGCAATTGGTACGAAAACAGATTAATAGAAGTGATGAACTATGAGCTAAAAATTGTCTTCTGAAGGAATTAGCGCTAGAAGATACCAAAGAATTCTTTGATAATACGAGAATGTCGGAAAATACTTAAATTTTGTGTTTATGAAAATGCAGTCACAAATTCAGCGTGAAAATAGCAATTTAAGAAATGCAATTCTGGCAATTACAAAATTACAGGCAGTTCTCTGCTTTCTTGCTACTGGATGTAGTTTAGGTACACGCACTCAAGTATTTCGACTCAGAAAATCAACTATTTCCGAATTCATGTATGCAGAATGCTTCTTTTGTTTGTTTTTATAATGTGGGGAGCTAATATGCCACACGCACTCATGATCTACATATTTAGAAACGTTTCTTTTCTCCATCGAAACGACATTTTTTTCGGCAGCTAATGAACTCTACTAAACGACAGGTTCAGACTTGTTGAGCCAATGAACCCGTAAGCAGTGATGCATGGTGGGGGGCGCTACTCGTCCGGTAAGAATAGAACAAAATGGATCGACTTCACTAAACTACTAGCCAAACTGTCCGACAAAATTTTCGTTATTCCGACACGTTCAGTTACTAAATTACTCAGAACTCGACCAAATTATTAGCCTAGTGCGAACTAGTCTTTAGATCAGAACTAAAAACAAGGTCGACGCCACATAAATTTGCCGTTACCTCCCCTACAAACATGATTCGTGTTTTTTTCCGCCCTCCTGAAGCTGCCACTCGGGGCAAGCGCCCCAGCCTGCCCTCCCCTCCTTCCTCCTAGATCCGGCACTGGGCATGTGATAGGTCTACCAACAATAATGACATGGGCCAGATGAGGCCAGCTAACAGTGAATTAGTCAAAGTACGAAAAGTAGAAAAGATGTAGTTCCTGTTATACTACTTTCTTTATTTCCATAAAAGTACTTCTCTTCAATTTACTAAGTAAGTAGGCTCTCTTTACGTTCGCGAAACAATTTCGAATTATCTTCATTATGGTGAAGACAGCACTGTTGGGGGGCATCCATAAATTACGTGAGGTGAAATAGGGGGGAGGGGGGGTCCGGCGAAATTTCACCAGATCTCACCAAGGGGGAGGGTAGGGTCTACGGAAATCTCACGTGAGATTTTGCAAAATATTTGGGGACAGTAAAAAAAAAAAAAAAGGCTTGCAATTTGCGGCAAAGTCGATCTTAGGAGGGTATTACGTGTTAGGGTGTGATCAAAAAAAAAGGTCTACAAAAGTTTCCACCTCACGTAATTTGTGGATGCCCCCTTGCTCGCTCGCGAGGTTGGCCGACCATCCTCCCAGCTGATGTGACTTCACACTATCATATTGTCATATTAGACGCGCCGGCCTCCCTGAATACTTTCTCAGCCAGCGGATGGGCTTCGGCGAAACCAATAAAAATTCTCAAACAAAATGCACGGAACCGTGAAATTCATACGTTCCCTTGCAATGTGTTGAGGTGAAAGACAGTAGCGTTTAATGAAACGTTCCAAAATCCAGTGGCTGACAACTGTTATTTCTAAAAGACGCGACATTCCAGTTACG
This sequence comes from Vandiemenella viatica, assembly GCA_031002005.1. NCBI lineage: Eukaryota > Metazoa > Arthropoda > Insecta > Orthoptera > Morabidae > Vandiemenella > Vandiemenella viatica. The sequence goes on along the minus strand of JARYHS010012519.1, from coordinate 59,259,232 downwards.
CTGATGTGAACTATACAACTCAGCCACGGAGGACAATGGACTTGTTCCTTCCGAATCGAGCAGAGTAGCGAAAGGAAATTGATGACACTTCAAATATATGCGGCTGATCTTGTGGATCGTACAAGAATAGGAATTCGTTCGCTATACTCCTCTGAAGAACAATATTTTGCATTTTTTTCTACCAGAGACTGTTCGAAGACGAATGATAATTAAAAACTGTAATCAGTAAAATTACAGAATTACTTTTAACTTGTTAGTTGACGCCAGAGTATGGCTTAAGGTAGAAGATAAAAAAATACATGAAAATACTCAGAACTTATAACCCTAAGAACTTATAATAGTGTATGAACTTTGATTAATGTGAGTGTAATTAACAGGATACAACTATCATTCGTGTTAGCTATACGATAAGTAAGAAAGCTTGTAATGCTGCGTCATTGAAATGCGCTTTACCTATCTTGCATGGTGAAAGTGCAAGTATGAGACAGGTTGTACTCAGCTTCATTCAAACGTATTGCGTTTCAAAATAGTTTCTTAAAAAAAAAAAAATTAGAGGCGAATGTCGCGATAATGTTTCTTTAAGGATATGAGGTACCTGTTTCAAGTTTCTTTATTTTCTACGAGGGTGGTGAAGGAACTGTAATACTCGTTAACAGTTAATTCATTAAAGGGAAACTGTTTCTATTATCAATTTTTTATAAAGGTGAATAACACGCCAATGCAATTGAATTTTGTTCCTATTCTATTTACCCGAACTATTATTAACTCGTAACTTCTTGAAATGTATCAGATGATTTCACGGAAGACTGTGAAAGAAGGGATTTTCGATTTAGTTATGAGTTCTGCGTGTAGTTTTAATTAACTGCGATCAATCTCTTTATTCAGTATACTTCATAAGTAGATTATCCGTAATCGAATATGAAAATGGAAGAGCTACGAAGCTTGGCTGCTGGGTAACTTAACGTTGTTTAGGTGAACCTTCACTGAGCTATTATTGATTGTAATACAGGCAAGGACATTTATTAGTGGTGCAGGCAAAATGAAATACCTAGTCCTAACCAATGGTTGTTTAAATAAGGGAAATGACAGTAAGGGGGCGTCCATTAATTAAGTGAGCTCAAATTTGGGGGGAGGAGGGGGGGGGGGATTTCCGGTTGCGGGGGTTCCACCAGATCGCACCAAAGATTTACGAAAAAGTGCGTCACGTAATTAATGACCATCCCTAAGGATCAATGTCACATGTCTGTCATTATATCGGCTATCAATAAACTCTTTGCGTTGTAACTTCCAGTAAAAAGTTAATATAAACGTTATGAGCAATTCCAAGTCGGTGCATGCGCAATTACCTGTCGCTCCAGATTGATTACAATAGCTTAATGCGCCGCAGCGATTTAATCTTCAACCCATCCGCCACTTGGGAAGTTCTTACTTCAAATATAATCGCAGCGTGAAATATAGTGTAATCGACGGATCATTCCACATACCTTCGCATGAAATAATTTTTTACGTGTGATAATGAAGGCCAAACTGCAAAGTCTCAAAAATCCACCTAACCAATTTGTAGTGCTAACCCGCCACCGCTTGACGAACGCTTTCCTTGTTTTTCGCAGTCATAACAGTTCAATTAGATACCCAATCATCCTGCCGGCCTCGGTAGCGTAGGGGCTAGAGTGCTACCTCCGCGTGCCGAAGGCCGCCGGTTCGAATCCGGCCGCGGGCATGGATGTTTAAGTGTTGTGTGTCTGTGTGAATGTCCTGTCCGTCCTGTGGCGTCCATACATTGGAAAAATACAATAAATACTAGATGACGTCATATACACTGAAAGCTATAATAATTACATCGAGCTGGCTGTATGGCCTCCGTTGCCAAATGCCATATATATATATAAAGAAACCCAATCAAAACCCGAAACAGATGAAATTGTTTACACCTTTCAATATTGATTTTCGATTTCCTTTAAAATGATTACGAAATTTGCCCTTAAGCACCAATGAAATATTAGTTTGAATAAATGTCTCGTCGACAAAGATGCGATCTTCACTGTAGCATGGCTGCTAAAATGGTGTTTACCGAATAATTTGTATGTGCTAGATCACACACTTGAATTATTTACACGAATCTAAAGCGATTCCGTGCCGGATCTGTGCATGAAACTAGTACACTTATTTACATTCTGGAAATTTATCAGTAGAACAAGGAATATCGTATCTGCACTATTAACAGTAACTCGAAAGTAACTCTGACTCTCTGTACGTTTCTTACGTTTTCACGAATAAACGACTTGATAAAATTTGACAAGGAAATAATATGTATCATAAACGACAGAGGATACTATTTTCGGAATAAATATCGCATTTTGTCGCGAAATTTTGATAAATAACCGAACGATGACAGACGGATGGCTAGCAAGTGTACATTCATATCTGTAATGTTAGATCGCTTATTCAGGCATTGTTTCTCTCACAGTCTGTTTGTGGCACACCTTTTAAATAACTAATAGCTTTCTATATCAAATTCTAAGTCCACTCGTTTGAAATCACAGGTAACATATAGTGCAATAATATTCAGTCAAACCTTTTTGCTTCCACCCTAATATTACAACCAGTGATATGTCTTGCAATTGCCTGAGTCCGTTTGTACTCAGCTTCGTTATGCTTACTAAATCACATGTCACCCCTCACGGAAATGCACCGTCATTAAAATATTTTACTACAGCAAAGTTATCCACGATCGTAAGTGCTTGAACTATTTGAATTTACTCCTTCTTTCGTAATAAATGCTATCATAACTCGCGGTGTCAACTTTTCACCAGAGGTCACACAGCATTTTTGTCCCTTGGCTTAACAGCTGAATCGCGTGACTGGCGACATCACGTTTTAATGGGAGACATTTCACAACTTCAGCGAGGCACGACGGGCGTCATGTGGTTTTTTTCTTACTCTCAAGATCCCGGTTTGAATTTTTGACTTCCACTTATGCAGCTTCATTAGCGGTGCTGCAAACGACCCGACAACATGATTTGGCTGTACCATGATTCAGCGTGTACACTTCCAAGCAATTCGTTTCAGCTGAAATTAGTTTCTCTGCAAAACTTAACACAGTTTACAATTAATGTCTCATGTGTCTCCTCCCGTTGATGACTGCAGTGATTTTCGTAAACTTTGTTTGACGATCAATAACAGTTTGCCTTGCCATTTACTTACCTGGAAGTTGCTGATGTAACTTACCAATGACAATGTGTGCGCTCTGTACCTATCAAAGACGTACCTGCAACAATGAAGAAAAACTGTTGAACAAATCAGTAGGTAGCAACTTTGGAAATACATTAAGGTGGAACAAGGTGAAAACTTTAAAATGGAATTTCTAAGTGTTGTACGTAAATCAAATGAGAAATGAAGAATCTGTGGTTGAATACGTTAAACGCATTTAAATAACGAGCTACAAAAGAACATACTTAAAACATATTAGAGAGGCAGGTCAATAGAGGCGGGATGGATTGGGGACAAGGAACGGGAAGGTTTTCGGCAATGGCCTTTTGAAGGAAGCATTCCGGCATTCGCCTGCAGTGAGTTGGGGATACTGCGGAAAACCGAAATCTGGATGCCTGGACGGGGATTCGAACCGGCATCCTCCCGAATACGAGGCCAGAGCGATCATCTTTTTGAACCAATCATATTATCAGAGGGGTTTTTGTACAGCATCAGGGGATATTGTCTTCTAGAAATTTTCTAAAATTTGTCCTAGTTTGCCATTCCCTGAGGTAGACGCAGTAATTGAAATACCGCCATTTATCTGTGAATTGAGAAAAACTGACAATTTCTTGTAGCGCCTCATATTAAAGCCTTAATATGATAACTATTCATTCTTCTTCTCATTCAATGACTAGGCCTGTTGACCTGTTATGGTTTCTTCCTTGGTGTACCTATACTTCTTCTGCCTTTTGGTCTATACTGGTTTACTACTTTTGGTAATCCTGGAACATCCTTTCTATACAGATTGTCTCTCCAGTTATTCCCCTACCTTGTCATTCATACTATATATTATCGTCTCTTTTTTATTAGATCTAGCCTTCTGCATACCTTTACACAGGGATGGCCATCTTGCTTGCCCGCAAGATTCATCACACTTTTACAAGATGCATTTATTTTATAATTTTACTATGTGAAAACCAATGTATTAAACAATACAAAATTTGTGCATCCATATATTCGTAAATTCACTATAGAAATCATGAGAAAAATTAACTTTGATTTTAAAATAATATTCTTGCGAATATGTAATTTTATATGCGGCCCGCGGAGTTATGAAGCAAGTTGCCAGGAAGATCATTTGGGTTGGCCACCCCTGCCTTTAGAGATCTTAGGAACTTCATCTCCATTGCTTGTACGGACAATTAAATACTGATATTCGTGTTTGGGTGACGAACAAATATTTCTCAGCGATAAGGGAATTGTTCGCGTACATTGATCAGGTGATGGGAAGATTAAACTGGTAATTTCTTTTTGCTAAATTCAACCCCAAGGTTTGTTGTCTCCGGATCTTCACGAATGGTTTAGTGATGTTTGGCTGAAGTTTATGAGTCCAGAGGCAATAACTAACGGAGCATCGAGTCGGCAATTGGCGTCTCGACCTGGATATCATTCCTCAACAGTGGGAAATGTGGAAATTACACAGCAGATCTGGCATTGTGCCGCGAAGTGCGTATAGGCCAAGAGCCACCAATTGTGAACACGTGTAGGTGAGTGAAGGCTCTGATTGGAAGGAGTAGAAAACAATGCCAAAACCTCATATTTTGGCTAGAGCTGCTCTCCAGGAATACACTCGTCCGTGACTCTATTGGGAGAAGTCACGTCTCGCTCCACTCTCCTGTCAGAATCCTTTACGAAACACAGCAGATCACGACCATCTGCCGGCCTTTGCATGGGTGCAAGTATGTTAGTCAAGCTAAGTTAGTGAGTAAATTCGGTACATGTAAGATTGTGGATAAAGTCGGAATGCGTTCTGTACCCAAGTATCAGGGCGTAGGTGTTTATTGAGGGGGGTGTCATCTGTTCCTAGGACTGTTTCGAGGAGCTGAACAAGGGTGATTTTCTTCTATTGCTTCCACAGTGAGAAATATTTGTTAAATGTTACTACTGTATGTGGGGATGACCGTAATGGTATGTGTGTTCTGTGTTCAGTATTGTTGAATTGCGGATGAAAGACGAAAGAAAATGATGGACCTACTCTTCCGAAAGACACCATAAATTCTTCAAGCTTTTCGTCCCCATCCGACGAATCACCATCAACAGTGTCATATGCCCTCATTCCATACGCACGGTGGAGATGTTTCGGATTCAACCGAGGATTTTGGAGCATGGTCTGTTTATTTTTTTCTGGTTATACGCCACTACAACGTCGAAATCATTAGAGACGGGAAAACAATAGGGGGCAAGGAGGGGGAAGGAATTCAGCAATGGCATTTTAAAGGAATCATCCCGGCATTCACCTAGACTGATACTACGAAAAACCCAAATCTGGATGGATGGCCGGGGATGCGAATCCGCGTCCTCCCAATGAAAAACCAGAGCGACGATCTGGTAGTTATGAACTGTGCGCCACCACTTTTTCCATCCTACTAGCCAAGTACTGATCATGAAAATATCTTCTACCATCGGGGTTGGAAGTAGCTAACACAATTTCAGCAGGCGGATACCAGGGTGCCCAAACAACCTGAACCAATCGGGCGTGGATAAAGCAAAATTAACAAATAGAAGCGGGATGACAATGACTGGAAATCATGTTTGCTGACCCACTTTTCTTCCCTCTGTAACAGGAGATCAAGGAATGAAAATCTTGGAAGATAAAGGTTTTTGAACGACGAAGCGCTGTTATTGCCCCTGCTTACTGGTAGGTCGTAGCTGCTATAACTACGCCGAGTTATGCGTTAAATTAAGTCTTGTAATTGAAAAACTAATATACGTTTCTAAAATACACAGCGTATGCTGTTTTCAAGTGTTGTAAATAACAAACAAAGAAAAAACATAACCAACGAAGGATCGACAGAACAATAATTACACTATACTTGTAGATTATATAGGGCAAGTAATATTGCTTTCAAGCGTCTCTCAATATTAGACGGGAGTAGTGCCTCTCTGGCGCGTTAAACATTCTATTACCACTCGCACTGGGTTAACGAAAATTAAAGGATGTGCTGCATGCAGAAGAAAGGATAGGTGTTGGATGTTTCTACTACAAATAAAATCGTGTTCCTATAATTATGTTTAGCCGGTGATGTTCAAACAGATTCTGAGTTAATATTTCCACAGCAGCAGTCATGCGCAGCTCACAAAACCAACAACACTGTTGTAGGTGTAGTATGAGATATTGTCAGCTGACGTATGCTAATTTCCCTCCGTTGGGACTCTACTTTTGGAGTCGCCTTCTTCTACCGCAGAAAGAAACTTAACACCTGGAGGGCTGAAGGAGGGCTCACGTTCCCCAAATAGAGGTAACAAAGAAGAGGTTGAGTTCGCCACAATATTATTTACGTCTGTCTCCACAGAATCCCAAATAGGTATTGCTTCTCATTTCATTCTGCAACCTTTCTTGTCAGAGTGAATTAGTTCCGTGATAACTTTAATCTTCGTATCTTCTTTTCAAAAGATAATAAGAATTGACAAGCTTACATGGTATCGTACAGTACTTGTGACCAACTTGGACCCTGTTCTTTGTTGCATTCTATGAGCTTACTATCAATAGGTGCTGGTATTAGGTCACGATAGCAACCAGCGCTTTACGTTGCCTGCGAATTACTAAATCAGAAATCTTTTACCGGGGGATTAATTTTTGCATGTTGGAAGGAATTTTAGCACGCATTTTTCTCTGCACCTTGCGACATTTCATTTTCAGCAGAATTTTTCACAATATTCGCTTAGTGAAAACTTCAAAGTTGTGCTACAAACTCAATAGTTAGATATTGTCAATGTATACCGCTTTTAGGTGAAGAAGTTACCAGATATTACGTTCATCACAGTCAATTCCAGATACATTCCCAACAATATACATTGAATAAATGTCCAAGGGATTCAAACGTTTTTCTTCGCAACTTAACAAGCGTGAAGATCTCTTAACTTAAATCATATATGGGCAACCACCAGCCCCCGGGACAGATCCGGCCCTCCACCAGCTTCTATCCGGCCTGCGAGAGATTCAGAAATTTCAAATAACGCGCAAAAAAATCTGTATTTATTCAAGTCATAAAGACAAAAATCTATAAATAATATTATTAAGCGTACGCAGCGGAACGCCACAAAGCGAGTCGTAAGTAAAAAAAAGTGTGAATTTTTATTGCATTTTAATTCACTACTACCTATTTATTTCTTACCTACGGCCCGCGACCTGATTATGTCCCGAAATTACGACCTCAGCTAAGCACAGGTTGCCCATACCTGACTTAAATAGTAAAATATTGACACCAATACAACAGTTTACCGAATCAATAATAGCATTATCTCATCTTCCAAATTTGGTCTCAATGATGAAGTTAGAAGACTGTCTCACCCTCAATTCTACCAGAACTTTGTTATATTCATCGATGTCGAGATCATTATAGCAGGGAAAGGATTAGGAGCAAGAAATTAGAAGAATTAGTCCATGATCATTTGAAAGAACTATGCAAATACCCGCGTTGATTGATTTCGGGAAATGAAAAACGAAATCAGGATGATTGCACCGGTGTTCCAAACCAGGTACTGGCGAATGACTGCCTAGACCATTAATCACTAGCCGCAACGTTTGGTCTTTAGCGTAGCAAAGAACTACAATAGACACATGACTGGGAAACACCGAAAGACTGAATTATAAGGAAACAATTTTGCGTATGTTAAATAATTTTCTTTTACTCTAAATCAGTATACGATTTTTTAGATTTGTTTCAGTTATGACTTCTACCTTTTAAATGCGTTACACTAATTATTTTGTTATTATCTATTATTTAGGCCTTACGTCAGACAAATGATTTTATAGGTCAACCAATTTTGCGAAGGTTCTCATGTAGAGTAAGCGTCAAGACTCTCGGTAGAGTGTTGCCATTCGTTTTTTTAAATTTGAAAATTAATAGCTCGTCAAAATATATATTTTTAGATGATCGGGTTGTGTGTGTTCACAGTTACGGGACTTGTACCAAAACATTGTCTTATTTCATATGTTACGAAACTTGATAATCGTTAATCACGTTTCATAAGGTATGTACATACAATTCCAGCGTGTAGTATTAATATGAACAACTATGGCACAAAGACAGAGTTGGAACAGTACATCGAGTGATATTGTAGCAGTTATCCAAGTTTGCAGCATTAAGTTTACAAAATGTTGTTAATTAACAGAAATTTTTTTATCTCTCTAGGTCTAGAACAGCATTGCTTCTGTTTAAAAATTAAATAAATCCTCAATATTTATAAAGCAATGAGTTCATAGAATACACAAAGAAAATAAATGTGCTAGCTCAGTGGTTAAGACGTCTAACTGGTAATCTAATCTCCTCGGTTCTAATCCAGGTCTAGGCAGCGAGTTTCAAAGGCACTAAATCTTTCATTAACCACAGGTAAAGCTTACTTTGTTTATCTGAAAAGTGCACCAGAATTCATTCCATGTAAATTTGTTGCCCCTCTATACCTAGTAAGATTAACGCGTTGGGATAGGCGGCTGCGATAGGAACAGAAAGCTCTGTCATCAGGTCATTATAACCACACGAAATTACAGTTCTTTCGATGGAAAAAATATATTTCTTAATTTCAATAAAATCTGAAGCAACATTTGTCACTTACATATTACTTGCTACATTTTCCAACGTTCTACCCGTTTTTCATCTATTGCCATACGACTGTGTCTTTAAGGATTAGTAAAAAAGGTTAAATTTGACTTTTATAATTAACTATGGAAACTTTGAGAATTTAAAAAATTATTGACACCTTGAGGAGCGTCACGTTGTGCACTTAATATTGGTCTTTCTGTTCAATAATGATAATTATTTTCTCATTTCTTGACCGTGGACAATGTCAGGGATCTCACTGGATGGTTCTTTGTGATAATGCTGATTGCAACTTAGTTCTTGATTTAACAGGTTACTGTATTCCGGTCGCCAGATGATTTTACCTTTGATAATAACTAACACAGCTTCTCAGTTGATTAAATAGTTCAATGAAATAACAAGACCGATGACATACTTTTCATCTAGCTGTTTTTTTTTTTTTTTTTTTTGGCGAAATCTTCATACCAAAACACGGTTAGACGCTAACTTCGTCCAGAGATATTACAGCACATTACAAACCTTCAGCGAGTAAAAAAGAATTAAAATGAATCCTGAAAGTTCTAAAAATAATTACCAAAACTTCTGCGGCTCTAGAGAAACATCCAGAAGACTATAAAGGATTCTGACAGACGTTTCTTGAGGGCTAACAATCACGTTGACAACCAAATTCAATCAGAAACAATTGAAACATATACAGAATCACTCACAATCATTAAGAAATATTATAAAATGGAAACTAAAGCTATTTACATGCATTTAAACATGAAACGGGCAAAGCAAACAACTCCAATTTGCTAAAAATCGCTCTCAAAACACTGACTGATACGACATTTATAATTACAAGCTTCCCAGTAATATTTCAAACATTATTTTACCTTTGATCATATAACACATCATTTACACAGTCACCTTCCATAAAATCAACATTCTCTTGAAAAATATACAAATTCATAACTAATCAACTTCCATCTCTATATACTTAGTTTCTATGATCAGAATTCATACAAGGTTGGGTTTGATGGCAGTTACAACAAACTCATTCAAAATCAACATTTTCTTTCATCTTCTCGCAATGTTATCTCTTTGATAAATACAAAACTCTCATTCTCATTTACCCATCCTTTCTGTGTTCATTAAATCTTTGCCACGTATTTAGTTGCGATTTACGGGATTATTTATTATTCCTTCAGGATTTACGGCTCATTAGAGTATGAAGAGTTTGGGAAGAAATTCAGCCATGGCCGTTCAAGCAATAATCCCGGTACTCTGCTGAGATTATTTCGGAAAACCATGAAACTTTATTTATCATAAAAAGATAGAAAATGACGTTATGCACAATTTTTCAGGGATATCAGACTGGCTAATAAGCACGGAAATGATTGCGATTACGTAACATGGTTTTGATATTGCTACTTGGAAGAGTTCCGAATGAATAATTATGGCATAATTGCACTCTCATTCTATGTCGTAATCGATTTTGAAATATTGTTAGGTATGTAACTGGAAAATAATAACTGCAGTTCACTACCAATATACAATTTTAAAAACAAATCAGCCACAGGTAACAGTTCAAATTTCCATAACCGTATAGAGGAGAAATTTCTGAATACTACGATACCATACTCCAGTTTTTTTAAGCACTACTACTTTCCACTAGTATAACAACCAAACTAAGAAAAGTGATTTATATGTTGCTAACCACCGATCAGAACACTTTCGTCTAGAAGAACGTACTTTCTCTAGTCAAGAGTGCCCTCAAAAGGTCTTCTTCCCCACGGATAGACAATAAGCCCACTGTTATATGTATTACATGTCTCAGTTACCTGAAACCTCGACCATCTTATAATTAAGATTCACCTATGTGATACTCTACTGCCGTCTAGGCAACTTCGTCATCTTAATTGATTAGACAGGAGACCAAACAAAGGCATAGAAAGCGTCAATCAGTTATATAAACATGAATATGGAGATGAGTCGACAGTTGATATATCGTACCAATTATGTAGTATGTATATGTATATTCCGTAACATACTCAATTGCTAAAATTGAATACCTAGGTAATCCAAAATTCATCCGACATCAGAATAAAGTTATTCTTATATCTCTTTCTGTGAAAGAATCTGGTTTAAAATAAGAACAATATAACAAAACTGGACAGTTGTTATCAAAAGTAACATCGCAAATTTGATTATTATAGAGTGACGCCCATTGCACGGGCAGTATGCGTGACAAGTGACAAATTTTTTATGTGCATAACCACCATATTAGATGTGATAAAAGAAGTACGGTATCATTCTGCATAATAAAATTCTGCTCTGCGGTTCATTTTTCCTCTATTTCTTCTACAATACGCTACGGGTGGTTAACAAAGTCCACAATGACTCAACCAGACTCGCAGCAAGAAAATCACCAACACATTTCTTCCTCATTTTTCATTATTATTATTTCTGCCCTTCCTTTATGTACTAACTAGCCCGTACCCGCGACTTCGTACGCGTGGATTAAGAATATTTTTTTGCCAGAATTAAATATAGAAAGTTGCTTACGAAGGATTGGTCCCAAACAATATCGAGTAGGAATAATATGACAGGAAAGCTATCACTTCCTGTCTCTTGAAGAGAAACAATTTCCAACATATTTCTGTCACCATTCGATAAGGTCTCAAAATTTCGTGACTACATCTGTTAATCATACTGGAAAAAATATCCTGTGCCCTTCATACAAATTTCCTTATAAAATTGCATCACAACGATATATCCATTTAGTCGTCAAAACGTAACAAAAAGACAGAGACTTACTTCCGTATTTATAATAATATTACTGTGGTTCACACTCACACACTGACTGCGAACAACAACTGAGGGATCATTATAGCGTAAAAAAGTGTATTCAATCCGAATAACCTACGGCCCAGGCCTGACTCTTACGATGAAAAACAATTTTTTTAAATTTTATCCCCGACGGAAATTCGAACCGGAGATCACGACGTTCGTAAGCCAGCGCTTTAGCCACTCAGCTGCCTGGCCACGACGTGGAAACTCGGTACGGAGTCGTCCACATCCAACGTGTCAGTCTACCGCCGTATTTCGAAGTTATGAGTCAAAAGTGTTATTTATACAGATAATTTTTCAACCAAATGTAGACAGTATTTTTCTCCTTGTTTCAAAGGATAAGTGTGCAAAGTTTCATCGAGAACGGATAAAAACTGTGGATTTGTATGAAGAACAAACAAACCAACAAACAAACATACATTCATCTTTATTTATAAAGATTGCATTTTCCTCCACAAATCCTGTAAAGATGTATTGCAATGAAAAAGTTTCCAAGGAAAATATAATTTCTAAAAACAAATAAAGAGGGTATATTTCGTCATTATGTACGTTTCGCATAAACATCCTCTGAGTTTTTGGCAACTTCGCAGTTTCTTATCTACTGTCAAAAAAATTCTTAGGTTATGTTGTGACGTAGTTCTAGTAACTATTATAGAGAATAGATGCTTACATGAATTACGCGAATTTAAGGATTTAATCGTCGTAAATAAACAAATAGCAAAATTTAGATTGAAACTAAAGTAACATTATAATTTTTTTAAATTTCTGTCTCGCATTATAATTTGTATCTGTGCTACACAACACACAATTTCAGTTTAGCACGCATCACAGTTACACTTTCTTTTCACAACGCAATTGCAAATAAAATCAAAATCAATTATTTATTAGAAATTGGCGCTTCCTTTTAGCAATATAAGATCAAATTTAGTTGTTTATTAGAAATTTCCGGGTAGCAAAGCAGCGCTGTGGGGGCAGTCAGTGTAACTAACACTTCGGGTATTATCGAGACTTGCCGAAGATTGCCGACCTATCCAGGAAAGCGCACTATCCAGGCAAGGAAGGATTATGATATTTTCATCTAGCTATAATTTATTTCCACGCTATTAATTTAATTATAATTACCAGAAACCATCTATATTAAGTGATTGCGTTTACATGTCAGGTATATATACATATATGTATTAATAAATTCTTGTTTTCTTAGTAAATAATACTGAAGCAGTTCTAAATGTAAACCATGGCAATTTTTCTATTACAGCAATTCATAAACACTGTACCAGTTTATACAGATTTCAAGATCTTTACTGCTGAGAAAATTTAGACAACTACTTTCAGTGGCTACGCAGATATTCCTGGATTTTTAAAAATCGATTGAAATGACTCAAGACTGTGAGAAAGAGAATATGAGGAATCTCTACCTTGAAGTATTGACTCAAAAGACGATTTAAACCCAGATTTTTTTTTATTAATTTAACATGGAATTAAGTACATATTGCTTTCATGCTATCGTGTTTATTATTAGGACTACTGCAATTACTAGTATTGTTGAAGAAGAATGTTGCGTTAATTTTGATGTAACCATTGTTGTAAAGTAATTACGTGCAGTCTCGGAATACACTTGAAACACTGGAATCCCGGCGTTAAGAACTCACGAAATTACTTTATCTTACGTCAATGGTCCGCAAAACCCACGCGAAATTACTTTTCAGAAACATGGTAATACAGCATTTGTCCAGATGATACGCACGTCAACATGGGAACATTATGAATATCTTATTACATTGAGAATGAAAATATCTGCAAATCAAGATTCAAAGTTTTATAAGTCTGTTGCAACGTTGGTCGTTTTCTTCATTTTTTTTACGTGGAGTTCGTACCACGGAGCATTGGCAGCTGTTACCCATATAGAAAGCAACCGTAGCCAGTGGTGAACGTCATGTAAGTGTTCATAAAAATTCTGGGTTACTCAGGAATTTGGACTGAGTACCTTACGTAGATTTTTTTTTTTTTTAAATGCAAGATCGGTTGATCTATTATTGCAGGAAACAATTGAGGGAAATAACTAAAAATTAAATCAGAGATTGTAGGAAAACGTTTCAAAATTCGCACTTGTTGGAGAGAGTGATGATGGGATGCACGAGAGAAGTAAAGGTATTGGGTTACAAAACTTTGGTCAGACTATTGCTCGAATATGGTAGTGTATTATGGGACCCACATTTTGAGTATCAAATACATGAGTTGGAGAAGGTGCAAAGAAGGGCTGCTACATTTGTTTCTGGAAATTATCGCAGAATGCAATCAGTGACAGATATGATAAAGGAGCTGGAATGGGATTCACTGTAAGACAGGAGGAGGATGAGGAGGGTGATGGGAGTGTATTTTTTTTTTTTTTTTAACTGCTTTACGTCTCTCAACAGCGAGATCTTTAGAGACGGGAAAGGATGGGGGCAAGGAATGGGAAGGAATTAGGCCATGGCCTTTTTAAGGAAGCATCCCGGCATTTGCCTGGAGTGATTTGGGAAACCATGGAAAACCCAACTCTGGATGCCCGGACGGGGATTCGAACCGCCGTCCTCCCGAATGCGATGCCAGAACGCTAGATGGGAGTCTACAGGGCGTATACTGGCGATGAGGCATGGAAAGATATTGCAGTAGGTATGAAAAGTAGTTCATGGAAGGGAAAAGATGACCATGACCACAACCTGGCACTCGATTTCAGGCACAAGGGTGTGGGAAGATTTTCTTTTTTAGGTAAGGGTTTCGCGAATTGGAATGAGTTACCAAGGGGAATGATGAATAACTTACCGAAAACGTTAAAAGAATTTAAAGTTGAAATTTGTATAGGGCAAATGTAGGTGGGTGCAAGATAGGGGGAAGTTGGGTGTGTAGGGAAATTGCCACCGGAGCGTGTGCTAAATTGCAATTAAATTAAATAAAATTAAATACATAAAGCATAAAACTTTTTAATATATTTATTTCTAATGGTATTTATAAACATAATTGTATGTATAAATGTACAATAAATTGATGTTCAGAAATTCGACCCATTCAGTTGTTTCACGAAGCTATTGTACAGCTCCGCTGTACCTGTGTATCATGTAAATTACATCTAACATGACCAGTTCTCGTTGGTAAGTTAAATGACATGTACAAGAATATACATCTCTTTAGTCTGTGTTTGATTTGATAAACTCAGTTTGTCTTGCTTCATATATTTTTAACCAATTTTGTCGCAGCACTTCATCTAACTTCCAATTTGGATTCTTGTTTTTAATCTGTTCCGAGCGTTGTAATCAGCTCTTCGTGATGTGCTCTGAGTAACGTGGCAATACCACAGCGAAATAGTCTACATCTTATTCAGCTGCTAGGCCTAGAGATTCAGTTTCTGAATATCCCAGTCATTAGATGATGCAACAGACAACTGAGGATGTACCTTGTAATGATACGAAGAGATCAGTCTAGGTTTGAAAGACGAGAGACTGATCACACAGAAAATAAATAAATATTACCACACTTCATCAATAGTGAAAACGATTTTAAGAAACTTAATGTCTCCTTCGCGCCCTCGACTTACTAAAGGAGCCTGCCAAGTTTGACAAGCTTAAGAAAATAGATGTCACAACTGATCTTGCGGAGAAATAGTCTTATTATTTCGTGGAATATTAATTACTAGATAATATTTGTTTTTAGTGTTGGATGCACGGATCGGGATCAGTGAACAATTATTTCCGTTCAAACGAATTAATAACTTCAATAATACGACACAGTTTAAATTATTATGAAGAAAAAACTAAATTATTCATGCCCTCTGCCGTATCGTCAAATGCCAGTTGTAAGTTTGACCCATGCTAAGTAGCAATCTAACCAAACCTTTTGCTAGATTGATGCTCGAAACACAAAGCTTTTATCTTACATATCTATGGACAAAGAATTAAAGGAATACTCCTATATATCAATATAATATCACGTAAATATAAGCATCTAATTATTGATATGTCGATTTTAACGCAATACATACTTTTTTCAGTGTTCTGTCAGTTAATTTATTCGCGAATGCTTGGAAATTTTATTAAATAACGTCCATTACCAAGAATAATGGCGTGAAGCGAGACGTCATTGCGTGACGCCATAGATTGACGTCATGCTGTGACAGGTGACCTCATACATGGCAGCTTCCTTATTATATTAATAGATTATTAATTTAACTGTTCATTGCTATTAATTTATTTGATAAAGAAACCAAATAAGGGAATGCAAGTAGAAAAGACTATAAATTGTAGATTTTAGTATTAACTGAGAAATGTATTTTTAAATTCAGTATTTCTAGAGGAGACGCTCTTAATATTATGAGAAAGCATAATTACATATTTTTGGAAAGTAATTTAAGAGACAGCTACAATGTCGCTACCATTTGTGGACCCAGCTAGGTGATTCTCTGACGTTTGCACGACTCTAATTCATAGAAGCCAGTAGTCTGAATAAGAACCTTGTTTTGTGAATATGTGGTTAGCAAATTTTGTGTATTTATGCAGATTTTGTTTGTTCATTCATAATTTCATGAATACAATGATTCATAATAAATAAGGAATATTAAATATAACTTTTATTGTAATACTCCCCTCATATTTCTACTGTACTTATTTTTGGAAGAGTGTCATTTCTCTAATATTATGCAATCTACGGACGAAAGTAACGCACATTTTTTTATTTTATTATTATTATTTTTGCTTATGGCTTTACGCCACGTTGACGATCAAGTCATCAGAGGCGGGATGGGACTGGGGACAAGGAACGGGAAGGAATTAGGTCGTTGCCTTTTGTTGGAAGCATCTCGGCTTTCGCCTGGAGTGATTTGGGGAAACTATGGAAAACCCAAATCTGGATACCCGTACGGGGATTCGAACCGGCGTCCTCCCAAATGCGAAGCTAGAGCGTTAACCACTAACCCTTCACGCTCGATGTGTCGCACTAGACGGAACTAAAGTGAAGTCACAATCTGGTAACAAGAAAATTAATTAAACAGAATTTATAGGGTGAGACTACAAGTTAAAGTCAAATCTGACAAAAATTCATAATACCTTTTCCGTTATTAGAAAAGCGATAAACAATTTAGGAAATTAGGAACAAATCATAACACAAAAAGTAATAAAGTCTCTCATGACGTTAATAAGTTGGTATTAATTTGCTTATTTTATGATTTTTCTGGCGGTCATCATAATTTTATTAAAATCTGGTAGGTGGAAAACAATGTAAAAGTGATCAGGATAGCGATCATATGTATCCTAACACGAGACTGTGCAAGTACCTGTTTGGTGTGGTATAATTACAATTAATCAGATTCGTACAAAACAGCTGCGACCACGAATGAAGTAACGATCCCTTTGTGCCTTTCCAGGAAATAGCGACTAATGTTAGCTCAATTACTATCCCATTAGGCACAAAAGCTAGCGTTGGGAATGTGGGAGCTGGACCAGAAGCAATACGAATCGCTGCTAATGGGTTTCACGCAAAGGGCACTCGACTCGCTGCGCAAACAGTACTCCTGCTGTAATGATCCTCAGCTGTTTTTGTTCCTTACTGTGACGAAGCACGAGATAGAACCAGCCATCACGACACTAGCGGCAGATAATCAAATGAATCCCAGCAGAGATTACAGTTACATCTGAAACGGGAGAGTCTTTGACGAATTCAGTGACTGATTGCTCCACGCTGGTAATATATTCTTAACTAGCGGAGTTCCTGGCGTTGCCCGGTATAGTTGGCGTAGATTTACCCGTACCCTATTTTGATTCCCACAGTGAGAAAAATTTGCATAAAGTTTCATAAAATTGGCGCCAACTTTTTTCGGAATTAAAGCAAACCTAGATTCACCCGCCTCCTAGCAAGAAACGGATGGGTTGAAGTTCATTTGCACGTACACTATTTTCATTCGATCAAAAAGATTCATGTGTATCAAGCTTCATTAATTTGGTTAAGAAATTGCATTACTGCATTACTAAACAACATTAGATTATGTTAGAAACTCAAATTTGATTCAGTTGCGAGTGGATATACTTTTGCTCGAAACGTCAGATACTTTAACTCCGCAGATTCAGCCTTTTATACAAATATCAAAGGTGAATCCAGAATAATATTATCGTAAATAAATGATTTTATTGTGACTAATGCAGATGGCCAGAGATATTGTAGTTGTAGGTACTGCCAGAGTTCATGGTTAAAGAAAATCTCTATTGTTTCTACAGATATCTATGGCGTTTAAAAATTGAATATCCCGAATTAAAGAAAAGAATACTTCAAGTTACGGCTTTCTATGGAGTTTAAAAATTGAATATCCCGAATTAAAGGAATGAATAATTCAAGTTTTGTTTAGTGCTCAAAATTGTTATTATTGTAAAGTTATCTTATTTCTTTCATTACAGGCTAAGGTCAGAGACATTGTAGTTGTGTGTTTAGTGCGACGTATGCAACATCTAATCCTTCCATCTTTGGGATTTGTCATCAAACGTTCACAATTTCATTTAATGCTCCTGCGTTATTTAACGTTCGCAAATAAGATATGCCCTACAATTTAAGATTCTAAGCTTTAAAAACGGTGAAATTCCCATCGAAATTTGGTCATTAGTTTCCAAGTTTTTTATGAGGCAAATTTTTCCGGCTTTCGTTTTATATATATTCTTAATGACAACACAGGCACCTGTACAGGACATCTTGTTTGGTAGATTTACGTTGAATCAAGGTACGAGTATATGGTACTAATTGCAGTGTGCTACTTTTTGATATCAGTAAAGTTATTACTTACGTGAAATTATTAAGACTGCTTAAACGTTTTGGTTATTAACTGAGCGCTAGTGGGATTACTTCCACACAATCGATAAATTAAATTTTGAAAAGTTACTATCAATAATGATAAAATATTCGTGTAAGCCGTTAACGGTTATCGCCAAGGGTTCCAGTTTTTAAGGTCAAATACTATGGCATGTTGACTTGATCTGACCAAATACGAAATTCACCTTTCACCCTTAGGGTGAATAAAATCTCTTGATCTTGAAGTCCTCAGAAGTATTAATAATATCAAACACGGAAGACCGCGCTATGCTATATTTGTTTCACAGGTAGTAGACTCGAACTTGCCGAAATACAAACTTGACTTATACAGGGCGTTCGCCGGGAAACGCAACCCACTGTTAGCGCTACAAGGAAGAAACTGCTCCCGGCGAGCGAGCGCTCAGTTTCCGGCATTGTTCGACCGTCGGCCGCGGACTATTTCATAATAATTACGCTTCATAAACTTCATAAACTTGTGTGCTAAGCATTTAAATGTGACGTAATTCATTAGCTTACCTTATAAAAGATGCTGGAAGTGTTGACCCTCTTGTGTAATGCACATTTCACATCTTCTGAACATATTTCGAGACACACGCTGCCCTAACTGACTTAATGATTTTTTGGGTGACTGTTCTAGTCGAAAAGCGATATCGTCAATTTTCTCCTCTGTGAGAATACGGTTGACCGACAGTCTCTTCTTGTTAAAAAATGAACACGTTTCTCTTACTTTTTTAACCAGACGCAGAATTGTTGATTTAGCTGGCAGTAAAGCGCCAGGAAATTCGCGACGAAATTTACTGCGACACTTTTTAAACGACTTCTTCTTCACATATGTATCGTAGAGAAATATTCTTTGTTGCAAACTGTAACGTACCATAATTTTACTCACACTCAAACACGGTAGATATTAATAAGAGTATGAAGCCCCAAACCAGCCAAACCGCAAAGAAACGTTTATTCACAACACTGATTAATAAGAGACTGAAGTCACAAACTATCTACAATGCAAAGAAACCGTTCTTAACAATGTAAGTGTCACTGCACTGCACTGTTGGGGCAGCGGAGGTGTTAAACAGTGCGGTGATTCACGGTGCCGCGTGGCGGAAACTGCTGGCACGACTGACCGAGAAAGTTGCCGACGGCAACAGACTGGGAGGGTAGCGTTTTCCGGCGAACGCCCTGTATTTGATCCTGAAAGTTCACTCCGCCAAATTTGAAAAATTCCTGTTTGCTTCGAAAGCATCAGATTGTTTTTTATTGAGTCTGGGCAAACATTCATAATGTAATCTTTGGTCATATTGTCTGTAATTGACAGAGAACTTAATAAAAATTCCATATTGTCAGTTAGTTGAGCAACAACGGAGAAATAAATTGCCAGAATACTCGATTAAGTAACATATTTGGTCTAATGTCCACTTTAAAGAATCTAATAACTCACGTACAGGGAGCATGAACAAAGGCCATTAACGAGAGTGTTCAGTAAAATACGTAAAAAGCGAATAAATAGTAATGTATAAACTGTTGTCAGGCATCACATTAGCCAAACTTTTAGGCTAGTTGAAACTTAACCTATGCCTGAATGACAATTGGCATTCGTGGTTACAGCATAGACCATGAGTAAGTTTTTAAAAGTTTTTTATGTGTCTGTCATTAGCAACATGTTGCACATTTTTTCAGCCGTAAAGTTATCGATATTTTTTTAACTACGAATTGCTACAAAAAGCAAACTTAATGAATGTACTATGACAAGTAATTTGATAGCAGTTGCTTACATATTGAATTAACGTTATATCATCGATTTTTTCTATAATGATAACTCTGGTTGCTGTTAATTTGCGAGTGAAGGCTGACACGTGACGCCGTTATCCAGCCAATAGTTATCGAGGTGTGTGAGTGAGTGAGAGAGCTTAGGAATGTACATAAAATGTCAAAGATATTTTGTATATTGCCAATAACTTCTTTCAGGTAGGGTGTTAAAGTACTTACCTCCCTTTTAAACCTATTATGTCACAATTCCAGTGTGGCAAAGAAATTTATACGCTTCATGAATTGCATTCAACAAGAAATGTTTAGTTATTTGTGAAAACGTTTGTATTTAATTTCTCAGCTTTACAACTTCACATAAAAATAATAATAATTCCGTGTGGTCGTAATGACCTGGTGATAGGGTTTATATTGGCTGCTCATTCCGCCCCTGTCGTAGCCGCCTTAACCTAACCCGGTAGTCCTACCGAGTGCAAGGGACCTGCAGTTTAATGTGATATCCGAACCAAGGAAGCGTTCTGTCGTACAGCACATTATACAGCAAGGTATTCCAGAGGCGAAGGTCATGCTAAGAGCCTTTGAAAATCCCCATTCAGACAGCCATTGAGCCACCAAAGCGCTCACAATATGAAACATACCCTATTTTACCTACCGAATGTTAAGGACAATAAACCAATACCATGTCGACCAACAAACATCTACTGGAACTATGAGCAAAATCACCATAGGCAGAATCACGGAAGAAAAAAGTTGTGAAATAATGATAAATGGTGCTGTAATCAAGGGTATCACATTAAGTGATTGAGCTGCCTTTGCTCCAACATATAAAGGATTTCTTAGCTGAAAAGAATAATGTCTCGGAACCAAAGTTATTGGATCTTTTAACACAAAGAATTGACAATTCCCGTAGTAAAAAACAAAATCTTGAAACAAGTGCCATGTTTCAATAACTGGGAGCAGTTCTGCATAGTATAATAGAAAACAATTCATAAATATAAAGAAATTATTTTCGTATCTGATATCAGCCAGAATCTTTGATCTTTTTTAAAGCTGGATGCTACCTTTGAAACTTATTTATATCGCTATATGTTGCGTATATCCTTGACCCAAAGAATCTCGTAGAAGGAGGTTTATATGCAGAAGGAAAAAAACCACTGTTTACAGTTAAAAAGAGGAAGTCGACGCAATATCTGTGACATGAAAAGCGAACGTTACCATATTGTAGAAGGGGAAATAGAAGGAAAATGAATTGAGAGTTGGATGATCTGAGCAAACGGTTCTGCTTTTTATGTGAGTCATGAGCAATAGAAGTACAGCCACAAAAAGAGAGATAGTCAGTAAGGAATTTGGATTAAACATGACGAACAGGAAACAGCTCAATATTTTTTGTTTGACAAACTCAGCACGATGCGTGGAATGCAATTTCGCATCTAGAGGGTAGCTTAAATATTTCTGTGTTCCTCACATGAGTTCCGTGGATCAAAAAGTTACAGACAGCACACAAATCCTTCCAAACAATGTCGCTGCAATCTTTGATGCACTTGTGCTGTGTGCTTCAGTTTGATGCTCCTTTCTCGAGAACGTCAAAGCAGGTAAGTGCTGTCCACAAAGGACTTACCGCAGTAAGGAAAAATACCGACTGTTACTTCAGAACTTCGTTATTGCTGCGTTGAAAGCTACCATTTTTATCTGGGAGTCGTTGGTGGTTTTCAGAAACATTATATGTCACTGGACCTTCTGTAAAACAATCTGGAACAAAAAGACTAACCACGAATATAATCCGGCAGTACGTGTATTTTCGTCCGTCTTTATATTTCTTCACGCAAGGATAGGAAGAGTAAGTTAGTTCTGAAGACAAACAGGTGAAGTCGTGACTTCGAGTAATAGCAGCGATCTTTAACATTTAGTCACACTGAAAATTTTTTGCAACGGACATCTATTACCAGCTAACATACTGTAGAAGCCATGGTGCATAAAAAGAATTATATTTTTATGAGTAACTAAGAAAAGAATCGGAGCAATAAGATTTTAAATCAGCTATGTTAATAGGCTTTTAACAGTCATTGATTAAAAATAATCAAATGCTGCAGGAATATCCGAATCCGTAGAGTGACATGCGAAATAGATAATTTATCTGCTAACAGAACAGTATAAATAATAATGTGTGTTCATCCGACACATATCACAGTATTATTTTATGTGAGAATGTGGCGATGCACTGTCTCAGAAAATCACCTGTGCTGCTATTGTATTTAAATATTTAATCTGTGGTTTTCAGTGCAAACATTTGGGTCCGTCGTTCACAGTTAGCATTACTTCTGTTCCACTGATTCTTAATAATCACTCTATGGTGGAGTCAAAGAGATTTTCAGAGACAAGAGAAAGATTGTTTTATTGTTGGGACAATGACGTACATAGGGTCACAGTAGTTTGAATCGTCCGAGCTCGTTTAACATGGAAAACACTGTTGAAGTTTTGTCTGCAGTCATTACACCAAAATGCAACATCATTCCATGTGGTGGTGGAAAGAATTTTGATATAGTTATGAGAGTAACAACTAGGAGCCTGATCCTGTAGAAACTAAGGTCTCTGCATTCCACTTAAATAAAGGGAAGCTAAGAGAAGATTAAAAATCGCGTGGAGATGTCAACACTTCCTCATTTGGACATTCCAACACGGATTAAATTTAAATTCTACCCTCACCTTCAAAGACAGCTGCTAAGTCACGTAACTTTAAATGTGTGCCCGGAATAAGCACGTACGAAAACACAATAGCACTAAATGAGGAGCGAAATTAAATGTGCTCTTCCTATGAGATTATTAGATTGTTCGTAGTTTAATTAATACGATAAATAGCCAGACCACCATACATTTCAATTTAAACTTGTTTTTATTTTCATCAGTACGTCGTCAAAGATACTGGTTGCATGCATACATACAATCCAGCGATTGCAGCCAACATTTCTTCCACAGACAATACTACTAACACAGTCCTTGGCCGACGTAAATTTAGTCTGTAAAAACTGACTCTCTGTCTCGGATGTTCGCTTTATATAATCTGTATCGAAATTTCTAGAATACTACAAGGGTTTCCGACAGACATTTCTCGAGCATTAACAATACTTAAACAATTAAAATTTGTTAAAAACAATCATAATTAATATATAATCATTCACAATCATTACAAAAAGGTCATAAATAGAAATTAAAAATACTTAAACACAAAATTATCAACAGAAATCATTTTAAACTATAGTAAATGGTTCTTTAGACTTTGTAATTAGCATTAATACTTGGAATTAAAAACATTTAAGCAATTCTCTTTCACGATTCTGTTTTTAAACATTTTAAATGACCTTTAAATAATTTATTTTCATAAACCAAAGTCTATGTACACTGATTTACAGTAAAATGTAAAACAAACATACAATATCATATTCAACTACACTCTAGCTTGCTACCAATGCTTCATAAAATACAATTCCATTTAAGTTTAGGTTTGAGGGCTGTTACAAGTTCCTTCAAGCATAAAATTTGTGTGTTTAGAGGTTGGCTGCGGTCAATTCCTATACAGTATTATCTCATAGGCATAGCACTTTCGGTTGTAAACGGAAGAACGGTAGCTGAAGCTGGGAAATATAAGCAAGGAAAGGATACCTGGCAAAACTGATTTAGTCTGGTCGTCAGCCAGGACTCACCGAATGGCACTATGGCGCAACCTCCCATCTGAAGGACATTGATAGAACATCAAGTTGAAACCTGCTGCTGGTTACATGTATGTTACACAGAAGGCACCCAACAGACTCAGCATTGGTGTTTCACGGTGCAAAGTAAACACGAAGAAGTGAAGCTATAATATTGGGGACGATCTTTTCGACTGTGGAGAGCGACCAGATCCATCACATCTTTTGGGTAATTTGTTTATCGCAAATGTGACTTTGATCTGTATATATTACACAATCAGGTGAGTGTTTATTTATCAATAATTTGGTCTTCCATTCCCTAAGTATAATAGGTCCTCTTTCATTTTCGTTTTCTCCTTTAAACTGGGAAAATTATGTCGAGCAGATGTAAAATAAATACATTCTATGATTGAATTGGCTGATGATAATTACTTTATGAACAGGTATATATTTCTGATGTCCGGAGGCTAATTTTTCAGATGTTTCACTCACCATTAAAATGAACCGTCATATCCCCCTTTGCCTCAAACAATAGGAAGATTACAAAATTTTGTCAGATTCGTAATATTCGTTTTTTTCTTGGATCTGTTATTATTGCCTCCAAGTGTTTCGATCTTCATTTGTGAAACTTTATCAAATATCTGCAGTTATTTTCAGTTTACAGACCGTCTGAATACCATTTCAGAGTATAGTGATACTAAACTGTTTTTTGTAATTAACCACTTCTGACATCAAATCGTGAAGTCTTTTAAGATAAATTCAAATGTGGGAAGCCTACAGCCTTTAAACCACTTAGAACCAAACATATTGTCCGGCGAAACGAATTTGGAGACTAGTGAATAAATACACCAGCCATCTACGCTAATGGGAAATTTTTTTTTCACAGTATTGGCTTCAACATTATCCGGCACGATATCAAACAATTAAGATCAATTGGGAAAAATAAGTCTCGGCAGATTTTTGGTTTTCTCTATTTGTAGTTAGTCAATAAATCAGTGACAGACACAAATGGGTTTTGTAATAGAGATTAGTTCTGTATTAGAATGCTGTGTATAGTGAACTATGAGTAATGCCTGCGCCTATTGAATATATAGTCAGCGCTACAGAGATGTCATTTTGGTTACACACAACAGAGGCAAAAATTAGCCGCATTTAAATTTTATCTTATGTCTTATCCTGCTATCATTTTAAAATAAATGAATATGCAACAAACGTTCCACACACACAAATAATGTAACAAATATAAGCATAGAAAATTACCATTACTGTCATAGGTAAAATCGATCCTTCAGACTGAAATACCTACGTCTAAAATCATATAACCTTAATATAAACATTCGACGTTAAAAGACAATCTGTATTCCTCTACAATTTGTTCTTTTCATAGTTCTCTATGTTAACTTATTAACGAATCTGTAATATACGAAAAAAATAAGCACCATTTTTATCTCTTCTTCTACTTTACTTAATTAGTTAGTCAATCACTTAACTCTTAACATTTTCTGAATCAACAAATTTCGAATGCTTTCATTTGCCTTCTCTCCCTACTATCTAATGTCGATATGTATAAATAGTAGGCTTAAATGAATTATTATTAGTATTTAAAATGTTGGCAATTTTCACTGATATAAAGAGCTTTACCAAAAAAAAAAGTAGGATTATTTGACGTCTCTGCATCACCTTTGTGAGTCTATACTGTTTCACCAATTCACTCTACGCGGATATTCAACCGTATCGTGGAATCAGTTGATGGATTATATTACCTGTGCAAGATTCACCTATCAATCAAACGAAACGGTGTTACGCGTCTCTTGTATCTGTAATCCTTGCTTGAGAAGAACGGTCGCAGAATCTGTGCATCTGGATCGTAAAAAACAACAGTTAAGTAACTCCAAAGCATATAAACTAACTATTTTTCGCAATAAACTGACTAATTTCCCCGTTCTCTTTAAAACCCTTCATAAGAAAAAACATTTAAAAAAAATTCAGAACCGTTATGTTTACTGCGGAAGATTCTTTGATTCTAAGAATAACTGAACTATCTCCATTTCTAGTGGAAGTAAAGTTGGTGAAATTTCTGAAATTCTAATGCAGACAATCTGGAAGAAGCAACAGTTATTTGAATAACTCATGGGATGCATTTTTTCTTTCGTGCCAGAAAGATTCTTCAACCTATAAGCAAACACAAGAAGAAACATATTTATAGTTTTGTTTACGCAGTATATGCAAAATTAAAATTTTTCTCAGCTGCCTTGGTCAGAGCGCATATAGTGTCAGATATTACTCACTAACCGTTTCCTGTATCCGATGGATAAATTGTAAATAAAATAATTGGGTAGTGCTGTGTTCGTAGATATGGAGGTTAATGTTGAATGTGAGTACATATTTACCCTGCCTCTTTAATAAGTGTCTAGCCTGCAAGCATTATTTCTGCCGGAATGTATGGGGTACTGTCACAATTGGTTATAACTGTTCTATACAGTGATAGAGTAGCATCGATTTTAACTTAAATATTTTCGTGATTTAACAGTAATCTAAAATTTTTCCAGTAACAGTTATTTTTAAATGCTAGTTACTCCTTTCTACCTCATTTCATACCGTTCACAGAGATGATTTTAAATCAACTGTACATACCAAATCGATTCGCGGTCCCTCATAGAAGCAGAGAGGCTATGAGGTTATGCACATGGATATTTCTTAGGGCGCCAAATCTGTGGCAATTAAATTAACGCTTAACGTTGAGATATTGAAGGTAAACTCTGAGTAAAAGACTTTCATATTCATTCCATGTTTACGTAACTGTCGAAGACCTCATTGAACCATTCAGTCGGTAGTTGCGACGGGCAGTGTGTACAAAGGGAAGTGATATAGTCAATTTGTGCTTATAGAGATCACATAAATGATGGAGAAAAACTGAAGTTCAGCAGGTTACACCAAACTTCCAGTAGACATGCTGACTCCTACGTCGTAGTGTACATGCGGCTTTGAACATCACATAATTGTTATTGTTCATCTCGAGCGACTAGAAGTCACCTGTACTTCTAAAAAGAAAAGTAATTCAAATCACTGACGGTACGTAACATGTCTGACCCCTAGTTAATAAGCCGGAGTCTCGTTAATCGCCGTAATTAACCAGGTAAATTGTTCCGTCACCTAAGAATGGCCACACATTTATTTAAAAAAAGAAATCAAGAACCAACAGCTTAAGCAGCATTTCAGTACCAAGCCTAGATTCATTTCAGGTAGTATAAAGATGAAAATGTGAATAAATTTAAAAGTACAGTGAAACAATACTTGTTTTACCTAAAAATGTGTACAGTTTTCAGTCAGTCTGCTTTGACTGTTGTAACAGCCCTCACACCCAGATTTTAAATGAAACTGTATTTATGAATTATTTGTAGCAAGCAAGGGGTTGAGTGAATATGACTTTCTATGTTTGTCTTGCAATTTATTGTAAATCGGTTTAAATGGACTCAGTGTTGTGAAAAGAAATCATGTAAATACTATTTAATATGTTCACGAACAGAACTATGCAACAAAAACTGATTTTTATTCCAAGTATTAAGGTAAACGACGATGTTTAGAGGAGAATTTACGACAGTTTAAACTTATCTGTGAGGATAATTCTGGGTTTAAATATCTCTAATTTTTGTCTCTGTGCATTTCGTAATGATTGTAATTGATTTTGATTGTTTGTAATATGTTTTTAATTGTTTAAGTATTGTTAGAGTTCGAGAAACACTGTCAGGGGCTTTGTAGTATTTTGGAACTTTCTATGGAACTTATATAAGCGAGCGGCAGATCAGTTTTGGGGAGAAAAAAGTTTTACGCGAACAGTTTGAACAGTTTTTACGTATGCGAGGATTCTTGTACTGTGAGAATGTATGGCAGTATTGTCTTTGAAAGCAGTGTTGAGTGTAATCGCTGGAGCTTGTGTTTATATGTGCAACCAGTATCTTTGGAGTCTGATGTTTTACGAGAAATAAAAACAGCTAAAATCTGAAGTGTATCTGGGACTAATCATTAATAAAAACCACGAGATACCTACCACTGTCTTCTGTCTGAAGCCTGCAGCATAATGACGCGCTCGCTTTTGTATCGTTCGCCGCCCACGTCTTCTCCAGCTTGGAATCTCGACATAATCACGGCGCCGGTCGATTCCCTCAAACTATTCCGTGGATCGTAATGCCCTTATCTGCGTTTGGCGCCTGGGACGGGGAATGAGACGCTGACGCTGCAGCCTCAACTCGTCCGTAACAAGTACCTCCCACTGTGCAGCCCCCTGCCTCCCACACATCAAAGGCGGCCCCTCAGGCAGCGCCGACGACAGCTGGGTTCTTTGTCCGAAAGCGTAATGCATTAAATGCTGCACAGACTGAACGACTGAGTATCTGTGTTAGGAGCTGAAACATGACGCTGGGCGTTGAGCCTAGCTCATGAACGTTAACTTTTGGTCTGCATAAAGAAGGATCTGTATATGATTCCCGGTTTCAGAAAATCGTTAGCGTTGACTGTCAAGATGATTCTTTCATGTAGACAGTGGTAAATTCCCCGTTTTTACTTGCCTATAGTATTCTCTAGTTATCGACGAGCCCTAAAAACCGAATGAAAATAATTCCACATTCCGGATTCATAAACGGTTTGAATAAAACCATATAGTCGAACGCTGGTGTCACTTATCCGTATAAGAGTTACATAGATCAGATTCAGAGAACAATAAAGGATGTGAGGAAAAAAAGGGTATAGTACTCCATTATTAAATTGGAGAAAGGTGCTAAAACTACATAAAACATTCTTCGTCGTTCTATGGATGGGTCTGAGTTAGGCAATTAAGAGCTCGGTGGTAAATTAGGAACTTTTATGGAAATAAATCACTTCTTTTCTTTGTACTACCGTTGCCACAAATGAACCAACAAACCAAGAATTATCTTACATCGGGAACGTGACAGGACTAATAAATGGATCTGTGTTTGGACGAAGAATTAGCTTGTAGTGTGGTATTCCTTAGGCGAACGTCGTGATAATTTGTGCATATTTATCTATTTCTTTATACGTCATCATGTCTCTCGTGTCTTAATAAAGGAGCGATATTGAGTTTTGCAATCTGTTAGCAAATCGTGTAAACTTTGTGCTAGCAATTAACTTTGTTGTCTTTGGGTCGAATTTCAGTTTTGAACCGAGCGTGGTGGGTGTGTGGTTAATGCTCTGCCTTCGCATTACGGAAGACATGGGTTCGAATCCCCGTCCGGAAATCCAGATTGGGGTTTTCCATGGTTTCCCCAAATCCCTCGAGGCGGGGATGCTTCCTTCAAAAGGCCATGGACAAATTCCTTCCCGTTCCTTTCCTCCAGTCCTCTTCCACCCCTAATGACCTCGAAGTCGACAAAGCGTAAAGCCATAAGCAAAAAAAAAAGTGTAGTTTTAAACATCCATTTTAATGACTGTCACAGATCACCTAAACACCGAAATTAGGATTTCCGTTACCGAGATTTGAATCCGAGTCCGTCTTATCTCCTCGTACCCTGCATAGCAGTGCTTTATAACGCTCGCTGAACCTGTCTGATGTGTGTGTTGTGCAGACAGAATGCATAACACACAAGTTGTGGCTCTTACAACACCGGTTTCATAATGACAGCGGCTTGCAGCTGTTATTGACAGAAAGCTTAACCGCACTGTGCATATGCAATGAGTAAAAGCGATGTGTTGCACTGTTTGCATAACTGTTCAACAACGAAACAATGCCAGGGGGCCACTAAGCTTGTTTGCCGTGCAGCGGCTGTGCGAACATTGGTGACACATTTTATCAGGCGTTAAACAGCGTGTCGTATTTCAAATTGCGGTCGCAGTTTTTGTGCACCTATATTTTTCCGGGTTCCCTTTATCCTTTGTTAGCAGTGATACCTCTGTATACACGAATTAATACTTCATATTTTTTTCAGCCCTAGGGATATTGGTCTCATTTCTGCTCTCTACAGAGCCAATCAGTGTTCATTTGGCACTCTATGAATGGTGTAAACAGGGTTTTACAGATAATTGCTGTATAATGTGTACTCAGCTTTTTTAACGCCTCAGTGGTTTTACCCTGCGTGAACAATACAAGTTATTAATTAAATTAAATTGGTTCTTTTGCTGTTTCGACATGAAGCAGCTTCAGGAGGGAAAAATCAAAGTTTAGTGTGGCCTTAAAACTTAATATCTCTCCATGCCTCATCACCAATATACCCCTAGTTTGGAAGACAGGAGGAGGGTGAACAGGGTCATGGAAGTGTAAAAATCGTATATTGGTGATTAGGCGTGGAAAGATATTGGTGTAAGAATTAATAGTAATGCATGGAAGGGAAAAGATGACCATGACCACAAGCTAGCACTCGATTTCAGGAATAAGGGTGTCGGAAGATTCTTTTTATTGGGTAATTGAGTCAAGGATTGGAATAAGTTACCATGAGAAATGATGAATAATTTACCAAAAACGGTGAAAGAATTTAAAGCTAAAATTGCAGAGGGCAAATGTAGGTGGGTGCAGGAAAGGGAGAAGAAAGGTGTGTAGGGAAAGTGCCACCAGGGCGTGCAATTTAATTAAATATTATTACTATTATTATTTATAATTCTGTCCTAGCATTTGAGAGAACACAGGTTCCAGCCTTGTCTGCCCATTCAGGCTTCAGTTTTCTATCACTCCTCGAAATTATTCCAGTGGAATGCTTCCTTCGAATGGCCATGGCCAAACTTCTTCCCGCTCCATGTGCCTCCATTTTTTTCTGGCTCTAATTTACTTGATGTTGACGAGTCGCAACACACAAAGAAAAACAATAACTTATTAAAAAAGAATCGAGTTTTCGTTTCTGTTATGACTTAAGCTGACTCAATAATTCCAGAAAATGCTGGCGCAATTTTTATCATTCATTACTCAAAAATTGATAGTTAAGTAAAAACTTTTTAAAATTAATGGTCCTCCCTTTCGAAATAAATAAGTGGTTCTTTCAGCTATTTTAATAACTTACACTATTTCCTGTAAATGTGTCCCTTATTGCTGTTTTACTATTTCAAGTGCTTTCTCACATATTTAATTCTCGGGTAGAGTTCTTTGCTATCATTTGAAAAATAAACCTCACAAGGCTAAGAGTCAATCGTAGAATTCCTAAAAATTATGACATAACTGGAATTAAAATTGGTTGCCTTCAGCACAGCTGGCAGAATTCTTTCCTCAGATACAAAACTCCAGAAAAATAACATTTCAAATGGTTTCGTTCTTGTTAGAATATAAAGGAACGACTCCATTAGAGTTGGTGTTATAGCCTGGCTACGCAACTCATAAGAGCTATTCACCATAAAATAATCTTGAATGTCTTCTGGCAGCTTGCAGACCCAACAATTAAGGAATAAATTCATAATCTCAAAGTTATTTGTCAATACACTCCGGTTAATATACGTTAATTACAGCGAGGTTCCAATGTCATTTTCTTGTCACTGAAGTTGTTTTCATAACTTTCGAGTCGACGAAAAACACTGACTGAAGCTAGGACGAAATTGAGTTTCAGAAACAGAAAGATGTCAGAAAAATCAAAACATGGGGACTGCTGATTTATTATTGTTTTATCCTTCTGAAGAAACTCTGTAAATAAAATCCTCATATCATTCAAACTATTCTGATATGCCGTAAGAAAACGTGGCAAGTATCTTGAGCAAATGTTTTTCATTTGCATTTTTAAATCTTTTCATATTCCTGTAACACTATGGATTTAACTCAATTTGGTTTGTTATCATAGGATATTTGAAATGGTTTTGAGTTTTAGATAAATCATCTTCACAGAAGGACTGGGCAAGTATTAATTCAACAGACGATTTTTTTAGATGTTGAAATTGTATTGGATAGAATTCGTAAATTCTTATGCACTAAGAGTGAAATTAATTTGGTATTAATCCAAGTTTTATAAAGAAATTATCGCCCATTTATAATGAGAAAACTGTTAATTCGAACGAATCGCAATATTAAAGGTCCCAATAAAGAAATCCTGGGGGCACTACAGCAAATTTTCCACCTTTCTAGCATACGACGTATACCATTTATCAGACGTGAAATTTCTGATTGTATTTAAAAGCATTGACACGAACGTTTAACATATTTAATTTATGAAAATGTTACAAACTTTGAAATACTGTGAAGGATTCGAAAATTCGATGCAAACTCTCTATATTTTTCAAAGATTTTGCAATTTAGTTTCTATACGAATATGTGAACGGAAATTAGTTTGCGTAAAGTTGTCATTTTATTCTTATAAAGATACTTGACTTTTCCACGAATGATTAACTTTTTAACTTCAATCATTTAGAGTCTGAACATAAAATAGTTTGCCTTTTCTTAAGTCGATGATTCCAGGATTTCAACCAAATTCTTTGTGGTCTTAAAGGCAATACTAGGTGTTTTGTTAAGTTTCTCTGTATCAGATACTTGTAGAAGATACAATTTACAATTCGACATTTTAACAAAACCACCCATTAGTTAAGATAGAGTTGAACTGGCATTACTTACAACGGGAGCCTAAAAAAATAGAAAAAAATTATTCAAAGTTTTTCTTCCAAAATGTTAAAAATGTGAAATTGAAATGATTAAAATTGTTTTCTTGCAACGTGTGTTTCGAAAAATGTAATTGGCAAAGAATATATTAGCAACTACAGACAGGATAAGGAATTCAATATTTCAACATTCAATCAACTCGATATGAATTTTAACAAATGCAAGGTTAACATAAATGCCTTTCTTCTTCTTGTTTTTTATTCGTTTGTCTCCTTGACCGGCTTCAGTATGAATAAGGGTACATCGATGTAGCCAGTCATATAAAAACGCGGTCGATTGCCAATGCATCACGTTCCATCATAAAACAATCACCTGAGACGTCGAAACCTTCTACTCTAATTACATTGAGTCATAATTTAATATCCAATTTGAAAATGAATTTTATAGCTTGCAGATTCTTTACGGGTAGGCTGTGTTTGACTTGCAGGTTTAATCAATAAACACCAATTGCAGGATTTTCCGTGTGTCTTCTTTAATTCGTCGTTTAGCTGTTGGCTTTTATGATCCCATAAATATCAAGGTCGGCTAAGTATAATAAAATGAAAGTTGGATACTTTATACAGACCAAAACACTTCTAATAATATCCAATTGCCAATACAAAAACTACATCAAAAACAAATGGGACTTTTCCAATTTATGGAAGCTCTCTTTAACTTGCTGAAAGGATTTGTATATACAGGTATACTTCATTTGTATACGTATCCATTATTTCTTCATTTACTACATAATCATGTAACTCCCCATTAATATTCCTTTGTGACGAATATAATTATGTGAGTAGTTACTCCTGATTTATTAACAAGCTAACTAATCAAGCCCGCCAGTAGATAGCCGTTGCTACGGAAACTCAACATTCTCCCTAAGAATAAACAAGCTGGTCTTACCTAAGGAAGCCCAAATTCAAGAATACTAAATACTAAAATATGCAATATAATTCCAGGATAATTTATTTGTTATCCCACACTATTATATCACTATAAAATAGAAAAGCGCTTTTGTCGTTGCATATTCTAGAAGATTCAAAAGATAAGCTTAGTATTCACTCAGAAGGTTGGTTGGACCCTCCTGAAGGAGGAATACATAGCATTGGAATTCGAGGTAGGATGGCTAGATCCTTTCCTCTTTACTCAACCTAACCCAACCCGATAATTCTACCGGGTAAAGGGTGCGAGGTACACAACCTCACCATATGTCTCTGCATTCCATGTGCAAGCCTCTGTAATGGTTATCAGAGAGTGATTAATGCGCTTGCTTTCAAAAGCTCTGAGTTCAAATCCCGTTGGGAGCAGGAATTTTTAAGATGGTCTTTTTATCATGTGAGCCACGCCTGGACGTTCCGTTGTTCGGATTCCACGTTAAATTGTAGGTCCAGAGTGAGGGGGAATGTGTGGCAAATCGAATCTCTGTCACGTAGGCGGCCTAACAATGCCCTACGCGTTTTATTTTCTCTGCTAAATCGGTCGCTCAGGGTTTCTTTCGATCGCATTCAGTTTGTGTACGATCTACACTAGTAATATTATAAATGCGAAAGTAACTCTGACTCTCTGTCTGTTTGTTACGTTTTGGTGACTAAACAGCTATTTCGTTATTGGTGAAATTTGACAAGAAAATACTTTGTATCATCACGAAAGACAAAGGATACTTTTTTTTGGGATAAATAAAATTTTACGTCATTAAATTTTGAATACTAACTGAATTCTGCCAAACGGATGGATGTTGTGTGTAGGTCTGTAATGTTATATCGGTTGCCCAGGCTCTGTTTCTCTGGTATTCTGTTAGAGTATGATCTGATGATAAATTTCGTTCACAGACAAAATATATTATATAATATAGACGTGGATTTTCGCTGCACCAGACTATTATTTTGTGTCTACCTAAAAGTCCTTTTTTTTACAGGCCTGGCAGGCGTAAATTAGACCTGAGGCATAAATTTAGAACTGCACAAGCAGCTAAAGCTTTCAGAAACCAATAACCTGATGTTCATACTTAAGAAAGAAGACTAAGTTGAAAGACCAGATTTCTCAGTAAACCCCTCCCACCTCAGTGTTTTTTGCTATTTTTAAACATGTTTAAAACTGATTCTCTTCATGAGAGACGTTTGATGGTGATGGTTTCTTCGTCATATTTTCTTGACTCCGTGTTTTTTAGAATACCTTACATTTTTCTATATCCAATTTTAGCAGTAAAATCATAAGTCCACGCGTACAAAGTCGCGGATAACAACTAATTCATAGTTTATATACCCATTTCCTCTCTTATTGTCTCGTTTCTTATTAGATCTAGTCTTGTGCACCCCTTTACAGATACTGGGAGCTTTATCTTCGCTGCTTGTATGCGGCTTTTATGTCTCCTTTCATTACCCATGGCTCACTTCCATAGAGAAGCATAGGATCTTCCACCACTTATAGAATTTCATCTTTCTACCTCTGTGAGCCCTGTTTCTGAAAGTTTTAACTGTCGTAAAACACAGATCTGGATTCTGGACATATTTGCAATTCTTGGACGGCACTTTGTAATTCGTTTTCAGTATACTCTACTGGCAGTAGTTCATCAGTAAATAAAAGTACCTTTAGGGATGTGTCTTGTCCTATGTCTACACCCCTCGTTCCGTTATTCATTCTGCCACATATTGATGGCATCAGTCAGATTTTAAAAAGTGATTGGGAAAGACTACACCCTTGTCTAACACCTTGGATAATTTTTAATATTTATTGTTCGTTTCTTTTTTTCTGTTTACTGCCATTTATCCGTCTATTAAGAGTTGTCCTCAGGTACCATTATATTTGTGGTACGTCTTTTGGAACCTTTTTGCGCGCTAACAAATATACTTTCTGGGTTTTTTTCAATAAAAAAATACACGTTGACTTCTTCAGGAATATCAGGAAGTCCTAGCAAATGGTGTATTTCCCACCCTAAATCATTCGTACCAACGAATAAAAAAATTCTCACTTTCGTTGACGGGAATGTTCCATCAATATATAATCTGTTATTTACAGAAACTATTTTTGCTTTGGGGAGCTACGATGCGTCGTGAATTTCCACCGGCCGTTGCACCCGTAAGCCTCGCGGTAAACAGAGCTCGTGTTGTAATACCTCGTAACTCAGGGCGAGCGACGGCAGTGCAGGAAACGAGCCCATCAGATCCGGCGGCCGCAGGGACTTCGCTCCAATCATTAGCCGGCTCCCGGCGTCGCGTGTGTCTGGCTAATGGGGGATCGTTCGACACAGGCCACCAACCCCCGCCTCCTCAATTAATGGCACCACCGCCCCTGAGCCTGCCCGGCTGCGCGGAGTGTCACCACTGTGCGCAGGGCTGCCAACTGAAGTACTACCGCTGCTAATACAGGGCGTTCGCAGGAAACGCAACCCACTGTTAGCGCTACAAGGAAGAAACTGCTCCCGGCGAGCGAGCGCTCAGTTTTCGGCATTGTTCGACCGTCGGCCGCGGACTATTTCATAATAATTACGCTTCATAAACTTCATAAACTTGTGTGCTAAGCATTTAAATGTGACGTAATTCATTAGCTTACCTTATAAAAGATGCTGGAAGTGTTGACCCTCTTGTGTAATGCACATTTCACATCTTCTGAACATATTTCGAGACACACGCTGCCCTAACTGACTTAATGATTTTTTGGGTGACTGTTCTAGTCGAAAAGCGATATCGTCAATTTTCTCCTCTGTGAGAATACGGTTGACCGACAGTCTCTTTTTGTTAAAAAATGAACCCGTTTCTCTTACTTTTTTAACCAGACGCAGAATTGTTGATTTAGCTGGCAGTAAAGCGCCAGGAAATTCGCGACGAAATTTACTGCGACACTTTTTAAACGACTTCTTCTTCACATATGTATCGTAGAGAAATATTCTTTGTTGCAAACTGTAACGTACCATAATTTTACTCACACTCAAACACGGTACAGATTAATAAGAGTATGAATCCCCAAACCAGCCAAACCGCAAAGAAACGTTTATTCACAACACTGATTAATAAGAGACTGAAGTCACAAACTATCTACAATGCAAAGAAACCGTTCTTAACAATGTAAGGGTCACTGCAATGCACTGTTGGGGCAGCGGAGGTGTTAAACAGTGCGGTGATTCACGGTGCCGTGTGGCGGAAACTGCTGGCTGGACTGACCGAGCCGACGGCAACAGACTGGGAGGGTAGCGTTTTCCGGCGAACACCCTGTATAATCTGGAGAGAAAAATTTTGTTTCCAGCTCGGAGAATAATTGTAGTACAAAAAACGTTAAAAATCACTGCTTTACTCAAATAAGGTTTTTGTAAAATAAAATTTTTATACTCTATACAAAAAAAAGTAGTGTTAGTTTCACCAAAGTATCGGTCTTACGCAGCCACAGTAAGGTCGGTTGTTCGAATCCCTTTGTTAGAGACTATGTTCTTTAATTTGTCCTTTGTCGCTACAAAAGTTTGCTCTCGTGTGTTAAGAACGCCAACCGAGAGTGGTGGTGTAACGGTAAGCGTTCTCGCCTCGCATTCGGGAGGACGCCGGTTCGATTCCCCGTCTGGCCATCCAAATTTGGGTTTTCCATGGTTTCACAAATCACTCCAGGCAAATGCCGGAATGCTTCCTTCAAAAGACCATGGCCGAATTACTTCCCATTCCTTGCCCCCCAACGTTTCCCGTCTCTAAAGACCTCGCTGTTAAGAGACGTTAAGCAGTTAAAAAAAAAAA
This sequence comes from Vandiemenella viatica, assembly GCA_031002005.1. NCBI lineage: Eukaryota > Metazoa > Arthropoda > Insecta > Orthoptera > Morabidae > Vandiemenella > Vandiemenella viatica. Next base: position 59,222,064 of record JARYHS010012519.1, on the reverse strand, counting down.
GAACGCCGAAAAGTTTATGTAATAATACTTGTACCGCTCCTGGCTATTATCTGCTGTACTTTAAGTAGCTATTTAAGAATAAACTATTTTAGCGATTACATTACTTTGATTATGAATAAAAGAGATGTGAAATGAATTTACAAACATATATAAAGCTAAATGTGTCATACATGACCTGACCGTTTATTATAACATCACCGTGACTAAACAGACGGAAGGTGTTTTCAATTTTAAAATATCATATACAATTATTAATGAAATAACATCTCGTTTAATGTTTATTATTAATTTATTAACGGTTTAAATAACTATGTTTTAAAAAAACTGCCTTAAAAAACTGTTGGCGCCAATCCCGTTGGATTGGTGGAAATCCCGCAAAAATCCCGCGGGATTGCAATCCATACTTACAGCTCAAATATATCTTTTCACATGGACACTCAAATAATAGTTCCTCCTGCACAATTTTTTTAAGTTAACTACTTTACAACCCGAAGGTTGGTTATATCCTCCCGAAAGGGGAGCAAACTAAGCCATTGCGTCAGAGGTAGGGCGGGCCAGTTCCTTTCCTGCAGAACCTATCGTTTAACGAGGAATCCCAACCATTTTTTTTTACCAATTACCTTATTTTTCGAAGCAAATTTAGTGTAATAAAGCAGTCGCTATTATTCTAACTAGTTCAAACGATGTGTTATACTAATTGGAACAAATTCTGTGAGGTATATGACCTCACTAACAGTGCAAATGAATATTAAAATGGTGTTTGAAGTTTTATCATAGAAAGTTTTAAGGAAAGAGATGTTCAATCCAGTTGAAAATGTCGAAATAGATCAGGCACTCCAGGATAATAAATGAATAAGCCAAAGCAGATTTGATGAAGCGAGAAAAGCTCGATTTAATGTTAATAATACAAGCTGTTTGGCCTTCGTTGATGACATAGAAATTCTCTTTGGAAGTATAGAAACCGCACTGGAACAAATCAACCTTCTGAAAGGAATGGCAGGAAAAGTTGGACTTCAGATTTCTTTTGAGAAGATTACATTCTTGATAAATATTACGGATTCACCCACAGTACTAAACATATAGTACGGACAAATTAACAAGGTCAATAAATTTTAATATCTAAGTGAAATAATTAAGATTAATTGGCTTGATAATGTAACATGACGCACTGTCGCCACGTTACAAGGTGCATTTTTATTATATATGTCATAATGTTAAGTAATTTACATAAATCTTGGGCGACCACCTAAATAGATTTTTGTTGTAATTTTATAAAGTACGCAAGATTCCAAGTGAGGACTGTAATGAAATGGTGAACATACAATGTATCTTGGTAAAGCGAATATTAAAGAATTATTGAGCTATGTAGGCTTGAAGCTAATCGTGGTCTTCCCGAACTATGGCGACAAGAAGTCGCGGATTTGGGGTTTGCCGGACCACACACGCTGCTCCCGGGGGATGGGCGGTCAACAAGGTCATCCACCGGGCGGGAAATGCCTGCCGCCGGAACACAAGAGTCATCACCGAACGCAGCCGAATATGTCCGACCTCTGTTAGATACGCTGGGCAAATCACATATCGGGGATATCACGTAACATTAGGTGCCGACCTGAGGATCCAATCCAAATGAGCGTATAACTTAAAATCCTGGGAATTTCTGTTATATGTGAGCTTCGAGACTAGAAGGGGCGGAGCGAGAAGATACCTCGTGGACCGAAGAGCGAGGGGCTGGACATTCTGCCTGCGATTCTAGTCGAGTCTAGTCTGAGGTAGACTTGGAAAGTTGGCTTCTCTCGCCAACTGCCGTTGTATGATTTCTGGCTGCCAGCTTGCCTTGCTGGAGCAAGCTTACCACGGCGACACCGCCAGTAATGCGATGACGCGCATTGTCAGACCAGAGATGCCTGTAGCCGCCGTGTGAGATAATCTCACATATCGTGGGACCGCTCCAATCACCGCAGACATCAGACGCAGAACTACAATGGTAACTTATTACGACCAAGCCATCTGATTGTGCATTCCGTGAAACAGAACCCTTAAACGACTTTGAGAGGATAGATCCATGTTCTCACTTTGTAATTGTAAAAACCCCTGAGCTAGCGGCATAATTTGCCAGAACTAATTATTTTCGAATGATATATTGTTCATTCGTGGCGCCCATGATTGTCTTTTTAACGGTAAAGTCACAGTATTATGATGCCTATGTCTGAGGTCGTCATAACTTGTATTTTTCATTGTTCCCAGTTGTCATTATTTCTTGCATTTTGATTCTGAGATATATTTAAAAGTAAATATACAATTGTTTGCTTGCTCATGACGGCTAATTGTACCTCTGAGCGTTGCTTTTATGATTTTGCCAATTTGTGTTAATGTTAACGGTAAATTCGCTCAAACTTGTAATCGCCAGTGATAAGAAAATAAATGTCATCTTGTGACAATTTTTCCTAAATTCCAACTAACGTCGAGATTCTTGCAAAATTAATAAATTTTCACTCCTTCATAAAAATTAAAAATCCCACAATTATTAATCATACAGGTATGAAAGATAATTGTAAAGTAGTTTGCCCACCAAGGCACCCTCTACAATAAGGAAGCAAAAGGTCAAGAGCAAGAAAACTAGAACTAGCATACCAACTGACTAAAGATACTTATAATAAGAAGATCTCCCAAGGAAAACTAAAACCAAACACTAGAATAATCAAACCAGAAGGTCTCTACGCTACAGAATATTTGTGCCATATGAAAACTGGAGGAATAGAAGAATTAGGGAAAGGAAAATCTTGAGAAAAATTTGGGGATCACTTAAACATGAAAAACGAGAGTTTAGGCACCGGAGGAATAAAGATATATACAATGAAAAAGAAACTGAAAGGATGTCATGATCGGAAAGAGGAGAATCAGTTATTTGGGTCACATAATGAGAAAATAAAACAGCATACTTAAAAAAAGAATTTTTAACCACGTTTACAAGAGTAAGACGGTCAACCAGTGGATCCAAGGAGTAAATAAATATATGAATGAGATCGGGATAACAGAAAATATAATACAAGACGTAGCAACATTCAGGAGATTGATCCAAAATTTCAAGGGTTTCTAGGAAAAGAGAAAAATGTAATAACATATGGACCGAAAAAAGGAGGAAATAGCAAAGGATGAAGAACTGTTGGATGTTAAGAAAAACGTCGAAATGAACGCAGGAGATTAATTTTCGTGGTCCTTAGATAGCCGAAATCGAAGAGAAGAATTATGTAAGCCTGATGGCGTAAAAGAACTTTATTCTAAAAGTAATGTGTTGCTGGTTTCATGCAAATTGCACGGGATATATGACTCTAAATACAAATGCTACAATGTAATTTAACAGCGGCGGCAGTATTTATTTATTTCGTATGGCAGAAGAAGTACAAAAACAGGAACTACATTGAATCACAACAAATAGAACTAAATATGGATGTTACTACAAACTGATGTCCAACGATTGCAGCCACTTAGTTGCTTTTGTGGTTGCTTCGTGAATATGATGCATTGTACCACTATATCTCCTAAGAGGGCATTCCATGACGATGTGGTGAATGGTTTGCTGGTAGTTACCGCAGTCACAAGAAGGGTTCTCCACCATTGTGCATCCAGTAGTTTCATCTACCGTGGCCTGTTCTCATTCGGTTCAGTGCCGTCCAAGTTTCCCTAGGAAGGTTGTATACAGGAAGCTGTCGTGTGTGGTCTTGGATTACACAGGGTTTGAACTGATCCACTCAGCGCACCATGCTTCGCCTATGTTGAAGATATTTTGGACCTGCTCTTGACCAAACTTCCACGTTGAATACCTAGATTTTAGTCTATTTGGAACTTAAGGCGTGCAGTCATGATTAATTGGAAGATGTGGATATCGTAAGCATTCCTTTTTTAAAGCCGCTGTGTCTTCGGAGACTTGAGAGTACAGGCATCCAGTCTGAAGGTGTAGATTTTAAAGTTCCAGATATTGGTCTCATTGTGTCATTTAGGTGAATGTTGATCTTTTTTGTGTGACTGCTATTTAGCAATACTAGACTGCAGTATTCAGCAGTTGAGTATACCAGACCAAGAGTTAATGTTCTGAGAGCTGCGGCATGTGCTCCCCAACCCGTTCCTGAAAGTTTGTGAAGGATTTTATTTCTAGTTTTTACTTTTGCCGCTGTTTTATTGATATGTTCCTTATATGTCAGTGAGCGGACCATAACCACGCCTATAAATTTTGAATGAGGATTGTACTTCATTAATTGGTCTCTGAATTTTATTTGAGGTCTATTGTGAGCTTGTCTGTTGTTTAGGTGAAAAGAGCTGACCTCTGTCTTATTTATATTCAGTTTCAGGCACCAAGTGTTGAAGTACTAATTCAGTTTGTGAAGGTCACCTGTGAGAATTTCTTAAAATGTTTTGAAGTCACTAGCTTGTGCTGTATTTTTTTTTTTTTTTTTTTTTTTGCTTATGTCTTTACGCATCATCGACGTCGAGGTCATTAGAGGCGGATGGGACTGGGAACAAATGAACGGGAAGGAATTCGTCCATGGCCTTTTGAAAGAAGCATCCCGGCATTTGCCTGGAGTGATTTGGGGAAACCATGGAAAACCCAAATCCGGATGTCCGGACGGGGAATCGAACCGGCGTCCTCCCGAATGCGAGGCCAGAAAGTTAACCGTTCACCCACCACGCTCGGTTTTTGTTGTCATGACTATGTCATCAGCGTATATAAACTTCATAGAGCTAGTGGATAGCAAGTCTGCGGTGTACATTTTGAAAAGTAGTGGAGCAAAGGACAGATTCTTGCGGTAGCCCGTTGTTTTAGCTGTAAGAATTGATTCTGTTCCCATTTAGGTGAACCTCAATCATTCGATTGCATAACATGTCATTCGACAGAGAGGCAATAGTTTTGCACGGGACAATCCTCAGGAATTTCAGTATCATTTCCCTTCTCCAGACTGTGTCATATGCTGCAGTCAAATCTATAAACACTGCCAAGGTCATTTTCCGATCTTGGAATCCCTTTTCGATATGGTTGGTCTGCGCCATTACTTGGTCACAGCAACTCCGATTTGTTTGAAATCCTGTCTGCGTAGTTGGTATGTAGTCCAGATTTTTTTTTCTGAGATCCTGTTGTAGATGGTTCTTTCGAGAAGCTTGTAGTATGAACTCAGAAGGGCTATTGGGTTGCAGCTGCATCCAGTTTTGCCTGGTTTCAATATAGCTATTGATTTGTTTCTTTATGGAGGTTTGGGACTTTACCGCGTTGTAGGATTTTTTACTGAAAAAATTGGCAATCCAATCTAATGTTCGCGGATCAGAATGTTTTCGAAATTCTTGGTATATTTATCACTTCAGCCTTACCAGATTTGGTTTCTTTCAGTACCATCGTATTATCTGAGACTGTGAAATCTGCTGCAAATGAAGAGTTCCAGTCAGCTTGACGTAATCTGAGCTTCAGTTCATTTCCGATTTCTTTAGACTTCTTGCTTAAAGTGTTAGTTGATTTTCTAGTTAGGTTAACAATTCTTTGTGCTACTTGATCTGGTTTTAATTTTGAGTTCTTGCAAGTGGTCTCTAAAGCGTTACTTCCTAGTTTGCGCAGAAGCAGCGGCAGTGGCTAAGTATCTGTTATGAGAAAGGTGAAAATTACGATCGCTGTAGATGAGTGGACTGTGTTGAGTTAGTATGGTGGACAGTGCAGCGGGAAGGACTGTCAGGCAGCAGCCACCCCCCGCATTCCACAAAGATAACGGGACGCCACCGCCAGGACTGGACGACAGGTGAGGAGGGTGGTCACTCAATTGTGAGCAGCGGACACAACCGCACGTAGAAGTTTCTGCAAGCACATGGTGCTGCACGCAGGCAGTTGAGTCTCGCGCATCAACTCTTTAATCCTTGTATCTTATAATATGTGAAATTGTGTTGCTAGATATGGTTCAACGAGACGCAGCCTCCAACTCTGAGGGACTACAGTCGATTCTGTGACGCAAGGAGTCACAACTACCGCTACAGCCGATCAACGCTGTCGTCCACTGCTTGCCACACGCAGGGGCATAGCTACCATAGGGCTAGGCGGTGCAGTGCACCGGGGTCCCCACGCTCAGGGGGCCCCAAGAGCAGCTAAGGGGGCCCCCAAGCGTGGCTCAGAGAGCCTACGGGCCTTCATTTCAAATGGGCGACCTTTTTCTCTTTTCTTCTAGCCTTGAGGGCCTTGTGAACCTAGATACGCTAGAGAGTAGAGGCCCCCCAACCACATCCCAGGAGTTCGCAACCACAGCCCAGGGGCCCCCAAGCTAAGCTCAGGCGTTCCCATGGTCAGCTCAGCGGGGCCCTTAACAGAAACTTGGCAGAGTTAAAAAAAAAAAAAAAAAAAGTCGCCCATCTGGCCTGAGAGCCCAAAATAATTTTTTTTGCACCGGGGCCCTTGTTGACCCAGCTAAGCCATTGGCCACACGGTAAGATGAACAGTTACCAATTATACAGTCTGTACAGCAGTTCAATACGTCACATCGAGTACGGTCTATGAGATTGAAGAGACTCAATAAAAATAATTAACAAAGCCAGAATTATTTGGACTCAAATTTGAATGCTTAATATATAAGTAAGATGGACGTTTATATTTTCATGTAATGTTAATGTACCATTTGTATAATTTATTTCCATTAGGATATAATTTAACGAACATTAAATACAGTAAATTAAATTTGAGTATGTTTTGTCTGTGTCAATTGTAATTGAAGGACAAAACAAATATTGTAACAACACTCCTCCAAATGGTATTTAGGAGTGATGATTTTGCAGTCCTGATAAAAATCAAATAAAAATTTAATTTTCTGAAATATTTTATTTTAATTGGCACCCAGTAAAAATACCTGACATGCATTAAGATAAAACTTTGTAACATAATTTTTTTTCTAATAAGAAGTAGTAATCACTTTGACAAGAAGTGGTACACCTCCACTGTGTTGGAGAATTCTCGATAGGCTGAAAAGCGGGCCACAGGTTCCCTCATCTATCCCTAATGTGGACTTTCTCCGTTAGTAATATCCTGGACGTGGCCGCAAGGGTCAGACGAAGGAAGCACAGTGGACTAGTGACCACACTGGAGGCGACCAATTAGGTCGCTCAGACCACCACAAAGGCTGGTCAACAGAGCCTCGACACTGCAGCTGCTGTTTGTAGCCTGAGGGAAGACCAAATAACTCCGTGCAGCACCAAGTGGTTAACAGCTATTATTATTTATAGTACGTTCATTCTTTTAAGCATTGTTCAGCACTTTAACAAAATATTTTGAATATCCCACTGTTAGAAATTTTCTGAAATTTTATACAGAGTTATCTCCAAACTGCATGGAATCAATTGAAATGCAAAACGTGTCAGTGTTCACGTACTGTTAACTACTTTATTTAAATTCCATTTGAAATATTTCAGAATCCATCTTGCAATAATATGATATGCAGATAGAAATTAATTGGCATTTTCTGTTATCAAGTGCAACAAGTATGCCTTGATCTAGGTTATTATTGTTATTAAATTTAAACTTTATCATAGTTATTATATCCGCAGACTGAACAATATGGTGCGAGAGGTAATTGAAGTATACTTTTGTGCATTAAAAATTGCTTAGCCCATATACTGCACCGGAAATATACTCTACAGTGCAGTAATTAGACAAGAATATTCAAGTGTGAGAACTGGGCTACTATTCCGCGATGGCCTGTTGACCTTCCGTCAACAGTTACAGTAGTATGATCAGTATCCGTCGATTCCTCAGTTACAGACTAGAGCGTTCTTCTCTTAGAGCTTCGTGTCGAAGATATCTTTTTTTCCATAAGTAAGATCTCCAAGGTTATCAAGTTGCTTTGATGAAGGTAGGAAGAAGTGTAATCGATCATATATTTTTTAATAGTCGGTTCGTGTTGGTATGTTAAATTCACATTGTGATTTTACAAATCAGTTGTGTAGCTTCGTTCCTGTTATAATGAGCTTGAGCGCTAGTTGTACGAAGTTCACTGGTATAAAGACAGTATTGCACTCCTGTTACAAGCACTCTAATAATACTCGTCTCTGTATATAACGTCCTAGTTACTTTCAACACATACGCGCAACTGAGCGAACTCGCCAGTTTCAATTCACAAATGCCAACGTTTCCTAATAACCTGCCACGATGATATTCAAAAGCTGCAAATGAAACTTAGTAAAAACACTCAATCGAACCAAGTGACACTGGTGCGGTAATGAGCATATACAAAAGAAGGTGAAACACAACATTGAACAACCGAATTGTGGTCAATAATGTAAGGGAACCAGATGAATACCCGTAATATTCAATATTAGCAGAGTGAATATAGCTGGCTTCTTAGCTGCACGGCCGGCGAGGTAACACTAGTCGCTATGTGCTGATCTCAGCAGGCACACTTGCTCGGAGCAAGACGCAGCCAGTTCGCCTCGGAGAATCTAACTGAACGCACGGATGTAACATACGTTCGCGATTTAGTACCAAAAATATCACTTTGTGCCCCATTTCGGCAACTGGAGTCTAAATTCAAGATAGTGGGGGTTCAGCTAACAAATTGCGTGCGACAGAAATTACGTTATTGTGTTTGTGAAACTGTCTGTGTTTTAATAACGGCAATAAAGCTGAACTATTTCGTAACTTATGTTTCCTTCCGTAAAACCTTTCTGATCCGTATCAGTCTAACATCACTCAAGCCAAAGAACTCTACGCAGCCTTCCATTTAAAATATTTAACATCTTTAACAGACTATAGTTGTTCTAGCAGCTATCGTCCTCGCAGTTTGGCAATACTGCGTTAACAACAATCACCTGGTGTCAGAAAGAAGGCAGTCGTCCTGACGATAAGAAACATCAAGAAGACGATACTAGCGGGCAGGTTGGTGATCACACGTCCGATAGATAAACAATCAATATCCACTCGGCCACCCGATACGGAACTTTGGCGTCATCTGCAGGACTCAAACCCTGCACCACACGCATATAAACTAAGTTCCATCACAATAACAAAACCAATGAATGCATGTTGTAACCTTAAAACACCACTAATTGTTGAGGCATTATTTGAAATGTTGTATAAAACAAGCAAGCTTCAACAACTATTTTCTAGCATCTGTAACGCTATTTACACATAATTTTTTTGGTATATCTTAAAAATTCTCCGTTGTTGTTCCGAAATAGAACAAATTGTCTGTGGTGAAAGGACAATTCACTGTTGTTTTTTTTTTAACAGACTGCTTGTAAGTCGATATTTCTAGCTTTCTAGTCAGTTGATCAAGGTCAGTCTTGCAGCAGACCAGTGGTTGAATCGCTTAACAAACCGGAGAATGGTGTAGATAGAATTTCAAGTTGTTATTACATCCGCGCCAAAGCAACCGATTTCTAATTGGTTGTATGTGTTGTTCTTCATGCTGATAACATTAACCAACGAGGTTATAATGAATTGTATCAACTGAACAGCTAAACTCCTTAAATTACTAAATAATTCCTCATTTGACTATCACTCAACTGACCACTTCAACTATTAATTATATCCAAAATAATCATCCAAGGGGTATGAAGTTCACAGGATGAAGTATGAGGCAAAACTTACATTCAATTCTATTTTTAATTATATCTTTCGGTGGATTTCTGTTTGGTGAAAAGTGTAAATGAAAAAATCTGACTATTTCTTCCGATGGCGTGGTTAGATTGAAAGTGGCCTCGAGGGAGCTGGAAAATGGGTAGACGAAGGTTGACTATATAGTATATTTTGTTCCCTCTCAGAACTGGGGAAGGCGGAGTAAAGTTTTAATTGCTTATACTCTCTATCTTGCCCAATGTTAAAGACAGAGAACTCTTGCAACACATTTTTGGTTTTGATCTTCCCATAATAAAATCCATTATAACGCCCGAAACTACTCATAGTTTATTTGCTGAACGCCAACGCCCATGAAGCTAGATTAGCGATGAATCAGAAGGAAACTTAATGCAGTATTCTCAAGTAACTAATCATGTTAACTTGAAGTTTTCTCATGATATTTCGGCGATCAACTACTATGTCGCCATCTTCAAGTGAAGCGCTGTTTAGGTCGGAGCTTTATAGCGATGTTAAGTTTCGGTCTTCCAACCCGATCACAAATTCATTTAAAATAGCGATGGAGTGTTCGATTGCCCAAATATCGTATGAAAACACCATATCCACTTGGTTCATTATCCGAGAATATTAAATTAATATCCACGCCATAAAGACTTCGTTTTTAGAAAGTGACATGTTGGTTGATAGAATTCTCAGGAAGCAAAGAATTAATATAGGAAACGGCGTACAAAAAGAAGTGGAAGATAAAATGGGCGCGCGACCAGATAGTGTTCTCGGGCCATTAACGTTCACTCTTCTAATAAATATTTTTTTTATACGTTTAAAGTCAGATACTAGGTCGTAACTGAATATTTGTGTACTGCTATTACAACCGCAGAATATTCTGAGCAGCTGTTAGAGCTGGACCGGATATATTGTTGAAGAGTCAAAATGGAAGAAGGTAAAAGCCAAAAATAGCTAACTTGGTGGTACATAGAAAAATTAAGGTTTGTGTGATTGTGAAACAAGAATTTATTTTTCAAGGTATAGATATAAACATATTTGCCTATCATTTAATAAAAAAAACCTCGAGTGACAGAAAGCAATGGGCAGATGTTTTAAGGTCCTGCATCTACTGGAGAGGATGATAAGGAAATGTACTAGCGAAGCTAGGAAATTGGTTAAGTCTTTGCTTGAGTATGGTGTGGTTGTAGGTACCCGTATTACTGTTAACAAGTACAACAGTTGGAAGCGTGTTAAGGAGGATAATTTCATTTGCTTCTGAAAATTAGCATAGAACACAATCGATCATAAAGGAACCGGACTTGAATTCACTGGACATCAGGTCACTGGGTAGGCACACGAGCACATGGGCGATGGGACCTGAAATGTATGTAGGAACAAGAATTAAAAATATTATGTGGATGGGAAGAGACGATCATTACCACAAAATCGCAGTTGATTCCAGGTATTAAGGGAGTGAACATTTTTTGGTTACGAACTGGGAGACTAGAATGGTGAGCAAGTTAACTGACACAATTTGAAAATTTAAAGTGAAAATCGGTGTTTTTTTTATCGTATGGCTTTTTTCAACGGGAGTTCTCTGATCAGATAGTTCGGCCGCCTAGTGGCAGATTTTGAGAAAATTTACCTCGAGCGCTGCAAGTGATGTGTTGCCTAAGCGTATAGCTATGTTCTGTGTTTGAAAGTAATTTTTTGTGAAATGAGGCGCAGACTGGGTCCTAGCATTAGACTAGGAGATTCCGGGAAACTGCCTAAAAACCACACTCAGGAGGGAAGGTACCCGGAGGTCTGGCTTATTATTACTTAGCTTCTAGTAATTTTTTTTTCTCACCGAGATAGGAGGAGGGCAGATTTGCCCTCCTATCTACCATTCGGGAGGACGGGGGTCAAATCTCGTTCGGCCATCCTGCCTGGGGTTTTTCGTGTTTTTCCCCAGTCACTCAAGGCGAATGCTGGGATGGTTCCCTACAAGACCAAGGCCGACTTCCATACCCCTTCCCTCCCCGTAGTTTAGTTCGGCTAAGGGTCGCCGAGATCCTCAAACAGCCCGCCTCCCAGCCTTCAGCTGGGAGGAATGAAATTGAAAAAAACACCTTTTCGGCAAAGACATTCCTTGGAACTCCACATTTAAATATCTAGGAGTGAGCTTAGACAGATGGCTCGCCTGGAAAAAAACACATTGAGTACCTACAGAAGAAAATCCTAATCAGGTTACAGCAACTGTATCCACTACTTAACATGACTAGTTCACTGGCTGCGACCACAGGAGTGACTATTTACTGCTGTCTGATACGTCCTCTGCTTGAGTACGCGTGCCCAGTGTAGGGGTACGCGGCCAAGACGAATATGGCCAGATTACAAATTTTGTCGAACAGAGCTCTTCGAAGAGCTCTCCACATAACAAAATGCTTCCCAACTAGGGATCTGCACGCAGCCGCAGAAATACCACTACTGCGAGATAAGATATGTCAGTTGGCCGCATCCTTGTTCAGAAATGCCAAAAAATCAAAGAACCCTCTGATAGCGCTGCTGGGCACGTACGACACCTACTTCGAGTGTCACAGAAGACCACTCTCAATTTTTGAGGAACAATAAAGAGCTATAGCAGCTCCAGAGAAGACATAACAGGAAAACGTAACAGAGACGTATGAAGTTTGGAGGAAATGTCTTCGGACAAAAACCTTCACCACAACCTGTCTATCAACGCCAGAAAGGAAGGAAATGCTGAGTGATGCCGACTAAAATTCTTTGGCAGTACAAAAAAAAGGTTGTTTCAAAGTGCTTGTTAATTGTTATTATTGTATCGACCTGTAGTACAATTGAAACTACTTCTCTCCATTGTTACTGTATACTTTTTCGGCATTAAATGAACTTTCAGTTGATGTAATAAAAAAATGTATTAGTTTTTAATAGGAGTGACATGGTTTAAAGCCTGAAAAATCTTGCTCTCAAACTATGTGCGTCTGTTTCATATACACATTTTTTTTTAAATTAAATCACTAAAAATAATTCTGGAGAAAGATTTAATTTACCTGACTTCTGATCTACTGTTACTATATGATCAGCAATTTATCATAATTAAACCAACTGTATTATATGTAACGTCGTTATTTTAAATATATCAGGATTGACAACAAATCTTCTCGGGTTTGCAACCGGATTTTATTACAAAGCGACAAGCTTTCGGCAACTAGCTCAGTAGCTATCTTCAGGTCGATTATGTATCGGCGATCTTTCCGTTACGAATACCTGAAGATTGCTACTGAGCTAGTTGCCGAAAGCTTGTCGCTTTGTAACGAAATTCGGCTGCAAACCCAAGAAGATTTGTTGTCATTTATTCGCCGAGAAAGCCTAAATTCACAAATAAATCAGGATCGTATATAAAAAGATTATGATATAGAATAAATCCATCATCTTCGCCAGTCTCAGCATTAAAGCTGGTCGGTTGGGGGTTGTTGTCCTGAGACATTTCCTCCCTCAGTCTTCTCTTGAGTGGTCTTCTCTTCACTTCTGATTGGTCGTCTTGGTGGCGTATTATTAGTTGGTCCTTAGCGCTCCGTCAGCACCAATGGCCTGCTATGTTTGTCAGCGGCAGTTTCATATTCGCCGAGACAACTGACCAGTGGATTGGCAGAGTGATGTGCTGCTCTGTAGAATTTATAGGCATGTTGCCGGAACCTGTCAATGAGCTTCTCTGTTCCCGACGCCTCATGGACTGCGACGGTGGGGAAACGGTTGGGCAGATGTAGTGCCCGCTTCAGTGTTCTGTTTTGCAGCACCTGCAACTTTCTCAGGTGGCAATTAGCAGCGTACCCCCAGACGGGGCAAGCATATTCAATTACCGGCCTAATCAAGGAGCAATAAATGGCAACTCCTAGGTGAGGTACCAACGAACTTTCCCGGTTAAGTATAGGGTAAAGAGAATGGAGTCGAGCACTTACCCTTTGCCTGATGTAATTGATGTGAGCTCGCCATGTCAGCTTACAGTCAAGTGTTACACCAAGGTAACGAGCAGTTGGTGCCCAGGGAATGATTTTATCTCTGAGCTGAAGTTGCGGGTGAGGTAGTTGCTCACTACGGCGTCCTAGGCGTCGCGTCAGCATAATCGCTTGCGTTTTGACAGGGTTTATACTTATCCGCCACCTTCTGGCCCAGGCTATCGTCTGCTGAAGAGCTTCCTGCAATCGTCTCGTCGCGATGGCTCTGCTACGGCTGGATGTAAAGAATGCCGTATCGTCGGCGTACGTGGCTGTTTTCACATTCACAGGTGCTGGAATGTCGGCTGTGTACAGGTTATAAAGAACTGGTCCCAGCACTGAACCCTGTGGTACACCTGCTCGAATGCGCCGTCGTGTTGACATGGCATCACCAACCCTGACGCAGAATGTGCGCCTTGACAGATAGCTGCGGATCAATTTTACGTAGGGTCCAGGCAAGCCCCATTTGTACAACTTGCAGAGCAGACCCGTATGCCACACTGAGTCGAATGCACGGGCGACATCGAGCAACACCAAACCACAATAGCTTCTCTCGTTGAAGGCCCTTGTGGCTGCCTCTATAACACGCATCAACTGCTGCGTTTGTGGAGTACCCTCTACGGAACCCAAATTGATGATCGGGTATGACGCCTGCAGCCTGGATGTAGGTGTCAATACGCTTCAGCAGAATTCGCTCGAACACTTTGCTGAGCGCGGGTAGCAGGCTGATTGGCCGGTAATGCTGGGGAAAGATTGGATCTTTCCCAGCCTTATGAATACCGACCACGATGGCATGCTTCCATGCTCTCGGGAAAGTCTGATGTCGCAGGATTGTATTGAAGAGCCGCGTCAAGTAGTTGATGGCTTCTGGTGGTAGATTTCTGAGTGCTCGATTGTCCACTTGGTCATGCCCAGGTGCCTTTCGCGGATACAACCCGGCGATGTGGCTAGCTACCTCCTGCGGCTCAATCGCAATGATGTCATGGTCATCATTGGCTGACATGTACCGTCGCAGTCGGCGACGTACTGCTACAATGTGGCGGTCGTCAACGTCGTCATCGACGGGCTGGAAATTTTTCTCAAAACTGTCAGCGAGCGCGTTAGCCTTGTCTTCCGGTAAAAATACAAGACCACGTTCGCCGTGGAGTGGTGGTATCGGCTTCCTCCGGCGGGTGAGTCGCCTAGTTTCGTTCCACATGCTGCCATCGTTTGGTCGCAGCATTGCAACACGTGCGGACCACTCACGATTTCTGTGTTCTACCAACGCTGCCTTCAGCTCTCGCTGCAGTTGATTGAGGAGGCGGCGAGTGGCACGGTTCCTCGTTAGTTTCCACTCCTTGGCGATCCGATTTTGTTTCTGATCTGCGCAATGAGGTGCGGTGGAAGCTGGCAGGAACGTTCTATGCGTGTATGAACCAGTGGTGTGGCGACTTTTGTAGCTTCATTTACGGTGTTGGTGAAGAATCTCAGAGCCTCCTCAACATTTCCTTCCACTGTACCGCTTTCCAGTTTAGTCGCTACGACTTCCCTAAACCGGTCCCAGTCGGTCCGCTTGTAATCAGGAATTGGGTGATTGTTTGGCTGCCACTCCCCAACGTCGACCTCAAGTAGCACAGGAGAGTGGTCCGAAGATAGTCTGTTAAGGGTTGTTGCCGAAACAAAACCTGTGATTCCCTTTGTTATAACAATATCAAGAACATCAGGCCGGTTTCCATTTGCAGGATGATGCGTTGGTTCTTCAGGTGCCCATACACATAGGTTGTGGCAGTGGGCCAGGCGTCTTAAGAGGTTACCAGCCGGATTGGCAGTTCTGCTATGCCAATCCTGGTGCTTTGCATTCATATCTCCACCAATCAGGATTTTACCAGGAAGTGTGATAAGGGCGGCGATGTCTGCTTCTTCAAGCACTCTGCGTGGTGGTCGGTAGGCTGCGACGACGGTGATAGCGCCTGAGGATGTTTTCACCTGAACCGCGACAGCCTCTACCTGCTGAAGAGGAGGAAGAGGGACTTTCACAGTGAGGAATACCGCGTTTAATGTACAGCGCAACACCCCCACCGGCCGTCAGTCGGTCTTTCCGGTAGCAGCAGTAGTTTTGGTGCTGCCGCCCATAGGCAAGGTTTCAAGTGGGACTCGCCGACGAGGCAAATGTCCACATCTTCTTCCCGCAAAAATTGTCTAAACTCAAGTAAATGTCCATGAATGCCGTTAGCATTCCACACACAGAAAGTGAGGCTATGAATGTGAGGCCTCCTATTCATGGTTGCGTTGCTGGGTTATGGAGGTGTTGGCAAGCGCCGACGTCACTGCAGCTGTGATGTCCGAAGACATTCTATCGAGCCGCGTTAGGAGGCTGACCATCATGCTAAGTATATTCTCAAGCATATTGACTAGTCTCCCGAGGTTTGTCCCGTTCGTCTCTGCTGCTTCATCTGGATGCTGGTGTGGTAGACCTTGTCTTTTCTGACGCTTTGGTGGTACAGTCTGCAACGCCATCGGTTGTTCGGACTTTGCAACTGGGCCTTGCTTCACCGGCTGAGTCGAAGTGTCTTGGTGCTGTGGCTGTTTGGGGGGAGAAACATGAATCACATCTTTGGTTACTTCAGCGAAGGATAAGTCTGATTGCACTTTGGATGATGCCAGTTTCTTGCCCTTCTGCTTCTTCGTTTTCTTCAATTTCTGTGGATTCGGTTTTGTTGATTTTGATATTTCACTGATCTCCGACATTTGTTGTTGGTTTGACTGCTGTTGTAGATGCCTCTGAGGAGCCTCTGTCCCCACTCCTCTTTGACGATCGCGGGCTCGCTTATAGGATGGACAGCCTTTCCAACTGGCAACGTGGTTGCCGTGGCAGTTTCCACAGATTGGTGGGTCACGGCCCTTCTGCGTGTGGCAGTCTTTTGCGTCGTGTTGCCCTGCACACTTGACGCACACCGGGCGCATTTTGCAATGGCGTGCCACATGGCCAAACAACTGACAATTGAAACATTGCTGCGGTCCAGCCGACGATCGCAGTTTCTCTGTCGATACTCTGAGGTGGCACAGCTTGTCAACCTCAAATATTGTGCGATTTAAGGGCAGGTCTGGTAATACTACTAGGAAAAGCGGCATTACATCGTTTACTGCCGGGGCGACGAAGTTGAGCAACAGACCTCACTTCGTAGCCCATTTCTGTCAGCTCTTCTTTCAATGTCTCTGTTGGCAGAGTCCTGGGAATGCCACGAAACACCACCTTCAACAGTTTCACCGCTCCGGTCGGAAAAGTGTAGTACGGGATATTGCACTGTTGAAGGAGAGAAGTGACGGCCACAAAGTCTTCGGTAGTAGTCATGCTGAATTTGATTTTGTCGCCACCTGCGGTTTTCGCAGCGAATGGACTCTTGATGACATCTGCCACCCGATCATGAAGGGTCTTGTAGTTTTCTGCGAATTCCACTACTATAGGTGGAATGGAGTCGCATCTCGTCTCCTTTCGCGGCGTGTCGTCAACAGTCAAGGCAGTGAAACGATTTTCTACTTCCATCGCCGCTGGGTCCAATGAAGGTGGGGGCTTTGCTGTCTTCTTCGGCATTATGAAACCTTCCTGGTCTGGCTGCCAATTCTGGGTGCGAGAACGACGCCCTTTGACTCCATTCCGCCCGGAGACCGAGGCTGCAGTATTGTCAGCGGCTTCGATAGTCTTCTTCTTTTGTACCTTGGAATTCTTTGGTTTCTTGGCTGAACCAAGTTTCGTCACTGCCAGGCTGACTCCAGTAGATTTACGCGTCTCCTCCTTCCTGTAGTTGACGGCGCGCGGCTGTTTATTGTTGGTCCTCTCTGGTGGAGTAGTGGAACGCTTTCTTGGGTTTAAATCTTTGCTCACCGCATACACGTCACCATGTATACGCTGAATGTTGAACACAGCGGCTGGCATAACATCTTCATCCATTTCGATATCCTTATCCATTTGCTGATTCGTTGCACTTGTCACAACGTCCGCTGGCAAAGACGAGTTCAATGAGGCGCTCGACGTGCACGGCGGTGAAGTGCAGAGCGGCCTTTCCTCGTCACCCATCCGTGCGATCCCTCTGGGCACTAACTGATGGGTGGCCGAGCTTAATTCGCTTAATTCGCTGCCTGCAGTCGCGAATCAGTTATTCAACTTCGACACACAGGTGATTTCTTGTCACTTTTGTAAACAATACCTATATTTAACAATCACACATTCACTCAAAAATGCACACACATAGTCAATTATTTTCAAAAGTCATCACCAATAATCACACTCACAAAAATTTCACGATACTAATGGGTGACTTTTACTCAATACCTTACTAATTAGTTAGAATAAATCCGTGCATGAGACTTTTATATATAGTTGACTGTAATCATTTCGACTGCGAGAAAGAATTCTGTTTCGTTCAGCGCGATTCCCGATGCAGCAACACGACAGATTTTCATAGTTTCATACGTTATGCAGCCAACGGCCCAGGACTAAAATTAGGTATATATTAGCTCAATGCAGCAACCAGATACTAAGAAATAAACAAAAAGTGTCTGTTCGTTTTGTTGATTTTGATGGATGTTTGAACACTGTACAGCCCCTGGTCCCAAGAGTAAGATAGAACATGATTTATAGCTTTACGGGCTATGACGCGTCGTTTATTGGATTATCTAAGCTTTCGGCTGTTATATTCCAGCCTTCTTCAGAGGTACTGTTTATATCTATGTTCACATAGCAACAGTCGCCAAGCATCGCAGAGGAAAAGGCCGCTATCTTCGTTGATGTTATTGGAATTCCTTAAGATTTTTGCTGCCTCTTTCACACGTCGTGGCCACCCCTTAAGAATCATTTAAAACAGAATATGTTTTATTTCGATATGACGTCAAAAATCTAAGAAATTAAGATAAAAGTGTCGGCAAATTAATATATTTTAAATGATAAGTCACTCTCGCTGTCGAAATATATGACCGCATACTTACCAACGGCATCGTGTTATTCGAAATTAAATCTGATATTCATCATCTATCATTTAACTTATTTCTTCGAGTCGTAACACTACCGCATTTTTCACTAAATGGGTAGACTGTAAATTAGAAGGGCCAATTTTCTGAGAGAGTAATTTCGATAGAGGCCTGACTTCATCTCTTAAACCTATTTAAATTAAAAAACCTCAAGTAAACGAAGTCACGGGAGGCGGCTAGTTTTGTCATAAATTACTTAATAGTTGAGGAAAATCATTAAAATTAATCACATCAATGGTCTTTTAAAACGAATTTTTAAGAAATTTAAACCATTTTTGTAATTGTTGCGACAACGAATAGTTATGGTCAGCATCTGGAAAGGCGATTGAAGTATTATAGTTGTAAAATTTGTGTTCAAAAGTGTATATTCTTTTCGCTGCAAAAAATGTATCATCTGAGTCATTGATTTTGATTGCACGCAGTTTTAAATACTATACCTTAGTTCTTTCGCAGCGTTGCAATAAATCCTGAATGAAGCATAGCTCAATCGCCGGTTTTTCTCATGATTCAAATAGGATTATATTCAGCAGATTTTTCTTTCGGTCGCAGATTTTCCTTTTCTGGAATATATGATTCCCCGAAATCTTCAATGACTGCTACCAGTCATATCGTGGTTGATGAACAGTAACATTTCGCCCTTCTGTTCGGGAGAACTCGGGTTCGAACAACGATCTGGTCAGTCACGATTTTTCCACCAATTTCGTCAGGCGAATAGCGAGGAATTTACTTCATAAATACCACGTTCGATTCCTTCTCCATTCTTGTCCACAATCGTCAATTTATTGACCTAACTGAAAAGAAAAAAATTCTCGGTCTCCTCCGTTGTCTTTTCGCTTTCCTTCTTCCACGCTTTTGACAACTTCATCTCTTCTAGTTATGTGAACATGCAACCGAAGTTTTCGTCCTTTGCTAGCAGCAACAATCTCAGAAGTTTGATACGGTTCACTTTGTTTCCAATTCTCTCATGTTCTTCATTCATCACCCTATTCAGTTGGATCAAATATCTGTCTCAGAATTTAATTCTCGAATTTCGTTAATTTTGTATTTCTTTCACTACAGACAATAGCTGGTTACCGTACAATATTTTCGAGTTGTATTTCCCACTTATTTTTTATGTTTTTTACAGTAATTTTGGCTTCAACATTTTCCATTCGATGGTTACATTCTTGTCAGAATCTCTTCTGCCAGATATTTCAATTGGAAATAGCTCTCCAAGAATCACCTTGTATTATGAGCAAAAAATTAGGATTCATTACATTTTGTTTTAAATAAAAGTAAGTGTGATATAAAAGCAAAATCGTGGACTCCTAGACTTGCAGATTCCAGCCCAAGTCGCCCGCTTATTCAGCCTCCCGACAATAATTTTGACATGGTCAAGGGAAGAAGCTTCACACAAGGACGTCCCTATTTGGTTGGCTCGCCTGAGCCAGAAGTTAACAGCGGGAGGTATGTCGTTGTTCTGAGCAGGACAGTGACTTTGGAATGTGTAGACGGAGAGGCAGACACCAATTTGGCGCTTATAAGATACTATTGGAGAGAATAAGCCGGGAGACAATTTGAATGCACAAATAAGGAACAGGCGCCAAATATGAAGCCAATGACATTTTTTCTTTCTCGATTTTCTGGTTTCGGCGCGATCTGGAGAGATGCGACGGGACAATCCAGCGGTGGCTGGAAGAGGGAGAGGTTGAAGCCAGGTGCCGTTGAGGCATTGGCGCCTTCGCTGATTATATTAAGTACTGGAGAGTACTTGTGGCCGTAGTGAATGTGTTGGCCACAACTTCACAGTGCCTGGGGTTACTTGTCTGAGATGCCGACACGTACAGTGTATCGCCGTGTCAACGTAAATCGTTGACGGCTTAGTGCGTTTTGTTTTTGTACCTGACGCGAACAGTGTGTCTATATTTCTACGTCGCACATTAATAGTGTAGCGACCTGTTCGGTCTACAGTGCGAGGTGCCATTGTGGACTATTGATGACGTTGATCGTCACGCTAACAGCAGTGAAGTGATCGTCGCATATAACGGTAATATACGATGTCAATTACTTCGATTGCATTGCCTCATTTCAATCGAACAGAATATGCCGTGACAGGTAAACCTGCGCAGATAAGAACTTTTCTCAGAAACTGTACCCTCTGTTTTTATTGTAATCAATCTGAGCTTGGCTGAGTGGCGCCCGTCTTTTTTATTACTCATTTGTAAGTTTATGTATTTTGTTGTTTTGGAGACAGGAATAGATTGTATTTTATTTTGATTATATATGTTAAAATAAGATGTGATTCTAACCATACCTTTCCACATTTAATTTGTTTTAAATGATCGGTTCAAGTACTTCATTGATGTATTAATATTGCAATGAAGCTAATGACGCAATATGTCATACTACAGGGCGTTCGCCGGGAAACGCAACCCACTGTTAGCGCTACAAGGAAGAAACTGCTCGCGGCGAGCGAGCGGTCAGCTCCCGGCATTGTTCGACCGTCGGCCGCGGACTATTTCATAAACTTGTATGTGCTAAGCATTTAAATGTGACGTAATTCATTAGCTTACCTTATAAAAGATGCTGGAAGTGTTGACACTCTTGTGTAATGCACATTTCACATCTTCTGAACATATTTCGAGACACACGCTGCTTAATGATTTTTTGGGTGACTGTTCTAGTCGAAAAGCGATATCGTCAATTTTCTCCTCTGTGAAAATACGGTTGACCGACAGTCTCTTTTTGTTAAAAAATGAACCCGTTTCTCTTACTTTTTTAACCAGACGCAGAATTGTTGATTTAGCTGGCAGTAAAGCGCCAGGATATTCGCGACGAAATTTACTGCGACACTTTTTAAACGACTTCTTCTTCACATATGTATCGTAGAGAAATATTCTTTGTTGCAAACTGTAACGTACCATAATTTTACTCACACTCAAACACGGTACAGATTAGTAAGAGTATGAAGCCCCAAACCAGCCAACCGCAAAGAAACGTTTATTCACAACACTGATTAATAAGAGACTGAAGTCACAAACTAGCTACAATGCAAAGAAACCGTTCTTAACAATGTAAGGGCCACTGCACTGCACTGTTGGGGCAGCGGAGGTGTTAAACAGTGCGGTGATTCACGGTGGCGTGTGGCGGAAACTGCTGGCTCCACTGTCCGAGCAAGTTGCCGACGGCAACAGACTGGGAGGGTTGCGTTTTCCGGCGAACGCCCTGTATAAACCACCAATTTCTGGCTTCTGTATTTCTTTGACTACAAAACCTAGAACATTTACTATATCAGTTACTGCCAGATCCACAATACTTTTCGCTCCACGAGTCTAACAATCCTTCGTTACAACTCCTGAAACAGTTCTATTTGATACTTATAATGCGGTTCCACAATATCTCAACCAAAATATCCCAATTCACCTCTAACATTCAGTCATTACCTTCTCTGAAATGTTTTTCTACGAATTTCCCTACGAACCCTTGCCAGCTAAACATACTAAAAATTGATACGGCCACATAGTTACATTTTATGCCTTTCGCAAACATTTATTCTTTTTTTAAAAAAAGATTTTGGTGAAAGAACGAACGTTTGTAATCTAAGACTATAACTAAATCATTATTTTCTTCACTTCTCAAAGCTTCATGCCTATAATCTGCCTCTGTTCAACTGACATTCTTGGTTGGAGAACATGGAATTTTGCAACATCAATCAGTCTTTTCTGATCTTAAGTCTTTCAAAATCCCCTTTTGTTTCTTTTCTAATTTTCAAATGAAGTCGGGTCAACGTATTATAACTTCTATTTCGTACATTTTCCCATAACATTTTAATCTTATTTTTCGTATTACGTTTTAAGTTTTCGCAGTTTCTTGGCTAAAATTCCAGTTTTTCTCACTGTCCTAATTTTCTTCTCCAGTTCTTCCTCTACCCCTTCTTTATACAATTTCAGGCATTCTTATCCATATTGTCCTGTAATTGTTGTATAGTGTCTGGTTTGGATTGTCCATTAATAACGTGAGATGTTTTGTCGTAAATCTGCCCCCCCCCCTTTTTCGTGTCATGACATTTGGTGAGATCTGGTGGGATTCCCTCCCTCCCCATCCCCTCCCGTATTCGTGAGATCGACCTCGTGGTTTTGAAGACTTTTTTTTAGCTCTACTGTTGTTTGAAGAGCGGCAATTTGAAATAAAAAATTGACTCGCGATTTCCGTCGACCCCCAACCCACCCTACGCTTGGTGAGATTTTACCGGACCCCCACTCCATTATTTCAGCTCACGTAATTAATGGACGCCCCCTTCTTGGCTGAAATATTACTCATTTTTGTTCTAACTGATTTTCGTGAGTTCATAAACCAGGTCCATCTTCAACATTCTTCAAATACTTAAACTGATTTACCAATACGGTATTCCCAAATCGTTTTTCTTATGCTTTGTCCTCTATTGTGCCTAATCCATCCTCTCTTATATCATACAGTCACACAAACTCCATCTTCCTTTCTATCTAACTAACAATATGACCTATCTGATTAGAAATGATGTCCAGATTTCACTGAGGGGGGACTGCTCCACTTTATTGACCTTCTAGAAACTGGTGCTAACCTGTTGAAATTTACATCAGTCGCTTCATCAACACGTTCACCTCACGTTTTGGGATCACACATTGCGGAAAAGTCACCTGGAATTTAATTAAAAACGCCGAAATATGACAGTGACGCACAGCCGTTAGATGCCACCAACACTGAAAAATCAGTGACATTCTCTTAAAATGTTGATTCAATCCTTTGCTGTAATGTTTTCTTGCCTTTTCAGCTGTTCGCCCTTGTAAAAAGTCGTACAAAAATTGATACATTGGCAGTATGTATCCGAATTGTAATACGGTGATGCCCGTCATCTTACATAGCAACGAGAAACCAGATTTAATCGATTGCTTCCATTGAAAAGAAATACGCCATTTGCTTGGATGCCACGTAGCAAAAAATTCGGATTTTTTTTTTTTCACTTGGTACAGGCCGTATTTCAAACTTACCATGATGTCTATGATAAAACGAAACTGGTTATGTTGAAATGATCCCTGCACCGACAATATTTATGCTATTTTTGCAGTGCTGATAGCATTCCGCAGTTGCTCAGTCTTTCATATTTCGGCATTTTTTTAATTAAATTCCTGGCGGCTTTTCCGCAATGTGTGGTCGCAAAACGTGAAGAGGACATGTCAACGAAGCGACTGATCTAAATTTCAACAGGTTAGTGCAAGTTTCTCGAAGGTAAATAAAGTGGTACAGTCCCCCACCGAGGCTTCTCAAAATTTTCTCTAGCTACAGTTCTAAAGCACGAATTTAAGGGACCCGGTTGAATACTTTATACAGTTTACTCGAAAATGTTACAGTTCAGCCGACTCGCTTTTTGCTAAGCAAGAGTAACGTGAGGCATGTTCGCCTTGATGTGAGGAAACAAGGTGGCTGGGTAGATGCATGCTGCTGTCCGCATTCTGGTTGCCTCGGAATTCCTGCAATAACTCTACTTTTCACGCTGTCTCAGTTCTCGGTTCCATGCCCGCGTAGACACATTACGTGCATCTGCTGATAGGGATTCTTACCTGTTCTTCCAGCTCACACCATATATTATTTAGGCATCCCACGTATAATTTAATAAAATGATGCATTGCTCACAGAAAAATTTCATCAAAATTCTTCGTTGTAACATTAACAGTCCGGCGGTTTGAGCCACTGTACCAAGGGGTATATAGCAGAATAAAATTGCCTGTAATGAAACGATTAAATGACGTTTGCTATGCAAAGCAATTCACCAAGGGTCATGATACTACTATGTGATTCTTAAGTAAATACCAGTACTTCATAGAATTCCCTATAATTTATAATTCATTTTATTGTAGGTGGAAAATAATGAGCAAATTTGTGTTTCACGCCAGCGATTCTCTCAAAACACATGTTTGTTTCCGCTTTTGATCTATGAATGAGAGTATGTTCCTGCAAAATACATACTATAGATAATACCTCATTTTTTTAAAAAAAATGTTATAACACAAAAAAAGATATAAGGTTGCTGTGTAGGGTAAAACCAAGAACTTCTCGCAGGCAATTCTTTAAAAATTCAATATTCTTAAAAAAATTACTTTTCATTCTCTCATGTGCTTTGTGCTATTTAAACTATTTAAAGCTAACTCACGCAGGGGTAACGCAAAATTCATTGTAATAAATGGTTACAAGGTTTCCGCGGTCACTGTATGTAATATCTGGGTTCTCCGGGTGGAGCCGCGTCGATTTGTTAAAACCTAACGTTTCTGCCATCTTGCTGTGGCTTTCATCAGAGGACTGCTTGTAAGTTTGCCGCCATCGCCTTATATAGTAGCAGCGCTAACCGCCGCGGTGACGTCACCGCGCCTAGTGTAGGCGGTAGGATGGGGCCGTTCGACTTGGGTTTTTCTGAGCAAGTATGACCAAATATGGTCAAGTTGAAAACCATTGTCGGCAATAATGTTGTGCTGTTTTTGTATTTCTAGCGCTTCTCTTATGCGCCTAGGCCACCATCTGCTTTCAGTGGCTATAACGCTGGTCTTCTCGAATAAAATTGAATGGCTGCTATCGGCTGAATGTAGAACTACAGTGGACTTGCTTGCGTCATTATTTTTAAAATGCCTGATGTGTTCATTGAGCCTCTCCTTAACAGTGCGTCCGGTTTCCCCAATGTAAACCTTGCCGCAGCTACAAGGAGTTTCATATACTCCTGGTGTTTGCAAATGTTCTCTCTTGTCTTTAACGCTGGTCAGGATGCTGGATAATTTCCTGGGGGCTTTGTATACGGGACAGATATTCTTCTTTTTAAGTAGCCGACCAATTTTATCCGTAACTCCTTGGATGTATGGCAGAACGGCCACTGCCTTGTCAGGTGGTTTGTTGTTTTCCCCCGATGAAGCTGCAGTGCGAGACAAAGTGGAGCGATCCAGGCATGCCAAGGCTTTATTACAGGCAGCCACGCTATATCCATTGGCTAGAAATATCTCCTTTAAACTTCTCTTTTCAGCGGCCATACTCTCTTCGTCACATACCACGGATGCGCGGAGTGTTAATGTTCTTAAAATTCCACTTTTGATCGCTGGATGATGGTGAGAGTCGGCGTGGAGTTACCGATTAGTATGCGTTGGTTTACGGTAAACTCGGTGACCCAAGGAGCCATCACCATTTCTTGTGACTAAAACATCCAGGAACGGGAGTTTGTTGTCGCTTTCAATCTCCATTGTGAACTTGATCTTGTCATGGGCTCTGTTTAAATGATCGAAGAAGACATGAAGCGATTCTATTCCATGGGGCCAGACGACAAAAGTGTCATCCACAAATCTCACCCACAGCGACGGTTTCAGGGGGGCGTTCTGGATAACTTCATCTTCGAAGGTTTCCATATATAAGTCGGCGACTACTGGAGACAGTGGGCTTCTCATGGCGGCTCCTTCCTTCTGTTGGTAGAATTGATTCTTGTACTGGAAGAAGGTAGTCTTCAGGCAGAACTCCGTAAGCGAAGCCCATTCCAGTGGCAAGTTGAGCGATTCTAATCGCTCTCTGATTATATTAACGACCTCGTTTACTGGCACATTTGTAAAAAGAGACGTGACGTCGAAGCTGACAAGAATTTCATTTCTTCTAGTCGTCTGTTCCTGATGATTTCAATGAAGTGGGAGGAATTTTTGATGGTGGAGGTAGAGTTCTTTAAGATCTTCAACTTTTCTGCTAAGTATCTGGCTAATGGATGCGTAGGAGATTGGAGAGCGCTGACGATAGGTCTCAGAGGTACACCGTCTTTGTGGATTTTTGGAAGGCCATAAAATCTAGGAGGGAGATTGTTGGAAGTAGTTAATCTTCTCTTCGCCTCAGGTTCAATTGATGTTGCTTCGCGTATTTTGGTGGATTGTGGGATCCAAGAAAGTTATGCGTGGATACCTGTTATTGAGGATGCTCGTCAGAAACGCTCTGTGTTTTTTGCTCCGCGGGCAACTAATGAAGTCTGAGATGCTGCTAGGCAACGTAACAACGTCTATCGTTGCCATGCCAGTTTTCAAACAACGAAGTCTTGGCAAACTTCAAGTCTTACGATTACACTTGAAGATGGCAACGGAGTATTTGTAGCCGAAATATTGCGTATAAATAACATTATTACTCGTTTTATTTCCCAAGAATCATTCATAAATAAACAACGCCGAGAAAAAATGCGTTCATTTACAGAAAAATACTGTTTACGTTTGATTTACAGAAACCAAACCCACTCCTCCTTTCCCCCTCACTTAATTTCTGTTAACGTTATTTATACAAAACCACAGGTTTTACCGGATCTTAGCGGCTAAGACTGGGCAGGGGCGGAATGCGCAGCAACTAGAAACCCTGGCAACAGTTCATTAAAACTATACGGAATTAATATTATTTAGTATATCTGTAGCTATAAGGAAGAGGTGTTGCGTTTATTATATTGATAGTTTCAAGTTATCTCTTCTGTCGGCCGTCCACAATCACTGCCTTTTTTTTATTTTATTTTTAAACCGGCTTTGTCAAATCCAGTACATTTATAATGTTCAAAGAATATTGTTTTTCCATAATTCTGCGAAAAGTGTGACTATGATATTTGTGATAAATGAAAATTTTTATGAAATTTATCAGGCGGAAATATTTGGCCGTCCCATCATTCGTCTTGATAATTGCGGGAAGCTGCTATCAGGACGGCCGGTCCGCGGGGACCAGGACTCGAATCTGATCTCGTTGTACCTCCATGACACAGTGTGGGGGCGCCATAAATGTCCGTTCCTACAGCGCGTGGTAGGTGTCACGCGCCTTTCATCTTCTACCGCCTGGCGGTGGGTCGAGACGCGCCGTACCTGCTAGCTTATGCGGCAAAGATGAGAGGCGTCTCCTAACAGGTGCCGAGGGACGCGCCGTGGGAACCCAGCTTAAGGCATGCAGCTACGCCTCACGTAGCCTTTTTATTTACGTTAAGCTATATTTCTTGAAAATCCTGTTGATGTTATTAATAGCACAATCGTTACGTCGAAACACATATAACAAAAGTATTACAACCATCCATTGCTCGAGGACCTATTGTATTCGATACACGTTTGTCCTCAGCGGAATTGCCGAACACAATTACAAGAGATGAACACCAGAACACAGATTTAAAGTATTTATTATTGGCACACCCTTTTCCCCGAAATCACATATAGTGTAGCAAGAGAAATGAAGGATTGATATTTCTACATTAGTACACTACATTAAGTTGAGTAAATAAACTGTCTAATGTAATAGGATAATTCATAAAAATCACCACACAAACAAATAATTCTGTTTTAGTGGAAAATTTGGATCGTCTCCTCAATCCATTTCTGTTAGACTATATGGTCATTGTTAATTTGTTGGTCACGTGGTATTATAAACCTCCGGCCAGCCAGTTTTCTTTAGACATCTGCTAATTTAGCAAAGTAAAAATGACGGAAAATAGGCTATAACTTGATTTCTCTGAGCACGTACAAAAAACGAAAATCCAATCAAGTGATAAATTTAGAACTGCGGATATTTTCGAGTCTGCTAATATATACATATTAAAGGTTTTTATCGAGTATTGTATTTATATGATTTCGTTTACAGACAGGCACCACACAAACATTTCATCTCTCATCCACATTACAAGAGACACTATATACTAGAAACACACCCTGTCACAGTCATTATCATTTATATTACTTCAATAAGGTGGGTTTTTTTTTTGTCACAAACCAATATCTCCCTTGATAACTAACCGAAATGTATGAATGAGGTATCATTTAAAAGGTCTCCACCTTTATCTCATCAAATTTTAAGAACGGAATTTTTCGGAATTTAATCCTTAAAAAGCAAAAATGTCAATATTTCTACAACGCGTTTTTGTGTCAACAGCCGTTTATTTCCCTGGATGCCTAACCGAAATCGATAAATGAAGTAAGATTATGAAGATTAATGTCTCCGCTTTGTGGCATCATATATTAAGAAACACATTTTTTGGAATTCAACCCTTAAAGGGGAAAAAATTAATAGTTTTACAAGGTGTTTTTCTTTCATGAGCCATTTATATTTCTTAATATCTAATCAAAATAGATAAATGAGGCATAATTTTAAAGATAAAAGTCTCCACTTTGGTCACATCATATTTTAAGAAAGTAATTTTTTGGAGTTTGACCCTTAAAGAGCAAAAGTATACTTTTTCCTTAACGTATTTTTGTGTCACCAGCCATTTATTTCCCTTGAGATCTAAACGAACTCGAGAAATTAGGTGTTGTTTTAGAGATTAATGTCTCCGCTTTAGTCACATTATAATTTAAGAAATGGATTTTTCGGAATTTGATCCCTATGGAGCATGGGTATCATTATTTCCATATGAAAGAATGTAGGCATTCTCGGTGAGTCGGTAGCGTAAAATCTTCTACGCAATTAAAATCTTTTACGCAATTATTTCCATTTTTTTATTTAATAGCCATTTATCTCCCTTCATACTTTACCGAAATCGATAAATAGGGTACCATTTTAAAGACTAAGTTCTTCACTTAGGCAACACAATAAATAAAGAACAAAAATTTTTGGAATTTGATCCTTGAAGGACAAAAGTAATAACTATGAAAGTCGGGCGTATAAGACACTTCAGAGCTACGCCACTAGATAGCAGCAGCGCATATCACAGAGATATTATTAAACTACTTCACTGGGTCAACAATGATCGAATGAACTACCAATAAATTGCAGCACCACATATTACAGCGGTTTCAATTAACAGTGTATTTTTTATTTATTTTTTTTATTTATTTTTTATTTTTTTTATATTTTTTTTGTTCAAAAATATTTATGTTTTTCTATAACATTCCAACATAAACATTGTGTTCGTGAAATGTCCTCACGGGCTATAACCACAGCGACAAATATCACAGAGGATTGATATTCTATGTTTATTTTATTTAGGTTAGTTGTAATCGGTTTAAGTCAGTGCAGTTAGTCATCCATATTATTTACGCGTTCAGAAGTTTTTCCTAATTGTTTCGTAATATGTTGTAAGTATTTTGTTATGAACCTATTACACTAAACAAATAAATAATTGCTACAAATGAGGCTCTTCTTCTTTCATCCTATACAAATCACAAACGTTACTAATAATCATTATATTCGCGAAATTTTCTCACTGTTCATGTAGTTCACGCTTACAACAACACTTAAGAAGACTGTTACACTGGGAAAATAAGTGTAAAACCAGCACAGACACTCCCATGGTGAGTAAACGTCCCCCCATTGTAATCGTAATTCATAAATGAAAAAGATATAAATTATTAATTTCACTACAAATGTAAACATCGTAAGATGTATCAGAAAAAGTTTACTTGTTGAAACCACTCCTAAAAATAAGGCAATATATATTAAGCTAGCTTCGCATGACCCGTTGTTTTGTAGGCCACGTTATGCAGCCGAACTGTAGGGATCAGCACGCGCCTCTGCCTAACCTTCGCCACGCCGCAGTCACTCTCCACCACTTTGCCTAGTGTCGTTTCTACTGCCCGGGCGTTTGATGTTTACCATCTGGGCGACGGACAGAGAAGCGCCATCCCTGCCAGCACAGCTTTTTATTGCTGGGCCGGCCTGGCTGGCAAATGCACCCGTCGTGGGAAGCCATCATTAATTATTACGTAGCTAAAGATAAAGTCCTGCATGAGAATCATTTGCAGTGGTACTGTTTTGTTTTCACCTGTGTATCCAAAGAACTAAGACAGAGATAAAGTGATTAGAGCCATGTTCGCTACTTTACATTCCTTCCTCTCCTCCGTTACTCATTTAACTCTATGCAGAGTTGAATCCTTTAAGACTTTTAGATTCTAAATGCTATTCTCGACTTAATTGGAACTTGAACACTGATATTCCTGTTCACAGTCAGCCGATACATAGACTGAAGTACAGGGCACCGTATTATAACAGATAGGGGGGAAAAGGGAATTTTATTTTCCTGTGAGGAATAGTTAAATCTCGCGACGCGTAGAGGCTTCCAAACGTGGAGGACGAGGTAAACAATTCCCTGGCAGAACAAATCCCGCTTTGGGTAAGTGGCCGGACTCCCATAAAGCAGAGCCGGCACCCGCAGCTAGTAACAAGAGAAGCGTTAAACTTAACGTCCACCCGTTACTGGGAACGATAAAGCGAGGAGGCGATCGGCTAACGAGCATGCCTGAAACGACGGCACAGTGAGACAGATATCATCGGCAGATCGGCTGACTGACTCACTCGCGATAAGCATCTGCTCGCCACAAGTGATGGATGACTGCGGCTGAAAACATCGCCTCTACTGTACTGTTTTTTATGTTTCTGGATTCCACGATCCATCGGGTATGTGATGCTTGGCGTCGTCTTGGTTGGGAGGCAGGCATTACGCGTATCCAAGCACTGAGTATGCGATGATGCAGGAAAAGTTGACAGCAGTTTAAGGCTCTTTGCTAATGCTGTCACAATAGAAATGCAAGAAATTAAGCTTATTTTTAAAACATCCTGCAAAGTATTGTCATTGTGTCGACATTATGGAATGAAGTGCAAAAAAATATTGATACGTATCATGATCTTGAATAAGCTGCTTGTCCATTAGTACAACTTAAGGCGACCAATGATTAAATAAAAAAGGGAAAATAAGAACATTAAGTTCGGTCGACATATAACACGGACAGAATTTCAAAGATTATAGAATGTAAAATTCTTGAATTTCCAAACCTAAATTAGTTTAGTGTAGTACCCGATGCATACGAGGTGCGGCTAGAAAAAAATGGGACTGGTTTTCTGTGAGATAAACCGTGCGAGCCTCAAGGTCAAACGCCATATTGCCGAGTCGCCTGAATCCCCCCTCTACATTCCTGCCAGTTGGACGAGATTAGCTTGCTCAGTCGAGTCTAAGCCTTCGTTCATGTTGGACCGTGTGTATGACGCTCGTCGGAAAAATGGTAGGCGTCTTAATTGAGCAACGTGTCAACGTGAAATTTTAGTGAAGCTGGGTAAATCCGCAACAGAGATTTATTCTCTCTTACAACAAGTGTATAGGGAAGAATGTATGTTACGTACACGCATTTTTGAATGGTGTAAGCGTTTCAAAGAAGAGAGAGAAGACATTGAAGATGATCCGCGCCCAGGACGTCCTTCAACCTCGAAGACGGATGAAAACATCGAGAAAATAGGAAAAGTAATCCGTCAAGATCGCCGATTGAGTATCCGTGCAGTTGCCGAGATTGTGGGAATTGACAAAGAATCGGTTCGGCAAATATTACATGAAAATGTTAATATGAGAAAAGTGTGTTCCAAAATGGTGCCAAGAATCCTCACGCCGGAACAAAAGGAGTTACGGATGGGAATCTGTTCTGACATGTTAAAAAACATTAGGGAAGATCCTGAACTGTTGGAAAGAGTTATTACATGTGACGAATCATGGTTTTTTACCTATGACCCAGAAACTAAGCGACAATCAATGCACTGGAAGAGTCGAATTCACCACGAAAGAAGAAAGTTCGAATGTCCAAATCAAAATTCAAGGCCATGATGATTGTTTTTTTTTTTTTGACATCCATGGAATTCTGTATGTAAATTGGGTCCCTGAAGGTCAAACCGTGAATAAAGAATACTACCTTGGGGTTTTGGCCACCCTCCGTTAGCGAGTGCGAAGAAAGCGACCAGAATTGTGGAAGAACAAGTCGTGGATTCTTCATCAGGACAACGCCCCAGCCCACACTGCACTGGTGGTTAAGACATTTTTGGCCAAGCATGGGATCCCTGTGTTAGATCATCCACCCTACTCACCAGACCTAGCTCCATGTGATTTTTTATGTTCCCAAAAGTGAAGGAAGTGTTGAAGGGGACCAGATTCGAGACTGTGAAGCAAAAAGCGACGGAGACTATGAACATGCTAACAGAAAATGACTTCAAACACTGTTTTGAACAGTTGAAAATTCGAATGGAAAAGTGTAGGGATAGTGGAGGGGAGTATATTGAAGGTGATAAGGTAAAAGTTGTAAAGGAAACAAAATAAAAAGATTTACACTAAAAATCCCGTTTTTTTCTACCCGCACCTCGTATACCAAGCGTCTGATCATTATTGCAGAGAAGACGCATAGACGAATAGCGCGTTTTCCGACTGGTTGCAACAGTTACCGTTGTTTTCTGATAATTTGACGCACAGACAGCATAATATCTACCGAAATGTATTCAGTAATATGTGATTATATACCTATATTTCGACCTGAAAGGAATAAACTCCTTTTCCCACGAATATGTCTCATTCGCAACAACAAGATATGCAAGAAACCCGCTAGCGTATCTCAATGTTCTGAGGCGCCGCACACTGGATCGAGGAGATAGAACGGGGCCCGGCACGAGCCCCAAACACCGCGTACTGTTCGTCCCGACTGCGGTTTTGGGCGGTTTTCCGCAGCCGTCTGTGCGAATGCCGGGACGGTGCCAAAACTCTGCCTTATAAAAAGATACACTTATCACAAACAGAACATAGTTACATGTTTTACAGACAAATGGCAAAACTTCACTTCCACTATTAGTAATTAGTATGACCTGGCAGTAGATATGACTACTCACCTGATGAAGGTAGCGGAAGTTGCTGCCGAAAAGTTGTGGATAGAAGAACTTATACGCAGAATACTCGAGAAGATTTTTTGTCAACCGCACGCCGAGAAAAACTTAACTATCACACTTTCTATAGCTCTTTGAGATGTTCCAAAATTTCCCTTTATTGGTACATTGAGTGTCGAGACCTCAAGCCGTCAGTTGTCACAGGAAGAATACAATAGTCGAAATACTGCTTTCTTCACATTGGGGTTATATTTGATTTGAAGCCCATAGAATGTTTTTTAGGAAATCTTTCTATACCAGATGGAAATTTTCGGTTCTTAGATCTCCTTTCATATTCAAAGACGGGGAAAGTAAGACATAGGCCTACTCACTGGCCTTTTCTAAAAATTTGTTATTTATATGCACATTCTCCGCTGTTATCCATAGGCTAAACATTAATTTTGTTATTGAAAGATTCCTTCTCCACCCAACTGATTTACAATTACTTATAACGTCGGTAACAAAGTTAGGAGTTCGTCGTTTTTGTTGACTAAGAGGACTAAGTTATCTGCGAATTCCAGGTTATAAATTCTTCAGCCATTGATTTTAATTCTTTTTTCTGCTCGTTATAGCTCTGACACCGTCGTTTCCAGGACAGCTGAAAAAAGATCACATTGCTTAATACCTCTTTCAATACTTGGTTAGTTCTGACGCTGACGAAGATTGGAATTTGCCATCGATGTTATGAAACTCACTATTCCGGCGGTAAAGATGATGGAATTCCTCAAGCTCAAAAAATCGTACAATGTGTGATCCTATACAAAAGAAAAGGTCTTCCCTAAAATTAAAACTCTTCAGTACATAAGCAGATTCGTATCCGGAATTAAGTTTCTGAACTGCTTTATTATTATTAAACAGCTGAAACGTCATTCTAAAAAGACTTGAGAAACGCGTGAACCTCAATTTTAGAGATGTGAGAGGAAGAAGAAAGTAATATTATTCCAGCGTTCGCCAAGCATGGGAAATCTGCGTCGTACTTGTGCTGTGATTTCAGCTGTACAGAAAGAGCAATTACGAGTGCAAATAACTTCTTTTATCTCTTCTCGTGAGGTGAGTTATTAAAATAGTTCTTACTTAACAGTATAAAAATGGAGAAGATTTTTTCTAAGCGCGATTGAGATTTCAGGCATTATTTTTTGGGTTATGCTTCTAGCCATTACATTCCATAAAAGCGACGAAAGGTAAATTTGGCAGAGAGATAAATTTCTGCTTCTGTGGAAATAAGTTATCTTGAAATATTCTGCTTTTCTTTACTTCTGTCGTATTTCGGTCCAGTTTCAATATGCGACTCAGATGTATCGTTATTCTCGAGGTCTGTAGAATAGCGAAGTGAATTTTCGCAGAACAAAACTTGTCCTAGGCTTTAAAGAAGCGCTGAGTCTCACAAGCACAAAAAAATAAAAAATAAAATAATAAAAAATAAATAAATAAATAAATGAAAATAAAAAAAAATTTTACAGGTAAAATATAAATATTTCTTCTTTTAGCACTCAGTGGCAGAAAACCCCGTTACATTAGGCAAACGAATGTAAAATAAATGTAGGCATATCACATTCCTCAGAAGAAATCTCGAAGCGATAACGTTTAAATAAAAACAGAAATCAGTGTGAATATTTTGTAAACTTAGTTTTACAGAACTCATTAATCTTTTCTACCAAGGACTAATTTTCATATACGACAATAATGAATTAATACAACTGATGATACTATATTATTTTCAAGGTTTAGTATATCTTCTGAGTTAATTTAATCATTTCACAATATGTTACAAGAAGCAAGTACTTACTATGCCTAAATAAAAGAAAGAATGGTTATTGTTCGTTTAACTGTATTTCTTAATCTAACCATAAAAGTTTCATTTATTTTTTAGTGTATTAATTTCATTTTTTTGTAACAAATTGATTATATTTTGCAGCCACTAGTGTATTTCCTCATCCCATAAAAGTAGCATAATAAATATATTTTTCTTTACTCGAGTATATTTAAGCATCATTAAGTGGCAATAATTCTATAGTGTTTATCCAAAATTTGGCTCCATCTTATAGTATCTCACTGATCGTTTCATGTCTGTAAGTATTTGGTATAGTGTCACTGAACCAGATTGATGGCAGCGTTGGAATGGTAATGTGTCAGCTCCCGGTTGAGAGAAGTGACTTTGGCTAAAGTGGTTAAAAAAAAAAAAAAAAAGACACAATGGAAATGAATTTAAAAAAAGATGTAAATAAAGTATCAGTTGACGAAAACTTATGCCGTCAATATCAAGGATAGATAAGAGTTTTGCTGGAAAGGGTCGTTGATCGTGAGTAAATTTCGTTCGTTGGCCTTGTTATCTATTGTTGATATGAATGCTGGTGTTTTACAAACACATTCCGTATTTCCGTTAGTCATTGTATGAATTTCTCAACTCTTTCCAACGAAAGGGCAGCAATGGTGGAAAGAAATTAAACTATGAATACTATATTTTTCCAATCTAAGTTACGTTTTCATTCGATTTATACCTGTAACATCCCGTTTTCGATGACATCACGCAAAATAGTGGCGTCCTGGATAATCACTTCTCCTCTTGTTTTTCTGAAAATATTATCCATTGAGCCACTATTAATGTTTTTCTTACCGTACTAATAGTAAAATATACGCAAAGAAATAACATTAAAACTAAAAGTAGACATATGACTTTGGCTGACTGAGAACTAGTAGTAGCGCTAGGTAAAATCTTGTGATCTTATGACATGATAACAGAGATTCGATCTGCAGCGCATTCAGCCTCTGTCGTTAGCGCATCAACAAACATAACGTACGTTACGAATCATGCAACGTTTTATCGCACTCATAGAAACCGAACAAAGCTCGCAAAATGTTTTGACTGAATCAGAATTGTAAACAGTAACACTGAATTTTCATGACAAATGCCTTTACCACCTAATTGATAGACCACGCTGTGGAAATAATGGCACAAGGCACAAATTGAAATATGAAAATTCGCAGTGTTACTTGGCTGAACAAACTATGCAGCACCAGGAAGATTCAATGGGCTTCTTACCAGTATACCTAGGTTTTGGATAAAATTTCTAGTATACAAGACGATAAGATAAGATAACGTCTCCTGAAGAAGTTGAACAGTAAATCATTTCTCTATGGCACGTTTATTACTGGCCGCTAGCTTGACACGAAGAGCGCACACCCTGGCTTTGTATTCGGGAGGACGCGGGTTCGAATCCACGTCCTGGCATCCAGATTTGGGTTTTCCATTGTTTCCTCTAGTCATTCCAGGTGAATACCGGGATGCTTCTTCCAAAAGGCCATAGCCGAATTCCTTCCTGTTCCTTGCCCCCATCTCATCCCGCCTCTAAGGACCTCGACGTCGACGAGGCGTAAAGCCATAAGTAAAAAAAAAAAAAGAGTGCTCTCAGGTCTGGATCGTGGTAGTTCGATTATAGCTGCCATTCGTTGTAAATACTTCAAAAAATGTGATTAACATTGGCTAAGTATCCTATAATTATGATTTTAACGCTTCGCTCTGGCTTCCCATTCCGGAAGACGTGAGTTCCAACCCCCGTTTAGTCATCCAGATTTCAGTTTTCCATGGCTTCGCAAAATCACTTCAGTCGAATGGCGTGACGTTTCCATCAAAGGGCATGGCCGGTTTTCTTCGGATAATGTCGAAGGAGCGTAAAGCCATAAAAAAAAGGCTTCCTTTTCATTCTGTGCAAGAGAAATTGACGTATTAACTGACATATCTTCAACCTTGGGCTATGTTAGTATCAGATAAGAATGGTTTTGATGACAAGGTGTGACCATGTAATAGATCTAAATAATAGATTTCTAACTCCAGTCTTTTCTTAATTGCTTAAAATTAAAAAAATCAGTGAGCCCATATTTCTTCCAAGCCCTTACAAATATACACTCATATTTACACATAACGCTGAGCAACACACCAACACCCAGCACGGTGGGTAAAACGGTTAACGTTCTGGCCTCGCATTCGGGAGGACGCGGGTTCGAATCCCCGTCCGCGCATCCAGATTTGGATTTACCATGGTTTCCCCAAATCACTCCAGGTGAATGCCGGGATGCTTCCTTCAAAATGACCATGGTTGAATTCCCTCCAGTTCTTTGCACCCAGTCCCTTCCCGCCTCTAATGACCTTAGCCGTCGAAAAGGCGTAAAGCAATTAGTAAAAAAAAAAAACATAAATAAAAAAAATTTCCCTCCCAACATGCAAGTACCATTTAATAGACCCCAAACGTTTTTTATTAGTATTTTTCCTATACAATATAAAGCAAAAAAGTGTAATACAGTAGTTTCGGAAGCCTTTATTGTCTATTTGCTGAACAATCTTTCTCAATGTTCCCGGATGTATCCGTTTCTTTCAAAACGCGGTGAACTGTAGCTGCAAAAGAGATTAGAATCTCACTAAATGAATCTCACTATGAATCTCAGGGCTCTCTCCTTAGCCAGATATTTGTAACGTCATACAAATTCAAGGACATCAATCTAACACACTTTTTCCAATCATCGTCTTGCCAAATAAACGTGTACCAGTGAAACATTTCGTAATAAAAAGCTGTAAATAAGTTCTGCTCTCTTTGTAGTATTGCTCGTTTAATGAATGAGTTCACATTGCCTACCACCGAGTTGAGTTCACATTCTGCGTCCTTCAAATGCCCTCAGAAGCAAGGCGTAGAAAGTGAATAAATGATGGCAGCAGCCGAGTAATTAGGAGTCCCCATGAAAAAGCGCCGCCAAAAGTTGGGAGCGCCCAGTAAATATTTCAACTCGGCGTAGGAAAGTATACAACGGCCTCTTGTACAACTCCGACCACCGCATAAAAGCTAATTCGCTACACGAATTTAAAATTTCGTCTTCGATAAACTCCGACACAATATCATTCAAACGTTGGACTCAAACACCACGCTAAGAAATAAACTTTACGAACCAAACAATAAAGTCTTAAATATTTCTGACTGTAAACATGTCATAATTCTAGCCAATTTTAGTTTTTACAGCATCTGACCCAGTACTTTGGTAATTACTGAAAATTCCTTATGCACCTGGAGCCTAAAAGAAAAACATCAATGATAAAATAAAAATTTTTTTTATAATGTTCTGATCTTATCGAACGAGTTCGGCTTGTGAAAAATTTTACTGACTGTTAAGTTGCTGTAATTTAAAGGATTTTTTTTTAATTAGGGATTTTCGGGTCGTCTACAACCAGAAACCATGGAAAGCCGACATCAGAATGGCGGATTCGTTACCCTGTCTATTTATCGAATAGGCGTCGTCCTGAATCATAAGTCCTGACGCTATCGTTTACCCATCAGGCTCGATGAAGTTAATTTGACTGAATCGATTCTGAGCCACACGGTAAACACATTGTAACTAATAAACGAAGACAAACAGGTACAGTAAAATTACTAGATTTAAAATGGCAACAGCATTATATAAAAATGGGCGCCTTTGAATTATGATGTTGGTATAAACTCTTGTGTGTTCCGCTGACAGCAAGAATTACCGAAAACATCACTATAGACGAGAGCATATCAAGTACGTTTCTTCTAATTCAATATTCATACTTAAGCGTAAATAAACTATAACTGCAAATGTCGGCAATATGGAGGACGAGAACCTGTAGTGCTTTAGGTTACCGAGCAGAGATTAGCAACAGGGAGGGAATATTTTTTTTGTTTATGGATTTACACCTCATCGATGTCGAGATCATTAGATGCCGAAAAGGACTGGGAAAAAGGAACGGGAAGAAATTTGGCCATGACATTTTGAAGGAACCATCTCGGCATTCGCCTGGAGTGATTTGGGGAAACTATAGAAAAACCAAATCTGGAGGCTGGGACCGAGCGTGGTTGGTGAACGGTTAACGTTCTGCCCTCGCATTCTGGAGGGCATCCAGATTTGGGTTTTACATGGTTTCCCCAAATCACTCCAGGTGAACGCCGGGATGCTTTATTCAAAAGGCCATGGTCGAATTCCTCCCCATTCCTTGTCCCCAGTCCCATTCCGCCTATAATGACGTCGATGTCGACGAGGTGTAAAGCTATAAGTAAAAAAAGGATGGCCGGACGGGAATTTGAACCCGCGTCCTCCGAATGGAAAGTTACCGCTAGCCCATCACGATCGGTTACGGAGTGAGAATTAGCCACATCAGCAGGTTGGTTCGCCTCGACATCACTACCTCGTAGTTACTTTTTCTAGAGGCTTGTGTCACTGTGACAGAAGAGAATTTAATTACACCACTGCACATAGTTAGAAAAAGGTAATTTAAGGAATTAGTATCAGAAATTAAATTCTGTTGAAGACGCAGCTTCATTAAGACTTGTAGAAAAGTTTCAGATGTACAGCATTGCTTGAAATGATACCGTTTGAGTCTTTCTTCTTCATGAATTGTCAACGTATTTGGTTACTTCAAATGAAACTATCTACGGAGTTTAATATAGTTATGAAAACTTAGCTATTGTTCCAGCAGCTGAGTATTTGGTATTTTCGCCCTGTATTCCAAATCAAGTCCAGCCAATGACACGCGATACTGCAAATTTAGTACTCCATAAACTAGAGGCACAAGATAAGAAAAATACTTGCTTACGTATTTGCCTCATTTCAGAAAATAATTTGAAATTGAGAAAAAATGTAATTTATTAAAAACGTGCGTTAATACGGTTCCGATTAAACGGTTTTATAATGAGATGCACAGAAAATCTTTTATTCTCTACTACTTTTTTCATCCTTGAGAAATAATCAGAAAGAACCAGAATTCATGGTTAGTAATAATACATTCTCTGTAAAAATCTGTGAGTAGTTACTAGTTTAACTTAATCGATGTAAAGTCATACATTCAAAAGTAAATGTAGTGATACAGCAAAGAGACAAATGGATTTATAGCGAACTGTGCTGTGCCTAAACTATCTTAGGAAATTACCAAGTTCTCACAATGAGAAGTGAGGTATAAAAATCAAAACTTTTTTAATATCTGAGCAGCGAAGTTAGTAAGTCAGAGAGCACATAACGCAAGAAAACTGACACAAGAAAAACGGAACCTGGTCTTGATAAACGCAACTCTTCTTCTTCTTCTTCTTCTTCTTCCTTGCACTTATCCCGCAATTGCAGTTTCGGCACTTGTTCAGGATACGACGTTCTTGGCTGGATGGCTCGTCTCTGCGCCTGACACATCCCGGTGAGGACCGTTTCATTACGAACTCTAAGCGAAACGCGGGACTGTCTTTTGTGTGCGCTAAATGTATTAATGTTTGTGTAATTGTAGGTTATTAGGCTGGGAGTGGGGACCGTCCCAACATTCGCTTTGATGGTTGCCGAAAACCGCGTAAAAACCGTAATCAGAACTTCCGGTATGCAGGGACCAAGACTCGATCCTGCCGTGCAGTACCTTCTCGATTCAGTGAGCGGCGCCTTAGTGCAGTGAGTCTATCTGGAAGATATGCAGTTTTATGAAATGGACAATACAAATTGAAAAACTGAATGGTCTTAAAGATGGATAAGTGTTGGTTGACACTGGGGATATAACGGAGTTCCGGATCTGCATCCGCAAGTGCGGAACTTTCTCGTGAAATCCTACATCTGCAATTTTTAATGCGCATGTATAGCGGATGTTTTGTTTACATTGCAATATATATTATTCTTTTCTCTTTACACGATCTTGCAATAAATTCAGTAATGAACTGAACGGTGTTATTACCTTAGCGACGATTTTACAAGTTTGAAGTTGCATGTAAAGTAAGGCGGCCTATTCACGGTCAAACTTATAGGACATCCGTGTAGAACTACCGCAGAATGCGTTCACGCATTCATGCTACTGGAACAAAAAGTTCCCAGCAACCCTTTCCACTCGTACCTTTTGATTCCAGAGGACATTTTGTACTGTTTTCTCTTGTCAGACTATTGTAAATTACATGCGGAGATAATTAACTGAGGGAAATAAATATTCACATGCTGTTGTGAGTTCTGTTCCTCATTTTAACTGTGAAAAATGTTATGAAAGGAAAGCTACGTGGTTTGGTTCTGAACCCCTCCCCCTCCCCCCACGTAGCCCAGCGTAGACTTCTAGCCATCCCCTCCCCTCCTCCTGGACCGAGCCACGTAGTTTGTGCACGGTCCCTTGTAGGATATTCCTCCAATCATGATCCAACGCCGTAGCTTGTTGGACGGCAAGGACCCATGTTTATGGTATAGAAGTGAAATAACATCCAAAACTTCCTGCTTGTAGTCCTGTAACCCCTTTCACGGATCAACAAGAGCTCTTTATAGGACAATCAGATCATCGTAGGTCCTAAAGTTGGACTGTGAAAAACGCGGGTGGGTGTGGAGATGTACGGTGGCGTGTCCTTGTGCTTGAATTAATCGAACCGCGAACTCCGCAAAGTTCATAAGACAAAGATTGTGTTTTGGTGCGTGCTTATTTATGTAAATAATTTAATTAATAATTAATTTTTATATAACTGTCGGGTATACATCCTCTAAACCAAACAGATGCCATGGTTTATTTTACCATTCAATAACGTTCAAGAACTTAGGATTTTTTCTGAAACTGGATGTACCATATCACTCCATGACTATAC
Source organism: Vandiemenella viatica (assembly GCA_031002005.1). Lineage (NCBI taxonomy): Eukaryota > Metazoa > Arthropoda > Insecta > Orthoptera > Morabidae > Vandiemenella > Vandiemenella viatica. The sequence continues at coordinate 59,180,269 of JARYHS010012519.1, read as the reverse complement.
CTAATTATAGGTGACTGAATTTATAGAAATGTAGAACTGTAGACCAGTAGTGCGAAAATGCATTTTAAAACTCAGATTATTCTTTTATCACATAGGGGTTATGAACTGCAATTAGCTATGCAATTAACTGAGGTCAAAAGGTCATAACACCTGCTTAACATAAGCACTATTTTCATATTCATTAAATAAGAAGATTATTACATCGTTATTTTCGTTTACGACTAATTACTGTAGTGCGTGTATCAATTTGTTCGTTATCTCTCCTCCATATAACGTCACGTCAATATTTATTTTGTTTATTACATAATAACTAACAACCAACTATTGTAATGCAGGTGTCATACTCTCTCCATTCCGCCGCTCCAGCTCGTCTATATAATGTCTTTTCCTTACACGGTCCTGCTAAATCTGCAGTAATGCCCAGACAAGTGCTCCGGTTCACGTCCATGTACAAGTTAAGTGCAAGTGATAATAAACACCTAACTGTAGGACTAGCAAAGAAAAAAAAAATTACGTTGGTGCTTGAAAAAGTAAGACAGAACAAAGCTACGCCCTCGTGTGAAGAATGTGGCATGCTGAAGCTAATGTCGGATAAAGTGGCCTATTTTTAGTAATTAATTACGGGAACAGTTTTTTCATAAATCCGGATCCCTCTCTCCCCCCCCGTTACGTGAGATCGACCACGTAATTTTAGAGATATTTTTTTTTACTAGGTCTATTGTTCTTTAAAGGGTGGCAATCTGAAATAAAATATTGACGTGAGGTTTCCATCGACCCGCCACCACCTTGGTGAGATTATGCCAGATTCCCTCCTTCTTCCATTTGAGCTCACGTAATTAATGGACGCCCCTTTACGAGCAAACGAGCGTTCAACTTGGCGACCAAACATTCTCTTGCCAAACTATGTATGTATGCCGAATTTTGATTAGCATATAGATTCCTCCTTTTGTCTGAAGTTAATCAATATGGCAGAAATATGTCATTCATGCATAAAGATTAATATTTTTTCATCGAATCTGGTTAGCGTTTGGCAGTGGTTTTCAGGTAGACACATGTTCAGTCTCCTGTCAGATATAAAAAATTTCGGTTTTAGATGTTTTTTCGAAGTAAATACAGGCGGAATACCGGGACAGTTCGTCCATTAAAGCATGGCCGATTTCTTTGCCCAAAATCCTCTCGTTTTCGAAGAAACGGTGAGCTATAGCGAGAAAAGTAAAACTTATTATCGATTCTCTAAAAATATTTCTACCCTTGCTATTGTTTCAAAAATGGGAGATGTACATGGTCTAAAACAAAGCTATAGTGGAAGAATCGGTTTTGTATGACAACGAGCTATTTATCTGCGGTGCCGGCAACAATCATTTAATTAGCCATCACGTCATGCTATTCACTGTGGCGGGAAACTGACTTGCCAACAACTATCTTCATAATAGAAGCATTTAGTGTTCGGCATGTCAGACCTCACTACCAACGAGTAAACGTCGCCAGAAGTACAATTGGCGCGCTTGTGCTTTATATGTAGCAACCGCAACACACTGATACTTCATTTCGTTTTTTTCGTTTATTTTAAAGTCTTAATTAATTATTAAAATTGGAATAATCAATTAGCAGAAATTCAGTTATTTGAATATCATCCGTTGTTAAGGCAGCAAAGAATACAATTTGTATGCAAATACAAAATTGAAAAGTCATTCATATGCATACTGAATTCCCATCAAACTAAACAAACTTTGTAGCAAATATACCACGATTGACAAATTGCGCATGATTCTTCATTACTGAGAGGGAAATATACTCACATCTTAAACGATTTCTATTCTTAACTTTTGTGGCAGGGTTATAAACGCAGAAATCTCAGTTACGAAGCCTCTATGTATTGTCTCGAGGATGGGAAATACCAACCAGTCTGGTTCAAAATGTATACTCTCAATGTGGACTCTGAAAAAGTCCTTGTAAATTACCTATATATGTTGCCATATCTTATTTACATATCCTAGCCTCTCGCTCTTCTCCTCTCTTCATTAAAATATTACCTATTTAATTTCAATCACTATATTAAATCTACATATCTATGTTCTTAAAGCTTTATATTGATTAGTGTGTGTACGCAATATCACTTCTGTAGTATGATTATCTTACCATATCCCACCGTACAAGCTGGTCCTATTTTGGCATACTGGTATATTTCACCAATATATGTATCCATTTAAAGGTCAGATGCAGATGACGTTGGTTCTAAATCTTGTTTGCCTGATGTAGTCCTTATATTGAATGAAATTAATAAAAACGGAGTTTTGAATGCTATAGCCGAGTGGAATGAAGTGGACTACGAGTAAAACGGGAATTAAAGAATACGAAGTCAAAAATTTTGATGGCAAATATTTAAAACAAAACAATCATATTAAAAAAAATCACGACTTTCTGCAGACTGCACCCAAGCACAAATCAACCCAAACGCAACTATCTATTCGCTTTATAAAATTTTCGTTGATGAAAGTCGTGCCCAAATATTTTCATCTACTAATGGTCTGGTCAGAAAAGTAACCTGTGTTTCGTTTAAAATTAAACATAAAATATAAACATCTATGATCATATTTTTACGCAGTACTTTTTTAATGACGTACATTAACGACAAAGATCCTTTAAGTTTAAAATAAAATTTGAAATCTATTTGCCGCACAGTTATGAGAGAAGTGGAAGTGTATCCAGTTGTGGAAGAAAGTATTAAATAATTTGAGAAACAATCACAGACATTTAGAATCTTTTAAATATAGTTTCGAGAGGAAATGATTGTTATTTATTGACATCTACTTATAAATGGTGCAAATGTATCAGATGTAGCCACGGGTGGAGAATATAACACATCTGAAAACATTGAGAAATAAAAGATTTTTTTTCTCGTGGAATTTGGAAAAGGTGAATTTTTTATTTTATTTAACTCAGTTTTCCATATACAATATAGCTGTGCCCTTATTTCCATTATTTAACATGCATATATGTTATTTCTAATGTATTTAAAGTATTCGCTTCTATAATAATGAATGCAAGATAATTTAATTTATTTTCGATAGTAGACTACTTTACTGCCACTATTTCTACTATTATTGACAGAATGTGTACTATTGTTAATACTTCTATTACTTCTGTTATTACTGCTATTACTACTATTTATACTAAATGCCACTATTATTATTAACACTTCTATTACCACCATCAATTACTGCAACCACACTTTCATTCCTCTAGCTTTCCTCTATTTATAAAATTTGTGGAAGTCCATGTATCGCAATTTGGCGATAGCTGTAATACGGATAATCCAGCAGAAAATTTTTCATAGCGCCTTCGTGCATCTGCACAAAATCTGACTCCAGTGAATGGCGTGAAAGCCATTTTCTGCGTTCTTAACATAAATGCTGTGTGAACGGAAGTTTTGCCCAAGTAATGATGTAGTATAATCTTCACAGGTTTGCTTATGAGATCTTAGAACTGCCAACATTGTCACAACCTAATGAAGAAACCAGTTTTGTCGTTGAAACGCCGTGTTTAAATCAAGCCAGCCAGCTGTTAAATCGTGAAATCTGTATCGCACTATATCCCTAGGTGGCAAGGGCGTATCCAGGATCAGAACTAGAGGTGGGCAGGATTTGAACTAGGGTGGGCAACTCATTTTGGTTTCAGGAAGTGGGGTGGGGGACTGAAACATGACATTACAAAATCAAACTCAAACCTATTCAGGAAACTATTTTTATCATTGATTAATATAGTAACCTAATTACTTAATCTAAGGACCTACTATGTAGTTAATTAAGATCGTAAGTCAGTTAGTTTTTTATGTAAACATTAATTGTCTCGGATTGTCAATTTCAATAATTTTGTTTGTCAATATCTCATGGTGTTCTTTCACGAAATTTCGATGCACACTCGTCAGACATAATCCTGTCAATCTTTCTCTCCCAAAGTGCTCCTGAACTAGTTCTTCACTCGTCGAAGGGTACTGAGTGCACCTTAATTTTTCTTCTAGGGGGGGGGGGGCAGCAGCCCCCCTCTGCCCCTCGCTGGATACTCCCATGCTAGGTGGTAAACTCCAGTTTCTAGTGTAAAGAAAACTTTCGCAAGAATAAATTATATGACCTCAATGTTAAGCGGAAATGTCAATTTACGGACAGACCTAACAAATTAAATTGTTAAATACACTGAAGTGATTTGAAACCGTTGTTTGGGAGTTATGATGTTATTATGTCGATAACCAGGAATATAATATGTAGCAAATGAAACTTTGTAACAAATCAGAGTATTATCTTCACTTCCTGTGTTCATCTTTATAATCATCATGAAAGTTTAGTATTTAGCAACTATAACCCTATCTTCACAGTGTTATTTTTATTTACTTGTATTAAGTTATTTTACAGCAAATATTTTCTATCATTAATCAGAGTTTGGACGAAGTATCAGTAAGAAAAAATGTGAAAGTCGATCAATTTATGATCGTAGCAACTCTCAGAGATAAAACTCCTTTCCTAAGACATTGTACTGCGGATATATCTGGCATGACCTACACATCTACCCTAAGGAGTTAGTGTTCCCAACACGTTTAATGGGCCCGCTGAGTGGAGGCGTTCGACTTCCAGGAAATTTACTAGGCGAAATCAGTATTTTTGTCAACCTTCTAATCTATATATATACATACACATAAATCGACGTGTGTGCCCCTTTAAATCACTTTGTAGCCACAACTACCCTGCGCAAACCACTAGTATTTGCTAGTGTTTGTGTGTAGTAGTATCCCGAGACAATGTGGAGAAATGGAGGTTGAAAGTGGTCTATGTAGGGCAGTTTTATATTTTCACCAAAGTGCTCTAAAATCTTGGAATCTTCTAGAATGAATTAAAATATTCTCGAATGTACTAGAATGTTCTAGCATATTCTTGAATGAACTGGAACATTCTAGAATATGACACATTTTTCTGCATTTTAAGCTTCCTCTCTCCTTCGATATCGGCCATCTAAGGACCACGAAAAGTAATCCTGCGCATTTATTTCCTGACTTCCAATATTTCTTCATCCTTTCACTTTGCTGTTACCTCCTTTCTTCGTTCGGTCCATAAGTTATTACATTTCCTCTTCTCCTTCTCCTGGAAACCCTTTAAATTTTGGATCAATCTCCTGAAAGTTGCTCAATCTTGTATTATATCTTCTGTTATTCCGAGCTCAGTCATATCTTTCTTTACACCATGGATCTACTGGTTGCCCTTCTTACTCTTGTAAACATAGTTGAAATTTTTTTTTTGTAAGTCTGACGTAATCCACTCTCATTATGTGACAAAAAAAGCTGATTCTCCTCTTTCTGATCGTGTCTGACATCCTTTCAATTTCTTCTGCATTTTCAGATATTAACAAATATAATTTATTTGCAACATATATAGCGTGTGAACCGATTTTGAGGGGATTTTCACTGGCGAGTTGCTGATTTTGGAGGAACTTAACTAGGCTACTTTTACCCTGCAAATATTTAAGGTTCTGTGAAAAAAACATGAAAACCTTAAAAACTTTTAACAACCACGAACGAGGTCGTGATCACCAGCTAGTAGCGAAATATGGATGGTCTAGCCTGGAATTAAACCATGGTCCTCCTATTACCGTACCCGAACACCACCACTCATCCATCATGTTCGTGGTGGGTGAGCGGCAAAGCTTTGACCTGGCATTCAGAAAGACGCGGGTTCAAATCCCCATTCAGGCATCCAGATTTGGGTTTTTCCCAAATCACTCGAGGGGAATGGTTCCTTCAAAAGGCCATGGCCGGATTCCTTACCGTTCCTTGCCCCATTCCTTTTTTTGTCTCTGAAGAATTCGATGTCGATGAAGCGTAATACTCCCCCCCGCTAAACCAAAAACGTTCGATTCGTACATAAGCAGCGAAAGTGAAAGTGGAAGTAAATTAATTGGTTGCCAGCGTAGAGGATAGCGTGCTTGCCTCGCGTTGCAGGGGTCGTCAGTTTGAGTCCGGCCTTGGACATGGGTGGTTTTATTTAAGTTTTGTGTTTGTCTTGTGTCATCTGTAGCATGCTGAGTCTAATATACACTGAGTGCATCCATAAATAATTGCCAACTACAAAATTACATAGCCAAACGCCATTATTTAATAAAACATTGAACATAATCTTCTGACTTCCTCAGCATTTCTCTGGAGCAATTCCATCTAGACTGGTGAGTGGGAGGTTGACGCCCTTGTCTCACATTCGGAAGGACGCGGTTTCGATTCCCGGTCCGACACTCCACGCCGGTACAGTTATTTCAAAAGGACATGACCGAATTGCTTCCGGTTGCTTCTTATAAATACTCTTCCATCTTTAATGATCCCACCCTCCCCAAAGCGACGAAGAGGAAAACTCAGACAAGAAATAAAAGTTCCCGCCATTCTTCTCCCGAATGACCTTCAAAACTCAAGTTATACCCTTCGGAAGTTATTTATATCACGTGCATTTCTAATTACTAAGCACAAAAACGTCGGCTTCCCTGCTAGCGATGTAATGTTTCCTACGAAAAAATTAGAAGCATCGTGCCCGCAGGCTTAATATACTGTTTCTCTGAAGTAAAGCTTGTTGATCAATGGTTGTGCGGTACGAAAGTAATGGCCTCTTTCAGAAAGCTTTGCCAGCCAGCTATAGAAGAGGCGCCACATAAATTGCCGCAATTTTCAAATAGTTAACGCGCCTTGTGGGCCAGCAGTTTGAAGTCCTGATTAATGCTTTTATAATAACGGCCAGACGGCAATTAGCGTAAAGACTTCAGCGCCTTGGGTCATTAATTAACACAAGATTTATTAGTAGCTCCGCGCTTCCTTATCCCGAGTTCGCTGTGTAGCTTATTACTGCGAAATGAACAATGGAAAGTTGTTGTACTCTTTGATGCGGTCTTCTCCATTGTGGACTAAATGGATTTAATATTTCTTACTATGCTTCGCTTTCTGTTGTGTGAAAGAGATTAATAACCTGATGTGTTCACTTTTATGGATATTCAGTTTGAAACCAAACGCTATTGTTACTGGAACATCCAATTACCATCCTACTCTTAAGGAGAATGTTACCACCGATTTCCGTTTAAATTTAAGAAATCCTTATTAGTAAAACTTCCCTGGGTGTCATCTGCAATGGCCCAATGCTATTGATTTCGATCAGACAATAGTTTCGTGTGAAATTTAGAGGGCCTTTCTCCTTTAATGCTAGGTTTGCATACAATATGATAGAATTTCATTATTTTCATTGTCTTTAGATGACAAAACCATCAAACCATAGGAATTTTATCAAAATGTAATTTTTTTTTATAAATTTGCGTCGGATGATCACTTATCTTAGAAAAAAACAACAACATATCATTGATTAATAATTTATAATTAACTTTTAAATAAATTTAATTAATAAATTTATAATTAATGATTTAATATATGATTTAGACTTTAATTTTCTTAATAGTTGCATAAATATTAGAAGTGTTGCCGTATGTTATAAAACATATTCGAAGTAATTTTTATGCTTAGTAATTTTTATGTGTATGATATTATTATCTCTGAAGAAACTATACTGGTATGGTTCTGTTGAGGAGTGAATCTGATTTAAATATTCCATATAGGGAAAGGTAGCTACCGTGTCCTCTTTCACATAAGCTTCCTAATATTCTGAAAGAGTAGTAGAACCTTTCATTACTTCAGAATAATAATAATAATAAACTTTGTACTCATTGGATCTAGACCTCAATTATTACCATTAATGGATCATTGGACTTTGTGCTAATATCTGAATTAGAAGATAAATTTTGGGTTATTTAATTGACAATTAGTGGAGACATTAACAGAAATTTATAGTGAAAGCTTGACGACACGAACAATAAATCTGACTCTCTTGATTCGATAAGAGTGTACTTACATTTAAGTAAGGGCTATGAAATTAAAAGGTACAAAAATAAACTGACACAAATCGCTTCTTGAGATGATTTAAGTCATATCCTATTGCTCCACAAAACATGATGGCAGGAGCCATGCTGGAATTTCACTCCACAACGTTGGCAGGATTCGTCTTCGCCTTTCAGCGCCTTCATACGCAAATAAGGTTGTCATCCGTCATCAGGCAAAACTTCGATTCAATAAACTAACTATTTGTAATTATAAATAAATAAGGTAATAAGAGTTAAAATTAATATACAGATTATCTCTTTTACATATACAAATTAAAAACACAAGTTACAGAGCAACTGACGTTGTAAATAAACCACACCAGATGGTAATATATCACTTCTTAATTATCATGGTATCATATGAAAATATCTTGAGGAAGTCGTTTATCAACTTAATTTGTCTCACTCAGCTAAATAAGACTGAAGCTTGTTGCATTATAAAATGATTGATAAATGCGACATATAGATCCTGTTTCGTATAAACTAGAGTTGGACATCGTTCCGACAGGCGACGCAAGTTGGGCGAGGGAAGTGTTGGGGACTTGCAGGTCCCGACGTGCCGAAACTGCTTTTCTGGTTGCTTAACGACGTCGTAAAATTTTATGGTCTAATAAGCGACCGTATATAAAAACCATTCGCACACTGGCGAATGAAGCTTCACGGCGTTATAAACAATTAAAACGAAGGACTTTCGTGTTTAAAATGCTGAAGGAATATTTATTTCCAAACCCTGCGGATAAATTTTTACCACCCTCACCTTTAATATTTACGGTCTTTGCAAATCCCATTTTTGTAGCCTCGTAACGTGGATCAGCTTTTGAAAATCATAATCAGCTCATTCTGTAACCGACGGTCGGCTGGCACAAACACCTCTACCAGCTACATCTGCATATGAAGCGAAATGAAAGCTGCTTATATAGCTCTAGAACAAGAATTTTGAGAGTCACATAACGACATCGGATCCGACAAGATAAAAAGGAGAGTGCTGGATATTTTGCATTGCATCAGAATCTAAAATTTCAATACCATTTTTAACAATTCATTTTCAGAGAAAATTCAATTACTTAAACTGATAACGGGTTAGTAGACTCACCGTTTTATGGTATTTTGGAACTTCTATTATAACATACAATATTTTTTATCTTTCGATATTCTTCTTGCGGGCGTAGGTTGTTGTCATATAGGATATTTACCCCTCTATGGGGATGTCTGGGCTGGTTTCCCGTTGCCTTCCCCAGCGTCACATTGTTCATACGTATTATTGTAGTGTTGATGACTGTGATAGTGTGTATGTTCAGTGTAGAATGATGTTTGTGCTGTGCATGAGAGGTGAAAGGAGGGAGAAGGTGAACACCGAGCGTGGGGGGTGAAGTGCTAACGTTCTGGCCTCGCATTCGGGAGGACGTGGGTTCGAATCCCCGCCCTAGCATCCAGATTTGGGTTTTCCATGGTTTCCCCAAATCACTCCAGGCGAATTCCGGGAGGCTGCCTTCAAAATTGCTATGGTTGAATTCCTTCCCCTTCCTTTTCCCCAGTCTCATCCCGCCTCTAATGACCTTGGCCGTCGACGAGGCGTAAAGCAATAAGATTAAAAACAAAAAAAGAAAAAAAGGTGAACACGGTGTTCGTCCATTCAGGCCTACTCTTCAGCAAAATACCTGAGGGCCGCCAAGCTTAAATAATACCGTGTACCCTCGCTCCATAAGAATTGTGCAGAAGTTATTTAACTCAAGACTTAAGTGCACAATATGGTAATTACACATTATGTACCACCATCCCTCCTACGCTGCCGGCGAAGACCTCATGACGGAAATTTCTTCTACCACCAGCATTCGAACACACTAACTCCGTGTCAGGCGCACAGACACGATCACGATGCCGCCATTAATAGAATGAGACAACGGCTGGGCTGTCTTTCAATAGATACACAAGACAACAGAATTGAAATATTATTCCGATTTAAAATAAAATCCCTTTAAAATGAGCTATTTTTTCAATGTATTCAATACTATAGGAGTTCCCGGCGTTGCCCAGTATAGTTGGCGTAGATTTACCCGTACCCTATTTTTATCCCCACAAAACATTTGTACAAAGTTCAGAAAATTCGCGCCAACTTTTTTCGCAATTAAAGCAAACCTAGATTCACCCGCCTCCTACCAAGAAACGGGTGGGTTGAAGTTTATTTGCACGTACACTATATTGATTCGTCCGATAAGATTCATGTATATCATGCTTCGTTAATTTGGTTAAGAAATTGCATTACTACATTACTGAACAACGCTAGATTATGTTAGAAACTTACATTTAATTCAATTGCGAAGTGAATGGATATACTTTTTGCTCAAAAGCCAGATTCTTCAAATCTGCAGATTCAGCCTTTTATACAAATATCAAAAGTGAATCCGGAATAATATTATTGCAAACAGAAGATTAATGCTGAAGGCCAGAGATATTGTCCAGAGATCGTGCTTAGAGAAAATATCGTTTTTACGGCTATCTATGGCATTTATAAATTGAAGTATCCCGAATTAAAGGAAAAAATACTTCGTGTTATGTTTAGTGTACAAAGTAGTAATTATTGTAAAGTTATCTTATTCCCTTCATTAAAAGCTATGGTCAGAGACATTGTGTTGTGTGTTTCATGCGAAGTATACAACATCTAATCCTTCTATCTTTGGGATTTGCCATCAAACGTTTAGAATTTCATTCAATGCACCTACTAAGCTTTAAAACGGTAAAAACTCTATCGAAATCTGCTCCGTAATTTCCCAGATTTTATACGACCAATATGTCCGATTTTCGTTTTATAGATAAAAATTGAAATAACTAAAAATCTTAGAATTATCTGCACCTACAGTTCAATGCAGAGGAACAAAAGGTAAGTTTATAAATAAAAATATTTTGAGAGTGACTGGTTGTAATAATGCAAATGTCACTTCGCTCCAAGTAATGTTAAACTTTTTATTTTTTAACTACATGCACATCTTCTGCATTCTATCTTCTCGTTTTGCCTCTCCGCATATATAGGCTATTTAGTTTTGGGTTTCAGGCAGGTATAACGGCAAAAATTTGGATTAGTATTCCTGTTTCAAAACAGAAATAAAAGCTATCTCAGCAAAGAAATCTTACAAAATTATATCAGTAAGTGATAGTTTTTCATTTTAGCGTGTTTTATTTTTACAATTTGTTTATTCGGTCTAGGCTCTGCCGTGCTTTTCTTTGGCGTCCTGTTTTCTTTTCTATATTTCCATGCATTTTAACATTTCTTAGGTGATGACAACGACCATACCATGTTAGACACTTTGCTCCATTCCTATCAGTTTTGGTTGCACCGAAATTTATTCAGTTACATGCTTTATCCAGGATCAAGTGTAATCACTATTGAATTTTTATAACGTTGACTGTACCTTCTGCTTGATCTCCCAGTTTTCTCGAACGAAAATAAAGTCAGTTCACGTTTCTATCATATAAGTATAATATTTTTTTCGTTTAGATTCAAATTATTGTTATTACCACCTTAAATGAGGTAATATTTCTCTTCTTAAGAAAACAAAAGACGCAAAAACACTTAAATATACTGAAGTCCAGATTTGTTTTATTCACCCACAGTTCAAGCGATTGCAGGAATTAAATTTCTCGTTTTTAATATCCAATGGATTGATTAAATCATTTCGCCTATAATATGTCAGACGCTGACAAATCAACTCAGTATTGAATAAGCGTCCAGCAATATGCACGTCCAGGATGTTGGCTTAAAAGCTAAACGCGATTAGCTGTAGAAATTTACTGCACTATAGCCTGATTAATAACGTGTTTCCCGCCCAACAATGATGCATAATTAGTGCCCGTTTCTCTCTGTTCGAATCTGACGATCTCTCCTCATCCTCATCACCTCACATGCTTCGCCAATCAGTTTCCATCACGTTAGCTTTGTAATTCCTGATTGCCTTCGCGCTGTGGCGTGCTTTGTTCCGCCTCGAGTGATCCAGACGTGATGAAATTAACAAACTTCTCTCTATTTCGACAGCAGACAAGTATTAGCATTAGATTTCTGGCAGACATGTGAAGTATTTTTATTGTTTACCGAATATTCATAAAACGCAAAGAATGTTTATACGATATACTATGTAGAATTGCTGTTGAAAGTATTAAATGACAATTCTGTAGTCACTATTTATTTTCGAGTAATATTTACAGAATTAACACGTGGAAAGTCGAAAATAATAATCTTTGTACGTTTTGGGTACTCAAGCAGTACCAGTCAGGTTGTATTTTTATCAAAGAAGGGAACTGAACCTCATAATAAGGGTAACATCCCATTAAAAGTGTCCAGTAAAATCCAAAGTAAATTCAGTTGCTAATTTAGTTTATTTTTGTTCTAACGAAAAAGGATAAAAGCAATGGTGTCGAAGGGTTGAAGAGCCGTGGAATCAATATGTATGGCACCAAATAATTGCAAATTTTTAGATATACCAAAATTTTATTGCAAATATAGCATAAACTGATTGTAGACGCCTATATTTAACTTCAGGGGCGCATATAAATGAATAGGTAAAACAGTGATGATTAGAGAAGTTAGAACACTATCACAAAAACTAGTTACAGAGGTACTCATAAAATAGATATGTAAATAGACCACTGCATCTGAAAATGTAGATCTGAAGTTCATTAACGCGGTTTCACTGTTACCACCTTAACAAATATACAAGGACTTACCGCTACTTTAATCAGAAGCAAATACTTACTTCTGCAAGTCATAGTGAACATAGCTCCGCAAGAAATGAGAGGAAAGGAAGTAAGAGCAGAGTACGTATAAAAGATTTTTCTGTTTCCACAGCCGTCATACTGGTGTAAATATCTTCACGAGGTTAACGCTGTGTCACAATGCTCCTGCTTCTTCCCGACGTTTCGACAAAGCCTGAGACTCTTCAGGCGACTAGCCTCCTGCTGAGATTGTTAAAGCTGACGAGTAACTTTTCTCCAGTAATCTGCCATCGATACTTTTAAAATCACGTGTGCTAACCCGGGCCAGTGCTGCCAATTTAGCATTTTTATGACTAAATTTAGCATACTTTTAGTTGATTTAGCATGCAAAAATTCAATTTAGCATTTAGCATATTTTTAGAATTTTTTTCCTAATAAGTCAACGATTTTCTTGGAGTGATAAAATTTTAAAATATTTTTCATTTATTTATCATAATAATCTATCAAAAGGAATTGTTATTAATTATTGTTAATTTGAAGTTCATTGTTTCATACATTTTACAAGTGTAAAGAAAGAATCTCCATGAAGGGATTTAACAAGAAATTTAACAAGCTTAAATAATTCAGTTGTTACAATACATTAAACACGTATTTTTTATTCTTATTTCTAATTTTAAAAAAAACTTATTTAATTTTTGTTTCAGGTAATTATCAAGATAAAATTTACATATAACGATATGTGTGTTACAGACGCAAGGGAGTTAATACTTTCTGCTCTTTTCATTGGACGATACATAGATAAGTTTTGTAGGATGAAATGCTGATAGAATTGTTTTTCAGTAGTGTTAGAAATGATAAAACGTTAAGTCTTTTTTTTTCGATAGATTTTTTTATTTGGTTTACGATACGATTTTTGGTAAGCTCGTAGAGGGTAAAAGTGGTAGATATATTTATGGTAAGTATTGCGTTTAGTAGATAGCCTAATCCCGTTTTTTTTTTTTTTTTTTTTTTTTTTTTTTTTTTTTTTTTTTTTTTTTTTTTTTTGTGGCAGAGTTTTCATCCTGTGAGGTTAGTAAATGTTTCATATGTTACTAGGTAGAAATAACATTTGATAGAATTGTTTATTGGTATACTTATTTTTTGGTAAGATTTCATTGTGATAGAAAGAAGTATTGATAGGTAGTCATGTTTTGGTAGACTCATTAATGGCAGACATTTTCCAGGACGCATGTTGATGTGCCCTTTAATTTGTTGACTTTTTCAACAATTTCCGGACACCTCTGCATATTTTTGTCAATTTTCTAAACGTACATTTGGCATAAAATATTTTTTTAGAGTTGGCAGCAGTGCCTCTGGCTGATCTTTGTATCTCTGTACTCTTTGATTTTCTCATCAAATGTAGAGAAACCTTGAATTATTCCCATCTGATTCAGCATCTTTAAAAAAATAATAAAAAAAAATCTGTGACAATAACTGTTTTTTCAGTAATGACGATTTCCAGAAATGGTTCACTTATATTAGAGTCAAGTTAAGGTCTAGAAATCGATGCTGGCAATTATTAATGAAAGTTTACAGGGAAAAGTCCAAAATAGGAGTTTGTTAAGGAGAAGCATTAACAGGTGATTATTCAAAACTTAAAATTTGAATAAAATGAAATATTTTTCAAATGGCTTGATTTAGTATGTTTACATTAATTGGAAATTGAATGGAAATAACTTGCATGTTATAATCAATATTTCAAAAAATCGACGACAAAATGTTTAGTAACATTAAATAGCGAACTACATCATGAGGAATGTATAAAACATTATTATTTTTAACTGCTCATCGTTAAAAGCTTAAGAAACGATAACGTAAGAAGAGAAGTTGATTAAAATTTCTGCATAAATATATTCTTAAAAAGAATGAATTTACATCAATTTTAAAACAGAAGACACGGAATTCTTCTTAGCAGTAAGATGACGATATGTCCCTTTGATAGCCACTGCAACATAACAAGGAATGTAAGGATAAAATATTACGTTTGTTACAATAGCGTAAACAGACAGTCAGTTGGAATGTCGTCCAGAGGAATGGACATCTATAATGGTGATATTCAGCTATCACAGGTTAGCCAACCCACTTCTAGGGAAGTCGGCAATAAAGTTGTAGAGAAGAGCGTCTATTCTTTCTCAGAATCGGCAGTCTCCACAATGGAGGTAACTAGTTTCCAGTAACCGGATGCTTATTTTTTTTTTTTTTTTTTTTTTTTTTTTACTTATGTCTCATCGTCCGCTAAGGTCATTAGAGGCGGGATGGGACTGGGACAAGGAACGGGAAGGAATTCGGCAATGGATTTTTTGAAAGAAGCATCCCGGCATTCGGCTGGAGTGATTTGGGGAAACCATGGAAAACCCAAATCTGGATGCCTGGACGGGGATTCGAATCCGCGTCCTCCCGAATGCGAGGCCAGAACGTTAATCGTTCACCTGCCACGCTCGGTCTCAATCTTCAATCAGCAATGCTGCTAACTTGTTCATTTTGATTATTTATTGAATAAAACCTTTTTTTAAAAAAAAAAAAATCCTTTTCTCGACACTTGTAAGCTAGTGGTCGTCTGTTCAATGGTAGTAAAAATGAAGTATTCTGGGATAGAGAAAATCATTCATTCCATCCGGTAGGGATTTGCTGCTAGCTGAGTTGTATCTGATGCTTCAATAAAAGTTTTACCAATAGCCTAAAGCTAAATTATTTTTTTCCTAAGTCTTGAACAAACGTTCACGGCGCTATTAAAACTGTGTAACATTTAGTTTGTAATGTAACACGAAAGTTAAATGTTGTTAAATGCCATTAAATAAAGTAGTATATGCAAACAAAGGTGCAGAACAGAATAATTTCATCCTGGTAAGAAACAGTAATCAGAAACAGAACGTACAGACAGATATTTATTTATTTATTTATTTTCCATATGCAACATAGCCCAGCACCTAGTATCTAATCTGGGCCCTTATTTCCACTCTTTTACATTTACATATATTTGTATCTTATATATATATTTATAATATATTAACATATAAACATGAATGAAAGAAAATTTTGATTCGATTTCCAATAACTATTACATCTACTGCTATTAAACAGAATGGGTACCACACCACTACTAAATCTACTACTACTATTATTGCCCCTAATATTACTACTATCATTACTATTACTACTACTAATACCATTACTACTACTACTAATACTACTATTACCACCACCAATTGTCACAGCCGCACTTCGGTCCACTATTGTTCATTTTTCTTGGTGTTGTGTGCGCTCCAAAGGCAGAGTCCCCTGGAACCGGCAGCAAAGTCAGCCGCCCAGGCCATCAAGAGTTGACCTCCTGGAATACCAAGACGGCCCCAGTTGTCGCTCAGAAGACGGCCTCTCTGGAGCACACTGAAGTTCCTCCGACGATTGATGTTGCTCATTGTCGTAGGATATCTTCCGTCAATCCGGTGTAATTGTGTTCTCCTCTTCTGCTATGTGTGGCCTTTGATTTCGCTCGGCATTTTTCCTTTTTATAAATTTCTCCTTCCAAAATTTTGAGGCTAGATCAGCTGCCTCGTCCAGCAAATGCCACAAACTTTCGTCGCGCAGTATGTCAAATATTCTCCTACCTTGCAGCCGAGCTTGTTGGTGTTCTCTCAAACTGGCTGTTGTTTCACACTCCCATACCACGTGCTCCGGCGTACTCTCTTCACCACATTCGCACCTGTCTGAGTCACCAATATTTCGACTTCGGAGCCAGCTATTGTATGGCCCGTGACCTGTAATGTAGTGTACCAATCCGGGAGAGGGTTGAAGGTACTTCTACTTTAACCTCTCCTCTACGGATGGGAACATATCATATGCTCTTCGACCTGTTTCACTGTTGTTCCATTCTTGTTGCCATTCTGCCAATAGAAGCTTCCGAATTTGCGTCTCCGATGTTGCTTCGCTGCCTACAATTTCTGCTACCTTATCTTGTTTCCCTTTTCTGAGCCAGTATATGGCACCCCGTTTCCTTACTTCAAGGTCCAGTGGCCATACACCAATGGCAACGGTTAATGAATTTGTTGCCACGGTTCTGTATGCTCCTGTCAATCTTAAAACAGACAGATAGCAGGCTATACCGTCAGGGGCGTTTTCACCCTGGGGAACAGACAATCATTAGGGAGAGAACAATGTCGAGAGGAGAGATTAGCGGCCTGTAAGGAGTCGAGAAGTGATTTCAATGGGAGGCGTGATGTATTACGGGAGATAAGAATGCAAATTCTAAGAGTCGAGTGGAATTTGTAAATTTTCTTTAACAGAAAGATCTGTAACAGTTGCTGCATCCAAAAGGTGTATATATCAAGTTAAATTTCGACAGAAGTGAGAGTCACATTTCGGCCAGTAACATGGGTATATTTTTTTTAAATTTAATTTGTTTGCGGTGGAGCGAACACTCTGGTAACAATTTGCCTACACACAAAATTTTCCCCTTTCTTATATACACCTACTTTCGCCCTCTACGAATTTCAACTGCAAATTATCTCAACGTTTTTGGTAAATTTTTCATTATTTCTCTTGGTTAATTATTCCAATCTCTGAGCACCTTACCTACGAAAGAAAAATTTCCCACACCTTATGCCTGAATCCCAGTGCCAGCTTGTGGTCATGGTCATCTTTTCCGTTCCATACACCTCTCTTAATTCGTCCACTAATATCTTACCGAGCCTCATCATCAATATACGCCTTATACATTACCACCACACTCTTCACCCTCCTGCTGTCTCCCAATGAATCCCATATCATCCGACTGTGTTGTGCGATTATTTCCCAAGACAAATTGAACAGCCCTTCTGCCGAGCGTGGTGGATGAGCGGTTAACGCTCTGGCCTCGTTTCCGGGAGGACGCCGTTTCGAATCCCCGTCCGGGCATCCAGATTTGGGTATTCCATTGTTTCCCAAAATCACTCCAGCCGAAAACCGGAATGCTTCCTTCTAAAGGGCTGAATTCCTTACTGTTCCTTGCCCTCGTCCCTTCCAACCTCTAATGACCTCGACATCGACGAGGTGTAAAGCCATAAAGGGAAAAAAAGGAATCTATCATATGAAGAGAATTAAGGGAAGACTGTTAACCTATCAGAAAAGATTCTTGCTGGATGAGCCCACTAATATGAAACATTTATATTTCATATTGAATCATGAGCCCTCGGCGGTTTCGCAAAGTAATTGGTAAAGTCCAACAGCAGACACGGTAGCCACATGTGTGCGATATTTGCTGCTACGAGAAAAGTTCAGTACCTGGGATCTTTATGCCGGGCTTGTATCGTGATAAAGAGAGAGCACGTTTTGTCTCTTGGTTTCCATCAGCATAGCGTAGCACTTCAGATACACTCTCTACAACAATTAAACAGAATGTTAGGAAATGTTCCTTCGAAAACATTTCTGCACATCGTCCAGACAGATTAAGAACCACTATTTATATTGCTAAATATTGAGTACTAGCTCGTACCCGCGACTTCGTACCCGTGGATTAAGAAATTTTTGCCAGAACTGAATATAGAAAGTAGTTGGTAGCGTAGGATTTGACCCAAACAACACCGAGTTGGCATAATATGACAGGAAAGCTATCACTATATCATTCTACCGTCGAACCAGTATCTTGAAGAGAACCAGTTTCCAACATATTTCTGTCACCATTCGATAAGGTCTCAAAATTTCGTGACTACAACTATTAAACATAACGGAGAAAATGTCCTGTGCCCTTCATACAGATTTTCTTGTCACATTCCATCAACATCGATATAGCCATTTGGTCGTCAAAACGTAACAAAAAGACAGACACTTACATCCGTATTTATAGTATTATTACTGCGGTTCACACACATACAAACACACACACACTCTCTCTCTCTCTGACTGCGAATAACACCTGAAGAATCATTATAACGTAAAAAGTGTACACCTAAAGCATTGCAAGACTACCTACGATTTTCCTCGCATTGCATCCCTAACTTTGTGATATCTACAGTTTAACATTCAATCCGAATAACCTACGGCCCAGGCGTGACTCTTACGATCAAAAACAATTTTTAAAAATCTTAGCCTCCACGGAGATTTGAACCGGAGACCACGACCCAAACATTCGTAAGCCAGCGCTTTAACCACTGAGCTGTCTGACCGATACACGGAAAAAAAGCAGTATGCAGACGTCCATATCCAACGCGTCTGTCTATCGCCATTCAGTAGTATTTCGAAATTATGAGACAACATGTATTATTTATACAGATAATTTTTCAACCAAATGTAGACAGTATTTTTCTCCTTGCTTCAAAGCATAAGAGTGCAAAGTTTCATCGAGATAGGATGAAAACTGTGGATTTGTATGAAGAACAAACAAACAAACATACATACATTCATCTTTATATATATAGATTATCAAGTAGCCTATTTAAAAGGACGTGTTCAAACAACATTTAATAACATAGCCCAGTCAATAAAGGGCCAAAAACAGTGAATGTCGGAACTTTCTCTGGTAAAGCTGAATTTTCTCCCAGTAGTAGATCACTATTAGAGAGACATTTTTTCAAAAGTCCCCGAAAATTCCAATGGAGCTTCCCCCCCTACCCCCCCTTTAAGTTTAAAATGTAGAGTTTTACGCAATCGCATATAACTTTTTAACCAAAAGTTTATTAAGGTTATATTACTTACAGTTTTATTCCCTGATAAATATTCTACAACTTTTATAATAACATAATTTATGATATGTGCAGCAGTTTTCCCGTAAATTAACGAAATGTTGTAAAAAAACAATATTTTTTTGCCACCTATCTACGTTTTTGCAAAACCATATTTTTATTCGTCACCAAATGAAAAAATGCTTCGAATGAAAGTTGTAGCTCATATATTCCTGAGTACATCGGTGTATAAACATATACAGTTATGTGTATTACTCTACTAGTAACATAGAAAACAGTAGCTGGGTTTTGAGCGCGTGAGCGCCCGGGAGTCGGCGGGCAGCGTGAGCCGGCCGCGCCCGTTGTGTAAGAGGAAGAATAAAGGTGCTATAATTTCCAGAAATAATTTTTAATGCATTTAACAGCGTTCGTTTGATCTAACGTGTCAGGGATAGTTGCTAATGTAGGAAAATCTTTATTAGCCCCTATATTTCATTACTTTTAGCATACATTAAGTACATCCCACCACTTCCATACACATTTTATAAAACAGCACGTTCAACAAAATTCAAACTTTAAGTAATAACGATCACCAAGAATACTACTTAACTGAAGCTTTAAAGTAATTGTTGGAGCCGTAATGACGAAACTATGAAGTCTCCTAGACTCTACGTAGACATAAACAAAGTGTCAGTTCAGTTTGGCAGTGCGTCAAGTGAGTTCGTCCGGTGAATTTCGATTTTATCTTTTGTATTTTAGTGTTTTGTGTGTGACATTGTAAATAAGTAAGACAGTGGTTATACTGTAACGTTTAAATAAATGTGTACTGTTATAAATCATGCCATAATTTCTGCAGTAAGACCTAGGTCATTTTTGTCCCCTGTCCAAACTGGAATAGGACTAACACTACATAGGCTTTATGGTTCTAAACACCTCATTGATGTCCTTGCATCAATGGGTGTCTGTGTTTCATATAATGAAGTTAATCAATATATGAATTCACTTATTAAATCAGGTTCACCAAAAATAAGTGATGAAGCATTCATACAATATGTATTTGACAATGCAGATGTCAATGTACGCACGTTGGACGGTTTAAACACCTTCCACGCAATTGGGGGGGGGGGGGGGAGAATAAAGTGTATTACGCCAAGTACGAGTGTTGAGACACAAGTGGAGGTAGAAAGAATCGCGTCAGGAACATTTGTTCCCGAAACTATTCGTATTCTTTCCTATGCAAAATAAAAAACCGGAGTGGTCTCTCAAAAACAATAATCGAGGATATTGATGAAATGAAAAAGAACATAGGAATCGAATGCAAAACGATGAACGCGATGTTACCAATCAATGTGATGTGGCTAGCCACTTCAAGCATACAGCCAGGATGGAACGGTTACATGACATCGGCAATGAGAACCAAAGAAAATTCGAAGCTACCTACATACTAGGAGTTCCATTTGTAAATATGGACCCAAGTAATCCCTCCACGATATATTCAGCTATTAGCTACGCCGCAGAGGAATGTAAGACACAAAATGGCAATTGTATAATTACATTTGATCAACCCTTTACTTAAAGGCGTCTGAAATAGTGGCATCAGCAAATCCTGGATCAGAGGTTTCAAAAATGTCTTTAAGGTTAGGCGGATTTCATCTGTTGATGTCGTTTTTGGGTTCTGTTGGTAAGATAATGGAGGGCAGTGGCTTGGAAGAATTATGGGCAACGGTTTACGGAAAAAATACTGCAAGTCACATGCTGAACGGTCATGCATATGCAAGGTGTGTACGTGCATATAATCTTACTGCTTGCGCTCTTATAAATGTCATGAAAGATCAGATTCCCGAGATTAAAGAATCCCTTACAACTCTTGAGGCATTTTCTAAGCAGCTCCTTGAAAATAAACGCAATGAAGCTGAAATTCTTGAAGATCCAACTGTAAAGGCAGCATTGAATCAATTTAATGAGTGTTTAAATAATGTGAAAACGCTCAGCAGAACAACTAAGCTTTGGATAAATCTTCTTAAATGCATTGACCTCATAATGATGTTTATTTACGCAGAAAGATCCGGTAATTGGGACCTCCATTTAAGTACTACAATTGAAATGCTCCCATACTTTCACGCTGCAGGCCATCTGCCATATGCTAAATCCGCACATCTTTATGCACAAGAAATGACTAAACTTGGCTCTAAACTATCTCCACTAGAATTTGGTCTCTTTAAAGAACATTTCACTGTAAGAAGAACGGGGAAATACTGGTCTGGGACGTGGACTGACATGTGCATCGAACAGGGTTTGATGTGTCCCATGAAATCCGTTGGGGGCCTAACTCATGGACGTGTCATAACCGACAGCACTCTATCGAAATGGGTCCTCGGAACACAATTTTTCTTAAAAATTCATGATGCTGTGGAAGCTTATTTTGGGACATCAATTCAGTACAATGAGCAGCATGTTGAACTTCGCGTATCTAGACGAGAAAGAGATTTGTCGGACCTGCAAACATTTACAACATGGTTCCAAACACACAATCCTTTTACAAATCATCAGGTGAATTAGTTTCATTGACATCTGGACTCGTGAGTGATGACTCAATAAACTGCGATGAAGCTTATGATGTCGGTCTCTCAGCCATAGCCAAAATGAAGGGAACTAACTTCCATGATATTAAACTTCACAGGAAGGATATGGTTAAGACTCAAGCAGTGCAGAAGTCAGCATTGGTACGATCAAAAGAAGTTTGTGTGAACTCCCAACAACTTTTTAACCGTATTTTGTGTGTGTGCGACAGTCCCGGAAAATTGAAGACTTAATTGGAATTCGAACTGGCTCCTCGACCACCTGCTTTGTTTGATGATGTATCCTTACGAAAAGGAACAAAATCGTCACTGATGAAGGTATTTGAAGAAGGTGTCATCGACGTAACGGACCAAAATGGTGCAACTTATGTTTTGGACGGGGGATTTCTTCTACACAAAGTAGCGTGGTCAAGAAATTGTTCCTATGGCGTCATCTTAGAAACTTACTGTACATATGTTGTAAATAAATATGGATCTAATTCAATTGTAGTATTTGATGGTTATCCAGACGAGCCAACAATGAAAAATGAAGAGCAAAACAGAAGAGCAGCCAAAAGATCTTCACCTGACATAGTATTTGATGAAAACACAATTTGTGTTACTGGAAAAGAGGAGTTTTTAGGAGATACTAGTAACAAGAGAAAACTGGTACTAGCTTTGGCATCTGAATTCAGAAAACGAGGACTACAAGTTGTTACAGCGGAAGATGATGCTGATGTGCACATTGTTATGACAGCAATTCAACAGCAGAGAAGTGACTGTAAGGTATTTGTCGTTGGAACCGATACCGACTTAATAGTATTACTTACGCACTGACTCCTGAAAGTACTTGTATATACTTCTGTAAAGAGATATGGGGTGCATTCCATTAACAGTGTACTACAGAATCGCCACTCTCATAGAAAAGTTTGGAGATCAACGTCAGTTACTTCTGTTTTGTCACGCTATGACCGGATGTGATACCACATCCAGCATGTATGGAATGGGCAAATTAAAAGCGATAGAATTGCTCAGATCGAAACCTGATATGCAGAATACAGCGAGGAAGTTTTTGGATGATTCTACAACAAGACAGGACCTTTTGATTGCTGGTGAGAAATTTGTTTTATGTTTTTATGGGTTAGAGAAATAATCAAATCAGAATGAAGCCCGTTACTACAAGTTCTTGACAGTAACAAAGAAAAGTTCCATTAGATCAAATTTTCATCTAGCAACATTACCTCCAACGTCTGAGGCATGTCGTGAACATTCGCTGAGAGTATTTTTGCAAGTTCAAAAATGGTTAGCTAATACTCTTGATGCTACAAACTGGGGTTGGAAAATTGAAAACGTGAAAGAAATGAGAGGTACCAAAAGAACATTGAAACCAATTCCTACCTCGAAGCCATTTGCTCCAAACGAACTGCTGTACTTAGTGTCATGTTCTTGTAAACAAGAATGCGGAAAATACTGTGGATGTAGAAAAGTGAACCTGAGTTGCACTGCAATGTGTGAACACTGTAGTGGCTTATCTTGCCTAAATTCACACCTGTATTCAGAAGAAGAAGATGAATTTCCTCATACAGATTAATATGTAACCGTTATCAAAGAGACATGCTTCTAAACATAAAATAAGTTTTATGAGTTACAATAATCATGACTTGTAAATATTAAATCGGTGTATGTAATATCTGTGGTGAGTGGGAGGTCCGTGATGCTGTTTTAAAACACAAGTAATTTAAAACAGCTGCCGCTTTAGCCAGTCCGGGACACGGCGGGTCCATAGGTGGTGGATAATGTAATGGCCTGATATAACAAGGCTAGGTTAAATCCCCCGAACCAAAACTGGCATACAAATGTGTACAATAATTAATTATGAATAAAATTAAAATCTTTAATTCAAATATGTTACAATCAGAAAAACAAATTTTTCTTCTCATATCACTCTAATGTTATTTTGATTATACACAAATATTTACTAAATTACAAATTAAAGGTCGACACACTATGGGCTAGTACGAGTATAAGTGTTAAAAATAGATGTTATAATTACAGTATTAACTAATTGAATAGGCATATGAGGATAAGGCGCCTTTCGCCTACGCCCGCCGACTCCCGAGCGCTCTCGCGCTCAAAACCTAGCTACTGTTTTCTATGTTACTAGTAGAGTAATACACATAACTGTATATGTTTATACACCGATGTACTCAGGAATATATATGCTACAACTTTTATTGGAAGCATTTTTTCATTTGGCGAAGAATAAAAGTATGGTTTTGCAAAAACGTAGATAGGTGGCAAAAAAATATTGTTTTTTTACAACATTTCGTTAATTTACGGGAAAACTGCGGCACTTATCATAAATTATGTTATTATAAAAGTTGTAGAATATTTATCAGGGAATAAAACTGTAAGTAATATAACCTTAACAAACGTTTGGTTAAAAAGTTGTATCCGATTGCGTAAAACTTTACATTTTTAAACTTAAAGGGGGGGTAGGGAGGGAAGCTCCATTGGAATTTTCGGGGACTTTTCAGAAAATAATCCTCTCATCAAGGTCTATCACCCTTGAAAAAATCAGCTTTACCAGAAAGAGTTCCGACACAAAACCTTTATTGACTGGGCTAAATAGGAATGTAGGCGTATCGAAGAGTCATCAAGTGTAACTAATAAAATGGTTTATCATCGGACGTTACACAACATGTTATATGTTGCCTGAAATGCCAAATTCCCCTCGAAATTTGCTTTGTTACAGAAGAGCTCCTCTAGCTTTATGTTGTAAAACTGACCTTTGCAAAACAGCGGATCCGGAAGGCAAAGCATAAGCCTTATATTTCAGGGCCGCAACTCGCCGACAAGCCTTCCATAATGCAGTGCGATAGTCGCCCCATATTTATGGCGCTGATACTGTCAGCAGCTTCCCTCACACACAAGCTAGCCTCTACTCAGTTCGACCCGAGCATAATATTTCACTCTCTGAAACTCAGATGTGTGTTATTTACGTTTGGAGTTTCCAGCCTCCCAGTATCGCGGAAAATTTTACGCAGTACTAGCCTCGTTTTTCACGAGTTTACCAATTTCGAAGCATCCCACACCGTATCTCTAAACACCAAAACTGATAAAAACAACTGTTCAACATAGCCGGAAACACTACCTTTTACTTAGCCCTTGTATCCTCGTTTGAAGAATCAGATCAACCTTACTTTAATTTATTTTATTAGTTTTTTTTTTCGCTACCATCACTACCTATCTCCAACTTGTTCTTTCATCTTATCTGTTTAATATTATGTTCTCACCATGTAAAATAATTAATCAAATTATCCATGTACATTTTGACACCATGGGGAATGCCTTTTTCAACATTAACAATACTACCATCAATCGATTATGATTTATTAACTTATGAGCTGAAAATTATACACGATTTGCAGTATGAAATAAATGCAAATAATTTCCATTTTAATTACACGCAAATAATTTCCAGTAATAATTACTAAATCTCGTAAATAAATTTCAGAAGCCGTTTAACATGTCAGTATTCTCCAAAACATTTGAAAATAGTTTCCAAAGATTGATAGATCATGTCTGTGAATTTGTGTAATCTGTTGTTATCAACCATTTCCTGATCAGAAAGCATCCCCTCTTCAATATTGAGACCAAATTAAATATGTATGTCAGGGTTATTACGTAGTATGAGTGTAAATTGGCAGCGACGCAATGTATTTGCATTATTGCAACCAAAAAATTAAAATCCTGCTCTATAAGATTAGTTAAAATCTGAGCTTTTTTTAGTGTTTTCTTTTTTATATTTGTATTCACAACTATTCGTCACACGTAATTCTTATTTTTCGTTTTTCATCGAATCCTCTTCTTTCTAGAGACATAAAATTGATAAATAGCCTATATAACACTATAAGCCACAATTCAAACTTTCTAAATCCATGAACATTTAGGACCGAGCGTTGTGGGTGAGTGACCTCGTATTCGGCAGGGAAGGACGCCGGTTCGAATCCCCGTCCGGGTATCCAGTCTTGGGTTTTCTGTAGGTTCCTCAAATCCACGTTAATGCCGGGATACTTTATTCAGAAGGCCATGGCCGGATTCCTTCTCGTTCCTTGACTCCAGTCCTTTCCCGCCTCTAATGACATCGATGTTGACGAGGTGTAAAGCCATAAGCCAAAAAAAATAAAAAATATTTCGTGTACCTGCAAAAATCTGTTTTTTTCTTTCAGGTTGTGACATATGATTACTTCGTTACTAGAATATACTATTAACTAATTACGTTTACAGAGAGCAGGGTTAATTTAACGGCCGTTTTATAAGCGCCTTGTGATAGATATATGTTTTAAGGGACCAGAGGTTATTAATGGTAGATTTGGTTAATAATACATAAACAGAAATAAATAATTAGGCCCGTGTAAGTTCGTGGTCCGTATAATTATTTTTGACATTTGGTTTCAAAAACTTTGAGAAACTCTGATATAGAAGATTGCGGGAAATCACACCCAGAATGGCGGGTACCAGGAATCAAACCTTGTCCCGTAGCACTTACTCGCTCCAGTGTGGTGAGGCCTTAACGCTTGCAGCGACACTGGTCACTTTTAACATTATTTTATTGAAAGCGCAATTAATTCAGAGTGTATCGCACCCTAATGGAAGGGTTATGTACTATCTACGATAAATTTGACTGGAATTTATCCCTTAAAGCTAGGCGTGAAAGGCTTGTGGAGTAGAATCTGCTATTTCTCCTGAAAGTATGTCAAGAAATGATGTTTTCCCCCAAGTGAATGTCATCCAAACTACCACATCTATATGTTTGACTTTCATAATGATATGAACAGTGTGGACCAACTTGCATTTGGTCTTTTATGTTCGTAGTTTTGGTTTGAATAACATTTTCATTATAATTACTAAAAGCGAAATTCGGCGATAAACCGAAGCACACTGTAGGCTAACTGTCTCTATGACGGCTAGCTGTTGAATACTGATTTTAAATTATTCAGTCCCTTATAGAACACATACATGCTCATTAATTAAATAAAGGGTTCTTTTGCCGTGGTCGCCAGGTTTTAGGTATTATTCTATCGCCGGGTTAATGAAATGAAAATATTTCCACAGTTTATGAGCAACTTCTACACACAAAACTTTATTCTAATCATTAAATTCAGCTACTACAACCCGACGGAATATACCACCACCAAACTTAATAATTAAGATAAGGAATCGAACTTCTCCGAAGATCACAAGTTCGTGGGATACAAGAGTTTCAAATACCAACAAAATCCTCCACACTCATTAACGTTCTTTTAACACCATGCAGTCACTTAAAAAATCATTCTATTTCAAATCATAAGTTCCCCTTGTTACACGTCTACATAATACACTTTTTCCAAGTCCTCCACACTTTCAACTGTTAGACCGAAAATGGTACTCCGTGCGACCTTCTCTGACGGAGGTCAAAGACAGACTCCTTGCTACTCAAAGATGATATATTATTAACAGATGGCGTCTGCTATAGATATTACATGGCGCAGACGCTTGTTATGTTACACTCCCTACCTAACACCTTGTGATAATTGATCAGGTCTGACATGATCAATTATCAGAACAAGAAAAAAGAAAAATAATTTAAATTCTACTCTGGTGGTTTTCCGTTTTACATTGATAATATTTTACACATTAAGTTCAAGAAACATATAAGAAAAATATTACACACAAGAAAAATCAGAAACAATAAACATAAGAGAAAAAAACCACAGAACACAAAATAGAAAAAAAAAAAACATTAATTGGTATTCAATTGCAAGTTGAGCAACTTGCTATCAGAAGCATTGCTTTCGATATAAACACAAGCTGCACTCAGGTCAATGACCTGTACACATTTATGCTCCAAAGCATTACATCACACGCGTCACTTTATTCACTTTACCACACTTCTTCGAGGTGCCTATGATGAATCTAAGTGTGCGGTATAACAGGCATTATAAAGTGAAGAAAACGTTGGTCTTTCTGTACATCTATTTCCTGAGATGCTGTTGTGCGCTTGTTTGCCCGTTGTGCCTTCTGCATCGTTAGGATCGGTCAATAGCAAACAATTGCGGACAGACATCAATTAAAAGTGCGCCGGCCGTGGTCGATATGATACCTCCATCACGACTTCTCCCTTCGGTTGTGTGCAGAGGCAATTCCTTTGTTGATTCATCCGCATTTGATCATAGTGAAAAGCAATCAGTTTAATGCGTTTGCACATTGGGAACAAATATCAGTGGTTTCATAATATTTTCGGTGATAGAGTATTGATTCGTATGAGTCGATGCAATGTTATGAGTGTTTCCAAGTGTATAAAATAGACGGATCCTCTGCCTCACAGTATCTACCATCAGAATATCTCAGATATGTATCCAGTCAGTAATTGGTCACGTCAAACTTCTAAAACTACCATAAACTATCAACATTGGAAGTTTACTTAAAGTTGTATTGTCGCATGATTGCTTTCTGCGATTTAGGTATAGAGTTAAAATGTTTATTTTACTTCATTCGTAGCAGTCAAGACAAGTCCAGAGCTGCTTCATAGCCTGTAACATTAGGACCGGATGCTCTGCCGAGTCTTATCAGCCACTACTCTCACTGATTCCTCACCGTTGCATAGTTATGCGCGGGAACTGAACCGGTAGACCAAGGACATGGGAATAAACCGTCAGCATGCAAGTGGCTACTGACTTCATCGGTAGCCAGTCAGAACACTTGCTCATACTAAAATCTTAACTAGCCAATCAGGAGTTAGTTTATCCCCTGCATTAGCGACCGATGCGCAATCTCGTAGCGAAAACGCTAGCTCGCTAGTCACGTCTACACCTTCGACTCAAACATCACAACACTAAGATAATATGCTGCTACCTATTAATTCCATGTTGAGCTTATCTAATATTTCATGGTTGCATTAAATCATGTCACTCCATCCTCCAAGTTGTTTAGAGATCGATTCCATACCCAGCCTATTATTGTTATTACGCAGCCATATCGTAAATAATACCAACAGTGCAGTCATAACAATATTACAATCAGTGTGTTTACAAAATAACATCTTTATCTGAAGTGTCTGTACCAGTTCATTCTTTCTCAAGTTGGTAAATAGTGCTGTGTGTTTCCTTTCAAGCTACCTGATCACTGAAATAAGACATAATAGTAAATCTAGATAAATTATGCTAAGTGTCTATTCAGATTTCTGCCAAAAGACTAACAGAATAGTGTATAGATATTTCCAGAGCATATTTTACTAACTGCCAATATAAAATAAGTATTTAGCCTAATTTTTCGACACTATGTCACATGCACTTAATCGTGCCGATAACTGGTGGCAGTCGAAATGAATCAAAAAGGTCGTGTGCGTAATTACTAGTCTCCGCTCGGTTCAACACGCGACAGTATGAGTTCAGATTTTCTTGTGGAGCGAAGTGAAGTATAGAAATTGTCGTCCACTGTTCGTTTATAGATAAAAATCATCTCACGCTCTGTTAGTCAATGTGGCGCCTATATCTATATCTACAACTAAAGCTACATTCCGATCCCTGAAGAAATTAAATAATTTCATATAGACGACTTTCATTTTTTCTTTTAAACATCACACCTCTTTTCAAATATTTAATAAATACTGGTAACGAAAAAATTATTCTTTTTTTCATGTCACACAACCAGCTTCATTTTTTAAGACACTTAATCTGGCGGTCCTAGGCAAATTAAATTATATTGCTCAAGTGTTCCCTGCACCTAAAGGAATAATAGAAAACGTCCAGAGAACAATATCTTGGTTTTTGAGTCAAGGTGAAGTATTCAAAATTAACTTCCAGTCACTAACCTTGCCAAAACTAAGAGGAGGTTTGGGTTTAATGGACGCAAGAATCAAAGCAAACGCGATGTTCAAACAAGCAATGAGAAAAATTTCTGAAAACAAAGAAACAATTACGGCTCACCTACTGGAACACTATAAACCAGTGAGCACAACGGCACCTGTGGCGATAGTCCACATTAATAAATCATTCCATCATATCAGGTTTTATTTCCTCGAATGCAGTTACATCATAGCAGAACGAAAGGATAACTTCCCCAAGAATTCCAAAGAGATATACACAGTCTTGATGGCACATAAACGTGGCAACAAAATAGAAAATAAATACCTGGATATTAACTGGAAAAACGTGTGGAGAAACATTTTCAATAGGACAATTCCATCTGATAACCAAACCCTGTGGTACAAAGTAGTCAACGAGACCCTAGCTACCAACGAGAAGCTACACCGCATACATCTTAAGGCAACCGATAGATGTGACACTTGTGGGAACACAGATACCCTTATACACTGTTTTTCTTGTGGAAAAGCGGAATCAATTTGGATGTGGACAAAACATGTGGCAGCGTATATTTTACAAAAACCGCCCGGGGAAGTACTAGCTACAATTCTAACAAAGCCGGATATAAAGATTACCCCTCCAGAAAAACACAATTGTTTAGTATGGATCCTAAGTCAGTCAATGCAGGATATATTGCAGAAGACTTTCCAGAATTTGGAAGAATACCTGACAATGCTCAAAATAAAACAGTGGAGCCTAAAGAAAACTGCGAAATATAAAATTAAGTTCGGGGGCTATCTGGATGAGATACTCAAAGACAAAAAGAAGTTTCTCGACCAATAAATGACAAGGAAAGGGCTGCAGTTTGTTGATTCGCCATGACATCGGAAGAGGGAGAGAAACAAGAGATGACCGGCGGATGAAGGTTCTGGTTTCCCGTTAGTTCGAGACGCCTGTTTGGGCTTGGTGGACATTGGTTAAGAATAATGGTGGTGTGTGTTTATAACGAAAAGGGGAATGAACTGTTGTTGTTAATTTCTCGATTGAGTGTTTATGCTGGTTTTCATGTGTATGTATTAATAAAGTTTAGTTGGAAAAAAAAAGACACTTAATTGTGTTTGAAGTAAATGCTCCGTTATTCACCTGGTGAGATTTCGAGAAACCATAGAAAACCAAAATCTGGATGGTGATGTCAACCTACGCTCACCTAAATGCCAGGCACGTGAGTTACCCAAAACACTGGGTGTTAAATACGAAGAGAAAAATATGTTCATCCTTCAAAAAGCTGAAACTATAGAATGCAACTTATTGAAAAATTTGTCAAGGTTTATGGAAACTAGGTACGGTGACTATAGATGCAAAAAAATTGTAATATTACTTATAGCAGATTGCGTACAAAATACCTGCGCGAGGGTCAAAGGATGTTGCGGACGTTCTCAGAAACCTTAAATAAGAATTGTAAAAAGTTGTGTTTAAACACAGATGGTTTGTTCCCGAAACGGTAATTGCAATTTACAGCACTGATCATAGAGAGGCCAACGAGTATAATTCGGTACTGTTTTTCAGTCTGTTTATTTTTACTGTAATAAAAGTCATGTTTATTTACATTTTTTATAAAGTAATGTGTGTGCATGAATTTAAAAAAGGAATAATTCCAATGTTTTAATGAATTGTACGACATTTAAGCTTATGTCTACTAAGAAAAGGTCACATAAGACCACGTAGCCATATCAAACAAAAGCAATTTTAAATGTGAGAACGCGTAAAGGATTCTTTGAATTAGATCATCACTTGTTACAAGTAAAGATTAGGCCAATCCCAAGAAATATGAAAACAACAAAGAAGACTGTAACCACCAGACCGGACCCAGAATATCTGAAGAAAAACAGAGGAAAAGGTCATGAAAGTAATTAATAATAATGCAGCAGAAAATTGGAAAGGACTGGTGGAACATGAAGTGTGACGAGGCTATTGAACGAAAGATTGAGGCATGGACTAAATTCAATAGTAACAGAACAACAGAAACATGGCAGCAATTTCACACAGTCCAGAAACAATCCTCAAAAAAATTAGAAAAGGAAAGCGTTCATACGACATAAAAAGGATACAAGATATTGAGGAAGACTTCACAAGAAATAACACAAGAAATTTTTATAGAACTTTCAAAGAAAATATTACAGGTTACCAAACTCCAAACTTTTGTTTCAAAAAGTCAGATTGGTTACTTGAAATGAATACCAAAGCAAACTGCAAAATTCTGGCACAATGATTTGAAAATCTCCTCAACTGCGAGAAGCCGACGGGAAAATTGACCCTAACTAAAACTACACCAAATCCGGACTCTACACCACCTTCACTCGAAGAGATAAAGGAGGTCATAAAACAACTGAAAAACAACAGAGCACCAGGAGAAGATGGTATTATTGCCGGTTCTGGAAGCTTGGAGACGAAAATCTCACAAAGAAAATTCATAAAATTATCACAGATATTTGGGTCACAGAGAAAATCCAACAAGAATAGAAATGTGCACTAATGCATCCCTTACATGAAAAGGGTGACAAGACGGATCCCAACAATTACAGAGGTATCTCCTTGCTGCCAGTCATTTATAAAATCCTCTTCAAAGCCCTACTGAACAGGCAAGAATCTCAGGTAGATCCACAAATAGGTAAATACCAGGCAGGCTTTAGAAAAGGAAGATCATTCATCGAACAAATCTGGAATCTGAGAACACTCTTGAAGATAAGACAAACAAATAATGCCGTAGTAACATTTGTGTATTTCAGGAAGTCATATGATTCCATAGACAGACAGACGCTCTTTAACATAATGAAAGAATACGGCATAGACAAGAAGACAAGGGCTCTGATACAACAAACACACACGGATACCACGTCTAAAGTGAAATTTATGGGAGAAACATCAGAACCATTCAAAATTTGCACTGGTGTCAGGCAAGGAGATGGATTATCACCGATTTATTCAACATGGCATTGGACAAAGGTATAAAACAAGTCAAACAGGTCAAAGGAATACATCTAGGAAGAACACGACATACCAAAACAATCATATGATTCCTGGCATTTGCGGATGACCTCGCAATACTCAGCAACAAGAGGCAGGAAGCACAAGATGCATTGGAACAGCTACATCAAATTGCCGCCAAAACAGGGCTACAAATTTCGTATGAAAAACGCAGTACATGGAGAAACAAAACAACAACGTACAAACAATATACACAAAATTTGGTAACATTCAAATATCTAGCGTAATACATAGAAGTAGAAGGATCTAACAAGCTATCAAATTCGGAAAGGCCAAACTCAGACAAAATAGAGGTACTGCCAGAAGCATTATATGCATCAGAAACAACCACGATTGGGGCTTCAGGCATCACAGATGTGGAAAACGTTGAACGCAAAATCGTTAGAAAATGTTTTGGAGCAATATATAAAGACGGCATATGGATGAAAAGACCAATGAAAGAACTACTTCGAACATACAGATAGATTAACAGACATGATCAGAAGACGTAGCTTACAATTCTATATTTATATATATAAAAATCTCGTGTCACGATGTTCGTCCGGGATGAACTCCGAAACTACATAACCGATTTAGATGAAATTTGGCTTAATGTGTGTAATTTAGTCCAACTTAAAAGATAGGATAGTTTTTATCTGGATTATAGACCTCAATATTTATTATTTGCGAAATAAATGTTCATTAAATGTTTGTCATAGGACAATGGTTTGTAATTATTTGTAAGCCACCATGGCTAAGCGGTCTGCTGGCTAAGTGGTTAGGACGTCTGACTGGAAATGGAAAGGTCCCCGGTTCGAGTCCATGTCTCGGCTAGGATTTTTATAAATACTTAACCAGGCATTAACCCCCGGCGCAGCATGCTGTATGAGGTGAAATACGCCAGGACTGTATTGTGGTTCGGATTCGACGTTAAAATATAGGTCCCCTGTACCAGGCAGGATGGGCGGGCTAGGTAAAGGCGGCTACGACAGGGGCAGAATGCCCAGCCAGTAGAAACCAGGTCATTACGACCACACGTAATTATTATTATAGTTCCATAAGTTACTAACAGATGGCGATGTGTTAACTTATCAATACAACACTTGGTTAGCTAGGTTGGGTAATCATCCAGTAGATCACGTTCTGTTTCAATTTATTTATGCTACAGTTTATTCCTAACAGATGGCGGTGTGTTAATTTATCGAACCATCAAATAGATGGCGTTGTATTTCGATTTATTTATGCTACGGTATATTCCACGCCATATGTGTAAGTTTCTTCAATTTTAATTGTTTTGTGTATTGTGTTATAATTATACTGTATTGTTGTTCATCGTTTGTGTCTCTTTATACCTAGCGAAAAAGTAATTACGCACATGAATATAACATAGAAGAAAACGTTACGATAAATTCGAATCGTGTAAGCATTTCTCGCTAGCTTATCATTTTTCTTCTTCTTTTTGTTATGGTCAGCTAGAGACCACGTGTCAATTTCAATTCCTCTCCTGTTGTTTTTTCTTTCTTCCACCCCAGTACTCCTTCATCATTGCACTCCTCTCTACCTTTGAATCCTGCCATATTCAAAGTCTGCTATCGAAAAAATTTTCTTTCCATACACTTCACTGGTATTATTTCGTTTCAAATCATTCTAAACCTCTTGAAAGCCTGGTGTCATCCATGCTATAAATGTATCAAAAATATATCATTCTTTTTCTGTTAATTTTTTCAATGTTATTTTATATTTCCTCATTAGTTCTTAACTTCCATTTTACTGTATTTTTCAATGGACCCACTGTATTATAGTGTCTTATTTTAAGACTTTAAAAAGGCACTTTTTGTTGTAATTCAAATATTTTTCAGTGAAATGTCGCCAAAGAATCTAACCTCGACAATGTGTGTAGCAGAGAGGAAAGACGCACGACGAGAGAGCTCATCAATCAGCAACACAAATCGCGGCAAGTAAGGAAGTTCAAAGAATCAGGACAGCTGAGCGTCGTATGCAAGAATCTCAAGAACAGCGTGATGAACGTCTGTGACAGAATATATCGAGAACAAGAGCGGCACGAGAACAGCACATCGCTACATTTATTGAAAGAGAACGAGAGAGACAGTAAATCAGCCGTGCTTTAACACGTGTATCATTTGTTCGTCTTGCGTTCCAATACGCACCAGCCATTGATTACTCTGCACATTCTAAAACTGCAATCGGTGCAATGAGAAAAATATGCCAGTATTACCAGGCGTTGAAATTCCGCAATGTAGTAGCCAGGCATGTGTTGTGCATCAGGAAAAGATGTATTATTACCTCTACCCAATCCACCAGAACATTTACAATCCTTCTTGCTGGCGAATCAAACGATTCGAAATTGTTTCTGCGCAAGACACGCAAATTCAATTCTTGCTTCCAGCTGACGTCTTTTGGGGCAACAAAAATTTGCGATCTTACATCTGATGGACATCATTTTGATACTAAATTCAAAATACAAGGCCAGGTGTACCATAAGTTTGGGTCGTTGATACCGATGCCAAACGATGACCCGAAGTTTCTCCAAATCTATTGGAAATTGTGAGGAACGCTTGAAAACTAAGTGCCAGTATAATTTCATCGAACAAGCAGAAAGAGCAATTGTGGTATTGTTGGAAAATTGTTTGGAAAATAATAATCAACTTATTCAATTGTGTCGCCACAAGTTAAAAAATGACAACTAT
This sequence comes from Vandiemenella viatica, assembly GCA_031002005.1. Taxonomy (NCBI): domain Eukaryota; kingdom Metazoa; phylum Arthropoda; class Insecta; order Orthoptera; family Morabidae; genus Vandiemenella; species Vandiemenella viatica. The sequence continues at coordinate 59,144,807 of JARYHS010012519.1, read as the reverse complement.
CAAATTGTCATCAAAGCTGACAAATTACCATCAGGAGAACACGCTGGCAGATTCAACGCGCCAACCGTAGATGAAGTTGCAGTTTTTATGATTGGTGACTCAGTTGATTAAAGTCACACGTCAAGATAGAACTGTTAGTATAATTTCGGATCTACACCGTTCGTATGACGCACTCCAGTATCCACTGATATTCTGGCAAGGGCAGAATGAATATCACATCAACATCAAACAGCGTGATCCAATTGCTGGTAAATTTAATATTCAACTATTGAATTCGTTATTTTATTAGTACAGTAGACCCGCGGTATTCCGACCAGGGGACGGATTATAGCGGGCCCACTATATTGATTTCTTATTCTTTTTTTACTATTTAATTTATTATTTTTTCAGGTAATAAAACAAATAAAAAAGTTACTTCAATGAAGTACTAGGCCCCCCGATTGATGATTAGACGTAATTATGATAACTATATCCTTCGATATCGTCAACTGTGCCTTCAATACGTCGTGGATATGTACGCCAAGGTTGAAAACAAGCATTTGCGATTTATTCGATACAACCAGGCTAAATAACGATCGGATGAATACATCCTCTTACGAGATACTGTTATCGGCAGTATTTATGAAAATTTAAATGCCAATGATATCGGTAATGCATTTATTTTACCTTCAAGCTACATCGGCAGTTCACTGAACATGCAGGAATATATACAAGATGCGAAGACTTACGTCATTATGGTCGTCCAGATTTGTTTATTACATTTACATGTAATCCGAATTGGGAGGAAATACAAACTTTGCTATTACCAGGCCATCAATCAATGCATCGTCATGATGTCACGGCACGTGTGTTCAAACAAAAATTTAAATCATTGATTGATTTAATCGTAAAACATTCAGTTTTCGGTAACACACGTGGCTATCTGTATTTGATTGAGTGGCAAAAGCGAGGTTTGCCTCATTCTCACATTTTGATTTGGCTTGAAGTTAAAATCCGTCCAGAAGAAATTGATGAAATAATTTCAGCCGAAATTCCGGACCCATTAATTGATCAAGAATTGCTTGATATTGTTACCAGTCATTCGATCCACGGACCGTGCGGTGCTTTTAACATGACATCGCCATGCATGGAAGGTGGAAAATGTAAGAAGCGTTTTCCAAAGGAATATACGAATGATACTATTACGGATATCAATGGTTATCCGTTGTATCGCCGCAGAAACGCTAATAATGGTGGCCAAACATTTACAATGCGAATGTCAAATTCTAGAAACCAAGTTGAAATTGACAATCAGTGGGTGGTATGATACTCACCATTGCTTTCAATAACGTATAAGGCTCATATTAATGTCGAGTTTTGCAGTTCTGTAAAATACATTAAGTACCTTTACAAATATGTTAGTAAAGGCAGTGATTTGGCCGTATTTGAAGTTCAAAATGTAAATAAAAATGACGAAATAACACGATACCAAATAGGTATATACATCAGCAGCAACGAAGCTATCTGGCATATTTTTAGTTTTCGCACCCATGAAAGAGACCCTTCCATCCACCATCTTGCAATACACCTTGAAAATGGTCAACGTGTATATTTCAACGAAGAAAATATTTTCCAAAGAATACTTGAGCCACCAAAACCGACAAACCACAAACTAAATTTTTAAGATTGTGTCAAAAATCTGATGTGTTCCGCCAATTCGCAAAAACATTATTATATACCAATGTTCCAAGTTATTTTTCATGGAACAAATTAGGTAAAAAATGGTAGCCACGTAAACAAGGAGAACCACATCCTTCGATCGCAGGCATATTCAAAGCAAAGACTTCCACAGTGCATCCAAAACAACGTGAATGTTTCTTTCAGCGTTTCTTATTGGTGAATGTTCCCGGACCAGCTTCTTTCGAATGTTTACGAACAGTTAATGGTCGAGTGTTCAATACATGTCAAGATGCATGTCGCGAGTTGCAGCTGCTGGTAGACAACAATTATTGGGACCTGACACTTGCTGATGCAGCGTTGACAGCCACGCCGAATAGTATTCGTCAAACTGTTTGCAATTATTTTGACTAACATGTTATCCAACACAATCTTCGAGTTTGTGGGGAAAATATAAAAACAGTATGACTGAAGATATAACTGAAATTTCAGTTTATATAAATAAATAAAAAATAATTTTTTATTTATTTTATAAATATCAATTTTTATATAATTTCAATTAAGTAATTTGTAATGAAATGTAAATTAAATTTTTTTATGATCGTTTGTCCTTAATTTCAACTCTCCGTAACTCTTTACCAATTACATTTGAATTTCCAAATCGACTACAATGTTTTTGTCTTTATTAGTGAATATTAATTTGACTACTTGAGGAAGTTTAGAATAACATTAATCCAATGTACTATAATTAGTAAGTCACAGCAACGCGTGACCGGGTCAGCTAGTGGACATATACAGCGAATGAATAGCACTAGACTCACAAAGAGGATCTTTGATGTGATAAATGGTTCGCTCAGGAAAATCAATTGGTTCCAGGAAATATAAGACGACATGAATCATGCAGGGATCAGCAAGGAAATCATACGGGAAAGGCGACAATTCAAGAACAAAATTATGAACACAAAATTTAAAATACCGAATAAAACAGGAACAAAATGGACTGAACAAAGGAAACAGGAACACAGTGAGCGTATGAAGATGTTCTGGGAAGAGAAGAGGAAGTAGAGAAACACAAACAAATACTGAATAATCATGAATAATTTGAGTTTAAACACTGTCCTCAAGGGCAATAATTATTAATTATAATAATAAGGTCACATAGAATGTCATATTAAAATCTACACAGACAAAGAAAAATATAGTGCTTGTTTTTATGTTGTCTTAGGTACGTATATCTCTCTTACTCTTGTATGTTCGGACATTGATAAACTGTAGCAAAGTGTTAATTTATATATCGTTTATAGTGATAAGTTCCCATAGGAATGATTAATAAAAGAGAATCAATGACCACGATATGAACGCTCGAACATCAAATACAATATAAAATCTACGTACGTATTGCTATTGCTACTCATTATTCTAATGAAAATTGTGTAGGTTGTTTACTATCAGAAATTGTTTGCAGATTACATAATCTATATATATAAAGATGAATGTATGTTTGCTTGTTTGTTGGTTTGTTCTTCATACAAATCCACAGTTTTCATCCGATCTCGATGAAACTTTGCACACTTATCCTTAGAAACAAGGAGAAAAATAGTATCTACATTTTGTTGGAAAATTATCTGTATAAATAACACATTTTGTCTCATAACTTTGAAATACGGCGATAGACAGACACGTTGAATATGGACGTCTCCGTGCCGTGTTTTCATGTAGTGGAGTGCCAGCTCAGTGGCTAAAGCGCTTGCTTACTAACGTCGTGGTCTCTGGTTCAAATCTTCGTTGAGGCTAAAATTTTTAAAAATTGTTTTTGATCGTAAAAGTCACGGTTGGGCCGTCGGTAATTCGGATTGAATTTTAAACTGTAGATTTCACAAAGGTAGGGGTGCAACCTGAGGCAATTCGTAGGTAGTCTTGTAATACAGTAGATGTACACTTTTTTGCGTTATATTGATCCATCAGGGGTGATTCGTAGTAAGTGTATGTGTAATCTGCAGTAGGAATACTATAAATACGAAACTAAGTCTCTGTCTTATGTTACGTTTTGACAATTAAATGCCTATACCGATATTGACGGAATTTGACGAGAAAATCTGTAGGTAGGGCACTGGACTTTGTTTGTTCTTCATACAAATCAACAGTTTTCACCCTATCTCGATGAAACTTTGCACACTTATCCTTTGAAACAAGGAGAAAAATACTGTCTACATTTTGTTGAAAAATTATCTGTATAAATAACACATTTTGTCTCATAACTTCGAAATACGGCGATAGACAGACACGTTGAATATGGACGTCTCCATGCCGTGTTTTCGTGTAGTGAAGTGCCAGCTCAGTGCCTAAAGCGCCTGCTTACGAACGTCGTGGTCTCCGGTTCAAATCTCCGTTGAGGCTAAGATTTTTAAAAATTGTTTTTCATCGTAAGAGTCAGGCCTGGGATGTAGGTTATTAGGATTGAATGTTAAACTGTAGATATTAGAAAGTTAGGGGTGCAATGCGAGGAAAATCGTAGGTAGTCTTGCAATGTTGTAGGTGTACACTTTTTTACGTTATAATGATCCCTCAGGTGTTGTTCGCAGTCAGTGTGTGAGTGTGAACCACAGTAATATTATTTATAAATACGGAAGTAAGTCTCTGTCTTTTTGTTACGTTTTGACGACTAAATGGCTATATCGTTGTGATGGAATTTTATAAGGAAATCGGTATGAAGAGCACAGGATATTTTTTCCAGTATGATTAACAGTTGTAGTCACGAAATTTTGAGACCTTATCGAATGGTGACAGAAATATGTTGGAAATTGATTCTCTTCAAGAGACAGGTTCGATGGTACAATGATATAGTGTTAGCTTTCCTGTCATACTATTCCGACTCGATATTGTTTGGGACCAATCCTTCGTTACCAACAACTTTCTATATTTAATTCTGGCAAAAAAATTCTTAATCCACGCGTACGGAGTCGCGGGTACGGGCTAGTATTATATAAAAGGGTCAAAATGGTAGAGGATTGTAAACAGCTCCAGGGTCATGTGAAGAGGATATCTAGTTGGGTTGTTAAACATGGGATGTAGATAAATGCAAAGAAAAGTCAGTTTATTAAATACACAAATAAAAAACAAAAGGTTGATTATGATTATAAGGTGGGGAAAGAATTGCCTGTTGAAGACTTGAAATGTAAATATCTTGGCATTACGTTTGATAACAAGCTTAACTGGACAGGACACATTGGATAAGTAGTAGAAAAGGTATCAAAATTCCGCACTTGTTGGAGAGAGTGACTAGGGAATGTACAAGAGAAATAAAGGAATAGGGTTACAAAACTTTGGTCAGGCCATTGCTTGAATGTGGAGGGTAGTATGGGAGCCACATTTGGAGAGGGTTCAAAAAAAGGCTTTTAGATTTGTTTCTGGAAATTATCGTAGAACACAATCAGTAACAGATATGATAAAAGAGCTGGAATGGGATTCATTGCAAGACAGGAGGAGTGTTAGGAGGGTCATGTGAGTATACAAGGCGTATATTGTTAATGAGGCGTGAAATGATATTGGTGTAAGAAGAAAAACTAATGCATGGAAGGGAAAAGATGTCTATGAACACAAGCTGCCACTCGATTTCAGGCATAAGGAATATGGGAAGATTCTCTTTTTTAGGTAAGGGTGTCAGGGATTGGAATGAGTTACCAAGTGAAATGATGAATAATTTACGAAAAACGTTGAAAGAATTTAAAGCTAAAATTTGCAGAGGGCAAATGTAGGTGGGAGCAGGAAAGGGAGAAGATGCGCTCCATTACAATTTTAATTAAATATTACGTACGGAAAAACTAAGTGATTTTCTTTTGACATATCTTCTTCATATGAATGCGTAGGCGATGTGGTTGTTTACCCCTCTATAGGAAGACTAAATGGTGTAGTTTACCGTTGCCTTCCCCAGCGTGACAGTCTCCGTAAGTGCTGTAAGTGTGGGCGACTGCAATAGTGTGTGTATTCAGTGTAGATGGTTGTTTGCGTTGTGGATGAGAGATGAAGGAACGTAGAGGGTGAAACCCGGTGCCGGCCCGTGCATGCCTACACTTGGAAGGACACCAAAGTGGCCGCCAAACTTCCGCATGTCAGCGCTGGACACAGCCACGGTGCCACAGCCAACTGTGTAAAAGGGGAGCTTTTATTTTATCATAGGTGCGTATAATTGCCTTACTCTCATATATAAACAAATTGCTTTTCTTCTTACTAACATGTTGGCAACACTGACCTTCTATGCGTGGAAACGGTGTGTTTAGATCATACAAATAATAACAGATTGATTTTGCGATTAAGCTATGAATTTTATGGGATTGTTTATTTTCATCTGAGGCAGCGCTGCTTCAAATATCGATTACAAACATACTTTGTGAGCAATACTGAAATGTGTTCTTGTGGGTCATCCAGATCCATAATATCTTTTAAAGTAGAGTAAGTTTAAAGGGGAGGAAGTAACAAATGACTTGCAGAAAAGCATTTAAAATATTTACATATAACCTAAATTTAGAATGAAAGGAGGAGAACCAAGAAAGATGAATAATTAGGTCTGCTTTTCTGGTTTTTTTCCGACTTCGTTCGTGTTTCTAAAGAATTTTGATTGATAGTTACCGACATACTACCACCTTAGTGCATGATGAGAGGATAGTCGAGGCTAATACCACGCACAAACACCAGTGATCTGCGCATTGTATTTATGGCTGCAAAGTGAAATATACGGACACAAACGTCTTTGGTCGAAATATGAAAATACTCTCGATCGATTACTTTCAACCTTCATGTTTCCCACACACTCCCAAAGCTACTAACACGCAACCACCACAGTGTATCATACTACCACACAAAAACACCAATAATCTGTGCTACGTAGTCATGTTTGCAAAGTGACGCACACGTATTTGGTCGACATGTGAACAAGATCTCACACTTACAAATGCAGTGACATACTTCTCGAGTTCTCTACAACCTATTTGAAATCGGAATGATTTCTATGACTCGCCCTGTATAAGTCATTATGTGCCTCACAAGTATCATCGAGAGACAAAATTTTTTCTCTCTGTATTCTGAAGAAGTTCGGAAAGACGTTACTGAATGTCAGTCAAAGAACAATATTAGTGGATGTTCCGTTTTGCATCTTAAACCCTCCTGCTCCAATTGACCCTCCAACTCTTCCCTAAAATTTACTGACATAAACTGATTACACGATAAACGAGCGTTCTGAGCAAAATTGACTGTTTACTGACTCGTTCTTTCAAGCTGCCTAAAGAATATTAATGTCAAGTCGGCCACAGTTTCATGGTTACTCAAGCTGAACGACAGCAATAGGGAATAGAACCTTCTAGTAGCTTATTTTATCGTTACTAAAGTGTTTCAAAGAACCATTTATCTAAACACAATGGGTAATTACCAGTGTTTGCTAAAATTAAAAAAAAATGTTCTTCAATTGATGGGGAATAAATCGTAAGTAGTAAAACATCACAAAATAATTTTCATTGTACTCGAATTATGGTGGTTTTTCAGAGAATGTTAGTATCTTGCGCCAACAGTTCTTATGAACCGCATTGCTCAAGCTCACAATGTACTTTTTACTTCAGATGATGTCACTGAGAAGTACAGCACCACCCACACACCACAGAGTAGACACATCTACAAACCCACTTGCTACCAGGAATACGAAGTGAATTGTATTAGAGTACAACAGTACAACACTGTTTGACTTTAAAGATACAGATATCAGTTAATTTCATTCACCACTTCATTAGGCGCGTTCGCAGAAACACATATGAAATCTTCTGGTCTGTACGCACACGCAGCAACCGTTGTTAAAAATAAGGCGGCTCTCATTGTGAACACCCACGCGTGTTACCAGAATTTTCCGAATAGCTGCGTTTCAAAGCGGTGCTTTCACCTTTCAGTCTAAGAGGCAGTGCGCTGGAGTTATATAATTTCTGCAAAAAGAATGGGTTTTATACAGACATGACTATAAGGCTTCCATATTATTTACAATAAATTCCGAAAACCATAACATAATTATGGTTATAGTGGTTACATGTAGACCCTAAGCTTCTACTATCTGATACAACAATTTAAATCTGATATGAAGACTCGGGCGGGGAGGGGTGGGGGACCAGGTAAGTCAATTTTATTCCTAAATTGAGTTATGGAATGATCATTCGCATCAACTGAGAGGTTACAACTGGGAAAAAAACCAAGCAGATCAAGAGATATTAGCCCTGAAAGTTTTGCTGAAAGGGGAAAGAGTCGGGTAAGTCAAGCGTACAGGGAAAAGAAGGAGGTGAGTGAATGGTAACGACAATGGACATTATTGATAAGAGAAATGCTTAAGCATTTTACGACATCAAAAGGAACCCGAAATTTTAGGCAGGTAAAAATAAAAAGAAGGTGGTTATCTGCATAGATTTTGCAAGAAAGTATATCTGCCAAATATAGCAACAAAAGGCGTTTACTGTAAACGTCAATCTCCCATGTAGTATTCAAAACCCATATTATATCAAAGGTTAAAACGTTTTTATATTTATCCGGAAAGCATTGCAAAAAAAAAGTGCCCGAATGATGTAACCTCACTTCATCACTCATGTCTTGGAAGAAAACACAAAAGAAGTCGAAATATTTTGTGATGCCCACCAGCATAGTAAAAACTACAACCGTCTTCCGCTTCATTCGTTATTTAACTCTGAGTCTAATTGATGGTTTGAAAAAGGTCAAAATTACATTTCCTTAGAGTGCGACAAAAATCTTGAATTATGCAACGTAAAAACAGTAATGCAAACACCTGAAGATTTCAAAGAAATGCTCAAAGTATCCAGGTGTATACCATTTTCTTTCACTGTGGTTAGCTTTGTCCTTGAAATGATGTTGGACTGCAAAACGAAACTGGACTCATTGCATGTACCAAAATGACATTTCAAAACGCACCCTACTACATCTGACCACAGGTTTCCAAAGCCTGATCGAACTTTCCAACCTGGTGTTGTAAAGATCTGCAGTCAGACGCCCCACGACTAAATGTTAGTACCATTACTGACTTAGTGAGTAGGCATCACAGCCAGTCGTACGTTTACTTATATTATTTACGGAATTACTGTGCCTGTTTAACACGACTTTTTCCCCTCCCTCCCCCCCCCCCCCAATTACAGAGTGACGTTTGATGAGATTTGGAGGAGTTACTTCACTGTGAGGAGAAAAAAAATGGAAAACACTTTTATTTCACATTCCCTAAACTTAAGATGTTTTATTTTAGAAACCAAAATTATTGTACAGAATATGCACATATACCAATGCCATGACACTTTAAACATTAAGTTGTTTTTTCCCAAGTTTTATGAAAGTTGACTTACCTACATCCCTCCTCCCCCCCCCCCCCCCCGCCCTCCGAGTCATATTCTGTCGTCCACCCTTTTACGTAAATCTGTAAAATAGAATTTGTATTTTTTTAATTATTTTTTCTTAAATTCGCATTTTTCTTGTCGGCATAGAGGTCAGTAGAAGCGTAAAAGGACTGGGGACATGTAACGGGAAGGAAATAGGCCATGGCTTTTTCTGAAGGAACAATCCCGGAATTAGCCTGGAGTGATTGGAGTGATCTGAAGAAATCATGGAATACCCAAGTCTGGATTGGCCAAACGGGGATTGAACTCATGTCCTCCAAAATGCAAGGCCAAACTGGAATAAAAACTGAAGATATTTTGAAGGAATTTTCACAGTTGATGAGCTTAGAGTCTGAAATAAAACTAAAATATTGGCACCGAAGTACGAAAATAAAATGTGTTATGAACACAAATTCCTTTTACTTCCTAATATCGCATTATTTGTAAACTACTCAATCGATTTTGATCTGGTTTACACTGTCCCAAACCATAGATTCTGGTGTAAAATGCAGTGATATATTTAGTAACACCACCTCGCACCGTAGCAGAAAATCAAAACTAATGTTGTCCATAACATTTTTTAACATACGATCTGATGTAACTTAAAAACTACTGAGCAGATTTTGACGCAGCTATCACAGTTTTGAAGCTGATTTCTACCTTATTATTAGAGGCATGTAACCTTCAACAGGAGCAGAATATTATTCCCTTATGGCTTTACAGGTTGTCGACGTCTGTGTCATCAGACTCACAAAAGAACTAGGGCAATAAACGGGAAATAATTCGCCAAGTCCTTTTGAATTAACCATCACGTCGTTCCCCTGAACTGATTTCGTGAAATCATGTAAAACCGAAAGTTGGATTGCCGGAAGAGATTTCGAACCTGCATACTCCGGAATTAGAAACCAGAGAGTAGTAAATTATAATATCTTCTCAACATAATATTATTTTTTATTTGATACATCTTAAAAACTGCTGGACGAGTTTAGTGATGTTTACACAGTTTGAAAACTTATGATCTATCCTAAACGTTGAGTTGTATTTCATAAGATTACATTGACTGGAACTGATAAAAGTGGTTCTTTCTTTAAGCATCGGATATTCAACTTGTAAATCCTTCAGTGTAGTGAGGTTGATTAGTACAATAGATAAAGAATTTGATATTCTGGAACAAGTTTTGACATAATGCAATTGTTGAGAGCAAATTTCTTGGTGGACACAAGTTTTTTTCGTAAGGACAGTAGTGACTGCTAAGATGTATAAAAAAATTAAATACCACTTACGCTGTTGATTCATCACATAATTCGTATCCAATTTTGGTTAAATGGCGATTATAATTTACAAGTTGATGGCAAAACAACCAAGAGCTTTTCTGAACTACGTCGCAGGCAAACGCTAGTTTATTTCTAAAATAATTTTTATAGTCAGAAGAAAGCATCAGAAATAGTTTAACTGCGTTTTGTGAACATTCGACACAGTCTCTATACTTCCTGTCGGTTAATGATTGTCTGTCGAACGTGGTGGGGTGAGCGGTAAAGCTATGACCTCGCATTTGAGATCCCTCCTCTTATGACATCGAAATTTACGAGGTGTATAGCAGTAAAGAAAAGGATTATTGGTTATGTTTCTTGGGTAATTCGTCATTAAATGCAGCAGATGGCATCAGAAAAATAACATTCTATAGTGTATCAAATAAAGCTAAGTTTCCGAGCTATTCATGACACTATGAAATGGACAGGAATAAAATACATCAAAATGAAAATAAAATTAATTGTGAATCATATAATAATGGACGGAAAACTGTGTAAAAGATGTTTAATGCCCAAAGGTATCGTTGATTATAAGGTAAGTATTCGTTATTTTCGTCGACATACTTAAATATATGTTTAAATATAGTAGGTAATTCTATAAATAATTGCCAGAATGATTAAAATTTCTAAAAAAAAAAATAAAAATGTAGTAGTAACAAATAACAAAATTAAGAATCTGATTAAACTTAAATTATCTTTAAAAACTTATTGCAGTTCGTTTAAAATGATTAAAACCCTATTAAAAATTATATTTAAAAATAAATTTTGAATTAAAGTTGCTCATAAATTCAGGCCGCGTGGCTACGAAAGAACGTAAAGTAATAGTTAAGTCTGAAGGATTGTTATACTACGAAGAGCACGCATATCACTAGGTGTACCATTTTTTTTTTCATTTTTTTTTTTTTTGTAACTGCTTTAACGTCTCTTTTTAACATCGAGGTCTTTAGAGACGGGGAAAGGATGGGGGGCAAGGAATGGGAAGGAATTCGGCCATGGCCTTTTGAAGGAAGCATCCCGCATTTGCCTGGAGTGATTTGGGGAAACCGTGGAAAACCCAAATCTGGATGCCCGGACGGGGATTCGAACCGCCGTCCTCCCGAATGCGAGGCGAGAAGGTGTGCCTAGTGTTTTCTTAATATCGTGGTTGGCGGCACTGCCTCCATTTTTTTATACTTATGGCTTTACGCCTGGTCCGACGTTGAGGGTTATTAGATGCGGGAAAGGACTGGGAACAAGGAACGGGAAGGAATTCGGCCATGGCCTTTTGAAGGAAGCATCCCGACATTCACCTCTAGTGATTTTGTGAAACCTTGGTAAACCCAAATCTGGATGCCCGGACGGGAATTCGAACCGGCGTCCTCCCGAATGCGAGGCCAGAGCGTTAACAGTTCACCCACCACGCTCGGTGTTGTCTGGCGGTGTGCGTGAGTTCAGGCGCACTCGGCCTGTTGTCTGGCGGGTTAGGACCCGAGTAGGGAGCGCAGCTGCGCCTGCGGTCTGCAAGTTGGTTACAAGTTGGGAGCTGCTTCCAGCAGCACGTATAACATACCGCTCTCGCTTTACTAAGCCAAATAGAATCATTTCTGTTACTAGGTTCGTAATTCACTGTACATGGACCACAATTAAAGTCGCTCTCTGTCTACAGACGGCCGTAGTGCAATGAGTGATGTTTTTTGAAATGTCGCACTTTTATCATTAGAGTTTATATAGTATAAAAAAGTGCGACTTACCATAGAGCCTTCAGGGTTCCGTACTAAGAATGTGTATTAAATAATACAAAACTTTACTACCTTATTTAAAAAAATAAAAATAAAACCAAGTTATTTTAAATAGTGTTCATTATTGCGTGTTCTGAATTGCCTTTCAAATGATACATATAAACCAAGAGCAAACAAAAAATAATAATCAGGTACAAAAATAATTGTGAAAGTTAAAAATTTTAAAATAATGAAAAAAGTATTTTCTCTACAGATTTATTATTGGATTCATAAAATTATCTACTGAAGTATCAAATTTGTCTAAATAATAAATTTAGAAGTCTTGAAAAACCATGAACTCCGGAAAGATTGCTATAGTTTTCCTGTAGTTTCAGCATAGCAAAATTTGAAAGAACTTTCCATCAGTAGGTTTATAAATAAAAGGAAAGAGATGACTTATTGTGGTTTTTCTAGAAAAATTTTGATAAATATTGGAGTAAAGAGGATACACCAAACAATTTTAGAGTTGACTTGTTGTCAGCTCTCATCTGAGACCCAAGAGGATTATTTGAAAGAGATTTTTCTTCAGCCTCCAACTCCCTTCCTCCATTAAACCCGCTAAAATTAGATTGATTCCCCATGATTGTTCGAAACTTTATGTTAAAATCGTGTTAATGTTAAAAGGAAACAAGTAACGCACAGTTACAAATTTGTAATTTATATATTTAAAACGGATAAATGGACGAATCCATAGTGTTCTGCCTATTATTATTTATGAAATACCGGCTGTATTGCAGGGAGATAGACAGCAAATAGGGTGATTCACGAAGATATACAAATATTTTAATATGTTATTCTACAAGTAAACTAAAGAAAAACGTTCATATAAACGTAGGTCCGCAAATGTTTGGTTACGGAGTTACGGCTAATAAAAGATTTTGCCCGAAATTAAGCAATCTCGCTAGTATGAAGCCATCGTAAAACGAGGTTTCAGTAATGTACGATTTTCACTTATTTTGTTGTTATTGATCTGGTGAATGTAATGAAACAAGTCCCAGACGTGTATCTGCAGTAGTTTTCCAGAAATTCCAGAGTCTAACTTTATTAGCATCATTTTCCAAAATTAAATTCTCTACAACTGCTGCTGAAAACTTTGTGCAATTGTCTGGAATTAAAAAAAAAAAATGGGCCAAATTACAATTATTTCTTTGCTTCTCTCTAATTTATGGAAAACTACTGCAGATATACGTCTGGGACTTGTTTTATTACATTCCCCAGATCAATGACAACAAAATAAATGGATATCGTGCTTTACTGTAACCTCATACAGTTTTTGCGATGGCTTCTTATTAGCGACGTTGCTAAATTTCAGGCAAAATATTTTATTAGCCGAAACTCCGTAACTAAACAGTTGCGGACCTATGTTTATATGAACGTTTTTCTTTAGTTTTACTTGTAGAATAACATATTAAAATATTTTCGTAAGTCACCCTGTATATGGCTTGGATAAGTGGAATTCTGCAGCGATGAAGGCTGTATGGTATATAGTAATTTGATAATTATATGTCTAGAATACCCGTTAGTTTTCCTTTTTCTATGATCTGACAGTTCTCCGCTTGATGCCTCTGTTGTCTAGTGTATTGCATATATAGGCGTTGCCAAATCTGTTATAACATTCTTTTGTTCCTAACATTTATCTCGCCTTTGCAGGGTTTGCTTTACTGGAGTTCTTCACTGTAAGCCGATCTTGTGGAGCTGCAGGTGAAGAGTCCGCAAGGTTTCCAACCAGCGCCTCCTAGATCGCCATCGTGGTCTTCCACCACAGTTCTTATATCGAGTGCTGTTCTCGAAACTTAAAAGTTGTTGCTGCGCAGTACATGGCCGTACCACCGCAGATGACCCTCTCTCATTTTTTTTTTTCATGGGTTGGATCCACACAAATCCCGTACGTTGTCATCCTGATGCGGTCAAATCTATTAAGTCCCTGTGGCCAGCGAATCATCTTCATTTTAATGACATGCAGCTGATATTCATATGTCTTTTTGTGACTGGCCAGCATTCAGTTCCATACAGTGGCACTGGTCGAATGATGGTTCTATAAATTTTTGATTTACGGTACAGTGGTACCTTCAGGTCAAAAAGGACTCCTGCGACCTGACGACACTTCATCCAGGCAGCGTTGACTCTGTTTGGCACGTCTGGGAGGGTCTGGCCACGTGAACAGATTCATATTCCCAGGTACCGGTAATTGAACCTAGATGACTTACAGATATTAACAAACCTAACACATGGAATTCTACATTCCACGTAGACTACTTGGTCTTCCTTAAGTCGCAGGCCATGTTTGTCCATCTTAGTTTTACAAAGTTGGACATAGTTCCAATTCCTAAAGAGACTCGCAGGCGATCATAATGTCGTCAACATAGAGCAGTGTCCAGAGTGGTGTAGTAGGTAATTCGTCAGCACTGGTGTCGAGACCGAGGTTAACAGCAGAGGGAACAAAACCGATTCCTGTCAGATCTGTTATAGTAAAGGGTTTCAATATTGTTGTTTTGGAAAACGACAGCAACAGGCGATCGATTTGAAACCGATTATAAAACATTGAGGAATCATTGTGTAGTAGTTTTAGCAGTTGTTACTAAACGGATACTACGACATCCAACAAAATACAACATTCACATCGTTGAACTCAATAGAGTAAGGTACCCTAACTGTGCGAGATCTGAGGTAATTGGCGTTTTTATACAAACATTTTTTTTCCCTTGTTTTACGATTCTCTTTTATCATTTTGGACAAATGTGCAACGAGAAAAATTCTTAATGGTTCAATACAGTTACTTCTTCGTCATTTTTCGTTTTTCCGACATGGTACATCATTAAACTGAGTGAATCCAAAAAATATAGTTTCGATGAAAAGGATCTGTCAAACAAATGCAAATATTACTCCAGACCATCACTATTAATTTCTTTGACGTATAAACTAAATTTCCAAGGTTAATAACACTCTCTATGACCTTTCTTTTATTCAAATATACATATGTATAAACAGGAATATAAATCTCTAATAAAGACTATATATCTTGCAAGGTGCCTAAATACATGTGGTATGTTAAATTTGCTCGTCGTAAGCAGTGTAATTAAGCTGTGTTATTTCACAAGATCTCAAATTAACAATAATTTAAAATATATACAGGGTGTTACAAAAAGGTACGGCCAAACTTTCAGGAAACATTCCTCACACACAAACAAAGAAAATATGTTATGTGTACATGTGTCCGGAAACGCTTACTTTCCATGTTAGAGCTCATTTTAGTTTCGTTAGTATGTACGGTACTTCCTCGATTCACCGCTCGTATTGTGGACGGCTGTGATACAATACGCCATTCTCCAGGGATGCATCAGCGCATCAGGGATTCCATGCGACGGAGGGTGGATGCATGTATCCTCGCTAACGGAGGACATTTTGAACATTTCCTGTAACAAAGTGTTTGAAGTCACGCTGGTACGTTCTGTTGCTGTTTGTTTCCATTCCGTGTTTAATGTGATTTGAAGAGAAGTAATAAAATGAGCTCTAACATGGAAAGTAAACGTTTCCGGACACATGTCCACATAACATATTTTCTTTGTTTGTGTATGAGGAATGTTTCCTGAAAGTTTGACCGTACCTTTTTGTAACACCCTGTATATATACATGGAATATCAGTTTCAGCGTCGAATTTAATCTTATTAGACACGTTAGGCTGCTATGAACCTGGAAACATACACTCCCTTTGTTCCATATCAAACTGGTGTTAGAGGCACAGTTGTTTCTTATCCACACTCCGCGCTATTTTAACGTTTTTTCACAGTTGACATGTTCATTTTCTTAATGTATGTTAACATTAACTTTGACGAATGGCAAAAAGAGCTACAGCGAAACTAAATCGTTTGACACTTGCACGTTTCGCTTGAAACGAAACATTGCATACATTCTGATGTCAACAGCCTCAATTATCTTTCTCTCTCACACACAAACACAATGCGACAAGAGACAGAGCAGTGAAATTGTATAATGTAATATGCTGTAAGGAAAAAAGCCGAAATATTTGACTTATATTTAAATAAGTTTTGACTAACATGCTTAACAGCATGCTGGCACCTAAGTTTTTTGCTGATAGTTAATACACCATTTATTCGCATATAGTCATTGTCGGTAATACGAGTATGATCTTTATCACAATATAATGTTGAATTTTCATATGACTTCGTTCATGCTTGGTTACTTGATTTCACTGATCTAGCTTATTATATTTAAAAAATAATAATCCACAGTCTCTAAATTCCCCGTAAGCATGATTTCATTTCTAAAATAAGTACCTTAATATTATCCTTCTCCTAACACTTTTATGTACTTATTTTTACAAGAAAAAATAAAATAAAAATTAATGGAATTTAGACAGTTTAAAGTAGTTTTCATTTTAGTTGCATTAATTGTTCTGTCATACAGTTAGAAATTGAGGTCAATGTGCTAGCAACTACGATGCCGGGACAGGCTTGGAGATAACTCATACAGCGAAGCAAATATCTACGAAGAAATGTCAAACAGATATCTGTCCCGATTTTTACAGACCCTTCGGCTATCTGGCAATATACGATGGAAATATCAATATCAATAACACTCTTCTGTTTCTGACACAAGGACAGTCCTTCGAAGAAACGCAGCTCATCCCTTCTTGGGTTGTCGAGAAAATGTCGGCTGATTTCCAGTAAAAGGTAACAGGCAGCTTGAGCCGGGAGATGCCAGAAAAGGTAAAGGTCAGCCCCATACCGGCCGCTCAGATACTTCTCGTATACGCTATACGAGGAGTAACCACAAACTAAGGTTACTGGGCTCATATTCCTGGAGTGTGAACCATTGTAGACTAATTAGTAGTGTATGGTAATTCCAAGACATGCCGTTAGCAGCTGTGCGGAGTTTCAACCACCCGCCACCTACAGCGCTATAAATAAACACAAATGGCGACTCATTTGGTAAACTGGTCTCGCGAAAAAATCCGGCAAAACATTTAACCGTGGCTAAAATTCACCACCAGTTCGTAGAGGTATACTGACTGTAATGCCAGAATGTATCGCAGAATGGTTTGTGGCCAGTAGGGAAAACGTCACTGACGAGGAAGTACCCTCCCTACAGCCGAGCGACTTTCTCCTTTTTCCTCGCTTGAAGAAGCACCTATGAGACCGACGATTCGTTTCAGAAGAGGAGAAGAAACACTTTGCGACAACGTGGCTATATGATAGGATTTTTACCGGGAGGGAATATCCAAACTCATCCCACGAAGCGACAAGTGGCTAAACCGTTGTGGAGACTATGTCGAAAAATAATCGAATGTATGATCTATCAGTTGGCTGTATTGCTTGTATAAAATAAAATGTACGCGATTCACCACGGGCTTTGTAACATCATGCCTCGTATTAAAACAGCGCTTTTCCAATAAAACTGGTCTTGTGGCATAGACACCATGACGGAGCTCAAAACGGAGTTAGCCTTCCCGAACTGTGGGCGATTCCAGTGGGTAGAAGCGGTGGTTCAACACAATTCATAATCACCAGATTGTGTACAAAAATCTAACATTAAATCCCAAACACGTAGAAGGGAATACTGAATGGGGCGACATTTATGATGGCTATTTATACGTCGGATGGGGTCGTTTAGACTTGGTAATCACTCTACGATTATTATTCCTAATTAGGTTGACACCAACGTTCACCCACTCCATTCTTTCATAAATCACCTGTAACAGTAACAGGAAATTATACTGCATAAGTACTCATAGTATACAAATAACATTTCCGAACTTTATTCGTCTGGAAAGGGTAAGGAGAAAACACCTCAGTTTCATTTCCTCAGGCAGCTGACACGCACGGGTTATTATTACCATGGAAACCGCCAGCAATTCCGCAA
Source organism: Vandiemenella viatica (assembly GCA_031002005.1). Taxonomy (NCBI): domain Eukaryota; kingdom Metazoa; phylum Arthropoda; class Insecta; order Orthoptera; family Morabidae; genus Vandiemenella; species Vandiemenella viatica. Next base: position 59,126,801 of record JARYHS010012519.1, on the reverse strand, counting down.
ATGATTTCCTTTCATTAATTCCACCAAGCCCGGATGATGAGCGACTACGTTCTGGCCTTCCGAGCGAGAGTACAGAAGTCGTGGCCAAATTTTTTCCTGTTCCTTGCCTTCAGTCCTTTTTTTTTTTTTTGCTGTCATCAGTCTTTAGACTGGTTTGATGCAATCCTCCATCCCTTCCTATCCTGTGCTAACCTCTTCATTTCTACATACCCATTACAACCCACGTCCTCAATTATCTGCTTCATATATTCTAATCTCTGTCTACCTCTACAGTTCTTACCTTCAACTGTTCCCTCCACTCACAAATTAACCAATCCAGCATGTCTCAAAATATGACCTACCAGCCTGTCTCTTCTTTCTGTAAGCTTCTTCCATAAACTTCTTTTCTCACCCATCATTTCCAAAACTCGTTCATTTCTTACTTTGTCTGTCCACCTAATTTTCAGCATTCTTCTGTAACACCACATTTCAAATGCTTCAAGTTTCTTTCTTTCCGGTATTCCTAAAGTCCATGTTTCGCTACCATAAAGTGCTGTGCTCCACACATAGAGTTTTAAGAAGTTCTTTCTAATTCCTAGATCAATATTTGAAACTAAAAGGTTTCTCTTTTTCATGAAGGCTCTTTTTGCTAGTGCTATTCTGCTTTTAACATCATTCCTGCTTCGGCCATCGGTTGTAATTTTGCTTCCCAAGTAACAGAACTCACTCACTTCTCCTATTGCATCAGATCCTATTTTTATATTTAATCTGCTAGTATTGGTATCATTTCTGTTACATTTCATCACTTTTGTTTTACTTTGATTTATATTCAGTCCAAAGTCTTGCTTCAGTATTTTGTTCATGCCATTCAATAACTTCTCAATATCCTCAGCACTCTCTGCTAACAAGACAATGTCATCAGCAAATCGTAGCATACTGATTTCTTCTCCCTGAAAACGTATGCCACATGGAAATTTTTCTTTGACTTTCTTCATTGCTTCTTCTACATACAAGTTGAATATTCAGTCCTTCCCAGCCCCTAATAACATCTACCATGACGAGGCGAAAAGCCATTAATAAAAGAAGAAGAAGGGGGGAGGGAGAGGGTTGCTCCTCTCATGATCTTGTGGTATAAAAGACATAATCATATATATACTTCGGAAGAAGAGATGAAGTAGTTAATTATGTAACGTTCTTAGCTCGCTTTAACCGCAAGGTAGGTCTGTCACACTTTTGAGTGTAGTGAAATACTTCTTCCACCAACCTATTTGAGTCGGAAGGACAGGAAAGATAAAATCAGAGAAATAAGGTGCCGGACTGATTCTTATATGAATTCTTTTTTCCCTCGAACGATTAGGGATTGGAATGCACAATAAAGAGATTAGCTTTGGTGCTGAGCACCCTCTGCCACCCACAGTTTTGTGAATTGCAGAGTATATATGTAGATGTAGATCACCTCCACGGTAGATATTTGATACCACTCTGAGGCGGCATGGAAGTTCAGATATGAAGAAACTTTTGGTTTTATGGCGATATGAACCCTTGTCATGCAGGCAACAGACATCAGTGAGGCGCTTAAACCTTGATTCCTCGTTATCTCCTTTACATAACAGCGAAATAATTCATGATGTCCGGCTGTCATATCTTACACAGTGGCAGGAAGTTTTAGTCTGTTAACACTATTTAAAGTTTGTAAAGCTTAGTAAACACTGACTGAACTATATGGCGACTGTAATTCTGAAGGCGCTATTTGACACATTGTTTAACTCTTTTCAAGATAAGAGATGACTCAAGCTTTGCCACCTATGAAAGATACACAGTTCACAAAGAGAATATAACCACAAACAAGATTACTAGGTTCACATTAACAGTGAAACTTGCTTTTAAGAAGATTTTGTAATTAGGTTATCAGAACTATACATATTATAGACGAAGTATATCATCGGTTTGGACACGTTTGTCAATACGCCAGCTTACTGTACTGCAAAAGTAAATCACGCTTAGGTTCGATACTTCGGAACTGGCATGCCAGCGGTCCTTGTTACGGTTTTTAAACCGTTCTTCTGTAATCATACAGGCGAATTCTGGGACGGTCACCAACTATGACGTAAAAATGAAACATTTCCCTGAAATAAATTTAACATACAGAATATAGATAACCCGGTTCACAAACAAATGGTAATGTCTTGGTTCTTCAATCTGGTTTAGCGACCTCGACAGAGGCGAAAGGAGAGAACAGTGAAACTATTAACATCAGACGACAGTACGTCTAGAATCTATAGGATACCACACACACAGACATAAAGCCCAGATACAATTAACAGGACCGAGATGAAGTTTTTCGAGCTGAATTATTGGCTTCGAGTGGTTGGCTGTAGCTTTTTTTTTTTTTTTTAGTTGAAAGCTATAAAGAAGTAACTTTCCCAGTTAACAAGCAACTATGCAAACCTGACAGAACAAAAATAAATTTTCACGTGCTGTTATATTGTTAAAACTGTTAGAATGCTCCTACATTATACTGAATTTCTTCCAAAAATGCGATAACATTAGCAACCAAACGAATGATACAGTTGTATTAAGTGTAAGCGGGGAAAACAAATAACCACCCTAAAATATCATGTCTCTGAATATAGTCCTATAATTGGAAACCTTAGACATTGTAGCGAATGAAATTTACAAGCTCATCTCCTGAAGTAGTTTTCTCCTTCTGTTTTTACAGCGCGTCAACCATAGATAACTACGTATTACTACGTACATTGAAGAAAGGAAGCGTTGAAGGATAGTGATAGTACATGGCGTGTTATTCTGTTAATGTAAACTGGATCTTTTCTAGTGTAGAACTCATTAGAGCGTTCTTTTAGATGAATAAGAAAATCCACCTATAATCTTTATATATAAAGATGAATGTATGTATGTTTGTTTGTTTGTTTATTTGTTTGTTTGTTTGTTTGTATGTATGTTTGTTCTTCATACACATCCACAGTTTTCATTCGATGTCGATGAAACTTTGCACTCTTATCCTTTGAAATAAGGAGAAAAATACTGTCTACATTTGGTTGAAAAATTGTTTGTATAAATAACACATGTCTCATAACTTCGAAATACGGCGATAGATAGACACGTTGGATACGGTCGTCTCAGTTCTGCGATTGCGTATAGTGGACTGGCAGCGTAGTGGTTAAAACCCTTGCTTATTAACGTCGTGGTCTCCGGTTCAAATCTCCGTGGAGGCTAAGATTTTAAAAAATTGTTTTTCATCGTAAGAGTCAGGCCTGGGCCGTAGGTTATTCGGATTGAATGTTAAACTGTAGATATTATAAAGTTAGGGGTGCAGTGCGAGGCAAATCGTAGGTAGTCTTGCAATGTTGTAGGTGTACACTTTTTTACGTTATAATGATCCCTCAGGTGTTGTTCGCAGTCAGTGTGTGAGTGTGAACCACAGTAATATTATTATAAATACGGAAGTTATTCTCTGTCTTTTTGTTACGTTTTGACGACTAAATGGCTATATCGTTGTGCTCCAATTTTATAAGGAGATCTGTATGAAGGGCACAGGATATTTTTTTCCAGTATGATTAACAGTTGTAGTCACGAAATTTTGAGACCTTATCGAATAGTGACAGAAATATGTTGGAAATTGATTCTCTTCGAGAAACAGGTTCTACGGTACAGTGATATAGTGATAGATTTCCTGTCATATTATTCCTATTCAATATTGTTTGGGATCAATCCTTCGTTAGCAACGTTCTATATTTAATTCTGGCAAAAAAATTCTTAATCCACGCGTACGAAGTCGCGGGTACGGGCTAGTCTTTATATATAAAGATAAATGTATGTTTGTTTGTTTGTTCTTCATACAAATCCACACTTTTCATCCGATCTCGATGAAACATTGCACACTTATCCTCTGGAACAAGGAGAAAATACTGTCTACATTTGGTTGAAAATTTATTTGTATAAGTAACACATATTATCTCATAACTTCGAAATACGGCGATAGACAGACACGTTGGATATGGACGTCTCCGTACGGTGTTTCCTTATAGTGGACTGGCAGCTCAGTGGTTTAAACGCTTGCTTCCTAACGTTGTAGTCTCCGCTTCAAATCTCCGTGGAGGGTAAGATTTTTAAAAATTGTTTTTCGTTGCAATAGTCAGGCCTGGGCCGTAGGTTATTCGGATCGAATTTTAAACTGTAGATATCACCAAGTTAGGGGTGCAATCTGAGGCAATTCGTAGGTAGTCTTGCAATACAGTAGATGTACACTTTTTTTACGTTATATTGATCCATCAGGGGTGATTCGTAGTCAGTGTGTGTGTGTGTGTGTGTATGTGCGATCTGCAGTAGGAATACTATAAATGCGGAAGTAAGTCTCTGTCTTACGTTACGTTCTGACAATTAAATGGCTATATCGATATTGACGGAATTTGACGAGAAAATCTGTAGGGAGGGCACTGGACTTTGTTTGTTCTTCATACAAATCAACAGTTTTCATCCGATCTCGATGAAACTTTGCACACTTATCCTTTGAAACAAGGAGAAAAATACTGTCTATATTTGGTTGAAAAATTATCTGTATAAATAACACATGTTTTCTCATAATTTCGAAATACTATTGAACGGCGATAGACAGACGCGTTCGATATGGACGTCTCTGGAGTATTTTTCCACGTAGCGGTCAGACAGCTAAGTGGTTAAAGCACTTGCTTACAAATGTATGGGTCGTGGTCTCCGGTTCAAATCTCCGTGGAGGCTAAGATTTTTAAAAATTGTTTTTGATCGTAAGAGTCACGCCTGTGCCGTAGGTTATTCGGATTGAATGTTAAACTGTAAATAACACAAAGTTAGGGGTGCAATGCCAGGCAAATCGAAGGTAGTCTTGCAATGCTGTAGGTGGGCACTTTTTTACGTTATAGTGATCCGTCAGGTATTGTTCGCAGTCAGAGTGTGTGTGTGTGTGTGTGTGTGTGTGTGTGTGTGTGTGTGTGTGTGTGTGTGTGTGTGTGTGTGTGTGTGTGTGTGTGTGTGTGTGAACCGCAGTAATAATATTACAAGTACGGAAGTAAGTCTCTGTCTTCTTGTTACGTTTTGACGACTAAATGGCTATATCGATATTGATGGAATTTGATAAGAAAATCTGTATGAAGTGCACAGGACATTTTTTCCAGTATGATTAACAGTTGTAGTCACGAAATTTTGAGACCTTATCGAATGGTGACAGAAAAATGTTGGAAATTGATTCTCTTCAAGAGACAGGTTCGATAGTAGAGTGACATAGTGATAGCTTTCCTGTCATATTATGCCGACTCTATATTGTTTGGGACCAATCTTTCGTTACCAACAACTTTCTATATTCAATCCTGGAAAAAATTTCTTAACCCACGCGTACGAAGTCGCGGGTACGAGCTAGTCATATATAAATAATGTTCTCGGGTGACTAGCCGAGTTATAGGAGTGTTATAATTACACAATATTTCGTCGCTCTAAATATTGTGTAATTATAACACTCCTATAACTCGGCTAGTCACCCGAGAACATTATTTATATTCTCAACGCCGAGAAAGACTGTGTAATTATGCACCTATAATCATGATAGCCGTAGAGGAGAAGAAATGAAACAGGTGCAATGCACACATACTTTCTGCAGCTAATGGTAGTGCAACTGCTTACTGAATATTATTTTAAAACCGTTGGCTAAACCCTCTTCAGACGAAATTGTAAGAAGTACAGAAAAGTTAATAATATGTGAACACACCAGCTTTCTGTGTACGTAATTAGCGTAAAATGACCGGAGTAATTTTCTCGTAACTGGTAAGCCATCGGAGGCATAGAGAGGAATAAGCTCTCTTATTAAACACTGATACTTAAACCTCCTGTTTTTATATAATGAAGATAACGTGTTCGATGAGTAATACGATACTCACGTAAATGCTGTTTCCTTTGCGCAAGTACATTTGAAGGTTCCTTTGATTTTCCTTATGGCAAGCGACCACAAAATGCAACCCTATTGTGGAATACAAACCGAGGGTAAAGCGTTCCGATGGCGTGAAAAGCCTGCAGATGGGGCGGTTTCCTTTATCTGTCTAGCAGACGACCTGTTACTGGTAGAAGATGAGCCGACATGCGGAAGAAGGCCAACAGAAGGAGAAAGGTGGTCTTTGTAAGTGCAGTGACGTCACGCGAACGACCTAGCTAAGCTATTAGACCGAGAAAACCATAGTAGTAACTCGAAGTCGATCGATTACACTAACAAAATGCTACAGTGTAGAACATTAAAAAACCGTTCAAAACGCATCGGACCTATACACGGAAAAATTTCATTTACTCATAAGAATACGTGAACCTATAATCCCTGTCAAACCAGTCATTTGGCACTGCACACACTTCTTCCAGTATTACACCCACTGACAGAAGCATTCCTGGTAGGTCTCATCAAGAGTCGATACAGCAACAGCACACTTGTAATTACATGGAGCCATGTAGCTCCTGACAAAAGCAGCAGATCCAGCTGTCGAAATGTCGTTTTTCACGACACCATCCGGCTAGACATCCATACAGGTTATATTGCGAAGAAATGTTGTAATCCGACTGTAATGTCTCTACCATATGAAAAGAATAGGTCGATTCCTTTATTGCCTAATAGATGATACTTCCACACATGTTAACAACAACCATTTATTCAGAGACTGACTGAAAACTCAAAATATCTTATCATTTACGGAGTTCTTTACAAGCAAGGTATGTATTAAATATCGATATTTTTGATAAAACAAACGATATTTATCGTCAATGCTTTTATTTTCGATATATCAAAAATCATTATTTTATTTGGAATATCGTTTTTAAGTACCATTTCGAAATATTTTCGTGTGAGCGCAATTCAGTATCCAATTTAATACGTGACATGTATATTGGATAAATATACATACATTTTTGAGCTGAAAGATTTTTTAAAAAGGTTAATTAGTCGTAAAGTAAATAAATAAGCTGTTAAGTTTTAACAGGTTACATTAATGTATTTTTTAGTCAACATATTTGAATATTAACAGTTATTTTTAGAGTTGAAGAATATTGACTGACCTTCCGTGTTGCTGCGTTGAGGGTTGACATAAATTAACAGCTTCTGTTTCAGCTGAGTTTTTTCACTGATGAATAACAGTTAACGCTTTGATGAAATACTTGATGTGCCAAGAAAAGAGATTGGCTATCGGTAGAGGGTAACGTGTGCTCAAGATTCAATTAGCAACAAGTAGCTGCGCGTGGGCTGGTACCGTCCTGGCATTTTTGTTTGTGTTTGGTTCTTCTGCAATCTAATTCGCCGAGTTAGTGACTTCTCATGAAACACAAACACACAGATACGAGAGGCAGAATCACCAAGTACGAAAGACTGAACGTCGTGGATTTGAGAGATACCTGTGATTCTGATCTGGAATTAACCAGCAGATAAAACTTCGATAAGAGGAATTATAGCTAACAACTAAGCTTGGCAGATGGGAGACAGGTGATGGATTTTAGTGTGAAACCTTGTTAAGATAATCAAATGACTGTTTATCCACTCATCTTCAGTCTCATATACAATAATTGAAAGTGGTACTCACGCATACTTCTTTGTGGACTAGATTTAATAGATCTGTTCCATCAGCACTTTTCACCAGCTGACGAGTCTCTTACCTGAAACAAACAATTAATTATCTACAAACGTGTTTGACCCGAACTGTTACACACAAAAAAATATCATCATTACTTAAACCTACCAACTCGTATATACGGTATACTAAATAACACTTGAGCACAGCTTTTTTTAACACAGATACCGACCATAAGGTGTAGATGGAAAAAACAAAAATTAAAACAGAAAACGGATTCTTTTCCATCTTGTAGAAGTCACCGAACAGTTCATCACAATGCGGTGACATGTTATCATGATGTTGAGATTCGAACATTGAATGTTCCTCTGTTTCCATGCTGTCAACAGAAATGGTTTAGAAACATACGCAGGCAGATTTAAGAGTTTTTCAGTGTATCTGTTTAGATTGCGGCTACACGCCTTTAAGCTTCAAAAGAGAAAAGTCATTTTTGAGTAGCAACTGATTTGTCGTGTTTAGTGTGTGTTTATAAAAACGTGTAATTTTTGTTATAAATCTTTTATTAAACAAAAGTAACTTTATTTCGTTAGTACCTCTCACGTATAAAGTTTTACAAAAAACCGAATGAATAAGTCAATATCGTCTGTTTTGTTTTTTGTATGCTGGTGTTGTTTGGAATTTGCAATTTTTCTTTTGTAGCAATATGGTTACACACGTGAATACGCCTTGCATTTCGAAGGTTTGAAGGGAGTAATCTGAGAAAGGAATGGAATATTTTACATTTTCTTATCTAATCTCTAATTCTCAAAACTGACTATGTTTCCACAAAAGCTAATCAATTATCTGTACATTCAAATCGCTGAAGTCACAAAGAAAGAATGAATGCGTGTCCGCATTAGCATGACGTTTTGTTGGTGGTGTAGCGAGATGACTAGATGGGTCATCCGCGTCTAGCTAAGGGTTGTGTTAGCGTGAGCGACAGTCTGACTTGAGCCGGAAGTGTCCGGGAGGTCGAGACAATGCGGGGATTATCTCTGACACTGGTACCGGTGAGAAAGGCTGGACTCTGGGGAATTTTGCGGATGATATCGTAGATGCGTCGTTTGCTCGGTGTCGTGGAAAAATTATTTCTACGCATCCTCCCGAACAATCCCGACAAAACCCGAAGACTCTTCGCAAATAAGAGGCAATGTATTAGCCAGCATAGAGGGGAGACTTTTGCCAAGCCAATCCGATGTGTTGTTTTCCTCGCCGAGGAGAAGAGGAGAGACGAGCTCTGAGGGGCGAGAAGAGGTGATTCCGTCCAGAACGATCGCGCTGGCAACTGCCTGCCAGAGTACTGCGGATGATTTCGTTCTGGAGGCTTCGATGACTGAGCGCCTAGGCCGATCGATGTTGTCACTTGTGTTGGTTGACGTGACAAGTGCCTAGCATTACCTGGATGGTGCGCCGTTGAGAGACGACAGCGCTCTTGTTACGACGCTGCGTGCAGCCAGACAGACACGGTAATTATACCTCCAGAAACAGTGTGTACTCAGACGAATCATTGAGATAGCCCTTTAACGGTCTTATGAGTAAGAGTTCTTATGGCGACGGACATTAATTCCTGAGCTAGTTGTGTCTAAAAGCCGAGTGCTTTTTTGTTTTCGTTATCCAGTTTGAATTGAAAGACTGATTTCCATGTTTCGAAACTTTCAATGACTATTATTTGTGGGAACAAATTAACTCCCTGGCGCCCTATGTAATCCAGTTAAATTTGATGTTTTCTTGTTATCATTGTCATACAAGAATCGCTCTTGTTATGTATAAGAGAGTTTTTGCTTCAGTTGCATATGGAATTTGTAACTCTTTGTAATGTACATGTATTGCAATTTCTTAGCTTCAATTAACGATAATTGTTTGTTTGCTATGTTGCACCTGTAAGACAAGGTATTGCGTTGAACTTTATTTTGCTTAGACAGATGTTTAAGATTAATGGTAAATATACCTCTGTCTGTAAGCAGTAAAGAGTACCAAATAAACCAATATTTTAGGATGTTTTCAAATATTAATAACAGAAGTAATGGTTTCACCTCTGTTTCCTGAAATTAATATATGTGCTTTGCATAAGGTAGTGGAAGGTGGCGATTATAAATCATGCAAGGTAAGCAATAAATCTGCCCAACCAAACAATCCGCTACAGTGGAAGAAGAATTTTCTTTCAGTCGCAAGTGAAACAAGTTTTCACATTTTAGTTAACAAATTCAAGTGTAAACTGCGTCATCTTTCTGTCTAACAAACCAACTAATGACACCATTCGATGTTAGCGCGATCGAGTGATTAATGCGATACCTCCTTAGTACAAACTTCACAAACTTTTTTTTGCATGCAAACTTTTGCAACCTATGTTTGAGTGGAGACTTTCCCGGGGTACTGATTCAATATAAGCTTCACGGGATGACAACACGTCTCACAAACTTATTTTTTTTTTTTTACTTATGGCTTTACGGCTCGTTGACTTCGAGGTCATTAGAGGCGGGAAAGGACTGGGGACAAGGAACTGGAAGGAATTCGGCCATGGCATTTTGAAGTAAACATCCCGGCATTCGTCTAAGGTGATTTGGGGAAACCATGGAAAACCCAAATCTGGATGCCCAGAAGAGGATTAGAACCGCCCTCCTCCCAGATACGAGGCCAGAGCGTTAAACAAAAAAATAATATTACTAATCGCACACAGACATAGTCATACGTTTCACAGAAAGATGGCTACTTTAGTACATAGTACGATGTGGCAGTAGGTACGAAATATTTAGCGGCAGAAATCGCATGCGGCATCTAAAACCAAAACTCCAAATTTGACAATTCCAACGATGAGCAAAAGTCATTCAAAAGCAGCCGACCCCAAAGTAATAGGAAAAGATGACGAAGAAGAAGATTTAAATAATATTGCGGTCACACTGAAACTTTGAACCATTAGAAACTTACTTTTGGTCTATTACATATTACTGCATCACCACCGCACAATATTAATCTGCTACCCAACATCGTTCATAAGAATTAGGAAAATAAATTGACCAATTACACTTTCTTGCGGGACGCCCGATAAACTTTTGACATAATCCTGTGTTTGACTTAAACACAAGAGTTAAGACAGCCGACATGACCTGAAAAAATTCTAATGTGTGCAATGTAAATATCCGTCTCGTTGTCCGATCACACTAAAATACCATCACAAAGTATGGCGCTCGACCAGCTGTTATGTGCTTTGAGAAATGAGCGTGGTGGGTGAGCGGTAACGCTCTGGCCTCGCATTTGGGAGGCCGCGGCTTTGAGCCCCGTCCGGGTATACAGATTTAGGTTTCCATGGTTTCCCCTCAATCACTCCAAGCGAATGCCGGGATGCTTCCTTCATTAAGGTCATTACCGAATTTCTTCCCGTCTCCTTCCTTTCGAGCCTTTTCAACTTCCACGTTGTAACGGGACGTTATCACGCCACGCTACAATTTATATTTTTGTTAAATTGTTTTTAATTTTAATTTTTATTCAGATTAAAATTAAATTAAAATTAATCTCGGGCAGCCCAAAATTGTATATGATTAAATAAATATGCAAGGGTATTTCATTTGAGAGGGCTCAGCGAAAAATGTGTGAGCGTAAGATTTGTTTAAGCGAAGGATCGCACATCTCAGTATAGGGACGGAAGTGAAACCGTAATTCCCAGTGAACGTACACAATGGGGCCGCCTCGCTGTCGCCACCCAAGGCCAGTCAGTAACCCCAACGGTTCGCACAGCAAACATGTGAAGGTCAGCTCTCCCCCGCCCCACCAAGGATGGACGCGGAGGGGACGCTGGCAAAATGCCGCGAATCTGAGTGTGCAACGATACCACGCGATTTCCAACCTGCCTATGAAAATCATCGACAGGGTCTTCACAAGTTAATTCAGGGTTTATTCTTTTCTGCCCGGCATATTCTTTCGCCGAGAGGGACGCCATCGCCTTCCGGAGAGGAGGGACTTACTTCTCGCCAGACCACGGTCTGGGACAGTCGATACTACTTCAGGCTGGGCTGCGGTCCAGAACGGTTGTGCTTGGTCAGTACAGTGACCTGCCTGTAATCACTGGCTGGTGATCTTTCTATCACGCTGGGCTGATAGTGTGACGGACTTCAGTGCTGCTGCCTATGCTATGGTAAAGTGTTAACGCCAGGTCTTGCATCGTTGTGTTCTTATGAGACTGCGAATGACCCGTAAACGACTTGAGTGTTCTTTAAGCAAATTTGACCCTGAGCTAGCCGACATTTTGTTGAACATTGTAGGAGCCTTTGCATATCGCGAGTTCCTTGTTTTCTCCTTGTTATTTAACGGCGCCCGAGACGCATGTTCATTTCATGTATTCATTTTGATTGCTGATTGTTTTTGTTGTAGCATATTGTGAACATTGTTCCCGCTTACTAACTTTAACTTCGTCAGAAGATTTTCAATTAAAGTAAAATTCATATAATTGTTTGCTTGAATAAATCGGCCAGTTGTAATCGCTAGGCTTGCATTGATATGTTAGTGATTATTGTATTAATGGTAACGTTAAATATGCCTAGCGATGTAGTAGCCAAATGAATATAATAAATTATCTATGTCAGTTTCATTGTAATCTGGCAAGGTTAAGATTCTTGCCAACCCAAAAATAAATTCTTTAAATTATAAAAATTTATAAAATCCCCCCCCCCTCCATAAAGCTCAACTCACTACAACGTCGACGAGTCGTAAAGCCATAATCAAAACAATACAAAATAAATTAATATTTCGAGCCAGGGAGATGGAGGAAATTTTCACCAAACAGGAGGGTAGGAGAGATGTTGGTACTAATTTCCAAATCACCAGATTGTGTACCATATGTCTTGGTTAAATTAAACATTGACCTGTCAGACACTTGGAGCTTGGGGACCATACAGGTAGGTGTCTTTCGAAATAGCAGACCGAATGGTCAGCAGTGGGATGTACCCTTTCGTTTTTTTCGCACGGCTCCAAGAGAAACATCACCCTTCCCTTGACAATACTTACCACAATACTCTACACAATAATAAGAAATGTGTACGAAAATGGACGCCGTACCTCTTTAACTAGGCCTCGTACGAGAGGATCGGGTTGCATGTCACACACGACTTAATACATTGAGAACACCCCCGGGAAACCACGAGAAGGAAATCGATGTATCGTTTTGATAAGGGGGATCCTTGACTTAAGTGATCTTCCACTCTGAGGACTACTAAGGGAGCATCCATAAATTACGTGAGGCGTTTTTCCAGGATTTTTGGACACCCCCCCTCCCCCCTGGTGAGTTTTCGTGAGATCTGGCCGGACCCTCCCCCCCCCCCTCTGGTGAGATCTGGTCCGTGAGAACCCCCCCTAGAAATCGCCCTGGAAACTTTTTTTTTTAGGTCACACCCTAACCTTTTTGACGAAATACCCTCGTAAAATCGACTTTGCCGCAAATTTGAGACCTTTTTTTTTCTGCTCTACTGTCCCCAAATTTTTCGCAAAATCTCACGTGAGATTTCCATAAACCCCCCCTCCCCCTTGGTGAGATTTCGCCGGACCCCCCCCCCCCTCCTCTATTTCACCTCACGTAATTTATGGATGCCCCCTAATAGACTTTTAAAGTCTTCTAATTCACAGCGATACTTTTACTGTCATTTGTGATAAAGAGTAATGATTTAAAACCACCGTGTGGCATTTGAATTCGGGACTGAAGTTTCAAAACTGATGCCAACTTATGAATCAAGTTGACGAGGCTGTCCGCAAACGGGTAAATTTAGACACAGCTGTTTGGAAAGTATCAGTGAGCGGCTGATGGGAGAAGGCCAGTGAACCCAGACAGCACGATTTGCTGCACGAGATGATTGGTGATGAGAGCTTGTGACTCGCTCGCGTGCGGACGGTAGCACGAGCTGCCCCAGGCTGCTGGGTCCCCGCGCGGAACGGAGGCAGTAAGGTCGGCGACTGGCTGCAGATAACAAAGGGTCATCGACCCCACCAGGGAGCCATCAGCCACAGCGTAGTGCAGGCCTCCGCCACACAAAGACCAGTCACACTCGCAGACGATCTTAAGCCAAGCACACACACTCATGCTAGCCGATCGTTTTGCTTGTACAGTCTCAAGTTGTAATGCAAGATGGAGTGTGTGTGGGGACAAGTCGATCGACTTAATTGTTGTGTTCCGTCAATTGTTTTGGCTTGAAGGCGTGAAGAGTGCTCTTGATTTTCCGTGCGTGTTCCTACTTGCCGTCCAGCAAAACGATGTGTGTGTGTGCGCGTACTTTCGTCTTGCATTACGTCTTCTTAGGAGAGAATTACTGATATTAGATTACTGTCGGAACAAGAAAAATAAAGATACTTTTATGGCATTTGTTGATTTAGAAAAAGCTTTTAATAATGTTAGGTGGGATAAGATGCTCAAAATTTTAAAGAAGTCAGGTCTAAAGTATCGAGATAGAAGAAATCTATATAAGAATCAAGTGACTATAATGAAAGTAGAGAATTACGTGAGACATACATCAGTTAAAAAGGGTGTGAGACAAGGTTGTAGTCTAATCCCGTTAATATTCAACTTGTATCTAGAAGAAGCAATAAAGAAAGTCCAAAAAGAATTTACATGTGGCATAAGTGTTCAGGGAAAAAAATCAGTATGCTACGATTTGCTGATGACATTGTCATGATAGCAGAAAGGGCTGAGGATATTGAGAAGTTACTGAATGGCATGAACAAAATACTGAAGGAAGATTTTGGACTGAATATAAATCAAAGAAAGACAAAAGTGATGAAATGTAGCAGAAATGATACCAATACCAGTAGGTTAAATATAAAAATAGGATCGGATGCAATAGGAGAAGTAAGCGAATTCACTTACTTGGGAAGCAAAATTACAACTGATGGCCGAAGCAGGAATGACGTTAAAAGCAGAATAGCACTAGGAAAACGTGCCTTCATGAAAAAGAGAAACCTTTTAGTTTCAAATATTGATCTAGGAATTAGAAAAAACTTTTTAAAACTCTTTGTGCGAGCACATCACTTTATGGTAGCGAAACATGGACTTAAGGAATACTGGAAAGAAAGAAAATTGAAGTATTTGAAATATGGTGCTACAGAAGAATGTTGAAAATTAAGTGGACTGACAAAGTAAGAAATGTACGAGTTTTGGAAATGATGGGTGAGGAAAGAAGTTTGTGGAAGAAGATTTCAGAAAGAAGAGACAGGCTGATAGATCATATTTTGAGACATGCTGGATTGGTTAATTTGCTGGTGGAGGGAACAGTCGAAGGTAAGAACTGTAGAGGAAGACAGAGATTAGAATATGTGAAGCAGATAATTGAGGACGTGGGTTGTAAGGGGTATGTGGAAGTGAAGAGGTTAGCACCGAATAGGAAGGTATGGAGTATTCCATCAAACCAGTCAAAAAATGATGACAGCAAAAAAAAAAAAAAAAAAAAAAAAAAAAAAAAAAAAAAAAAACCTGTGGAAAATCAAAAATAAAGATTATTTAAAGACACAGAAAAAAAGTGCTGCATATGATAGTCTTATCAATAAATTGAAAGAAGCTGATGAAAACGCAAATAAGAAACTGTTATTAAAAAAGAACTTGTTTTCGGAAGGCAGAGAAGAAATATAATGAATCGCGTAGACCTGGATCTGGTATCGAAAAGCAAAATTTGTGCTATTTCGACAAGTTGCTGTTTCTTATTGATCAAGAAACGTCAAGACAAAATGGCATAGACAACACTGAAGGCACAACTGCGGGTTTCGGTTAATGAGGTATGTAAAAAATATAATTTTATTAGCAAACACAATTAGGTACATAGTTACAGTATACATATAAAATGTCAAATTATAATCGCTGAAGTTTCAGTACTATGAAAGAACACAAATGGGTTCTTTGTTTTCAGAAGGCTATGTAAAGGTTTTAATTGGCATAAACCACGTTATCTTGCCAATGAACCTTTCCTTCACCGTTAAAATATTTTTAAAAAATATTAAGGTTACGCACATTTGCTCACCGTCTAGAATGTATATATATTATGTCAGTGTTACAGTCCACAAACGGAACCTGAACCACAATTCATTTAATAAATAGCTGTGACTTTATTGTGCTCGCTTCAATAACCACTGTTTTGACCCTTTCTTTCTAATTCTGATCCTTTTCTTTTCTTTCTAATTATCAGAACAATAGCCGCAGCAACAACTGATTTCTGTGTGTCAGCCGTATTAACATTTAGCAACTGACAGCAAAATGAAGTAGTAGACTGAATGTCTGTGGGCTCACCTGCGTTCCGTAAAATGTTTCGTCTTGCATTACAACTTGAGACTGTACAAGCAAAACGATCGACAAGCATGGGCGTGTGTGCCAGGCTTTAAAGATCGTACAAGAAGGCACAGCGATGTAAAAGGGTCCTTACTATAAAGACCTTGCACCAGTATTACGAAAAATACAGAGGTGGGAAATTGTTTCGGCTCGCGGGGCACTTTATGGGAGCGGAGATTAGCGGAAGGCTGTACCCTTCCTCAGTTTTCTTAAAATCCTGAAATTTTCTTGTGACCGAGTTCTCCAAACACTGCAGATGATCCCCAATCTTAGTAAAAACACTTTAAGGCTATTTATGTTTTCCTACTAAATCTCGGTTCATGGTGGATTTTATCTGCCTGTTTTGACGGGTGGTGGGCCAAAAAAAATAAAAAAAAAAATAAGATGTTAGTGAGCCGTTTGTGTCCCACGGGCGACTATTTCCCACCTCTGATCTAATAGCCTCTTTCATATTTTCGCTAATAGACCACGTGAATGACCGCAGATATGCAGACGAAGAGACAGTAACAAAAAATCTATTTTTTGAAAAAATTATTTCATCCAATTTTGCTAATTTCCGCGCTTTCTCATAATCACGACATACATTCCCTTATGTACACCTGGCGGAAAATCAGGTATAATAAACATAGAGCTGAGTACTGCAACTTGATCCGCTTTACCGAGTGTAGTGGGTGAGCGACAATTGTCTAGTCGCGCTTTCGGGAAGACGTGGATTCGAATCTCCATCCGGCTATCCAGATTCGGTTTTACATTGTTTTCCGAAATCTCTGCAGACGAATACTGGAATGCTTCCTTCAAAATACGATGGCCGAATTCCTTCCAGTACCTTGCTCTCAAAAGCCATAAGAAAAAAATCAATTTTTGTAGTTGCTAAAAAATTACACTTACCATACGTTAGAAATACAGTGCTAGACAAATTGTTTAGTATGTTTATTTGTTGTTACATCGACAAGCCATCTATAAGTGTCGGTCCTGATTTCTATCCTTAACATTACTGTGCTAACAAGTATTATTTCATTCCTATGTAACGAGGCCCATAATTAAAAAGATTAAACAGTATAAGCCAATAGTAAAATTCAAAACAATTAGAATCAGGCAGCGACCCTTAAGGTAGAGAGTACGTTTACAGTCATGGTTTACGATCGAAGCTTCGTGAAAAATGTATCAGCAGACAGGTATGTACAAAATGTGTATATTTTGTGTGTGTGTGTGTGTGTGTGTGTGTGTGTGTGTGTGTGTGTGGGCGTCTACTGTCATCTAGGATGAAGATCGGTCGGTTCATGTATGTCCACATTGTGAGGATATTGTTCATATGGCTCCTGTGTTACCCCTGTGACATATCAAGACAGGATAAAAAGGTGATTACTAAACAGCGCTGATTATATGAAGGAGAACTTTCATAATTTAAACAGTGTAACACTGGGTTCTCTTTTTTCTTTGTTTAAGGCTTTACACCTCTCTCGATGCCGAGGTCATTGGAGATGAGAAAGGACTAGGTGCATAAATTTGGCCACTCTCCGGGGGTGATTTGGGGTAACCATGGAAAATTCGAATCTGAATGGCCGGATGGGGATTCGAACCAGCGTCCTCCCGAATGCGAGGCCGGAGCATTTCGTGTTCCTACTTTCTTCACAGGCGAGGTTTAAATGGCTAATGCCGTTTTCAAACATATCACTATGCAGTTTGGCCAGGCTTGTAACTATGTCATAACTCTCCGTAATAATATTGGCAAGTTTCGTTGTATTGAAAAGTACGACTATGAATTTTTTTTGGTATCGATGGGTGCAGGAATTTTTAAGAGTTGTGTTTGATTATATCAGCTATGCCAAGTCGTTCAGTGGTTAGAATTCCACGTTAAATTGTAGGTCCCAGAGGAAAAGAGCCGGCCATCCTACCGCTGACATAATGGCTCTGTATGTCTCCTCCGGGAAGATCCAACCAACATTCGGGTTGTGGACTAAGTTAGTTAGTTTAAGAAAAATCAATAAAAATTAAAACAAAAGAATAAATACATTTAAATCAAGGCGGAACTTCCAGAATATCACAAAAGCTGACAGTATAAGTGATACGGGTCGTATCGCTAAGTCATACAACAATGAACGCTAAAGTACACTCATGGTGCAAAGTAATCCTCTATAGTCTACCTGATAAACAACAGATTCCCCATCACCCCAACGTCAGTCAGATTTTAATAATTATTCTGGGAAATGTTATACTACACTAAAATCTAAAGCTGGCATTCTTTTGTATTTTTCGAGGTAACAAATCTCTTATATTTTTCTGTTGGTATTTAAATATATCAGGCGGAAATGTTTAAAACTACAGAGCTAGTTGAGCCTCCAAAAGTTGAGCAACAGTGGTAAGAAAATTCTGTTTCCTATCTCACAAGTTAATCAGTACGCTAGTTTTTACCTGAATCGCGGTAATCGACAATTAAACTGTTTCTCGCAGTCGTAATATTTTCATGCTGAAATATAAAACCAATAACATTATGTCGCTGTTAAAATTCTGTTGTCAATAATGCGACGGTATGGAAAGACGGTTCACTTTTAATCAACTGACCTTCAGGCGAAGATTTATTACAGTCTATCTCGGAAGAATAGGAGCTGGAGTACATGTTCCACGTGCCGATGGTCGCCGGTTCGAATTAGTTCTGTTGATACGTTTAAAAATATCGGATTTTCGATAAACCCATATTTTAAAAAAGTATCAATAACGGCTGTCAATATATCGGAAAAAAGTATCGACATGTTGATACTTTCATAAATGCAATTTTGTAAAATCAAATCTTGTAAAAATAAGGCTGTCCACTGATAAATACGTGTGTGATATTGTTCTTAATCAACTTTTCACTTTAGAATAGTTTCTCTTGGTGATAATGATTGTTTTGATTTGTTTTTTTTATCATTAAGCGTGTCATAATTTTCATAAAAATTAATAAAATTTATAGAACTCAAAAGAGGTTCCAGGCAAATCTTATTTTGTGTATTTTAAAGTCTGATAAGCAATACAGTTGAGGCAGAAGTTTAGCTATCATAGCATGCATTATGGCCAAGTACATTACTTTTATTGATAAGATTTATTTTTGTGGTATTTAATTTAGTTTGTATGTTGACAGCTTTTTCTGCGTTGTCTTACTTCTTTTACTCTCTAATTATCAACTATTTGTTATTTAAACTTCCCACTATTCCTGCTAGCACATAAATTTCAAAGTTGATTTCCCTGGACAATGCACACGGTCATTTCAAACAACGGGCTCCCGTTCGATTCGTGCTGGGTAAGCGATACCTTGCCTACACTATTTTCATCATCTGAGTGGACTTGTTACCTATAACTTCCAACTTAATTATAGAAACGTAGTAAGATTTACTTAAGCTTATTGATCTCTAAAATAACCGTAGTCTGAGTAAACTAGTGTCATTTATAGCAAACAAAAAATGATAACTCATTTTTTTTAAACTATCGACGCTGATATCCAGATTTTAGTATCGATATATCGTAATAAATATCACTCAAAAATATCGATAATTTTTAAAAATAAAATCGCTGTTTCGATATATCGATATATTATCAACAGTCCTAGTTCGAGTAGGGCCGAGAGAATGGGTGTTGTAGCAGGACGTTAATACGCCACACTACAATTTATATATTTCAAATTATTTTAATACTAATTTTATTCAGAGCCTAGGTTAGATTTAGGGCAGCCCAAATTTTATATGTTTAAATTAATATGCAAGGGTTTGGATGCCATTTGGCGAACACTGGAAGCATACCTCCGGTCCCCTTCCCGCCAGGATGGCGCCGGACAGCACAAGGCACAAAGGCTACCCTGTCCCGTTAAGACTCTCTCAAGGTCGAGTGCATCGCCCCGTTCTTGGGACACGACGCTGTGAAGGTCACACCCCCCTCCCACACTGACGGGCGGGAGAACGCTCGCAAAATTGCCGCGAATCTCAATGTGCTACGACATCACGTGATTTACAGAAAGCCTGACCTGCAAATGAAAAGAATCCTCAGGGTTTTCATAAGTTAAAACAGGGCTTTTTCTTCCTGCCCCGACATGTTCCTTCTCCGAGAGGAAGGAGGTCATCTTTCCCAAGAGCGAGAGACTACTTCTGGCTGGGCTGCGGTCCAGGACGGTTGGACTTGGTGCAGTACAGTGACCCACCTATGGTCACAGGCCGGTTATCTTCTATCGCACTGGGACTGATCGTGCGACTAACACCAGTGCTGCTGCCTGTCAAAGGGTAATGTGTTAACGCCAGATCTTGAATTATTGTGTTCTTATGACCCGTAAACGACTAGAGAAAGAAACTTGTGCTCTTTAAGCAAATCTGACCCTGAGCTAGCTGGAATTTTATTGAACATTGTGGAAGCCTTGCAAATCGCAAGTTCCATGTATTTCTTTTATTTAACGGCGCCCGAGATGTATGTTCATTTTCATGTATTCATGTTTTAATTGCTGGCTGTTCTTATTGTTGCATATTGTGAACATTTGTTATCGTTCAATAACTTTCACTTCGTCAGACGATTTCCGATTAATGTAAATTCATACAGTTGTTTGCTTGAGTAAAATCGGCCAATTTGTAACGTCTAGGCTTTCTTGATATCCTAGTGATTATTGTATTAATGGTAGACTTAAATATGCCTAGCGGTGTAGAGGCCAATTGAATATAATAAATTATCAATGTCAGTCTCATTGTGATCTGGCAAGGTTAAGATTCTTGCCAACCCAAATAATTGATTATTATAAATAATTAAAATTTATAAAATCCCCCCCCCCCCTCCTAAAGCACTCTCACTACAGTGTTTAGGGTTAATGGCGTGTGTGAGTACATGTCGTGTCCGTACCATGGTGTCTAGAGTTATTTGTAAAACAATATACACCGAGCGTGGTGGTGTAACGGATAGCGTTCTGGCCTCGCATTCGCGAGGACGGCGGTTCGAATCCCCGTCCGGGCATCCAGATTTGGGTTTTCCATGGTTTCCCCAAATCACTCCAGGCGAATGCCGGGATGCTTCCTTCAAAAGGCCATGGCCGAATTCCTTCCCATTCCTTGCCCCCATCCTTTCCTGTCTCTAAAGACCACGTTGTTAAAAAGGGACGTTAAACTGTTACAAAAAAAAAAAAAAAAAAAACAATATACAATTGAGAAACTAAAAACACTGGATGAAAAAAAATTCCTTAGGAACTAGGCATTAGTTATTTTTCAGTAGATCTGCGTTGAAGAAATGAGAACTTACGCCGTGAACAGATTTACTGTAAAATCAGAGTGAAACTGGTTGTTTTTAAATGCGTGTTTTATTTACGTAAATCGGTCGTATCCTACGAGGGCACTCAAACTTCTCGCTTCCTGGAATACAGGAACTTCATGTCACCAGCCGATAATTAACTATTGACATCAGAAAACAAATGTTTTCTGCAGTTATTCGCGTAATCTCTCTGCGTATGTTGGCCTCGCACTCACTGCCTGCTACCGATAATCTTTGCTACTTGATCTCTCTTGTGATGGTGGTAGGCTACCTTGCTGTCGTTTCCTCCAGAAGAGAGGCACAAAGCTCCGGGAGTGGTGCAAAAAAAAAAAAAAAAAAAAAAAAAAAAAAAAAAAAAAAAAAAAAAAAAAAAAAAAAAAAAAAACGCAAATGGTTCCGTGTTAATGTTAAAAACGTTCGGGGATGGTGGAAAAAGGTAAATGTATCAATTTGAGGTAAGAGGCCACGGCTCCGAAACGACCGAGTTGAAAGTTATAAAGCTATAAAGGTTCTCAAATTCCGAACCCTGATCATGAGGTATAGAGTGTCGGCTGATTAATCCCGAATACCCTCAAATAATTTCCCCAGTTGACAGACTAGTAACGGCGCACATAACCCTTTTTTTTATGGCCTTTGGCTACGAGGCCATACAGCCAGAGTTGCCACCTTAAGAAAACAAAAAATCGCTAGACCTGGTGTCAAAAGTCACTAGATTGCGGGATATTTAGAACTAAACTATTCGCTATAAATCTTTAAATAATAATTTAAAAAAATGATGAGGCAAGTAATATAAAAGTATTTTAACAATTAGTATTTTCATTAAATTAAACAAAACATTATTTTAAAAATCAACATCAAATTACTTCTTCACCATCTTGGTCTATCGTTGGAGTTGCAGAACTTGCAGATGTGGAAGGATGAGATGAATCGTTAATCTTAGATTTAAAACAGCATTTAGCATCTTTATCAATTGAAACAATCCCATCATCTGGAAGCTCGTAACTGTAGCAGTTTTTTTATATAATTTTTATTGATTCCTTATAAAACAATGCTATCAAGAGTAGCTACAGCTATCCTAATTCTCATATTGTTTTGTAGAATGTTAATTGTACTGAAAATCCTTTCTACTCAAGCATTCCAGTGGGAAAGTGATAGGATATGGCTAAATCAGATAACTCCAGAAATGTATTTATTCCAGCAGCGTTCTTGTGATGGGTAAGCCATATTCCGTTTTCAATATATTATGTACACCATGATTTATACGAGTCATTACCTTCCCCAATTCCAATCAAGTTTTTCGAAACTCTGCAAGGTTGAATATCACTAAAATCACCAAATATTTTTTAGCGATAAGTTATTTAAGAATATCGCTTTCTAGCTTCAAAATTCACTAAATCTAAGGAAAAAATCGCTGAGGTGGCAACATTGCATACAGCCAGCACTATGTAATTTTGTAGTTTGAAAGTATATATTGGATCACTCATTCTATTATACATGCTCCATGGTGTATACGATACAAGACAAACACAACACTTAATTAAAACCATCCATGCCCGA
Organism: Vandiemenella viatica; assembly: GCA_031002005.1. Taxonomy (NCBI): domain Eukaryota; kingdom Metazoa; phylum Arthropoda; class Insecta; order Orthoptera; family Morabidae; genus Vandiemenella; species Vandiemenella viatica. The sequence goes on along the minus strand of JARYHS010012519.1, from coordinate 59,104,094 downwards.
GGACGGACTCGAACCGGCGACCCCTGCTATGCTATTCCAGCACGCTATCCCCTACCCTGCCTGGGTCGGCGCGCACGTAACTTGATGTCAGAGAGACCGAAAATTCAGTGGTTGGCCACGCCCCCCCCTTTTGCAGCGAGGGGCCCTTAGTGTGAGGGGCTCCCAGTGTCTCAGGGGCCTCCTTATACGACGGTAAATTAAAAAAAGGGCCGCCAGTGGCCCCCTAGAGGTGCGCTTGGGGGCCCCTGACCGTAGGGGCCCCGGTGCACTGCACCTCCTAGCCCCATAGTAACTATGCCCCTGAATCTACGGTACAATAATAATGAATTCAATTTATCTGCACAAGCTGCTACATTTACAACAGATGTTGAAAATGGCGCCAATACAGGCATTACATCACCCCACAAAGTGCTGTCATACCCGTTATAATATTCCCAGTGTCCTATTAATAGTGTCGCACGCAGCGAGAATTCTTGCCAGGAGATCCTCTACAGACACGACAGGCGTCTCATACATGAAACGTTTCAAATCAAGTGGGGAAGGATCTAGAGGACGTGCTGGCCATGGAACAGGAACTCCTCTGCCTATCCACTTTTCATGTAATGTCTGATCCTTGTGTTCACGAACCGTCATTCCAAAGATAGAGGTGGGGCTCCATCATGTTGGAACCACATCCGTTGACGAACAACCGGTGGGATGTGTTCCAGGAACCAGGGTAGAACCAGTACATGCATTCCACTGTCAGAGGTATCAGAACAATTTTCGCTTATAACTTTCGACTCGGTCATTTCCGGATCAGCGTCTCTCACCTCAAATTGAAGCAATTACCTTTTTTCCATCAATCTTGAAAGTGTTTAACATCATGACGGAATCATCCTGTATACCTAAAAATTTTCGTTTTCTTGAAAGTTGTATTTTTCATCTTCTTCAGTACTCGTTGCTGTAATTGAGACTCTGTCAGAAATATGTCCTGTCGAAACAAATTTAACTTCGTCAGCAATATGTATGGCCAAGTGAAATTAAACTTACTGTCTGCTAGTTGATGCAATTAAGATTAATTTCCACAGGGGTGGGGGGGGGGGCGGAGAAGAAGAGGTCTTTTTAAGTGTATAGGTCATTGAGAATACTCTGACCTCAAAGAGAAGAATAAATGTTGTTATTTTACATCCTCTTCGATTCGTGTAAGCTTTGTGTACCCATAATTTATATTTTTCTATTGTGACATGTGGTCACTCTTATTTCAATAACGAATTAAGAAAGCGTGATCATCTTATCGTTTATTTTATTGGTCTAGCGTATCCGTAATTTATTTCCTTGCGTATATATACAGCACGAAAAAAAAGGGTGAAGTACTCAGAAGCGGAGGAGGATACGAAATAAAAATTATCTGTTTGAGAGGGTATTTTAATTATTCGAAAGTTGAGTCAAATTTATAAGCCCACTTATCATTTGCACCCCCTCTAGCCTGGATTAGGTTGAATAGGGTGTGATAATGACGTTGTATCCTCACCTTGAGAAAGGTGGCCCACAACTGTTGTAACTGGTCCTTCATATCATGGATATTGCAATGTTACGTAATTGACGTACAAGCTTGTCCTGCAAAAGTTCTATCAAGTACAGATCTGGGAATCTTGCTGGGCACGGGAATACCTCAACATCCCGCAGATATTTTATACAGACGCGTGCCGCGTGTGAACTATTATTGACCTGTTACTGTCCTGTGCCAGTCATAAATCATATACATATAAATAGACGTGTGTTTACATATAATTCACTTTTCAGCCACCACTACGTGGCACAGATCACTGGTGATCGTGTGTGGAAGTAGCATGGAGTTTCCTGTCGTGCACAACTTTGGCCGAATGCCGATTGCTGTGGGGATGTGGGAGATATGATGGTTAAAAGTGGTCGATGCAGGGCATGTTCATATTTCGACCAAAGACTTGTGTATCCTTACACTTCTCTTTCCTGTCGTAATAGTATCGAATCTCCCAACGTGCACTATGGTGGTTAGATGTCGGTAGCTATGGAAGTGTGGGAGATATGGTGGTTGAAAGTAGTCGATCTGCGGCATTTTCATATTTCTACCAGAGACGTATGTGTCATGGTGTATCACTTTTCAGCCAAAACTATCTAGCGTAGATCACTGGTGTTTGTGTGTGGTATTAGCACAGAATCACCCATCGATCATAATGTTGGCCGAATTTCGGTAACTGTGGGAGATATGGCGGTTGAAAGTGGTAAATTAAGGATATTTTCGTATTTCGACCAAAGACATGTGTCTCCGTATATGTCACTTTGCTGCCACAACTACATAGCGTAGACCATTGGTGCTTGAGTGTTGTAGTAGTATCATGTCTCCTTTAGTGCACTATGATGGTTAGATGTCGGTTGCTATGGGGGTGTGGGAGATATGGTGGTTGAAAGTGGTCGACGTAGGACATTTTCCTGTTTCTACCAAAGACGTGTATGTCCCTATATTTCTCATTACAGTCGGAACTACCAAGCACAGACCACGGGCGTTTGTGTCTGGTAGTAGCCTGGAGTCTTCCATCGTGCACTATGGTGATTTCATGTCGGTAGATATGGGATTGTGGTAGATAAAGTGGTTGAAAGTGGTGGACCCGATAAAGAATAGACATGTGTGTCCCTATATTTGTCTTTACAGCCAAAACTACCCAGCGCAGTCCACTTGTGATTGTCTTTGGCATTAATCTCAAGTCTCCCACTGTGAACCATGGTGGAATCATGTTGGGAGCTATCTTGGTGTCGGAGATATGGTGGTTGAAATTGGTCTACGCAGTGCAATTTATATTTCGACAATAGACATTTGTGTCCATATATTTCACTTTGCAGCCATAAATACCCTGCGCTGGTCATTGATGGTTGTGTGTGGTATTAGCTTTGAGTCTCCCATCGTGCAGTATGGTGGTCACATGCCGGTAGCTGTAAATCAGAATTCTTTACAATCACGAACGAAGTCGTGGGTATCAGCTAGTAATATTATAGAATGAGCTCAAAATCCGTGGACACAACATGATTAAATTATTAAATTTTTTATCATTTATTTAATTTTTTATGTTTTGATAATTTTCTAAATTGTTTGATTTATTGTTGAATTTAAGAAAAAATATTTTAAATAGCAATATACACTCCTGGAAATTGAAATAAGAACACATTGACGCCGTTGTGTAAGACCCACCATACTTGCTCCGGACACTACGAGAGGGCTGTACAAGCAATGATCAAACGCACGGCACAGCGGACACACCAGGAACAGCAGTGTTGGCCGTCGAAGGGCGCTAGCTGCGCAGCGGTTGGGCACCGCCGCAGTCAGTGTCAGCCAGTTTTCCGTGGCATACGGAGCTCCATCTCAGTCTTTAACACTGGTAGCATGCCGCGACAGCGTGTACGTGAACCGTATGTGCAGCTGACGGAATTTGAGCGAGGGCGTATAGTGGGCATGCGGGAGGCCGGGTGGACGTACCGCCGAATTGCTCAACATGTGAGGCGCGAGGTCTCCACAGTACATCGATGTTGTCGCCAGTGGTCGGCGGTAGGTGCACGTACCCGTCGACCTGGGTCCGGACAGCAGCGACGCACGGACGCACGCCAAGACCGTCGCATCCTACGCAGTGCCGTAGGGGACCGCACCGCCACTTCCCGGCAAATTAGCGACACTGTTGCTCCTGGGGTATCAGAGAGGACCATTCGCAACCGTCTCCATGAAGCTGGGCTACGGTCCCGCGCACCGTTAAGTCGTCTTCCGCTCACGCCCCAACATCGTGCAGCCCGCCTCCAGTGGTGTCGCGACAGGCGTGTATGGAGGGACGAATGGAGACGTTTCGTCTTCAGTGATGAGAGCCGCTTCTGCCTTGGTGCCAATGATGGTCGTATGCGTGTTTGGCGCCGTGCAGGTGAGCGCCACAATCAGGACTGCATACGACCGAGGCACACAGGGCCAACACCCGGCATCATGGTGTGTGGAGCGATCTCCTACACTGGCCGTACACCTCTGGTGATCGTCGAGGGGACACTGAACAGTGCACGGTACATTCAAACCGTCATCGAACCCATCGTTCTACCATTCCTAGACCGGCAAGGGAACATGCTGTTCCAACAGGACAATGCACGTCCACATGTATCCCGTGCCACCCAACGTGCTCTAGAAGGTGTAAGTCAACAACCCTGGCCAGCGAGATCTCCGGATCTGTCCCCCATTGAGCATGTTTGGGACTGGATGAAACGTCGTCTCACGCGGTCTGCACGTCCAGCACGAACGCTGGTCCAGCTGAGGCGCCAGGTGGAAATGGCTTCGCATGCCGTTCCACAGGACTACATCCAGCACCTCTACGACCGTCTCCATGGGAGAATTGCAGCCTGCATTGCTGCGAAAGGAGGATATACACGGTACTAGTGCCGACATTGTGCATGCTCTGTTGCCTGTGTCTATGTGCCTATGGTTCTGTCTGTGTGATCATGTGTTGTATCTGACCCCAGGAAAGTGTATATAAAGTTTCCCATTCCTGGGACAATGAATTCACGATGTTCTTATTTCAATTTCCAGGAGTGTATAAATGATTTTGGAAGTGAGGTTTTAATATAATAATATCTAAATTTAAAATTGCAAATTATGTCACGTCACACCAGGAGAGGGGGTAAACAAATGTGACCACCTGTGACAAGGAGAGGGGGCTCCAAAAACCATGAAATTGGTGTGATGTAATTTGTGGATGGTCCCACAAATGACACTAGGTGGTTGCCTACCTGCAGGAAAACTGGGCTGCCGAGGCAGACAGCCACGACGCATAGAGGGATCGTTACGTCACCCGGAGAATGTGCTAATTCAGCGACAGGACAACTACGCGTAGATTCGTCTACCGCTGTAATAATGATTCAGGAAAGAGAAACTTTAGCATCGAAATTTGTGCCGTAGTAAACGCCTTGAGGTAATTACTCCTGCTTTACCGAGGAACTTCATCATCCGTGTTCTTTTGTGTTTTGAAACAGAAATTAATCTTTGTTAAATTTTATGAAACAAAATGATTAGTGCTTAATTCAATAGTTAAATCAGAATGAGAACCTAGTTTTCACTATATCCCATTCAGTCATATAATATGTCACTTGACCTAGTTCATGTTCATTATAAATCACGGTATCATACTTTGAGATCTGGACGTCGTTTCCCTCATTATAGGCAACACGCCAAAAGGAATATCTGACGCCCATCTAACATTGAAATATTAATAATTACTTGTAAATTAATAATAGGGCTTAAAGAATCACAGTGAGGTCCAGAAGAGACCCATGGGCGCTAATAACCCCGACGTTGACGCGCCCTAAAGCCCCAACAACAACAACAACAACAACAACAAGAGTACCATAGGAGACACTTCAAGTTAGTTTCTTAGTCTCTTAGTTTCCTTCTCAAGCCGTTACAGAGAGGTTGCTTGTATCGACTGTGGTACTGGTTAAACTGTTGTAATTATTCATTTACAGTGAGGAATGTCGAGCTGTTGATGACGGCGATAGGCGGCGTAGTTCGCCGATGTGGATCCGGTAAGTTTAAATGATACGACTCATATCGCTAAGTCAAACAACAATGAGTATTAAAGAAAATTCATAGTGCACTGTAATCCTCTTTTATCCACCTGGTAAACAACCGATTTCCCCAAGCGTCACAATCAAATTTTAATAATTATTGTATGAAATGAAACAGTAGGCTAAAATATAAGACAGGCATTTTTTTGTATTTTTCGAGGTAAGAAACTTAATTTTTCTGTTTTTCCATATGTCATGCGGAAATTTTGAGACTGCGGAGCTAGTTGAATCTTCAAAAGTTGAGTAACCTAGTTAAGAAAATTACGTTTTGTATTCCTCACGTCAATCAGTACATTAGTTTTGACTCTAATCGCTGTCTTAGAAACTTAAATTATTTCTCGCAGTCATACAATATTGGGGTTTGTATATAAACCAAAAGACATACAATAATTTCTATTATTTAGGCATTAATAATTCTAAGGAACGTTGTTTCATTTAATGTACTGTACATTCTACTTTTCAAAATGATCAGTGGTATAGCCTAGGGACGGGCATTTCCAAAAATATATCGATAAATATCGAAACGATATTTACAAACACTATCGATATACATCGGGAAAAAAATATCGATATTCTGATATATCGATATTTTTTGCTAAAGGGAGTAATTATCTAAAAAAAAAAAATCATAAAATACATCAAAATATTTAAGAAAATTCTAGAGATTATACAAACTTTTATTAATTTATTATGTTTTTCAATCAATCAAATCAGCAACAGGTACATTGTTTCCTTTTTTAAAATAAAGAAATTCCACTCAAGAGACATGACGCTTTGTTAAAAACAAATGAAAGAAACCAACACAACTTCTTAGCCTCAGAAAAATCCCACCGTCGTACACTTACACACAGAGACACTAAAGATCAAAGAAGTTGGATCATTATACAAGAAACACATATAGAGGTCAAAGCTCTTTATTCGTGGTTCGCTTTCTTAAAATTTGAGGATCAAATAATTGTTACAACATTCTTTATTCTCTGCTGAAAATGTTATTATTCGCAGATCAAAAACTAACGATACTGCAAATTTAAGATTTTCATGACTATTTATTTACTAGCTATCTGAATGGGATACCATAATCTTTGACTTATTACCGACACAATACGTTTGAAACAGTTGTTTTTGACGAATGGCGGTGAGTTATACGCGACGCCCTGGCTTTCAATATATTCCGTACCACACCTCACGTTGACTTCGTACTGCAATTTGGGCATTCCTTGCAATACTAAAGTATTTTTGAAGTAATAGAACATGTTCTTTCAATTTCTCGTCCTGTTCGCGGATTATTTTCGACTGTAATTAAAAAAAATCAGTTATTTTACGCTTAGAAAAATATCATTTCTCCACTTTCAATAAAAATAGTAACGCAGTCATTTCTTTTGATATCAAAGAATCAACAAATCAGGAGAAAACTAATTCTATGGCTTCAACTCGCTGTTAGCCCTCTCTGTTTTCTGCGGTACGGGGTTAGCTGGTTCGATTCCTGGCGATGGAAGAAATTATCATCATCAGGGCTTGACCAGTAAGGTGCAATTTCTAATCACCAAACCTCTCTGCAGTGCGTATGGTGCGAGGGCATACGATGTTGTTGATGGTGATTCATCCGTCGGATGGGAATGTTAAGCTTGGCGCCCCCTTTAGAATGTTTCGCAAAAGTGGGCCTGAACATGCCGACACCGGCTTCCACCCCCTCCCTTCTTTCATCTCTCATCCTCAACACTTTATACTGAACCACACAATGTCCCTGTCATACACACTTAGAAGCACTGTCACACTCGGGAAGGAAACAGGGAAATTTTTTTAACTGCTTAACGTCTTTTAACAGCGAGGTCTTTATAGACGGGATAGGATGGGAGGCAAGGAATGGGAAGGAATTCGGCCATGGCCCATTGAAGGAAGCATCCCGGCATTTGCCTGGAGTGATTTGGGAAACCATGGAATACGCAAATCTGGATGCCCGGACGGGGATTCGACCCGCCCTCCTCCCGAATGCGAAGTCAGAACGCTAACCGTTACACCACCATCCTCGGTGAAACGGGAAACCACCCCAGTTCATCGTCCTATGACTTTCATTGGAGGGATATACATCACCCATGGTAATCGCTTACGACCGGACACGGGAGAGGCGATCGAAGAGGATCTTACTATCAGTAAAAACTATTGGTGTCACAGTTATTAAAAAACTAAAAACTGCTCTCACTATGTCAATCGAAGACAGCAATCAAAAGAAAGTATTCTTTTGTGGGCCTGTAATTCACGAGAAAGTTATATGTCTTTATGCATATTTTAACTAGCATTACAATGAACATTAGAATAGAGGAGTTAAAGCAATCCAGAACATCAAAATTTTTCTGTATACTTGGGACGTATTCCCTATAATACTATGTAAACTACCATTCCGTATTCAAGGTTTCCGTATTCAAGATTACCGTATTCAAGATTTTCGTATTTGCAGCATATTTACGGAACGTATTCCTTGCGATTAAGGAGTTTTGACTCTAGACTAGATTGTAGACATTTAAATGAATTAACGGTCATTCATAATGACTTGTAGTTCATCAACCCATTAATTGTTATTCGTAAAAGAAAAAAAAAACGGTTGCAAAGAAATATTTCAACTACAAAGATAAAATAACCGCTTACATGCTAACATAAGAATGACGTTAATGTAAAGTTGTTAAAATTTAACAGCTTTTTTTTTAACGTTTCATCCGCTGATGAAGCTGTTATATTTCGACGAATTCACTTTTTAAAACAGTTTCAGAAGGTTGGATCCGTGCGTATATTTATCCCATATACATGTAACGATTAAATTGGATACTGAATTGCGTTCGTAGAAAAAATATCGAATTGGTGCTTAAAATCGATACACCAAAAACAATATCGATATATCGAAAATAAAAGTATCGGCGATAAGTATCGATTATATTTATAAAAAAATGTCGATATATTTTTCCCATCCCTAGTATAGCCTAAAATTTTTTTATAAAAATTATTATTATTTTTTTACTGACGAACGTAACTTTATTGTATTCTCTACTTGCAGAGGAATTCTAACAGTTTGACAAACAACTGCTGTTTTATTGTATTAACATGGACGCAGTAACGATCTTGACACTAGTCGGGATATTATATAACACGTGTTGGTATACTGTTAACCCATTGGTTTTCAGGCGACTATTTATTACATGATTAATTTCGACGATTTAAGTTATAGCTTTTTATTTTATCTGCCACCTAGATCCTGTTATTTTACACTACGTCCTAGGGCTGTTGATATTTTAAAAAGTACCGGATTTTCGATATATCGATATTTTTAAAAGTATCAATATCGGATTTGATATATCGAAGAAAAAGTATCGATATATCGACCGCATTATATAAAAATATTGTTACTTAAACATAACATTTTTAAAAAGGGCGAAATCTTGTGGCTATTTACTGATGAAGAGTTGTGAGATATTCTTCTAAATCAAGTTTTGATTTTCTGAAACAGAATGGTTTTTCATGACGTTATGGATAATTTTTTTTTTTTTTTTAATTTGTGATTTAGCCATTATACATCTTTACTATAAGGAAAGGCATAATGTAAGACTTGTGAATCCCGATAGAGGATAAAGGGAAATCTAGGCTTTTGTGAATTTAAAAGATCAGTAATGCAACGCTGTAGAGGAATTTATTTAGGTAGAAGTTCTACTATCAGAGTTTGCATAAAGGCCAAGTCACTTTTTTGTTTTATGTGGAATTTAATTTCTTTCTGTAGGTTGATAGCTTATTCTGAGTCTTCTTACTTTTTTGGACCAAATGTTTGCACCTTAGCAAAGATTGTGTATCAGAATTTATCAATATTCCTGCTTACATCCAATTTTCATGTCAAAATACTTTCCTCGACAACGCACGCTCATGTAAAACAACGGGCTCGAGACCGATTCGTTCTGTGCGAGCGACGCCGTGTCTGCATTATTACCATCGCTGTAGGACTAGTAAACAAAGTAAAATTAATTGTGTTTTTTATGCTCCTGATCTTTGTGCAAAACTGTAATTTAAGGCATATAGCCTCATCAAGAAGAAAGCAATTAACCTACAAATTTTCTCTAAGACGTTTCAGCTTTTAGATTGGCATTGAAAAAACACAGGAACTTTTCTTATACTTGGGGGATGAAACCAAGTATGTGTACCAAATTACCATTTTCTAGGACAACTGGATGTTGCATAGAATTATGACGAGAGAATGTCATAATCATTTAAAAGAGTTTCAGATCCAAAAAATTTCCAAACTAAGGTGGTGAATGAAGTAAAATTTTGCACCAAAACTCATATCAGAAACTTCATTGGACATACTTTTCAAGAGCATGAACTAATGTTTTTCCCGATGTTTCTTCTACTATGAATGGAGAACTCCCTACATTAATTGAAAATTTCCCCTTCTTTGATATTACTTTGCAAATGGGTAACGCTTTACCATGATACAATTTTTTAAAGCTGAGATTCTAGGTGGAGTGCAGGATTTAGGGCGAGGGGTGGGGGCAAACCGGGAAACTTGGTCTGGGCGATAACTTGAGGGGCAGCAAAATCGTGTCCAACAATGCGTTTGGCAAACAGTTAAAGTGGCGACATCAATGCGTTTGGTCAACAATCAAAGAGGCGATTCTCGGGGTCTGGCTGGCAACAATGTTTGAAGAGGCGGCAATCTCAGTTTTTCCCCGACTTGGAAAAATCCTAGAACCGCTTCTGTCAAGGCAGTTCCTTTGGCGTTAACAAATTGTTTTTTAAAGGCACCAATCTATAATAATAAGTTTTTAGCATAGCGCTTTGTAAAGGCAATCCAAAAGTGTTAGATTCTTTTTTTCAATTTCTTATCTTAATAAATTCGTAAGTGATATAACAAAACTGGCTGTGACATAATTTTGGAGCTCAATTCTTCTGTTGGTACGGAACAAGAAGCGTATCCAATTCGGGCGAAATATTTAACTGCGGAGTGCCAGATACAGGCAAAAACACACAGGAACTTTTCTTATACTGTGGGGATGAAAACAAGTATGTGTACCAAATTACCATTTTTAGGACAACTGGAAGTTGCATAGAATTATGACGAGAGAGTGTCGTAGTCATTGATAAGAGTTTCAGTTCCACAAAATTCCAAATTAATGAGGTAAAATTTTGGATATTAATAATGCTTCCTAAGCTCCGTTTACAAAAAACTTTGTGACATATGAAGAGTAAGATAGAAATGTAGACTGTGCTTCCAGGAATTATTTATAAAAAATAAAGTTACGTGTACCAATATTTGTTAGCAGCTGCTTTATAGGTTCTGCTGGTTTATTAGGCACTGGAAGATTAATTGTTGATGCAACTCGATCAGATGCCACAGCTGTGGCAGAAGATACCAAAAATTTTAAAGCAATTTCTGACAGCACAGGAATACTCAGCTGAACCAAATATTTTTTTTTTTTTTTTTTTTTTTTTTTTTTTTTTTTTTTTTTTTTTTTTTTTTTTAGCAATCACTGAACCAAAACTCATGTCAGAAACTTCATTGGACATACTTTTCATGAGCATTAGCTCATGTTTTTCCCGTTGTTTCTTCTACTATGAATTGATAACTCCCTACATTAAGTGAATATTTCCCCATCTTTGATATTGCTTAGGAAAGGCGTAATGCTTTACTAAAATACAATTTTTTAAAGATGAGATTCAAGGTGTATTGCCGGATTTAGGGGGAGGGGTGGGGGCAAACCGGGGTGCTTGCTCGGGGTGACAACTTGAGGGGGGGAGGGGGGGAGCGCCAAAATCGTTTCTGAAGAGCGGCGATTTAAGACGCGGTGACCTTTTTTTTTTTTTTTTTAAAAAAAAAAAAAAAAACTCTGCTACCACTCTAGGAGGCGTCAAACAAAGCGTTTGGCAGATAGTTAACGTAGCAACAAAAATGTGTTTGGCTAACAATCTTAACGTAGCGACAAAAATGCGTTTGGCTAACAATCAAGGAGGCGATTCTCGGGATCTGGTTGGCAACAATGTTCGAAGAGTCGGCATTCTCAGTTTTAGCCCCGGTTTGGAAAAATCCTAGAGCCGCTACTGTCAAGGTGGTTTCTTTGGCATTAACAAAATGTTTTTTTAAAGACACCAATCTATCATAATAAGTTTTTAGCAAAGCGCTTTGCAAAGGCAATCCAAAAGCGGTAGATTCTTTTTTTTCTTTTCTTAATAAATTCGTCAGTGGTATATCAAAACTGGCTGTCACATACTTTTGGAGCTCAATTCTTCTGTTGGTATGGAACCAGAAGCGTAACCAATTGGCGCAAAATATTTAACTGTGGAGTGCCAGATACAGGCTTATAATTTCCGGGACATTTATGGGACTAAAAAGTATTTTAGCGGTATGTTTAAAGAGTGAACAAAAATGCAAATTAGTAAAAAAAATCTATTTTAGGTAAAAACTATGCTGTCTAACGTATACATAGCACCTCTTTTAGGTTTATTAATTAAAATTTGGTTGTTTTTTTTATTTATTTTTTTACTTTGGTAGAAAATCAACATCGAGCATTATCAACCAAAACCTCAAAAATATTAAACAAAAATTGATTCTGTTAGGCTTATTAATTAAATTTAGGCACAAAAATCAGCATCATGGTTTTTATCAACAAATAAAAAAATTCAACATCAATCACAATAAATCTTAATCAACTACTTTTTAAATATTTATTACTAGATTTTGCCATTTTCACAATTTTTTCTCTGTCACTGCTTTGCAAAACTGATAAAATTTCTCAGCAAGGGTCTTCAAAATTGATTGAGTTCAGCCTTGATCAAATCCATGAACATTCTGTTTCGATCTTTAGTACATAAATTATTCAACTTGCTAAAACTTGTCTCGCAAAAGGCATTGCTTGTTAGAATTGACAAAACAAAACCAATTATTTTCTTTAAATTTACACAATCATTAGAAACGCTTGTGCTAAAGAAATTGGCCCAGATTTTATCGTTTGGAAAGTCTTTTGGAAGGACCTCAGAAATACGTTTCAGACATGTGAACTCTGTATAAAGGGAGTTTAATGTTAACTGCATCTAATATTTTCAAAATCTCAAGAAATTCAAAGGGTATTTTCCTGTCAGTTTCAATTCCTCTGATTTAAGGGACAAAAGCTTAAACTGTTCGTACATTCCATCCTCCCGCTGCGAGCACGGGATACTTGGCTTGGCCTCTTGGCCACCGTGGTGAATTGAGTTTGAGAAAAAAACTATTATACGGGAATTCCGGGACAGTAACGCATAATTCCTGGACACGAGACCAGATACAAAATTCCGGGACATTCCCGGCCATCTGCCAACCCTACCCATTCCTGGTACATTACGATTAGTTTCTTAATGCTAATACTTTTGCACTGATCGAAGACAAATTTTAAAAACCTTTCAACATGTCCAAACAAGAATTCGAATGAATATTGAATGAGTTATTTTGCTTTCTTTTTTACTTCTCCTTTTGCTCGGATCGTAATTAATCAAAAGCACTAACTGAGTGTTTCAAATAATGTGCAATTTGTTAGAAAAGTTTCAAAAATGTTCATAGTTTCTTACAAATCTATCTATGATTAAATTTATTGCGTGTGCATCACCGGTAATAGTTTTACCTCAGTAATAACTTGAAATATTCTACGAGAAAAATGGAAAATAACAACTTATTTTTTTTTTAAATATATCGGACTTCGATACCCAGATTTCAATATCGATATTTCGTTCTAAAAATATCACTCATAAATATCGATATTTTTTAAAAAATATCGATATATGGAAATTTTATCAACAGCAATACTACGTCCACGATGAAGAAAAGTGAGGTCACACTGGGAGCAGATTAACTGCAAAATCATAACGAGACCGATTTTTTGCAGCTTTTATTTTTACTTTTTTTACGTAAACTAACCGCATACAGCGAGACAACTCTAACTTCTCGCTTTAATAACAACACTTGACCCCACAGGCCAACAATTAACTATCTATATCAAAAAACTAAATTTTTTGGCAGTCATTCGCGTCGTCTCAATACGTACACTGCAGAGCCGAAGAAACTGGTATAGGAATGCGTATGCAAACATAGAGATATATATTCACTCAGAGTACGGCGCTGCGGTCGGCAACGCCTATATAAGACAAAAGGTGTCTGGCGCAGGCGTTAGATCCGTTACTGCTGCTACAATGGCAGGCTATCCTCTTCTTAAGCCCTAATTACTGTAATTGTCACACCTATCAGAAATACGTTTATCCAAACAAATTTAATTTCATCAGCAATGTGTATCGTCAAGCGAAATTAAAATTACTGTCTGTTACTGTATGCCGTTAAGATATTTTTTTCTGGGGGAGGGGGGTATGAGACAGATCTTTTCCTCGTGCGGAGGTCATTAAGAATAAGCTCAGAGGGAACAATAATTGTTGCTATTTTTCATCCTCTTCGAGTCGTGTAGGCTTTGTGTAACTGTCATTTATATTTTTCTGTTGTGACGTGTGGTCACCCTTAGATTAATAACAAATTAAGAAAGTAGAACACTTGATCTTTTATTTTAATGCCCTCGAGGGTCCGTAATTTAGTTCCGCGTCCATATACGCTGCCTGTAAAAAAGAGTGGAGCACCCAGAAGCGGAGGAGGAAACGAAATAAAAATCGACGAGTTGAAAGGGTGTGTGATGTCATTTGAATTATTACAAAGTTGAGTCAGTTTATGTACCCACTTACCAGTACGACGCTGCATCTCCTCTACACTGAATTCATTCAATGATTCAGTTAGGAAGGGTGTCATAAGATTGTTGCATCTACTGCAGTAAGCTGGCTCCCAACTGTTGTAAATGATCCTTCATATTCTGGATACTGGCGCTGGGACAAAAAAGTCTTCCAATCTGTTCCTGCACATGTTCTATCCAGTAGAGTTCTGGGTATCTTGCTGGAAACGGGAGTACCTCAACATCCAGTAGATATTTTATACAGACGCTTTACGTGTGTGAACTATTATTAACCTGCTGAAAAATGGCACCCAGATACTGTAACACAGTCGGACGCAGGTTACAAGTGACGTACGATTGTACCATGATAATTCCCTCAATTACTACCAGCCACCATCCGACCTCATACCAGATTCCTCCCCACACCAAGACGCCAGGAGTAACACCACTGTGTATCTCAAAAACATTGGAAGAATGGAACCTCTTCTCAGGTCATCACCAAACTCGACGACGATGGTAATACAATACCTCCATTACATTCTAAACGTTGCTATGCTCATCATTGTGTTCTGCGATTAAAGTGGCTAGTATGTTGTTATACAGGGTAAGCCTAAGTGATTCATCTGGTTTCAAAACACTGTGTATTGAAAACTATACGACCAACAAAGGCGAATGATACATGAAAAGATATATAAGCTCACCAGGTTTAAAACCCATCTTGGTGTCTGTCGTGCACGCTAGACAGCAGCAGTGGACAAGATGCGCCATATCAAAGGAAAAGTTGTTTGGGCCCTTTTTCTTTTTCGAGTAGAATGTGACAGGATCCTTGTAGCTGGATATGTTGCAGGAGCAGGTATGGTTGTTTCCAGAACTGACTACTGACTCATCCACTTTCATCCTTCAACAGGACGTGGATCCACCTCAATAGAGTACAAATGTCCGCGACTTTCTCAACAGAGAACTGCCTACTCTCCGCTCAGACGGCCAAGTACGCAGAAACAAAGAAGATCATGGCTGATACCACTGGTTCTCCCACGACATCGCCGAACAGCAAGAAGGCCAAGTCGAAGAAGAAGATGAGCAACAAATCTCTCGCGTTTCCGCGGGAAGTCGGCTTTTACGCAGAAGCCTCCCTGCTTCCACACGGTGCCACTGAACGTGTGGTGCATGTTATCAACCCTGAAGATTGGCCCATGAAAGTATGGAGACGGCGCCTCGAAAGAGGCAATCCGAAGAAATGGAAATTCTTTATCCTTGTTCTTCTAAACGACCTTCAGTTTAGTTGGGAAGTCCCTACCAGTGATGCGACTACCTTCGAGCTGGTCCTATCTAGCCGAGACCACAGCCACCTCGCCGAGAAGATTCTCCCAGAAGGGGTCGCTGAGTGGCCGGAGGCACTCGTGTTCCCGACGCCACTAGCCAGTGACTTCGACTGGGAGTAATATGTCGACCTAACGAAAAGAAGATTTATGGCCTCCTGCTACGACCCGGTGACTGGTCGAAACTTCCAAGTACCGCCAATCTGGAACCCAGAAAACATCACCCCTCCATAGCTGGGCCCAGTGTCGCCCATCCAAGTCTGCTACAGCCATAGACACCATGGGCTACAAACTTACCTGCAACGTCACTTGAAGCTGCCTTTCTTCTGTTGGCCGGTACCTAAAGGACTGAGGATAGTGCCGGGTAACCTCAGCGATCTTGCGGAAGCCATCAAGATCTTCCAGAGCTTCCGTGTCACGCACTACGCCATACTTCCTAGCAGTGAAGAAACCGCCACCTCTACGCAGAAGGCCACAAGGAGGGCTGATCTTTCAACCCAGACTGCAGGACCGACATCGCTCCCCCCAGCGAGGAAGAAGCCTCCACCCTCTCGCAGCGGAGGGAGGATGCTCACGGCAGCGGCGGAGAGAAAGCCGACGTCCCTTTGCAGCAATCCGCAGTGAAACCACTTTCAAGCAAGCTGATCCAATGCTTCAGTTGTCAGAATTTCTGGCACAGAACCAGCCAGGTGCGTTCGCTGCGGAGGCAGTCATGGAATCGCCGAATGCGAAAAACACAGAGAAGATCCTGTCTGCTGCAACTGCGGACTTAAGCACGCTGCTTCCTACCGCGGTTGCAAGGCTTGGAAACAGCAACGCCGCACCAATACCATGCAGCAGAAACAAAAACGAAGACCAAGGCTCCATACGTAGCCCGCTGCAAGTTCACAAGACGAGCCCACTCACCAGAACGGCATGCTCCACCCCGCGCGCACTGAGAGCAGGGAGAACAACAGCAGCGGTGACACTGGTAGACTGCCTACAGAGACTGGTCCAAAGAACCCGCGACGGCAAAGCAGTCCGCCACCCACCATCGAAGACAAGCGGACTGCATCCTCACCGAGCGCTTAAGTTTAAGCGTCATCATGCAGCTACTTCAACAGCAGACCACGTTACTGACGGAAGTCATAACGAATTATGCCGACCAATCGGGGACGACACACCCGAAAATGCCACACAAAACAACGACAACCACACATAGATATGGAAGGAGATGCGACTTCGTTGCAAGAACTTCCCCACACTCTGGGCAAGATGCTTCCCAGAAGAATTAGTGTCTGGCCGAACAGAGAACTGCCACATGGCGGTATAGGGCGCGCTAGTCCGAGTGAAGTTCCTCTGTCGTAATAACCCTCCAGGTTGATAGATCTGACCCCATGTGATTTCTTCTTGTGAAGGACAAAGTTGATGTACCCCAATGCCAACAACTCTGCAATAATTACAAGAACAGATCAGTACTGTTCTGACGGACATCGATAGAAACATGGACGGAACTGGATTACCGTTTGGATGTGTGCCTGTTGACTTAGAGCCAACCCATTGAACATTTACAATATGTAATAGAAACTTGGTGAGCTTATGTATCTTTTCATGTAACACTCCTCTTTTTAGGTCGTATACATTTCAATACACAGTTTTTTGAAACCCAATGAATTATTTATGCTACCCCTGTACTTAGGGCTTTACGCCTTGTGGACACAGAGGCCGGAGAACATTCAGAACAAGGAACAGGAAGGAAGTCAACGATTCCCTTTCAAAGGAATCAATCTGGTATTCGCCTGGAGTAAAGTAGTAATGGTACTCTCCTGTGACCGTAATGATCTGATGACAGAGTTTCTTTCCAATTGTGTAATCCGCCTATATCGTAGCCACCTAAACTAACTCAGAAGTCCTACTTGATATATGGGACGTACAGTTTAATGTGGAATCACATTACACAGCTAGAGTTTGAAATCGCATCGAAAGGGTTTTGAAAATCCAAACCGAGACCGGGATTCGGACCGAAGACTTTTTGATCTCCAGTCAGACGCCTGAAGCAGTAACCACCAAACAGCTGCCTTGATTAATTTCGGGAAACAATGGAGAACCGAAATATGGATAGCCTAACCGGAGATCGAACACAATTCTCCACACTGAGCCCCGTTCGATCACTGCTACCGATAATTGAACTGGACTTAAAATCAGAATAGAATTAGATACTCCTTTTCCCTAAGAATAAGCTGTTTTAAAAAAAATTCAGCAGGAAGGAGCAAGTTGTTTCAAGTTTACACTGAGCTTCCTCTAAAGCTACCTTCACACTAAACGAATCAGAATCAATGCAAACCAAGGTGAATCTAATGAAAAACAGGTGATTCAAACAAAGCCAATCCGAATAAAATCCCCCCCCCCCCCATCTCTCTTTTATATAGTATTAGATATATGAACTGTTATCATCTTAATTTTATGACAACAATTTCCCTAGGTTTTGATAGTTCCAATAATACAGATTAAGTGATGATGAAATTAGGAGTTTACCTTGAATATTTAAATCTTCCCAGTTTTCCAGCACGCAGAAGGAATAAAATTTCTCTTACTGTGCTTTTACCATTTGCATCGTAAACCGCACTTTTTCCTTCACTTTCATAATAGTTCCGCATCCTACTTATCTGATTCTTGATTCATGACAGACTGGAGGAATAAAGTTCTGACCAGCTGTTTCAGATTTGTTCAGAGCAAAGGGAGCCTAACAGAAGTTTTAGTATGTGTAACCTAAGTGAGAAGGAAGCTAGCTACTCCTCGAGAAGAGGTGATTTCTGATTCCGAGAAATTTTCAGACGTCAGAGATTGCAAGCAAGGCCAGGCACAGCGCAGATCGTCCAAACGAGCTGCCTTGAATTATTCGAGGGCCCTCGAGTAAAGTGCAACCAGTCACCCATAAAGAACATCCCGAGCCATCTGCATCGTTACGAGCAGCGCGGAGAGCTATTTCCGTCGTAGATAGCTGCTGAGAGTAAGTCAAGGTTATGACTCCCTTTCCTCCACTGTCAATGTCAAACGGAGATTTCTGTAGAAATTTTAAGTCATACTTTCTGGTCTGTGCCAATCTTTATGATATGAAAATAAACACGAAAGAAAATAATGACGTCTTGAGATATTACATGATCCATTCCATGTAGATAAATAATTTTTACAATGGAATGTGAGAAATATTTTCCATCGAAGCCGCTTATCAACAAGAAAATAACTCTGCGTTGTCTACCACTACAAACCATTGTGCCTACTATCTTGATATCATGACTGATTTTGCCAGCAACTTTCACCTTAGGCATGTAAGACAATTGTAACGCTACTAAGCTATGGCTCTACTAGTAGCAAAACTATCCCTGTTGAGAGGTTATTCCCTAGATAGTTAATATATTATTCTCAATAATAACACGTCGTTATGCATGGAAAGACATATAAATAGTAAGACTATTGCTCGATTCAATTTATATAAAAAAGGAATGTCGAAAGTTGAGTTCTTAACAAATAACAGTTAAATATACGCTACAAATAAGCTGATGATACCAATGTAGGCAACACAATATAAATAATTTTCACTTTACTTCAATCATCTCTCTTACCATCAGCATTAAAATAATGATATAGATGGAACTTAGTGAACTGGATAATTCAGAAAAGAAAAATAGGAAGAAATAATGCTCATCTGAACTCACCAAGGTGTTCCATGATTACATGAAACTTAGTACAATGTTTCAGCAAAACTCCAAGAGAAAGTATCTTCGTTATACCTGTACTGAAAAGCAGGTACAGCGAGACAGTTACGTAAATATATTAAATACAGTGAAAACAGACTCAAATTGCAGAAGCATGGGACAAGCCATGTCGACGCATCATCAGGGACAGCATACACAGGCAGCAGCGTGTCAGACGTTTCATTACACTTCACGTTAAGAGCGTTTATTAAAATTAAGCGTTCTATCAGCCTTGAGCAACTAAGCGAATTTAAGCAGTTATTAAAAAAAATAACAACCCAATAATAAGATATTGTAAAGGTGACGTATAGTTTTACACCAAATCTGAACCATGGGTCTCACTAGCTTACATAACAAGAACAAGGCATAGCCTACTCGTTTAAGAATACCTTAAGAAAACCGGACAAGACCGGGTTTCGAACAGGTGACATACCGATTCACTTTAGCCACTGAGCTTTCACACTTATCTTCCAGAGTGGTAGGTGCAGAAATTTAATGTGGTCTAAATTATAACCCACATCTATTCGTCCTACTTCATCGTTCCACACAATTGTCTCACACAAAATCTACACGCACAATGCCATCTTCACATAATTTCCAACAACGCTAATCAAAAGGAACTGGAGGACGTACTTTATGCGCCTGAAAATTCACTATCGTTCTACTCTTCCTGGATATGTAACGGTTCATTAACAAAATGTATCACCAATCATTATTATAAAGAGCTGCCTGATAGACTTTGCTGAGATTCATTCTTTATTTTAACATTATCTAATATATTATCTATTATGTAATATTATATAATTTTTACCTCCACTATGATAAAAATATCCATCCACAAAATTACGGTGTTTTTCAGTCAAACCAACTACCTCGACATTAATTCTTCATCGCAACTGTGTCATTCATACCATTAGCTTAAAAACTTAACTTAATCCACAACCCGAAGGTTGGTTGGATCCTCCCGAAGGAGGCATACTAAGCCATTTTGTCAGAGGTAGGACGGCCAGTTCCTTTTCCTTTGGGACCACGGAGCGTCCTGGCATAGCTCATATGACCATACACAACTCTCAAAATTTCTGCGCCTGCCGGGATTCGAACGCGGGACCGGAGCAGCGAAAGTTTTGAAATCAAGCGTCTAAGCTACTGACCTACCAGACTACTCTACCATTAGTTTAACCTGATCAAAATCGTTGAGGGTTAATAAAAAGAAGTACAGTAAATCTATCGAAAAAATAGCTTCCTGTTTTTATGTTCCGATGACCATGTTGTAACTTTGTGGAAATTCCAATTTTTCGACTTTAGGAGCCGAAGACAGATTTAATGCGCGTTCTCAGGCTGTTTACCCCCCCTTTTTTTTAATACAACCATGAGTGGGGTTCCATAACAACAAAATTAAATAATATCGTTGTAATATTGCTGCAGTCAGTAGCAAAACGTATGATTTGCAAGCAATAATTCCGTTGTAATGCAGTCAGGACAATTATTTTCAACCAGAAATTAGGTTGTAATGCAGCCTCGACCAGCATGAAACAGTTAAATGTACTTCGGAAAGAATTTCTAGCGGAGTCTTGTGTTTGACCACTGCAGTATTATGATGCCAACAGCAGGCGGAATCGCGATCTCCAGTAATCCCCATGAGTGATTGACTTACAGCATTTAGATTCTTCCGGCTGTAAAATACTAGAATTGCGATGAAAATCGTTTACGTCTTTAATACAGAATTGTATTGTCATTACTGTTGCTGGTACACGGTCAGGAATTGCCAGATTCTAGTCTTACGTTAAAATATAATTGATGAGTAAATGAAAAACTTTGTAACTGGCACGTGTCCATGAGAACAAGGATGTGTCAGCTTTCCTATCTGAACGTAAATACACATTTTGACGCTAATCCGTTACCTTTTGTTCGTTTGCAATTTTGGAAGATTGTGATGATATGCCAGATAGAATACAGACTATATTTCAGTCCTTCAGCATGTTTCATGTTGCTAATTTATCTCATTTTGATTTTAATTTAACCTCGAATCGACAACTGAGGTATAAATACTAAAATGCAGAAATTATGGGTTAGCTGGATGCAAATTTACAGGTGGCGTACTCATCGCTTCAAAATGCTACAATCAGGCAAATGGTGAACAGGATTATAAATTCGACTCCCGGTGTCCTGGGAAACTATTGACTTTATACTGGTTGCCCACTGAAATTAAATCGAATCTTAATGTGTAATGATACTTGGAGCCCAATGCATGGGGTACAGCACTTCGCAAATGGTTCCGAAGCAGAATTCCACGCTCCGCAATGTCAAGCGTGTTCCAAATGTATTACCGCCCCGGTTAGAACAATGGCTGGCCAAGTCTATTGATTAATCGAGAACTGCACTAACCTTACCAACAAATTATTATTATTATTATTATTATTATTATTATTATTATTATTATTATTATTATTATTATTATTATTATTACTCCGCGATCCACTAAAAGTGGGTGGTGGAGGGTGTATTGCACCAATCCTAATGTGTAACCATTTTGTTCATAGGAAGAGATATACGAGATATGGCAGGAGGCGCCCATGGGCTATTGTGAGGAACCATGCCGGCATTCGCCTGGAGTGATCAGGGAAAACCATGGAAAACCCAGATCAGGTTGGTTGGAGTGATTCATCGAGAGCTACTCCTGTCGGATTTAAAGTTTACTCGCCCGGTAAGTCCTTTCTATTCCATTCCCTAATCGCTTGAGGAAAAAGTGAGTACAGAAATGAATCGGTTCTGGCCCTGATTTCTCTTATTTTCTCGGTCTTTTCTTAATATGAATGTTGCTGGTAGCAATATTTGATTGCTGTAATTGCGAAATAAGTCAGTTGAGAATTTTTCAATTAGCTTCTGTCTAGAGCAACGCCTTCGGTGTTCCAGGTCTTCCCAACCAACTCCTTCAACATCGAACTTACGCTTTCCCTCCAACTATATATATCTGTCACGAATCGGGCGGCTCTCCTTTGGACCTTCTCTAATGCCTACATTAAACCCCTTTTGATCGGAACCCCATACAGAACAACAATATTCTAAGCACTGGTCGATTTAACTTCCGGAATGCATTGTTTTAAATTACGACCTAGAAATCGGAGCAAACGATTTGCTTTCCCAATTACATTCTCGATATGCTCATTCCAAGACAAATTTTTACGAATTGTTACTCCTACGTATTTAGCGGAATCTGACGTTCTAAGGACGGTACCATTAATTGTACATTCAGAGCTAAATGGTGTCATCTTTTTACTTATACGCATGACTTGGCACTTTGTAGCGTTTAACTCAAAATTCTGGTCTTTACACCTCGCAGTTATTTTCGTAATATCGTATTGTAACAAAGCGCAGTCGTCCTGGGTTTTGATTTCACGATAAATAATAGCATCATTGACAAACAGTCTTTTCTTCCCCCTTATTACGTTGCAAAAATGATTAATATATATGGGAAACAACAGAGAAGAACCCCGGAACTCACTTCGGTAAGTGATGAGCGCTCACCGTAGAGAACTACACACTGTGTTCTGCCCTATTTGCCTGGATATGCCATAACCACGAAGTTTCCTAAGTAACCTAGTGTGAGGCACTCTGACGAAAGCTTATTTAAAATCTAATAGAACTAACTCAACCTGGGAATGCTCATCTATTACACGGCACAAGTCGTTAATTAAAAGTGTAAGTTGTGTTTCGCAGCATCGGTCTTTTCTGAATCCATGTTGATTTTGGTTTAAAAGCTCTCCATTATTCAAAAACTGCATGACATTTGAATAGATGATGTGTTCTAAAATCGTGCAAAATATTGAGGTTAACGATATCGGTCTATAATTTTGAGGATCATTAACATTCCTATTCTTAAACGCTGGACTTACGATGGCGGTCTACCATTCATATGGTATTTTTCCTTGGTCCAAGGAGGCGGTATATAATTTCATCAAATACGGTGCAATTTCCTTTGCGTACCTAGAGCAGAATCTTTTAGGAATACCGTCTAGTCCGGCAGCCTTATTGGTTTTTACATTCATAAGCACTTTAGTTATTCCCTCGACATCAAGAACGAGATCTTTCATAATTTTGTTGGTACAATTGTTAAATATTGGAATTTCCTCTAAGTTTTCCGTTGTGAAAGTTTTTTAAATATATTATACAAAATTTCTGCTTTCTCTACTCTAGTTTTTGATAATTCCCCATTTTCCTTAATCAGTGACGGTATAACCTTACGAGAGCCTCTTGCTACTTTGACATAAGACCAGAACTTTTTTGGATTAGTAACAAGATCTAATGAAAGACAGGGCACGAGATGACTGGCACGTATAAAACGTCTCTATCGTCATCACCATTAGACGTTTCCTCTTTTGCGAGTCGTTCAGTACGTTCATGTCTGACGGTCACTCCAAGATTTTTACTCCACCACATATTTCCAGTCAAGTCCCTTGGCCTCGATATCTTTCTTCACTTCGTCCATTTCTGCATCCGTGGTATTTCAACTGGACTCCTTGTTCCAGAGTGCTCTAGTATAATCCCCTCCAACTTCCTTATGACTTGCCACAACCACTGCAGTCTTTTCTTTCTAAAAATCTTTTCAAAAGTTCGACTTTTAATCTCTCCCTGACGTTTTCATTTCTGATTTAATCTTTTCTTGTGACGTTCTCCACCCCTCTCTGATAAATCATCTCTGCAGCCTGTAATTTGCTAATATCTTTCTTTACCCAAGTGCAGGTTATAATGGCCAAGCGTGATGGTTGAGCGGCTAACGCTCTGGCCTCACATTCGGGCATCCAGATTTGGGTTTTCCATGGTTTCCCCAAATTACTACAGGGGAATCCTGGGGGGCTTCCTTCAAAAAGCCATGGACGAATTCCTTCGCGCTCCTTGTCCCCAGTCCAATCCCGCCTCTAATGACCTCGATATCAATGTCGACGAGGCGTAAATCCATAAGTAAAAAAAAAAAAAAAAAAAAAAAAAAAAAAAAAAAAAAAAAAAGTTCATATTTCAGAGCCATAGGTCAGTATTTTTCTGGTAGTATACCTTATAGAGCATAAACTATATCAACTTAAAAATGAGTTTGCAGAAACGATCCGGAATTTTCTTCACATTCGAAGATTTTATGTCGAATTTCAGTCGAAGGAAAACCCCCCAAAAAAGAAAAAAAAATTTAATTCCCCAAGGTAGCGTCCTGGCACCGGCTTTATTCATTATTTACAATAATGATCAACCTAACCGCCGATGAGTCAAAGTTTTATCTATACAGATGATTTAGCGCTTCGCAATGATATGCTCACAAAAAGTGTATGGGGTGCACATCCCGTAGTGGTCCGAACATCATCTCTCGCAGTGTATTATTTTGCTGCTGAATATGCCTGTTCTGTTGGTAAAAGTTTGCTTATGCCAAATAAAAGCAGGGTGCGATGCAGAATTATTAGGGGTTGCCTCAGAGCGACACAAATTGAAAAACTACACGGTCTGGCTGGATTCGTTCCCCCTAATATGTAGCTGCAATGTTATAAAGAAGTAAAGGTAAACAAAAGGCGGCTCATCTATTATTCGGGCAATAACTACCCAGACAGAGGCGAAATGTAGGAAAGTTTCATGAGGACGGCATGTAATTCGAAAGTTTCTCCGTTCAGTCTGAGGCGAGCAATGTTTTCTGCTATATTTCTCCCTCCATCTTTCCGCATAGTTCCTTGCTACCCAAATATACGAAATACTCTACCTATTCCAGTTTTTTTTTTTTTTTTTTTGGTCCTTGGTTTTCGCCAATATTGACCAGCTAACAATGTTACATTTTTGACCAAATTACAAAAATACATTCTTGCTCAGTTGACATTAATATATTTTGCATAGAAATCAACTCTTGTTTGGCCATCATTTTAAGACACAATTAGCAATAAAAACTTTTACATACTTCTCTTACTTTTATCCTTCTATCTTTAATATTAACATATAATCCCTATATCATTATTTAGTATTGGAAGGAACTAAAACTTTACATATTACCTATACATTTTATATTATGCATATACATGATACCCATTACATCGTACAAACAGGGGCATCCAAAAAATTAATTTTTTCGCCCGCTTTCTATCTTTTGTAATTAATTTGTCTATCTAAGTCCTTATATATTTCATACAAAGCCTAATTGGTATTCAGAATTGTGCATTTGTTTATAATACATTATTTCTCCACACAAACATTTTCCTATCATCCTGTACTGGATTTGGAAAACTTGATAGTTTCCTCATAAAAATAGTTCAAATCGAGAAATAATATAAGAGATACCTTATTTATTTTAACACGAATTATTAATATTCCTGTTCACAACAAAAATTCCTTAAAGAATAATTTGTGTTCTCTTGTACAAAATAGCTCTCATATCTACACTCTTACATGGACACATACACGAACACTTGCATATCTATACCCATACATATATTTACATACCCATATCCCCACAAACATACAAAATTAGTCCATTTGATATGAAATATACTACGTTCCTTTATAATACATCATATTTTCCTATTACATTTAGATATATATTTACATAGTTGTTTTATCTTATCTACCGTAGGAGTCCCTAGAAATTGTCGTAGGCTCTCATAGTCTGTTATCTTATTGCCTCCGTCTTTCTGTAAGATTGATTTCCTGTGTTCGCTGTATTTGCGGCATTCCACCACAAGATGCACTATGTCTTCATATGCCCCACAAAGCTCGCAGTTCGGTGATGTTGTCAAACCCAGTATAAATTTTTTGGAGTTTAGCATAACGTGGCCTGAACGCAACCTGTTTATCACCTATTCCAGTTTTTTCCGTCGAGTAACACATGGGCCATTATTTGTTGTCCTCCAGGCCAAGTTTCCCCAATGCAATCCACCTTTTCCCTAATTATCAGTGATAGCAATTGGAGCATTCTACACAATGTCAGCACATGATAATGCCTCGTATATCGCCAGATATTAATCCCGTATAGCTATTTGGCATAAAGTTGTTGCTGAATGAGGTCAAACACTCTCTACAGCCATTCAGTTACGGCCGGTTATCAGTACTGTGAACTTCCACCACGGTACATATACTGAAATTGGAACGATACAGCGATTAGCATGCCCTCTGAGCAATAGTGAAGCGTTCCGATTACTTGAGTCGATGCCATTTTAAGTTGCTACACTTGCGTAGATAAAGAAGCACACACTCCTGCTACAGGGTTAAAACATGACTGTCAGTATGTAAGTGTAAATGTCACCAGTACGATTGAGGGAAAAGGCCTTGCGCATCTTTACTGAGAAAGGTATCTGATTAGAGCTAATGTCGTTTTGTCGAACGACTCCGGTAAATATTAATCTGGTGATTCTTTGCGTAGTCTAAGTAAAGATAGATAAATGTTAGTGAACCGTTGTAATATTTTCA
Organism: Vandiemenella viatica; assembly: GCA_031002005.1. Lineage (NCBI taxonomy): Eukaryota > Metazoa > Arthropoda > Insecta > Orthoptera > Morabidae > Vandiemenella > Vandiemenella viatica. Next base: position 59,077,304 of record JARYHS010012519.1, on the reverse strand, counting down.
CTTCACGTTCTGTGTGCGTTTTCTTGAAAAAATGTCTCTCATGGGTGGGTCACTTCAAGCGGCTGGACACGGATAGATGGGCTGCCAAGTCGGATTATTTTGTTTTTCTTTTGAAGGAGACCACTGCGTAGACCGAGGAATAGGAGGAGCGATGGAATGCCCCAAGGCCTGGTACACACATCGGCATAGGTGATGGCTAGCTGAAGAGAGCAGAGACAGGACAAAATGAAGGAGAAGCACTGTAGCTAAACTCGGGTGGTATGATGGTAGCTGCTAAACAATCTATTCTCTCTAAATACAAGGGGAAAGTAATTTGTAAAAAGTTGTAAGATTCTCTGACTACAATTTACCCAGATATTAAATATCTGTGCGAATTTTACAAGCCATCATTAGCACTTTCCTCTTGTTGGTATGCCTGTGTATTTCTTTGAGTAACAATATACGCATCAACACCAACGGCTACGTTTTCTTACTGAGAGAGTTGTTTCAACTAATGTGTGAGTGGAGACTTTCCCGGCGTATTGATGCAACAAAATCCTCTCGGGTGTCCAGCCGGATGGTGTTGTAAAAATACGACGTTTCGACAGGTGGCTCTTCTTTCTTCATCAGGTATCTTGTAGCTGTCACAAGCTTACTGTCTCTGCCTAGAATGGCTTGGCCACCCATCGAACGTCCTTTATACAGGGCGTTCGCCGGAAAACGCTACCCTCCTAGTCTGTTGCCGTCGGCAACTTGCTCGGTCAGTGGAGCCAGCAACTCCCGCCACACGGCACCGTGAATCACCGCACTGTTTAACACCTCCGCTGCCCCAACAGTGCAGTGACGCAGTATAATGGGACCATTACATTGTTAAGAACGGTTTCTTTGCATTGTAGCTAGTTTGTGACTTCAGTCTCTTATTAATCAGTGTTGTGAATAAAGGTTTCTTTGCGGTTTGGCTGGTTTGGGGCTTCATACTCTTACTAATCTGTACCGTGTTTGAGTGTGAGTAAAATTATGGTACGTTACAGTTTGCAACAAAGAATATTTCTCTACGATACATATGTGAAGATGAAGTCGTTTAAAAAGTGTCGCAATAAATTTCGTCGCGAATTTCCTGGCGCTTTACTGCCAGCTAAATCAACAATTCTGCGTCTGGTTAAAAAAGTAAGAGAAACGGGTACATTCTTTAACAAAAAGTGACTGTCGGTCAACCGTATTCTCACAGAGGAGAAAATTGACTATATCGCTTTTCGACTAGAACAGTCACCCAAAAAATCATAAAGTCAGTTAGGGCAGCATGTGTCTCGAAATATGTTCAGAAGATGTGAAATGTGCATTACACAAGAGGGTCAACACTTCCAGCATCTTTTATAAGGTAAGCTAACGAATTACGTCACATTTAAATGCTTAGCACATACAAGTTTATGAAGCGTAATTATTATGAAATAGTCCGCGGCCGACGGTCGAACAATGCCGGAAGCTGAACGCTCGCTCGCCGGGAGCAGTTTCTTCCTTGTAGCGCTAACAGTGGGTTGCGTTTCCCGGCGAACGTCCTTTATACCTTCAGCTGGGAGGCCCGCTCGCTCTGATTGGTCGAGAGCGCTGGAGAGGATTTTGTTGTTTCAGTTATGTACTGAAATAAATAGACTTGTAAGGTGTTTATGTGACGAAGGTAACATGGGAGTTGCATTTCCCTTCTCTGTTCTGCTATGCTGCCCGCATGGCACTTTCGATAGTGTAATCTGTATGCCTCAGGTGTGGGAAGAAATCTTGGCAATTATTTATAATATAATATTCTCGGGTGGCTAGGCGAGTTAGCCAGGTGCGTCAAATTCACTATAGCCATCTTAACCTCGTTAAATCGGTTAGTCACTCGAGTAAATTATATTAATTATCAACCCCGAGCGAAACTTCGTTCAAATTCTGTGTACTTAGAAACCGTGTACTCTGCGAAACATGAGATGTATTAGTGTCCAAGAGTTGAGGTCTATTGAATGTATAAACTGACATGTGCGTACGAATCTTCGTGCAGTTTGTAGGACTTCCACAGATCCATACGGGCAAGCTTATTATGAGCTTGCGCTGATGGAATGGCAGCTTCTATTATAACCTACATTAGCTGGACTCCAGTCATCTGCTAGCTGCGAGGATCAACAAGTGGTTCAGGGCCACTGCCTGGATGTTCTCTTTAAACGATGTGGCTGCAGGGGAGTAGGTCAGTTACACAGCCACTTACACGCAGAGGCGGTACAAAAAAGGCAGCTTAAACTCGACTGGATTCTAGCATCATATAAACAATGAATGTTACTTTCAGTACTGTATAACACTCCTACAACAGATACAAATGAAGTACCAAAAACAACGTTCGGGGGTGAGGTGAATGTGATCTTAGGGCACATGCGTGACATTGTTTATCTCTCTTTTTTTCTGTACTGCAGACAGTTGCAGTTAATGTGGCAGTGAGCGATGAATGGCATGTTACGTTTCCGTCTACCGGTACAAAAACGAGCCCACAAGATCTCAAGATCGGATGCAGGGTTTGTTGGACTCACAGAAATTTCCTTTAGTTTATTAGACTCACTATTCCTCCTACACGGCTCTCTTCCTTCCCCCCCCCTCCCCCTCTGTATCTCTCTCTCTTTTTTGCTCTGTTCAAGTCACCGTAGAAAATAACCGCTTCTCTTTGATTATCCAAAACATGCTGTAACGAAATGTTATAGACAATGGAACTAAATAAACGTGATCACTTCCACTAAGACATTCCGAGTTCCTAAAGCAAAAAAATTTACTGATCTCAATTAATTTAGTGCGTTAGAAAAATAAATTTGTCTTCAGCACATCGAAACTAAACTAATTTCCCTAAGTAAATGCAATTTGTCCAATAAAAGTTTCTGTACCTTCCTATAATCCACATTTTGGTTCAATGCAAGCATAAAATATGATATACAAGAAAAGATCTAAAAATCAAAGAGACTATGACTTTAAAACACGTGGAAACACTCCAAATTGATTATAAGAGTTGCGAAACCTGAGCTTTTTAATGCAAGTCCGATAAGCAGCTTCTGTATAGCAGCCAGTAACTGAACGGTAAATGCTCTCTAGAAGAATATATTCCTTTACAGCCTCCGCATTCTGGCCTTTTCTGGCTGCTTTTGTTGTTTTATTTCTATCACTTCTGTGAGTAAATATTTTTTTACATCTGGGATATAGTGCTAACTCACCATTGTTGGTAACAGAGGTCGTAACGAAAAACTGATTACTCGTTTTATCATAAGTTCTAAATCGCCTGACTTAACTGCAGGAGAAATATGAAATTTATTCTGTTCCCCGAACTAAAATTCACTCCCCAGCAATCAAGTGCTTAGTGGAACACCATAGCACCTCGAAATAAATATTGCAGAACTCTGGAAAACCCTGCTTCAGATGCTTTTCAGTGTGGAAAAACAAATAGGGTAAAATGCCATATTTTTTCTGGCGTTTCTGGTACAACCGGTGCAGCGCTGGACAATTGGTAATGTGATGGAAAAATAATTGACAGTTACTAATGAAGTTAAGGCACAAGTTTGCTGGACTCCGAGCACAGTGTTAAGCAATTCGCAGGTCGTCCCTAGTCGTTCACAAGATGACGGTAGCTGTCGGAAAATTTCGTAACTGCAGTGTCCCTGTGTGAAAAAGAAACGATTTAATAGAATGAACGCTTTTTTTTTTTTGCTTTTGGCTTTACGCCTAGTTGACGTCGAGGTCATGAGGAGGAGGTCAGTACTGGAGGCAAAGAAAGGGAAGGAATTCGGCCATGGCTTTTGAAGAAAACATCTCGGCATTCACCTGGAGTGATTTGGGGAATCCGTGGAAAAGCCAAATCTAGATGGCCGGACCGGGATTCTAACCCGCGTCCTCCAGATTGCGAGGCCAGAGCGTTACCGCTCACCCTCCATACTATGTGGAATGAACACCCCTCCAAATATTGGGAATTTATAACCGTTGATGAGAATATCTCATTGAGATTCGCTTGTGATTGACGTGGTTTTATAAAACTATATGGAAAACTTCCACGCTCTTCCCCCCCCCCCCCTCCTCCCAACCTATTCATTCCTACACACACACACACACTGAAAAATCGATTTTTCCCATACAGAACAAAGCAAACAAGACTTCGTCTCAAGGTTTAGGTAGACAACACCTGTTCCCTGAGTGGAAAAGCGAGGCAGCCTTTGATATTCAGAGTTGGGAAAGAGAGAATCTCTGAAATCGAAGACGCAAAGTCGTCTTGACTCTCGTGAGTGAGCATACATCGCTCTGACTTATTCATCCGAGTCGAGAAGATACGATGTGTGACGCGGTGTCTGACGTCAACGGACCAGAACGAAGACGCTCAATAACGGTCGCAGCTATGCAAACAAACCATGCGATTGAGGGAGACAACTGATCTGTAAAAACAGAGGACATTATTGTGAACAAATTATGTGTGCGTTATATCGCCAAGTTACCAGTCTGAAATTATCTTGTTTACTAAAGCTAATTCGACAGTTAACAGCAAACATTTAATGAATTTTTTGTAATCATGATTGTCATTTTAGTTTTCCTTTAAATTGTCAATATTAATAAATCAGTTATTTCCTTTCATATTAATAAATCAGTTATTTTCCTTCAACATCCGACCTTGGTGCGTGAGCGATAACGAACTGGCCTCGCATTCGTGAGGACGTGAGATCGAATCACCGTCCGGCCTTCCAGATTGTGTCTTCCATCGTTTCCCTAAATCACTCCAGGCGAATGCCGTGATGTTCCTTTCAAAGGTTAAGGCCAAAGTCCTTCCCATTTCTTGCCCCCAAATCTTTCCCGCCTCTAATGACTTTTAAGTCGACAAGGTGTAAAACGATAAAAAAAATTCCTTTCACGACAGTAAATTTTTTATTTCTATCACAAATAAATAAAATGTGCCCATGCAAACGTACTTCACTTAAAAACAGATATTACCTTCCGTTACAGTACAATAGTAAGCTCAAAAACAGTTGAACTAATTCTTTTCTTTTTTAAAAAAATTTGCAAAATGCAACTGTTGTTCCGTTTCCTCAAACGGCGTCATGCAAGGGGATGATTACAGTTCTTTAAATCGATTGTTAAATGACTGATATTGACATTTAAACATTCAAAGATTTGTCAACATGATGGTGAGCTGGAAATGGTAGGAAACCAATCAGGTATATACGGTAATTCATAACAAATACTGAGCAAACAAAAGTTCAGATGTGGTGACTGTAATTTCTCGCAGCCAGTTGCTCAACACAAGAATAGATATACAACCATTAATACAGTTTATTTAATATTTTTGAATTAATTTTTCGTTTAGTTTTTGTGGTTTAGTATTGCCAACGATAAGTGACAAACATCATTTATGTCGATATGCCTGGGAGACTGACATGTGTGACGCAGGTCAGACTGTGGAAACAATTAGACAAATGGAAGTAATAGGTTTGCTTTCGGCCTGCTTCAGGCGACACGATTCGACAGGATTAATTAGCCTCCACATGTAAAGTGAAAACGTTTTCGGTTGTGCAGTGTGCACAAAACAAGGAAAAAACCTTCAAGCAATGAAAACACAACATACTACAGTGAGACATTTCTTAAAATATTCGGTTGCTGTTTTCCTTTGAAGTGAAACCATAATAAAGAACAACTGAGCATCTTGGAGTCCTGAATGACTGGTCATAGAGTCTTCTCTAGAGTGTTTTGTTTGAGTTGTTAAACGGTAACAAGTCAGAAATGAGGTGTATGAGAACAAGTGGAGGGGTTTTCTATCCGAATTAACCTTGGATTAATTATAACAACACGACGATTTAGGCCCATTCTAGGGGCAACAAGAATGTTGTTAATTGATTTTCTTGCATGACTGATGCAAATGATGTCATCTCTCATACTGGCGAAAGTCTTAATTATATAATAAGAAACTTTTGTTTCGAAATCTAATACTATTTGAGCCACATCGTTCATGGTAATAGTATCACAGGAAACAATTTATGTAAAATGGTTTTTAATAACGATTTGTTTTGGTCCTCTCTAGGTGAGCTGAAAGTAACCCTCAAAAGCAATTAAAATCAGAAACAGCTCTTGCAGATGAAAAAGTCATAGGAATTTCTGTACACCATTCGAAGCCAGTGCCATTATTTTGATCTTATTATTTGCGGCAGAGGATATTCGGGACCTCTAATAGAACCATTAGCTTTGAATGTAATTCACAAAGATACAGATAATAAATACTCAAGAGAGACAGTGTTGCATCTTATTACCTTATAGTCACCTTTCTTACCCTTACAGTATCCGATTATCCGATACCAGACAGGAAACTAAGTCCTATTGGTCTTTCACAGGACAATTTTCGGACTTCAAATATGTGCATGTTATGCACTGCGTTTATTCAAGCAAATATCGTGTTGCTATTTTTGTAAAACTGAATTATGGAGGAAGAAGGTGCGATATACAAAAATATTTCTACCGAGCGTGAGAGAGAGATATGATTGTTAAGAACTTGTAAGATAGGGATATGTTTTTAACTAGAATATAAAGTCGTAAATAGGTATCGGTGTTATTGGTTTAAGACAACTTTTTATTTTTTATTTTATTTTGTTGTTTTTTACGCTTTGTCAATGTCGAGGTCATTAGAGGCATGAAAGGACTGAAATAAAGGAATGGGATGAAATTTCGCCATGGCCTTTTAAACGAACCATCCCGGTATTCGTCTGTAGTGATTTGGGAAAACCCAAATCTGGATGGCCGGATGGGGATTCGAACTCACGTCTTTCCGAATGCGAGGCCAGACCGTTACTCTTCACCCACCATGGTCTGTTACTCTAGATTAGCTCTGTTTGAAATACTCTAGTTCTCAGTAACTTGAAACCTGCTTCCAGCATCGACCATTCCATGTGTATCAACAATAAGGATTAGGTAGAGGAGAATCGGGTAATATGGAATACCAATTATGATTTGTTGTACAAATCAGTACTGAAAATAATTTAACACCTGAAACTAAAACCAATACAACCTTCAACTTCTTGTGATAATATATATCTAATAAAATGCTGTCAAAACAGATTTTTTAATTAGTGAAATTTAGCTTAAAAATTGTTATTTGGAGGGTAATATGGAATAGGCGGGTAATATGGAATAGGCAGGTAATATGGAATAGGAGGTTTCAAAGAACGTAAACTATCTGGAATTGAGGAAAACGGATTTAATGGTACTTTTTACTCAACATCATCATCATCTTTGTCGGATTCAACACTTTCGCTTCTTTCTTTTTCAGCTATTCTTAAAACAAATCCTAATTAATGAATTAATTCAGAAATATTTACTTTCTCAATTATTATTTTCAATAAATATTAACAAAAATCGTATTACCCAAACTTATTTTATTAAAAATGTATTTAAACTCAGTAATTATTTTTCGGGTTGTATGAAATACCACAGCTTAATGTCTGGTTTTGTGGAATACTAATTATCTCATAGTACCCGAATCGCCATCTTGGACAAAATAAGCTTGATGATATAAAAAAGATGGCAACCAGAAAAGAGGACTGTGGAACAAACCATCACTCTTTTAGTACACATTATACTAAATCTAATATTTTATATATATTTGAGAAAACTTATCTGCAAAAATTCTCGAAAGTGGAAAAACAAACATTGTTGGACAGCAAACACAGTTCAGCTCCCAAATTACCGACCACCATAATAAAGCAAAATAGGAGTTTTGAGCAGCAGTTGATGGTACGTCCACTATACAGCAGCATTCGGCAGAGGAGAAACCTCGGTATTCCGTATTACCCGATTCTCCTCTACATTACATTTAGTTTGTAAGTTGCGAACAAAACAATGGAAAGTTCATATTTTGCCGTAACTGGGCCACAGAAAAATTACATTTTATGGAAAATGCTTTCAGTTTAGAGTGTATAACATCTTGTAGGTTGGGACACTTACTCACAAGTACGTAGGTAATTAAATAATGAAGTCGATTAGAACTGAACGATTGAGCTAAGTACGCGAGCGACAACGCATGCAGAGCTCGAGGTGTCTTTGCGGATTGCAACGGCCGAGTAAACGGTCTAAACGCATTTTGGAAATATATATATATTATTATTATTATTAATCATTATTGCCCTTGAGGACAGTGTTTAAACTCAAATTATTCATGATTATTCAGTTTTTGTTTGTATTTGTCTTCTTCCTCTTCTCTTCCCAAAACCTCTTCATACGCTCACTGTGTTCCTGTTTCCTTTGTTCACTCCATTTTGTTCCTGTTTTCTTCTGTATTGTTGCGTCCTGGTTGGCTTTTACTTCCGCGAGCGGTTCGGAAGATAGGAGCTCAGGTGAGACTGTCTAAGGTTACCTTTTAGAAGTCTCAGAAATAAGTGGATTTTGGTTTTCAGACAAGGGAACTCGGTGTGGAAGGGTACTGATAGAAATAAAAACACATACAAGCTGAAATTACAAAGACCAAGCTTGCAGCTCACGAAGACCGACTGACATCTATTTTAGACCTAATTCCCAGGGAGGTGCGTGGCTACAAGGTACTATTCCTCCAACATTTCCAACTCAGGGAATTCCTTCTGCAGGAACTGGATCCTCCGCATCAACTTTAAATAAACTCGGTAAGAAAAGTATCTCCCATAGGGATTAACCAGCTTAAATTCCCTATGACTACCGTCCATGGGACTTCAGAGGCACTAAGTCCTAAACCAGCATCGAAGTCTGCTACCGACGGCGACTACTGTGCCCTGCACTAGTCTGTCTCTCCGTCCTACTGCTGCCCTAATCTAACAGTCCTGCTCTGTTACTGCTCCGCCCTACTCTTTAGTAGCTGTCGTGCCCCGCACTGGTCAGCTCCGACCCCACACTCTGGCGGTCGGTCCTACTCTAACAGACCTGCGCTGTCACCGCTCCGCCCTACTCTGGCTCTCGGTGGCCCGGCCACCTTCTTTTATACTTCTTAATGACGACATTATTTGTGTCCTCCTAACCGTCTAGAACCTTCTGTGGCGTTGGTCGCTTTGTTTACGTTCTTGCATCAGTCCTATCTGCCCTTCCGTGTTTCCCGTCACGTAGGCTTCCGGGTCGGGTCGTGTTAATGGAATCCTCCGCTCCTGTCAACACTCAGCCCTATCACCCTCGCTCCGACCTTCTGCTTTCTCCACTTTTAATGTTATCGCGTTGCCTCTTGTTGACTACATATTGCTCTCCTAAAAGCATCCCGTGTTTCTTCGGTTTCGTATCGCTACGGCGTTTTCCTACGCCTACACTCTTATATTTACTTGCTGCTTCTTGCACCACTTAACATAACTAAATGTTCCCGCGATTATTTCGCGACAGTATTTTAAATTTTGAGTTCATAATTTTGTTCCTGAATTGTGCCCTTTCCCGTGTCATTTCCTTGCTGATCCCTGCGTGATTCAAGTCCTCTTCTATTTCCTGGAACGAATTGGTTTTCCTGAGTGAACCATTTACCACATCAAAGATCCTCTTTGTGAGTCTAGTGCTGTTCATTCGCTGTAAATGTCCATAGAATTGTAATCAACGTCTTCTGATAATCTCTATCAATCTATCTGTATGTTCGTGTAGTTCTTTCATTGGTATTTTCATCCATATACTGTCATTATATATTGCTCCAAAAAATTTTCTAAGGATTTTGCGTTCAACTTTTTCCGCTTCTGTTATGCCTGAAGCCCCAATCGTTGTTGTTTCTGATGCATATAATGCTTCTGGCAGTACCACTGTTTTGTAATGTCTGAGTTTGGCCTGTCTTGATATATTTCTTTTGTTATAATACGACCATGTGAGTCTATAAGCCTTCTGAAGCTTTTCTGATCTTTCTGAATATAATACAATGAAGTGCCGGAAGTCATAGAATAACAAGATTCAAACATCCAGATGGCGGTAGCACCGCGGAAAAAACGTATTAATGAGCCTTGCAGTGTCGAAACTTTTATTTGTACTCTCGTGAATCGTATGGAAGATTATCTGACGGGATTATGGCTACACGACGTGTGTTAAAGGACAGGCACAACTGCGTCAAAGAACAGAAAGAATCATGTGGGACGAACGACAGACGTGTCCATGCGGACAGTGCAGCGAAATCTGGTGTTGTGATATGGCAGCAGACGATTGATACCATTTGCTAACAAAACGCCATCGTCTGCAGCGTCTCTCGTGGGTTTGTGACCATATCGGCTGGACCCTATGTAACGGGGAAAAAGGTTACGGGGTCAGATGAGTCACGACTCCAGACGGTAAGAGCCGATGGCAGGGTTGGAGGGAGGGCAGACCGCACGAGGAAATTCACTCAGGTTGTCAGGAAGGCATTGTGCATGCTGGTGGAGGCTTCATTCTGGTATGGGCTGCTTTACATGGCATGGACTGGGGCCTCTGTTCAAATTGAAACAACCGTTGATTGAAAACGGTTACTTTCAGATACTTGGAGAGCATATACGGCTATTCATTTCCTTCATCTTCCTAAACAACGAGAGACTTTTCCAGGAAGACAATACGTCACGCCACGGGGCTAAAATCGTTCAAGATTGGTTTGAAGAACATTCTACCAAGCTTGGTGGGTGAACGGTTAACGCTCTGGCCTCGCATTTGGAACGATGACGTTGCGAATCCCCGTCCGGACATCCAAATTTGGGTTTTACATGGTTTACCCAAATCACTTTAGGCGAATGCCGGGATGCTTCCTTCAAGAGGCCATGGCCGAATCCATTCATGTTCTTTGTCTCAGGCCCAACCCGCCTCTAATGATCTCAACATCAACGAGGCTTAAAGCCATAAGTGAAAAAAGGAACATTCTGTACAAATGCATCGAATGGTTTGGCCACCTAGAGCATCAGACACGAATCCAATCGAATATATGTGCGACATGATCGAAAGGTTCAGTTCGTGCACGACGTCCTGCGCCGGCAAACCTTTCGTAAACATGGACGGCTGTAGATGTAGCATCATTGAATATTTCTTCAGATTGATTATTCAGTGCCACGCTGGGTCGCTGCTGATGATGTTAGCCAGAGAACTAATGCATCCACATAAAATTCGAACGTTTCTCCTTATTTAACATCCGTAATGTGATTGAATTTGAATTATCCATGAATTTTAACCAATTTTCCACATTACATACAGAAATTGTTACTAACTGTTTCTGGTAACGCCTTGTGAAACTCTAAATTTAATCATTAATAAACATCTTTAGCCACTGTTCGCCATAACAATTTCATCCTGTGGAATTCTAACATACTATGTAACGGAACGATTTGTCATTTTTAGAGTTCCATATGCTACAGAAAGCAGATCTCCATTGCTGGAACCCAGTTGTCTGTTAGTTTGTCACAGGCCTCTAGCACATCAACAGAAAAAGATCGAAAGTTTAAATCTATACATAGTGTGTATTCCGTTGAGGTAATCCATATGTTGTAATTAAAATTTTATAAAACTATATTGTATGATGTTTACGTAAAATAAACGCATGTCAGAAATTTCAAAGAAAAGAAGTATAACCCTGCGTGCGAGGTGTTGCTCTTGACAGCTCACCAAGTATTCAGTTTTTTCGCTGAAGAATAAAGACACGAGCGGCTTCCAAAGATAACAATCTTCTTACGATCTTTCTCAGCAGGACTATCTAAAAAAAAACGATATTAGATAGGAACTTGATGTTTGTGGCTGATAATAATAATAATAATTCCGTGTTGTCTATGTTCTGCACATTTCGCCCATGTCGTAGCCGGCTTAACGAAGCCCGGTAATCCTATGGGATACAGGGGACCTACAGTTTTACGTCGAATCCACACCAAGGAAGCGTTCTGACGCACTTCACATTACAAAGCAAGCTGTCCCAGGGGTGAAAGTCGGATTAAAATCGCCGAGAGAGGGATTGGAACGGGGGAACTTTTGATCCGCAGACACCTTAACCACAGAGTCACCAGACCGCCCTTTGAGGCTGATATAAACTATAAGCTAATTTTAAACGAAAAATTCTGGTAAAACTTACACCTAAGAGAAACAAGCAAAAGTTTTAATCTCGATATTACTTTGCTGCCTATTAACATAAATGTATTTAAAGTTCTCTAAATTCGAAGTGCATTGCATTATAAATGTACGTATCTGTAACAGTTCTAAGATAGACCATACTAAAGCTTACTGTCGACTTTTGTTATGATGGAAAAAAAATGTTTTCACCCCTGAAAGTGTACGCAAACAACCAGAAATTTTTCCCCGGCGTGTTGGTAGGGCACGAAAAAGATAACAGTATGTAAATTATTCGTGGCATATAATTTTTTAAAATTAATTTATATTTCCATTATCCTCGTAGTTCGTGAGGCAGTACGACTCCGGAAGGGCACGCTTATAGAAAACGATATTTGCTATAAATTAAAATTAGGGAACTTCCGGCAAGAAATGTGGTTTGGTGGCGACTTTACATATGTCACTGCCAGCGGCCATCCCGTTTGACAAGCGAGGGACTCGCAGTTTAAAGCGATCGTCCACTGCGACGCGAGGCAGTGAAAAGGGGCGACGGCGTTCTTGATTTAGAGCCGAGTCGGTCTGCCTCAAAGATCTAACACACGCGTTAACTGCTTTACGATAGCTCTTAACTGTCCTGAAATAATACCACTGCTCACAGCGATACTTTTAAACGCGGAATCGGTCCGAGAGTCAAAACATCTGCTTTTAAACTGCGGTACATCTCAAACTAATGCACTTCGTGTAAAACTAAATGCAAAGCAGAATACGATGACTTACTCTGTAGCTAGGTGACTTAAATCTTGACATCCACTTTCACAGTCCGCAATCGTAAGAGTTACTTACATGTTGTTGTTGGTATATGTCCCAGATAATTATTTTTTCCAATTACGTTTATAAAATATAATAATTAGACTAGTGCATTTTGTATATACGTTTAACGAAACTTGGCAGCTGCTCTAAAAAAAAAAAATCTGTTTGCAATTCAGTTCTGTGAACAAAATAGTAAGAACTAAGACACTTGAATTAAATTTGGCTGACGTGGATAATTTTTTATTTGCGAAATATCAGATAGAGTTAAAAGAGATTCACGTTCTGGTTTTTTCCTACTTGGCAGTTATTTCTGAATTTTTGTTGGACATTATAGTTTCAGCATTAATTATAAGCGTTCCATAACACTGTGCTGCTACCTCAGATATCCATTTAATTATATGTGAACAACTGATTCAATATCAGATCCACTACTTGCATCCTTTTATTTTTGTCCTTCATCAAAAGACTGCTCAAACACATGGCTGGCGTCTCTTTATTTATTGCCTATATATTATCATCTTAAGTAAAAACTGAAGGGTTGTATAGCTTGTGAACAAAGATATAGCAATAATTGCGTTTCCGTCAGTTTAATCAGCTGATAGAAAATGATTTTTACTGTAAGACAAAATTGCTGTTGAGAGCAATAAATTTGGATAAAATCCTGGATGTAAACTAGCATCACGTCCACTAACATCAGCCACTCCTAATTCTTCTCTGATTGACAGTAACGACTGATCCGTTATTCATGGAAATGGTCGTCCATTCTTGTAGTCCAGCCCGGTGGCCACTGATAATTTTTTACACGACAGAATCTAATGATAGCCAAATGGTTCGACTAGAAAACAAGTAATGAAGAACAAAGGTCACAATAAGTACATAGAATTACAAAACTGACGTATGAAATGGAGTTAATGTAAAGAGATAGAGTTAATGTGAACTAAGCTTGCTTAGTTATGAATTTAAAAAAGTACATAAGAGTGAAGAGTATAATACTAGAAGTAAAAGACTTATCTGTAAAGCTTACACATTTAGTTACAGAACACTGATCTAAAAATAGTTTTCTAAAATTCATACGTGCAGTACAATACTTAACTGAAGAACTGACTGAATATTTGGTAAAAAGTAAGAAGAAAAACACAATCACTTGAAACGTTGTGTTATAGAGCAACATCAGAAAAAGTTTATAGATATTCACTACGAAATGGTATTCTTCATAAATGTTGAATGAGGAAAGAGTTTATAGGAAATATTTCATAAAAAAAGATAGTTACGTCACATTTTTGGACTATTTAATTGCGATTAGAGACAAGGGGACAGACTTTAGTTGTCTGTAAAGGTGATGTTGCTTGAAACATATCATTCAGTGTATAGCTTCAGAGGGGTATATAGAGCTGAAGACATTAGGACAGATTACTGGAAAAACTAATGAGCATCGACGTAAAAACATGTCTCCTATTCCAATCGGAATGTTTTATCTGCAGACCAGTAAAATAAATTTTGAATAGTATTAATAGTATTAATCCAAAGTAATTCTAAAGCCAATGATAAAATATTGAAACGTCGTATGGATAAAAGTAATGCCCGCCCCCTCAATGTAAGGGTTAAAGCATTTTAGCCTTGTGTAGCACGAATCGATAGATAGACAGATATGTTCGCTTTGATCCCATGTGGAACAATACACCACTTATTAATAATATCAATTATATTACCAGCAATTGATAACAAGTTAGCTGATTAACAACCGATTAGTATGATCAATATCCACAGTAATTTCCCATGTTAGCTACTACATATGTGGAACAGTGTATACACTTGTTACCAGGGTTTAATAACCAGTTAATTTCTTACAGACCAATCAGCATAATAAGTTTCCACTGTAATCTGCAACTACATATTACAACGATCCGAGTTACGACGTCCTTAATTAGTTGTTGGGTACGTCACGTATTGTTTTTACTGTTGTGAATATAAGTGTGCACACTTGAGAAATGGTAGACAGCTGTGGAACTGATATAGAATTGAAAAATCGGGATAAATTTGTGGAATCAATAAATAATTTGTGAAGCTGTCCGAGAGACTGTAAAAGCAGAAAGCCATATGTACAAGACAACAAATAAGCGGTGTAAACAATGATCGAATTGCCCTTGTAGTCATTTTCGATTCATTAATATTCATTTGGTTTTCAAGATCTTCATTTCGTGTTTTAAATTTATTGCACGTTGATGTTATTGAACATTATTTGTTTCTTCCTTTCCTTAGAATAACATTAAGCGGTCTATCATGATGGCCTGGAACTATTTCTAAGCACTTATATTTGATCCACAGTGACTATTACTCGTACATCTGAATTAAGAACCCCGACGTAGATGGCTGGATTTCGGCATCAATCCAAATTTGTTCTTCACTCGCAGGTAAATTGTCTCCTTGTGAACTTTCTGTGACCAATCTCTATCTTAAAGTCGAGTCTGCTCAACTTGTTAGTGGGTTTGGTCTAATTTGAAACTCATTTAGAGATAATTTGTCAACTTTTCTCTTTATAGCCCGTGGCATTTACACAAACGAGTAAGCGAAACGTTTACAAATTCAGCCCCGCGACACTCATTTATATATCAAATTGTAGCCCGTAGTCTAATTCACAATGTTCAACATTTATAAGTTACTAAAACGACCGTCGCTGAGGCGTTCGTAGCTAAAACTGACAAGTGGTGTACAATGAACAGGCGTTATCAAAACTACTTTTGACATGACGTCACTAGAAGTCCGAGAATCAGGGGAATTTAGTGGATATTATACGAGTGCTTGTCCTCCATATAACGATAATCCTACCTCCCCATTAATTTCAGCGGTTCTTGCTCTATAGAAAAAAAACTAGAAACACTATTCCATGACAGTACACCTCGCCTGACTCGTATAAATCCCATTATCGTTTTCGTGTCAAATATTTTTAGGACTAGTAAGGTAGACGACATTTTTCGTCTGATCATACCTGAAAACATTGACTTATGTTACCCACAGGGCATGGACATATTTATTTTCAGAAACCATTCGTCAGTATATGAAAAATTGAGTGATTTCTGTGTGTTGTTTGAAACCAATTGAGTATTGCATTGTATCACGAGTTGATGTCATGACAGCACAACGTCAACAGCAAGCGAGCAGGCATGTTGCGTTCCAGCAGATTGGCCTGTAGCGGTTCAGACTGGACAGACTGCCCTATATTCACCACTGTAAACACAAGCTCACGTCATGTTTATGTGAAGCCACTTCACTGTATTATGTCTCACTATATTCGGTACTGCAAGAGAAAACTTTAGTCCTACGAAGTAGCCTTTATGGGTGCCACTATAAGTATCCACTAATTAAAACGTTGAAATTTATCAATTTTATAAACATAAATTTAGATAATTTAGGTACCTACCTAAGCCAACTCAGTCAAATGCATATAAATTGCTTGGCCTGCTACCAGAATTGTTGATTTAGCATCTCTAGTTCAAAAGATATTTTTCAAAATGACATATGGCATTTCATTGATCTGTATTTTTGGTGAAAAAAATCAATTATTGTAAGCAAAATGGGAAAACGTTTCACTAAGTTTTGTGAATTACAACAGTATCTTTTCTGCTCAATTACGCCATGCTACTATTTTCCCTTGCGTTATAATCATTTTTTCGGGCAATAAATCAGTAGATTTCTTAAGGCTCGTTATTGCTTACTTGGAGATAATCAGTGTTAAAACTCCAGTTGAAATCCTGTCTTTTGGTCCCGAAAAAGGTAAAAAATGGCCGTAATTCTTTTTATTCTTCGTGGTTAGCAATTTCATTTGTGTTATGTAAATGCAAACGTATCTTAACTTTTCTCTCTGCTTCTTATGATCGGATTAGTAACAAGGTCAGTTCTCATTCACCTCCACATTGTATAACCTTGTGCAACTGTCTTTCATTTGCAGCAGAATGACAGAGTACGTACACCATATTTACCTGGAGCAACATAAATGTACTCCAATCAGCCTTTCAACCATTAAGATTAGGATATCATAAAGAATTTCTGCGACATTCTAGGGGTACTGTTAAAATCCTAAGGATTGAAGTAAAGCAATCGATCCCCTCAAAAAGCATTAATACAATGTAGTTCCAAAACTCTTTGTCAATCTGTCAAAATTCGTAGTAAACTTTTAAGTGCAGTCGAATTTTATCATTGTTTGAATACGAAACACTAGCTTCTTCTGAAAGTAGACAGTAAATAATCTATCACAAAAGAAAATAAAAAACATAAATATAAGTAAACGGTAGCTTGTGACAATTTTTTAATTCATCTATGGACGAAATACACTTACCACCGATTTTTTAAAAGTATGTAAGAGAATTCCGCCAATTTTACCGCGCCAGTGAAGCTTTATCACAGTGGGTGTTCAACGAAAACGTCCTAATTTTTCACTGATGTCGCAACTATCGAGGCGAATGCCCCATTTCTGCTCCAAAAAATACGCGTTTCACAAATAAATTAAAACACATAACACAGCATGCTAGTATCACAGACAAATAACCTCCCCCCTCCCCGGCACCCTCCAAATATTTCGCTCCGAGTTCAATGCTGTAAAAACACAGCAGTCATGAGCGTATTTACGCAACAGCTGCCGTTAAAGGGCCAGACCTCGCCCATCATAAGGGACACGATGACTAGTGGGGAAAAAATTTCAGTACACCAGCGGCAACAAACTTTCCAAACACATCACGACACCCCTGCAAGGCTACAATAATTAGATTCTTAATAACAAACGACAGATTTTACATACTTTATTTGGCATTCGGCAACTGAGTCCATACAGCCTGCTCAACGTGATTATTATAGCTTCCAGTGTATCAATCGTCATCCAGTATACATATTGTATCTTCTAAGTATGGAACACAAAGGACGGACAGGACATTCAAACAACACTTTAACACCCATGCCCGCAACCGGACTCGAACCGGCTACCGAGGCCAGCTACATAGAATTTACTTGGATTTGTTTGCGTGTTGGATAAGTAATAAACACAGAAGCCTCTCTGTTCCCACCAACTCTCTTCCGTCACTTTGGTTCATTCCTCATTTCTGCACACTATCCGTCATTCCTTTCAGCCATTCATCCCTTTATCTGCATCCGGATCGTTTGCCTTATATTTCCATTTCATACATCTTTCTTAGTATTCTGTCTTCAGCAAAATGAAGGAAACTAGGAGTGGAAAACGAATTCTCTCGTAAAGAGGATACACTTAGAGGAGCGTCTATAAACCACGTAGCTCCATTTTGGCCTCCTGTTGTACCCTCCTCCCCCCCCCCCCCCACGTAGCCCTACTTGGCTTTTGCCTCTACCCCCCCCCCCTCACGTAGCACATAGCACGTAGCTTTTTTCCCTTTTGATTCCAGAAGACATTTTGTACTGTTTTCTCTTGTCAGACTATTGTAAATTACATACGGAGATAATTAACTGGGGGAAATAAATATTCACATGCTGTTGTGAGTTCAGTGTCCTCCACTTGGCCCAGCGTAGCCTTCCAGCTACCCCCTCCCCCCCCCCCAGACCAAGCCACGTAGTTTGTGCACGCTCCCTAGGTATCAAACAATGATCTAATATTCGGAAACGCCTTTCTAAAGCAAACTATTTGCAGGACAGTAGTTGGCAAAAATCAAAGTTACTTGTCGTTCACAGCCTGTCATGAAATATTTTAGCTATGCAATCTATAGTTTAGATTTCTTTCTACATTCTTCATACTGCAGCATTTTAGATGTAAAATAATAATAATAAAGAAATTTAAAATAATAAAGATTTTTTTTTTAAGAAAGTTATTTTTTTCAGTCTGTGCTTCAAATAGCTTTATATAAGTCTCAAACAGTGAATACTAATACGAATTCGCTAATGAAAAGGGTCTTCTACCACCTCAAATCGTGGTTCTATCTGTGTGAACTTCCTTATTTGCTTTTCAAAAACCTTTATAACTGTAAGCCTGGAAATGAGCATCAATTCAGATTGGAATTTTCAGTCATTTGGGCTAAGTTGTTTTTAAATGGTATATTTTTATGATTGTTGGGTTATATTCCGAACTCTTTTAAGTTCACTTCGTATAATCAACATCGACCATATCTGCTCTAGGAGCACTAAGATTTATATTTGCCTTTATAGATTGATTGTAAGCCCTAGTGTAGCTTTAGACTGTTGACTCATCGTTTGGAGGAATTGAGAAGCAGAATTTACAGAAATAATTTACGTCACTTGCTCAAACAATGACGTGTTTACAGTCAAAATTTTTTGTACAGTCCCGAAAATTGGGAAAGGAGGGGCATAGCCCGCCATGGTGTTAATCTGCAATGGCGCGCACGGCAAAAATGTTCGGAGAGGGGAGCGTGATAATACCTCGCAGTAAAGGGCAGTAATTGCTTAAAATAGTGTTGACAAAGGTTATTAATTTAGTAACCTGACGTTTAGTGCTCTCAAACATCAATCTAAACATAAATGTTAAACGAGATATGAGCTTGCTTTTCAACTTCTGTGTTACTCACAGTTGTGGATAGTCAGAGCAGACGAAACTAGTTTAAGAGAGTATGAAGTCTATCAAGTGAAACTTTCTTTGCTCGGTCTCTTGAACGCACAGAACGTCCGACTATCATGCACTGCATTAAATTGTTTTTCGGGTTTCTACCGGAAACTCAAACAAGTGGTGAACTCGAAAAAAAAAAATACATATGCATGTGGTATACTTTCCACCACCACTGAAGACAGTGCTGACGTCTTACCACTGTTACTCCACGTGGGTAATAAGTTGCTTTTCCTTTGTGGGCATTAAGTTTTATTACGCATACATTATTTACACGGTTTATCAAACCAGTCAAATCGCAGCAGATATATGGAAAAACTGAAATAAAATGTTCTAGTTAAAGGATCCATTAATTGGGGATAATTATATACAACGACACGAAGAAGTTAATACTGATATTTGAACAAATTCACGAGATCTCAGAAAGGAGAGAGCTACTGAATTTTCTCTCTCGAATTTTTCCACCATTAGAGCACGTTTTCTCTGCTGCGATATACGGAAAGCACAGACCGAGAAGATTCATAAGCAAAAACAGTTGCAAGACCAGAGGTAATCCTTACTTTACAATATTTACAGTCTTATCGTAAAATATTGCTTACTTAGAAATATTTATGCTGAGATGTGTACGTGAACGGACAAAAAAAACGTGAACACATGTTTTTACAAGAAGTTCTTGCTTTATCTAAAATACAAACAAAGAAATGAAACATGGTATTGTTTCACTGGATATTTATAAGATTCCGCGTACCGGTGTACGGTTAATACAATGCTGCAAGCTTTTCTCAAGACGAGAATAAAGATGTTACATTTACGGGAAAATTACTAATTTATTCTGTTAACAACAGTAACGCACTTGATTTGCTGCTAAACATATGAATAATTGTAGTGCAGGTTTTTATTATTATTATTCTTTTTTTTCAGACTTTACTTTTCCATTAAAGTATGGTGTCAATCAAAATACGTTATGTGGTTTTAAAATTATGTATATTACTCTCAGCAATGTGTGAAATTCCGGGTGTGCATTTTTTTTTCCTGGTTTAAAAAAAAAAAATTAATTTACTGCTTCTGATAATGCTTGTGATAATGTTGACAACAATATTTTAGATTTTCCCTCACCAGTTCTTGATTTGTGTTTTCCCGTATAAAAATAAGATGGCTGATAATATCTTGTCCACTTGTTTGGCTTCAATGATTCCTTATGACATTTGGAATTATTAATAACTGGGTAATTTTCATCGAGAAATATTCTAAAAGAAGAAGAAAACGATGAGTTTCCGAGTAACATTTGTACAAACTGTTGCCACTGCAAAAACCAAAGTTATATAAGCCATTTTTTGCTGCAAGTTGTTTTATCTTTTCATCTTTTACAGAGGACACTGAACAAATACTTCGATGCGAATATTTGATAATAATAAGATTTATATGTGCCTCTGACCCTATCTCGTAAAAGTTGCCTACTCTTTAACAAGTAATCCGCACCACGAAACGTACTAGAATTTTCGCTAACCACTGAGCTACCATGCTATTGTGGATCATCAGTAGACCGAATCTAAAAGCGAAAAGAAAAGAAATGCGGAGTTTGGAATTCAGTTTCATTAACTCATCACCGTCTCTAGAAACCTGACTTGATATTGTTTTTACTCCAAAACCTTAACTTCACAGCTTTCAGAACAAGTTACTGCATATTTTCGAAATTTATTAAAGTTTCCTGCAGTATTAATACTAGATTTAAAGTAACCTAGATGATCAGTATAACTGTACAATAATATAGTGTATTATGATTAAAGTATTAAATATTAAAGAACAAAAAGTTAGTTTTTCTTTAAATGTTGGGCAATCAAAAAGCTGCAGCGGTGGCAAATAAAAGGAGGGGTTGGCAAGTGTAAATCGTGCATTGAGCAATTAGGGTACCGCACTCTGATGAGCTGCATACTTTTGGTACATGTGGTAGACCAGAATGACGTAGAAATCACCGTCTTGAAATATTTTCAGGTAGGTAAGGGATTTCGCTCCAAGACTCTCCAACGCCGCACCACGTGCTGTTAATCCAATTGCAATTTTCTTCTTATGGCTTTAATTTTTTTTTTCTTTACACCTCGTCGACGGGTAAGGTCATTAGAGGTGGGATGGGACTGGAGACAAGGAACGGGAAGGAATTCGGCCGTGGCCTTTTTGAAGGAAGCATCGCGGCATCCCCCTGGAGTGATTTGGAGAAACCACGGAAAACCCAAATCAGGATGCCCGGACGGGGATTCGAACCAGCGTCCTCCCGAATGCGAGGTCAGAACGTTAACCGTTCACCCACAACGCTCGGTTTATGGCTTTACACCTCGTCAACGTCGAGGTTATAAGAGGCGTGAAAGGAGGTGGAGCAAGTAACGGGGAGGAATTTGGCCATGGACTGAAATCATCCATGCATTCGTCTATAGTGATTTCTGGGAATCACAGAAAACCAAAATCAATCTGGACGGCCGGACGCGAAATCAAGGTCGCGTCCTCCCGATTGCAATTATTAAGTTCCAGTCAAATTCATTACGTTGCATTGGGATGCAATTCTTTCTGAATTAAGACCATTCTCAACAGTACAGTATTAAGTTTTGTTAACGTAAATGTAAATGAAATTTGTTGCTTCTTTTGATCACAATTAAAAAATTATTAGGTACATTTTCTATTTCTTCGTTTTAACAAAATATGGTCCATATTAGAGCAGTATTATCATCACCATGGTGGCACAATCTTGTAATGAATTGCTATGTAATTCTACGTAATAAATCGAAATTAATGGATAAATTTTTGTTATATCTTCTTTAGTTCTCTTGTCCTTTGGTGACGCTTTTATTCTGGTGCCGGCCGTATTTCAACCTAATCAAAACCACTAGGGAGAAAATAAAACTTATATTGTGCAGGTCCAAATTGTAGTTCCTTGTGGCTTTGGCGAAATTTTTTCCAGGCCATGTCGCATTCAACCTAACTGGCTTAATTTGGAGATACTATATCACCTGAACTAAACAAAATATCAACAACAACAAATTATTCATTCGATTTGTCTCTTAGATCTACAGAAAGTAGCCATCGCCGAATTTGGCTTCGGATAAATTTTTCTTCTGGACCAGGCCGCATTTCGACCCAACCATCCAACTTTTGAAACAGTATATCTCGAGAACTAAGCGAGATATCAAAAACGTTTATTGTTCACTTTTGGTTTCTATCGTCGAGTTACATAAGAATCCATCAACAAATTGCGGTGCCACTGTTATCGTAGAAACCCCAATATAAGAGACAAATTTCAAGTCCTTAAGTAACAGCATTATTTAGATAAGCCCGGTAGTAAAAATAGTCTGGAGTCAACTGCCATGATAGCCAATTTCCCTCTTTACTGAAAAATATATATTCTTCCTCTTTTTAGCGAGCTCTTAATCTTTATACCCGACATGCTGAGGAAGAATAAAACCTTGTTTTCCACTTCCATAATTTTATGGAACAGCACAACATATTATTTAACGAAATTTTGATTCAACGAAACATACAACGTGTGTAAATTTGAAGTCTGTAACTCATCTGTTTAAAAGTCATAATAGTGTGACAGACGTAAGGACATACAACGGAGAATAAGCAATACGGATCCGTTTCCTACGCTTTCTATGATAAAAGTTATAAATAATGCTGTGACGAACGGACATGCAGATGAGCATCAATAATAGGAATCTGTTAATAAAAGCTTTTACTTTATTTTTTGTTGTCGTATTTCAGCTGTGAATTGTTAATAATAGAGCTGTGAAAATAACGAGATATTGTGTATCCGTATTTATTAATTACTAAACCAATCAGCACACGTTAGTATCGTATCGTTATGTCACTCGTTACTTATGATACAATCGAGCTCTAGTAGGAACCATAGCATCGAATTGCGTCGCGTACGGTGTAAAGTGTAAGTAAATTGTTCATTCTGTAAAATTAAGGTTGGGTAAATTGTTCATTTGGAATAAACGTAAAGTAACTAGCATTGGATCTTACGAAAATCTACAATTCATTTACTGCACTGAATATTATATATACCTAATATAATAATAAAATCGCCCCGCCTCTAAAGACCTAGCTGTAAAGATAGGTTAAGCAGATTTAAAAAAATCGCTCTAATTTCACAATAATAAAGTCTCACTAAGGTACGATAAGTAAAAAAATAACCATCTTAAAATAACTATACAAATGTTCTATTTAAAAATAATGCACTGTAAGTTTTAATGTTAAAAAAAAAAAAAAAAAAAAAAAAAAAAAAAAAAACTACAAAGTAACTCTTTATGTTATCAAAATTACCTATCTCGTAAAATATTGCAACACTTAATTATTAATTTTATCAAAATAATGAACGCGCAACGTGTTTGTAAAGAAATATTTTCCTTTCAAACGAATCTAATTCAAATAAAAATTACGAGAAATACACGCGGATGCGTAGGACGCACGATATTCAAATGTTCATTCTCTCGTTCACAATCATTCAATCGCTGGCTGAACCGTTCCAGTCCTCTAAAAATGAGTCGTATTCATTCCTTAATCGAAATAAACCGACATCTATACGACAAATGCGAGTGACGAAATGAATTTGCGAATAGTGTTCGGTATTTCTAGTCAAGCGATGAACTCGTTACTCAATAACGAGTACATACGGTTTGCTACAACTCTTCTTAGTTACTTTTACGAAAAGTTTTATGATGAACGACCTCATAACTTGGAAACAATGTAGTTCAGAGTCTCCCGGCAGTTCTATCATTACCGTGGCGCCAAAATCTGATGATGAATTCTTGTAGAACTCGACGAAATAAATCGAAAATAAAGAATAAAATGTTTTGATATCTCGCTTGGTTTTCGAGATATAGCATGGTAAAAATCAGTCATAGGTTTAATTCCTTCTGCTTTTGGTGTTTTTTCTTCTGGTCCAGGCCTATTTCAACCTAGCAACAATCACTAGGAAGAAAATAAAACACATACAGTGTATTTACACCGTGTGGATATGATGGTTTTGGCGAAAAAAACATTCTGGTCCAGGCCGGATCTCACCCTAACCTCCTCATTTTTGAGATACAATATCATGAGAACTAAGCGAGATATCAAAAACCTTTATTCTTTATTTTCCATTTATCTCGTAGTGTTACATACGAATTCATCATCAAATTTGACTATAACGAAATTTTTCTTCTGGTTCAGGCCGTATTTAAATCTAACTACGTCAATTTTGAGATACGATATCTCGAAAACCAAGCGAGATATCAAAAAATTTTATTATTTATTTTCGATTTGTTTTGTCGAGTGCTATAAGAATCATTCATCAAATTTTGGCGCCACGGTAATGATAGAATCCCCAGTCTCACGATCAATTGATTGGATAAGTAAGATCGAAGTTTATCTCTGCGTTGAGTATTAGTACAGTATTCACCAGAAGATGGCGACAGAGTTCAGATCGCCGAAATATCCTCTGAAAACACCCTGCTCACTCGGCTAATCACCCTAGAATATATTAATTGATTGGATATTGAACAATATTACCCACAGATAGTACAATATTTTTCACACAATTTGATTTAGTCAGCAACTTTCCAAAACCTCTCAACCAAACTTACATACCGTTTGTGATACAGGAAGTTATCTGACAATATCTAAACGCTATGTAAATGGGAACTGATGACGTAGAAGACAGCTGTTTCTTACCTCCATCTGCGTGACTTCTGGTGAGCTTACACGAAGAGAGAGCCGAGCAGCCCGACGACCAGTCAATGACTGAAAGGCAGTTTCCACGGATACTGATCACATTGCTGCCACGAGGTATTGTTGTCGGAATGGATGTCAGTTGCGACTTCGTAACCAGTTGACAATAGACGGACACATTAATTAACACGTTATTGATTTCTAAGTGTGTGAGTAATACGTTTTGTTAACATAGACTACCATTAATCCATTTATTTAAGATTAGAAGTTCTGGATCCTTTTATTTGTTGTAACTAATATTTAATTGCCATTTTATGTCCCGTCGGCAATTTCCTTACACACCATTTATTGAATGATGCACATTTTTAATTAAAATAGTTTCAGGTAAATTATTCAGCGCCTTTCTTATTTACAAGTGAACGTCATTCGAATCCTTTATAACTGAAATCAAGTGCTAGTACATGATCATGGTGTGATCACTTTCCTGTACATGCTATTTGTAATTTACCAAGGTGTTTAGATAATGAGAAGATGTGCCACGTTTTTATTCACAACATACATTTTTAGTACAGAAATATTTGAAGCAGAAATTGTGATTAATTATATTTGATGAACACTTTTTACATGATTTGGGTCGAACAAAACAACAGCTATCTTTCTATCAACATTTTCTATTCTTAGGGGATATTCAGTTAAGTGCAAACTGCGCTAAGTTAATGTTTAAGATACATTTTGATGTGAATTCTACGAGCGTCTTACACTTTGTCTGATGGGTGTGCATTCTAGCGAAAGTGAACGTTATAAAACCAGCCCTATAAACCAAGTGACTTATTCAAACAATATAGATTTCACTTTCTAAAGGAAGGATGTCCGCTTCTAACTTCCAATGTTCCCTCCACTACTTCCGATAGTGCTGATATCTTGGTGAATCTGGGTCTCAATTCACGAATTCAGTAAACGCAAGGCGATCAAAAGAAAGAGGTTTGCTGAAAATATAACAGTGTTCTAGTAAGTTCTTGCAATTGAAATTGAAAGAAAGACATCATAGCTACAATTTAACACATTTTCCGCTAAAAAAATTGAAAAATCACAGGCACTTGAACCAGGGAATATCTTGACGTGGGAAAAGAAGTGCCACAGTTACCCGAAAATAGGAGCAAAACCAATCGAATGCAGAGCGGTATAGAAACTACAAACTTAGGGGAAAAAATTGCGCTAGAAAATTTTCCCCAAAAATAAATACCACAGAAAATGGAATTAAGTTCAAAGGGCTATGTTAATAACCAGCCTCCTTCATGACGTTCAGCTCATCAAAACGAATTCATATCAAATGAAGATCGTCATCGGCTCTACAAATTGAGAAAAAAAAATGCCACGGAAAAAAACTTTGAATAATTTCTAAAATCTTGTTGCGATGATTAAGCAACTTACGGCAAATACGAGCTAACTTCAAGTAACGTGTTACCATCCAAATTGTACGCTTTGTACGAAATGAGTATGATTCTAAAATTATATCATTTTTATTCAGTAAAACTGATTCAAATTCGATTGAAATATTCATGACATTCTTAACAACTGCAGCCATTTACATCCTAACATTGGATTTATTTTATGTGTATTTGTTTAGAGCTTTACGGCTCGTCAAAGTTGCTAGCGCCGGATTTAGGAATCGGGGCAAAGAACGTGAAGGAACTGGGCCACAGGTTTTTATGTTTAAGAAACAAACCGGGAATTTGCCTTTAGTGGTTTTCGTGAGCCACTGAAATGGGAAACATGAATGGCCGTACCTGGGATAGGACAGGAACCCTGTAATACACAAGGCCCAAATGTTTGTTTCTCTACCACCAAGCCTGAACAAAGAATATAACTGGAATTGTCCAAACTCTACCGCCAGGACTAGGGATGGTCACTGAGTAACGGCGCTAGATAATGCAAGGCGATCGCTAGTTATTAGTGATAGATCAGCCTGACAAAATATATTTTGTGCCAAAGAAATTTTTTTCATAAAATGATTTTAGTTATTGGGCAACGATAATGCAAACCTGGCATTCCACTAACAACTTGTCAGTTTGAAAAATCTCATAAAATCTCGCCCCATCTGCAACTTTACTTGTACGTTGTTACTGTAACCATATATATAATATATAAGTCCAATGAAGATACTGTTTTCAAATTTGCGACAGAACTCTGTACGACTTTCTCAAGTGCTTGCAGTGACTTCTGGGAGTCGTTCAGCACGAGACATATTGGTTGTACGCCGGAATTAATAGACTGCAGAAGCGTACGACTTTAGCAAGAGCTGCTATTTCAGTTTCCGCTCTAGCGTGCCAAATTATACACGCTGATTTGACAGGAGCAATGGAGTACGTAGTTACACTCACATAATTCCATTTGGATGATTTACTCTAGCTATTGCAGTTATAATAAACTTCGCTGATGTAGTCCAAAGATAACAGCTTCAAAGTGTTACATATTAACTAATTTACCGCGTATGAACGTGTGGAAGTTTAATTTTGAATGGAGGTTGGTGTTAAAACATTCTGCGTGCGCCAAGCCTAGCATCTGTGCCAAATGCTGTTGACCATATTTTCTGAATTACAACAAAAGCCTACAAATGTTATGCAATTGTAAATTACAATAAACAATTTTTTAACAATAAAAGGACGTAAAGCAATATATGTACACCACTGTCGACAGAGAAGCCAAAATCGTAAATTTTTCTTTGCACGTATTTCGCGAAAAATTAACGAATGAGTTTCAACAAAATTTAAACGTAGCAATAATTTCCCATGGTAAGTTTCACAGTTCTAGAATAAAAAGTAAAAACTCTACGTATTTCAAAACATTAATTAAAGGCAGTACAATCTATATTCGTAGAAATACAATAAATTCGTACAGTAGTTATATTATAATCAACTAAAGAGAGAGATAGTTGTTGGTTTAATCGTTGGAGAAGCCTCCAACCAGTCCAGTAGCTCAGTTGTTATGACGCTTGCTTTCGGAAGTTTTGGTCAAGTCCCGAGTTCAAATTCCGCGGAGACTAGGAATTTGTAAGACTTGGGATTGATTGTATGAGCTATGCCAAGACGTTCTATGGTTCTAATTGAACATTAACCTCTCATAGAAAAGGAACTGGTCGTCCTGCCACGACACAATTGCTTTGTATGCTTCCTTCGGGAGGATCCAACCAACCTTCGGGTTGTGGACTAAGTTTTGTTTGTTGTTTTGGTGTCACACACACAGAAATCGTTCACTTAATTGTAAACAGGTGTCAACATTGGCATTTTATACCCATTCTTTCAGATCGTACATACTATAATATTTAGACTTTTCTATTCAGTTACGAAAGCATATTGAATGTTTGTTTGTTTGTTTTTTTTGTTTTTGTTTTTGTTTTTGTTTTACATTTTTAGGTACGTATACTTGTATTACCTTCACGTATAACGGAAGGCAACATAAGCAATTCCACTTCAAAATTTGTCGAGACACAAGCTCTATGGACACCTAAGTGTGCCCGTAGTTTATGAATGGCTAATACGATCTACCGAAGGAGGTGTATTCCCATGTGGCAATAGAAACTAATAACGTGCACATGTTCATTGACGATTCATCAGTAAATTAACACCAAAAATATCAAGTTTCACGTAGTTTGGAATAAATAACGATCGATTAGTGGTATTCGCAGCTCTATAAATTCGGATAAATTAGGAATAGAAATACACCTCTCTTTAAAAACACCGTGAAGAACATACCATGTCTCCACCATTCAGACAAGGCTAACTTTCCTATCAATACGTGAAATATTTCCTTCAGCAAAGGGTTATCTGCTGAAAGAAAAAATTCATCTGATACCTGAACTGTTCTAACCACTTCTAACAAAAGTGAAGGATAAAAAATATATATCAACGTTTAGAGAAAATTTGCACATATTAGCTATCAACAAATGCGTTGCGTAAAGCCGCAAATTGTAAACATCATGTTTTTTTTTTTTTTTTTTTATTTCAATTTTATGTTAGGACTTCTAACATCATTTGGGTTGGATCAGATCGGATTGACAGAGGAAAAACATGAAATTTTCATTGTTATAAATGTAGTCTTGAGAGTGCAAACGTTTTATGGAAACATGACATTTTTAAGTTCATTACTAGCAGTGTGTAGGGTCTTCAAGCAGTTTCACTGCGCGATGGTCAAAGTTATTGCCTGCCAGATCTGAGTTTACTTCATACTATAAACATTTGTTTTTAATTTTTTTCGTTGTTAATATTATTTAAATTTGTGATTTTATAAACATTGTTATGAATTATGCTGCTATGCAATTTTTAACAGGAATGTCAGCTGAATCATTTCTAGGAGTGTATAAGCAATTTCTAGTTTATGGTATTTTTCACTAATTTCAATCTCAAAAATAAAAATAATTTGCCGTTTTATCAAGGATAGCTTTATGATTAAATAAATGTAAGCGATTGCTGTTCATTCTTTGATACGTAATTCACAATATAGGCTAAAACGTGTATTTAGCGCCTTATTACCGTTCGTATGGTACGTGTCGCTGCTGAAAATGACAAAACTCGATTTCTGAACGTTAATGAGATCTATAAAAGATTTTGCTGTTTTCTCAACCGTCATACTAATATAAATTGGTTACAATATTAACGCTGCGTCGACCAAGGCTTAGGTCGACTAGCCGCCTACTAAATCTGCTAGAGACTGGCGTGGCTGGTTGTTTTCGTATTTGTCGATTCTCTGCCAATATCGATTATCCAGAGATATGATGTTTACGATTAGTATCTGTGGATCCAGTGTTGTTTATTTTTTATTTAACATACATTTTCCAAGCCCTACTAAGACGATAACCACCATCTTTGTTGAGGTTGTTTGCCTGTTTAAATATCTCAATAGCCTCTTACTTTTCTTTGTAGATAACCTTCGGCTCTAGTATTTTCCCACAGTATTTTATGTTCTTCTTCCAGCTGGTGTTCGGCAATAGCTGATTTCGTGGGATGCAGCAGACTGGTGTGACTCATACGTTCTCGTATCCTCACGGCAACTGCTCGTTCGGTTTCGCCGCAATTACAGGTTACTTCATAAATTCCACTGCTTTGTAAGGGAGACCGTCGATCTTTAGCCGTTCACAGCTTTTCTTTGACTTTGTTTTCTCTTCTACGTATGGGTAGAATATTAACTTTCGTTTGAAACGTCGGGAAGAAGAAGGAGGAGGAACATTTCGACGCAGCGTTAATCTCGTAAGCAATTTATGTTAGTGAGATTTGTTTCAAAGAAATAAAGTATGGAAAACGCACATGCGGTGCCTTGCCAATAAATACTTGATATTCGATGTTCTGTAAATTACTTTGCTTTATGTGCTTTTAAGAAGATTACAACCCACCGGGGCGCGGCGAATTTAATGGATTTGATGAATAGGAAGCAGTTTTATCATAATGACGAGAAATAAATCTGCGGAAATTATTTCAGAAATTACTTGCGTCCAAGTGAAAAATGATTCCAGCCGAAAACAACATTGCAAGAAAATTCGTAACAGTATGCCTCAAAACACAAATTAGAAAATGATTAAAACTGAAGAAAAGATAGAAATTTACGCTGTAAATCTAAACAACATACAATGATTTGCTGGATCAGAGTGTTAAATGATAGGCCACAACTGCCCGCTGAAGTTGATTGAAACTCGTGAGTACTTGAAACAATTTGGAAAATACTTATTTTAATGGAAACTGATGATTATTTCATTAAATATATATGGGTAGCTGCAACATTTGATTTTAGACAAGACTTTTTTAACAGTCGAAAGAATCTGCGAAACATTTAACTGAAATTCGTGGGATACATTTCTGTTGTTTCATTTGTCAGAAACATTACAACCATCAATACAAAAAAAAAAAAAAAAAAAAAACTTAAACTCTCAGTGTTATAAATGTTCTCTGTTTTTACTGAATACACAAATATACTCGGCTTCTTCATTTCTCGTCCTGAATGATACTTAGAAATAATATAAACACTTCTGGTTAGCAAGCATTGTCTCTTGTAATCACTAATCGAATAAGCGTGCTTTTACAAGATTCCCGAGGGATTTTTTGTTTATTCGGGGCGTCTTTTGTTTAGACCTTACTCCACTCCCTGGTAATGTCTCTTATTCACATTCTTCAATAGACGTGAGACACCGCTTTTGTTGGTCTTTATGAAAAACTCAACCTGCGGACTAATAAGACCCGTTCTGAGGCCTTAAAGCAATATTGTA
The DNA here is from genome assembly GCA_031002005.1 of Vandiemenella viatica. Taxonomy (NCBI): domain Eukaryota; kingdom Metazoa; phylum Arthropoda; class Insecta; order Orthoptera; family Morabidae; genus Vandiemenella; species Vandiemenella viatica. Next base: position 59,045,985 of record JARYHS010012519.1, on the reverse strand, counting down.
ATTATTGGTGGTTTTCCTTTTTTAAAAAAAAAAAAAAAAAAAAAAAAACATCTGACGCATGTCCTACTATCAACAGACACCCTAGCCCTATTCTAAAGCCTGTCAAATAACTGAGGTGTTTGGAGGACCCCGTGATCCAGTTAGTAGAGCAATAGAGCTGGGTCGAGCCTTCAGTATTCAATTGCCGATGAAGCTGAGGGTTTTGCCCCCAAGCTGAAACGGCTTCAGTAGCTGACCGAGATAGTTATTTCGAACTGGCTCTTAGATTTAAATGGAGATTTTAGATCTTGACGATCAGTATCCTAGAGACGCTTATTTGCTCAAGTGGAATAAATGGGAAGAACAAATTTTCGTGTTACGAGGGAAGGTATAGTTGCAGGTTTAAATGAATGGACCGAGGAATTCGTAAAATCTCTGGGGTATTCTAAATGGTAGAATGGGTAGAATAGAGCCGTAAATGTCAGTTTAATGTGCTTTTGTCTGTTAAAAGTCTTCATAAAAAAGAATTTATGGTCTTACAGTCAGAATTTCCAAGTTATAATGAGTACTATGTCAAGGTTCAAAGAGAGTGGTAAAAAAAATCAGTCTATTCTCACAGAACAGTATAACAGTTGTAACAGTATAATTCCAGTGTTGTTCATTTCTCTCTTAAAGTAAGTAAGCGTTATTTTTTTTGCGATTACGACGGACATTAACATATTGCTTCAGCAATTAAAATAGTTTAGTCAGCTTAGTTTGTGTATTAAAGCACAATATGACATGAATTTTACATCGGATTATTTCTATAATTACAGCACGTAACTTAGTAGGAGAAGAGGACAAATGGTAGCTACCTTATTGGATCAGTTTTCGTCCGCTAAATATCATCGAAGGATTGTTTATCGTGATAGATTAAAAACTAGCTAACATTGTTTCGGTGTAAAGTATACGGCACCTAGCCATGTGCTAATGAAGGCATGAAGGAATATTCCAGAAGCACAGACGGAAAAAAAAAATACATTGTATTAGTTTGCTGTGTCCGGAGGTTTTCTAATACCAGTTATCTGCTCCTTTTAAAACGACACAAGGAACATCATCACTGTTGAGAGTGAGTTGAGTTGCCATCCTTGACTTATTAAAGAGCCCTCTTGAGATATGTCGAGTGTTCTATGCACCGTTAAGAGGGGTTACAGTTTGAGTAAGACGCTCTTCCCCAACTGTTTAAACTTGAAAAACGACTTATTGCTTACGTAATACCAGTAGATAGTAAAATATTACGTAGTGTTTGAGATCAATACTAGTTTCTTAAATATAGACATGAATAATGTATGTTTCTCAGCACTACAAATATAAATAGTCACAAGGAATTTTTAAATATAAAGAAACGTGCTTGCAATATCCATACATCGCTTCATTCTTCGTCGTTATAACCAAGTGTTTAGTATTCTACATTACATATGTGGTGTTTACATCAGATTTAAAGGATTAATTTGAACTTTTTTACGTCGTGCATAGGGTGGATTCTGAAAAACCGAGATCTTCGTAAGACAGACCCTTACACAAGTCCTTAAAAAAGCAGACAGATAAACCTCAAACAAAAGGAAACTACAAATCCTCTCGAAATACAAATACACTGAGACAGTATGAACCATGTACTTCACACTTGTCTCGTGTCTGTTTGACAACCTGGTGACCGATCTTCCACAAGTGATATCATTTTACTCATAATCTGTAACGGAAATTATCTAATTCATACGATACGCTAATCCACGTCAGAGATATTCAGACTATGAAAATTCTTAACATTGGGTGATGGATTTTTGGATATAACTCGACGTAATTTTATGCCGATTTTCAGCACTGTGAAAATGAAACATCCTCCAAGAATTTATCATCTTAATATACAACCACAGGCCTCTGATTCTACATTAATCTTCTTGGTCGCCAGAAAAATATTTTTATTTAAAATTTCACTAGAGATCTGTCATTTCCTCCGAACCTTGAATCCAAAGACCTCCAAGAAGAACGTTATTTTTAAGACTTTATTTTTCTTCCAACTAGGAGACACACACTCGACATATCGCAGATCCTTCCAGTTTATTTTGGTCTCTGAGAATCCGGGAAAGCACTTTTAATTTTCGTTTCCTGGAGGCAATAGTTTCGTCATTCGACTGCGATATGGACCTTATTTATATAAGAAATAAACCAGGATAAACTACAAACCGTAGCACGTCTTTTATTTTGAAATACACTGTAGATATTCTATCTGACACTTAAACATATTGATTATAACGACTTATACTGGTTGTATGTCTCCATCCTGTCATTCTATTACAAAACGAATGTGTGTGAACCGGCTTTTCACATTTAGTGTTAAATCTACAGATGACATAATTATTTTTGTTTGTTTAAAGAAGACAAACATCTAAACCTATTTTCTACGTAGCTTAACATTCATAACGTTGGTTTCAATCGGTAATATTTTTCAGTAAAGACTAATTTAAGAATTTTTATATTCTCTCTCTCTCTCTTTGGCAAGGGGGCAAGGAACGGGAAAGAACTAGGCAATGACTTTTTGAAGGAACGATCCCGGTATTCGCCTGCAGCGATTTTGATAAACCATTGAAAAATCAAATCTGTATTGCCGCACGGGGATTCGAACCCGCGTCTTCCTGAATACGAAGCCAGAACTCACCCACCATGTTCGGTAAAAACTCAATGAACTCCTTTACACTACCGGAATACCATGAAACATGTGAAAATATCCTTAAAGAATCGATTTTTTATATTAAGTCTTTCTTTATTATAATGGAGTGTTTTAAGAAGCACAGTAACGGAAAAAATTATTGAACAACCTCGCTGTTTCAGCCTTGCTTCCAGCGTCATGTGTTATTTCTACCTCTTTCATATGTGATCAGACTAGGTATTAACCGCATAGATGGTTAATGAATCACACGACAACGATACCAAAAATCGCAACAGATCTGAGGTCAAAGATAAGCGATAAGAATTTAAATTTTCTGATACACCTTCACTACAGAAATGCTGTTCCTAATCGGATAGGTCAGGAACCAGTAAAATAAATTTCTCAACTTTTACAACAACAACAAAAGAATACAAAAATAAAATAATGGATTTTGTAGAAGAATTCCTGGAAATATTTCTTGAACAACGCCGCTAACGCTATGCAATAATAATACAATGGAACCAGTTCGGCAATCAGAAATGGTTCAAAACTTTAATCCATTTATCGATAGTCTATTCATTGAAATTTAACGCTTGTCAAACATAATCGAATTAAGTCAAATTTTATGAGATTTATGAGTGAAAAATTCTATATTAGAATACAAGATTTTATAACAATAAGTGTACTCATGTTGAATACAAAAATATTATTTTTTAACTTTAAACCATAAGATAAAAATAAAAATAATTCATACATAATGTTATCCCTTTCTGTTACACTGTCCGAAAAGATCCCGGCGTCTACCACAGCTGGGAATGCCTATTATTGTAAGTAGCAACGGAAAGAAAAAAAAAACAGAATATCTCTGAAAACTTAAGTGGGGTATGATCACCAATCTTTCTTAAAATTCCTTATTTCGTAATGTGCGTTAGACCTTGTCGGTTGCCGAGAAAGTGACTATTTCTATTGTTCTAATTATATTGTAAATACTACCTTTTCCCAGAAAGTTCGTTAACTTTTTTTATACTACAAACGGTTATAAGAAGTCAGGACTTCTGTCGAAATTATTCATCAACTTTACAGTGACCTACAAATTTGTGGTTAAGAATTTAGCAAATAGAGAGAAAAGCCCAACTCGGTCACGAGTCTCACAAATGAGATGAACAACTGATTTAGATGAATATCCGATTCAATTTCGAATAATTTCCATTCCAAATAATACGAGGCCCCGGCAAATATTTCGACAGTGACAATACTTACCTTTGAAAGAATTCTAATATGCGGACACTTTTATCTTAATTTATCAGAATTTGTAAATCACGTTAAAATGAAAGATACCAACCCTATTTTACCCTGGGGATTATTGACGGCACAGTGTTAGAAATTCCAACAAATTCAACAAGCAGTTGCTGCGTGAATCGCGTTCGACGAGACGTACAGAAGAGGAACAGACACATATTTAAATGCAGCCTCCAAATATATCAAGCGCTGGTGCGCCCGATCATGGAATATGCATCCCCTGTACGTGAATATGCTCCAAAAACGCATATTGAGAAGTTGCAGAGAATGTAAAACAAGGCGGTGAAGAGTTCACCTGTCAGTGAAATTCATGACGGACTCCTCCACGATACAGTGTGGATTCCGAGCTGTCAGGATAGGTATAAAGAAATAGGAAGACAATTTTACCTAAACACTGAGGAAGCGGCAACCACCTTATCCGCTCTCTAGCACAGTGCGACATAAACGAGGGTCCACATAGAAGACCACTTCAGTTGCTGACAGAAGAAAACGAGTGAGTAAACCGAAAATATCCACAGTGTGAGAGAAAATCACTTACATTGTTAAATTAAATTAAATATAACAACAAAAGTCATTAAACAAATAAAATAAAAAATAAGGAATAAATAAATAAAAATAATTTAATAAAAAATGTATTAAAAATAATAAAAAAAAGAATGGAAGAAATTTTTAAAAAAGGGCTCAACAGAAATGAAAAATTTAAAGTAAAACCTACACTTATGCGGAAACAGCAAATTAAAGAACGCAATGCTTAGATGGCAAATAGTTCTAATAAGAATTCTGAACCTAAGGGCTAAGGGAGAAAGACAGAGCCCCGACAAAATGAAGATAAAACATAGATCGTTTTGATCCTCGCAACCTGAAGTGCCCAATGTAAAACCCTGTGAAAACCCGTCCATTCGTTTTTTGCGTGAATCGCAGTCAACAAAACAGAAAATGCTTCTCGCAGTCTAAATGTTTGTTGACAATTTTATAAAACAATCTGCGAAATATCCCTTGTTGCTTTGAGATTAGGATGATGGATACAAATTACTATCACCCGTCTAGATAGTAAAATAATGACGAAGAACTGATACTTGGCTTTCTTATATGATGTTGGAACGCCGATACCAATCTGACAAACGGCAGCTCGTAAGGAAAAATGGAAGCAATTGGTTGTTACTTGAAACCCTGTTCTAGAAAATTAATCTTGTGTAATAGTATAGTCAAAAAAATACATTTCTTCTAAAACGGTATATTCATGTTGCCAGTTCAAGTGGTGGCAAACGGGAGATTTCTTTGTTATTGGCCATAGATGTTGAACGAAAACTATAACATTTGAGAAAATAAAGAGAACAGGTTTTTTATATATATATATATATATATACTACGTTACTACGTATATGGTATATAGTATTATATGATGTTTCCGATCTTTTTATGGTTAGACAGATTGCACATTAAAGGATTTAAAAAAAATAATAATAACTAGCTGATGGTCACAAGATCATCAACGTGGACTTTGAATACTCCGGTCACTTCACAGTTCACAAACCACCAGTAAGGAAAAATTAACTTAATTCCTCAAAGTAATATCAGATTGTTTTTACACTGAAATCACGATATGCGAAAGTTAACTGCACTGATCAACCAGAACATTATGACTACCTATCTACAATAATAAAAACTCGTCCAGGCGATCGCATCGTCACCTGTAGAGGAATGACTGCTGGTAAGACGCACGCATGGTGCATGTCGTATCAGTGAGAGTGGTATCCATGTTTAGAATGGGGAAGGCGCGCGATCTATCTGAGTTTGACTAAGAGCATATTGTGATGGCCCGAGGCTCGGCACGAAAATTTCGGAAACTGCACGACTTGTCGGGTGTTTGAGGAGTACTGTGGTGGGAGTCTTCAGCAAGTGGCGAAACCAAGGTGAAACTATGTCCAAAGGTCGAGGGTTGGGCGGCCACCCCTCATAACAGATGACGGACGTCATAGGCTGGGCAGACTTTTAAAGCATGACAGGCGGCGAACTGTGCTGGGCACAGTACAAGTGTGTCTGAACATACAGTGCACCGATCACTTCTAAAGATGGGCCTCCGCAGCTGACGATCCATGCATGTGCTCATGTTAACACCTTGACATTGGCAACTACGACTGAAATGGGCACGTGACTATCATTGCTCTACGTTGTCGCAGTGGCAGAACGTTACATGGTATGATTAATCCCGATACCTTCTTCATCATGCCAATGGAAGGGTGCGAATCCGTCGTTTTCCAGGAGAACAGCTTCATGACACCTGTACTGCGGGAGAGACAAGCTGGCGGCGGCTGAATTATGCTCTGGGGAACATACACGTGGGCATCCGTTGTCTAGTAGAGTTCAAGCAAGGCACCATGACGGCCAATAAGTATCGTACACTGGTTGCAGACCACGTACACCCATTCATGACGGCCATGTTCCCAAAGGCAGTGGTAATTTTCAACAAGATAATGCGCCACGTTACAGCGCCAGGGATAAGATGGAGTGGTTCGAGGAACACAGTGGTGACTTGATGTCCTGGCCCCTCAACTGGGCAGATCTTAACCCGATCGAACACACTTGGGATGTGATTGAACGTAGTGTCAGAAATTAACTCCCCTGTAAGGAAACGAAGTTTCCTTACTTTGTATGTACATTTTATATAATATGATCTGTGCCTGTGATACAGTTTTAATTTGAGAAGAGTTATATAGCAGCTCCGACGTGGATGTTGGGGAGACGGAACATCTTTGGTTGTTTGGTTGCCAAGAGAAATTTTTATGGCAGAGAGAGGAAGGATACTGCTGTAAGCGAATATCGTTGTATTATTATTTGGAGTCCGTTTAATGTATTCAGTATGAAGATATGAAAAATAAACATTGTTACTGAATATTTAAATTTATTAATATAACAAAAAAAATCTTATACCCCTTCCCCAGAATTTACGAAAATTAGGTGATACCAAGGCCTCATTGCTTCCATGCCAAGACGCGTCGCCGCTGTTATCCGTGCCAAAGGTGGACATACCGGCTATTAGGTAGGTGGTCATAATGATATGGCTGATCGGTGTATATCCGATCAGTAGTTTTGGAATGCTCCTCGTTCAAGAAAAAATGGATACTAATTTGCAAAAATATTTATCTTAAATTCCTCAGCGTTTCAGCTTTATATTATAATGAAACATGCTCTATTTTACCGACTGAAGTCTTGACTGTATGTTATTCGAAAACTTATCAAAATCCGAACATATGATTTTGTCGGAATCCCGTGCAACGAAAAACTGATGATTATTTATTTATCCTTTATGCTAGAATTGTCGGCTATCCGGTTTCACATTAAAATGAAAAAGAATCTACTTTCCAGCCCGCCATTAAGGTACTCTAGATCAAGGAGGTACAATGGGTCCTGGTTAGAGATCTGTTCGCCACGTACCAGTCGTCCTGGCTGGTTTTAATGTGGTTTTCCTTCCATTATCTAGGCAAGGTAAATACTGGGACTGTCTACGTCATGAAATACACACTTAACAAAGAAACAAAACAAAAAAAACACTTATTATATCGAACGCAAAAAGTTACTTGTTTCGCAGACAGTTGGCAATACAATGTTTCCTCTTCTCTGTTAAGGACGAAGCGTCTAAGAAACTCGGTTTGAAATCGGGCAGGACACAAGTCCTTCCACTCTCATGATTGACACTGTCCTCCTCTTTCAGGTACCGTTGCCCTTAATTGTTCAGATTGAAAGAGAGAAAAATAATAATCTACATCTACATATATACTCTGCAATTCACAAAATTGTGGGTGGCAGAGGGTGCTCAGCACCAAAGCTAATCTCTTTGCTGTACATTCCAATCCCTAATGGTACGAGGGAAAAAAGAATTCATATAAGAATCAGTCCGGCACCTTATTTCTCTAATTTTATCTTTCCTGTCCTTCCGACTCAAATAGGTTGGTGGAAGAAGTATTTCACTACACTCAAAAGTGAAAGTAGGAGTACGCATGTTTTCCAATAAGATTAAACGAAACGTGTGTCGTCTATCTACCAGAGACTCCCAACCTAATCTACTAATCAGTTCTGTGACGCTTTCATAAGGACTGTAGCAAGTGGTCACGAATCGAGCGGCTCTTCTCTGTACTTTCTCTATACTTTCGATCAATCCCTTACGAAACGGGTCCCAAAAGGCACAACAATAATCCAAATGTGGACGCACAAGAGATTTGTACGCCATCTCCTTTGTTTGTTCATTACAATTTTTCAAGATTCGACCTATGAATCGCAGCCTACTAACGAATTAATGTGTTTGTCCCATTTCATGTTCCTTTGTACTGTTACTCCCAAATATTTCATAGAATCAACCATATCAATAACTGAACTGTTTACCTCGTATTTCTGAACAATCGGATTCTTTTTGTTAGTTATAACTCTGTTTTACCCTCAGTGCTACAAACACGTAAAAATTCGACAATTTTTCTATTTTTATTTTGCTTATGGTTTCACGCCTCTTTGACGTGAGGTCGTTAGCGGCGGGAAATGACTGGGGGAAAGGAACGGGAAGGAATTCGGGCATGGTCTTGTGAAGGAACCATCCATGCATTCACCTAGATTTATTTGGCGAAACCATGGAAATTCCAAACCTGGATCGCCCTTAGGGTTTTCGAGCCCGCGTCCTCCCGATTGCGAGACCAATGCCTTACCACTCATAGCAGTGATTTTTGTGTGAGTCCAATTCAGAAACAGAAGGACAGATAGACGCAAATTTTAAAACATTTGATTCGTTTTATATAGATCATTGACAATGCCCCAAATTTTTTTTATTTTATTTTTTTAATTTTTTTCAGAAACATTTTAAATGTGCAGACAGTCTTATTAAATCTATAGCTCAGTAAATTTGAATTCTTGAAGATCTTAGAGACCTTGCTGATTGCATATAACTATGATATTAATTATACAATTATTATAACAATAGGCTCAGTGTTTAAAGTGTCAGACTGGTGGTCATAAGGTCCCCCGTTCGAATCCCTGTCTTGGCGGAATTTTCATAGGCCCTTAACACGACCTTCACCTATGGAACACATTGCTGTGTTATTTGAAGTACGCCAGAATGCTTCCGTGGTTCTGGTTCCACGTTAAATTGTAGGTCCTCTCTACTTATCAGAACTACCGGGTTACATTAAAGTGGCTACGAAAGTGCGAAATGTGTAGCAAATAGAAACTCTGTCAGCAGATCATTACGACCACATGGATTTATTATTATTATAGTACAGTAATTCTGCAGTTTTATTTTACCCGGTATACTGAGACTGAAAGATTTTTAACGATATTGCGTGAGACGAAAAACTGATTGATTGCCTGACTGATGTAATAATAACTAGGTAGTGAAAGTGTTTAACAGCACAGTACTAATTCTGAGCAACTGCCTGTCTCCTAATTAAATCTGAGATGAAATATTTTCTAAATTAGACAAAATTTCTTGCAAACCAGCTTCGAATATTCGCTTTGAGTGCTACTGACTTTGAGAATTAACAAAGTTCAGTTCCCTGGAGTTGGGTAATGGAAAAGCGGGCGACTTGAATTTGTATTCACTTCGAATTGACTCTCAAGGCATATAGCTGCATCCAATTAATATCTGCGAGCTGGGAACAGCATTAACTTCGCTAATGAAATGCGAATTTTTACACTCTGTGTAGTACACAATGCTAGCTGGAAATTGTTAATTTATATTGAGATACAAACTATGAACTTACAATCGAGTTTAGACTACGTTCAAGACTAGAAATATAGCTGGCCTTTGAATCTACGTCTTTCAGATTTGTATCACGGAATGTTGAAACTTTACAAACGGAATATGATGCAGCTGTGGAATGATTTTTCAGTTTTATATCACTTACATACACTTATTGTTAGCTATTTATACCAAACACATGAAAGAACTGATCCGGAAGAACACACGAGAAGAATTTCTGTCATCTGTACGCCGGAAAAGACTCAATTCTCATATTTAAAAAAAGATAATACTCTATATCTATAAAACGAAAACCGGATATATTTGAAGTATAAAAACTCGGAAACTACAGAGCAGATTTCGATGGAGTTTTCACGGTTTGAAAGATTAGAATCTCAATTGAAGTGTTTGGTATGTCTTATGCTCCAACGTAACATAACGCCGGAGTAGTAAATGAAAATCTTAACGTACAGCCTGAAACAAAACAAAAACAGAAGAAATATGATGCTTACGTCATACATCGTAAAAAAATAATAGCCATGTTATCGCATGTAACGTTTACTTTCTTAAATTTTGGTTTTTAGTCTCTAAACTCTATATCGAATGCGAAGAAGAAACTACGTGGAAAATATTTAAATTAATTTTAATAATAAAATGAAAAAATCTTTCGATATCTTCTTTGTTTCTTCATGTTACTATCTGAGGCAGCCCTGCTACAAACTCTGATGTTGTGAAATTTTAATGGCTGTGTTTAGTAATGCATATTTGAGGGGATTGAACACGAAAGTGAGCTGTTTAAAACCTTTAGTGAAGAACCTTCCGAGAAATTTGTTGGTTTTTGAAATTATGGTCTCTGGCCGCACAGCTACAATCTCTGGATGTGAATTAAATTCTCGCTGTTAATAGTAATTTTAATGGCTGTGTTTAGTAATGCATATTTGATGTCTTTGAACATGAAATTGTACTGTTTAAAACCTTTAGTGTTGACATAGTGTTGTTTTTTTGTGTAATTTTTATCGTGGCGCCAAAATCTTTTGATGAATTCTTATAGAACTGGGCGAAAAAAGATCTAAAATAAAGAATAACATTTTTTGATATCTCACTTGGTTTTCGAGATTTAACATTGAAAAATCAGTTATAGTTCCTTGTGCTTTTGGTGATGTTTCTTCTGATCCAGGCTGTATATCAACCAAACAACAACCACTAGGAAGAAAATAAAACACCTATAGTGCATTTATACCTTGTAGATATAGTGGTTTGGTGATTGAAGATCTCGAGAACTAAGCGAGATATAAAAAAACATTTATATTTTATTTTCGATTTGTCTCACCAAGATTCATACGAATTTATTATTAAATTTGGCTAAGGCGAAATTTTTCTTCTGGTCCAGGATGCATTTCAACCTAACCACGTCAGTTTTGAAATACAATATCTCGAGAACTAAGCGAGACATCAAAAAAAAAAAATCTTTACTTTCAATTTGATTCATCGAGTTACATAGGACTCCATCATCAAATTGCGACTCCACGGTTGTCGTAGAATACCCCAAAACCTTACCTCTTTTATGAGCTTCAATATTCACTGTGTGTGCAAATCAATCTAGATCATACCGGGCAACGCCGGGAAGTCTGCTAGTATTTAATAAATCAAGGTTAAATAGAACCCGTTGGTTCAGTCGGTGGTGTCTGGCACTGACATGTCGTTAGCTGGTTCCAGTACTGGTGGTAAGGACTTGGCGGGCAGGGTAGGTGAGGTTGTGGTACATAGTTCCTAATCACCAGATTGTGCATCAAATGCCAGGGTTAAATCCTAAACCTGTCCGCAGTGAGAGCATACGGGCCTGTTGGAGGTGATTGGTCAGTCTGATGGGAACGCTTAGCCTAGCTGAACCTTTAGCTTCCTTCAGAATTGCAGTCCTGAATTGGTCAGCATCACGTTTCACCCATCCATCTTTCATTTATTAACAACATTTCACATCCACACAAAACAATAAACACGTAAATACATTTTTCATCATTGCTTAAGGCCAGGCGAACTTCTCCAGTTTAAATTTTCCAACAACGAAAAGTACCCACTGACCTATGGGTTGAGGAGAAAAAGACACATTAAAATGCTTGCAACCAAACCAAAGAAAGAGAAATTCACGTGATACATAACAGTGATTTATAACACAAACGCAACTTACAAAATTAACTTTCATGTGCCATTATTATCAAAACTAGTGTTTTAAGGTTAGTGTGAATACATATTTCTTACATAATACGAATTTATCGTAAAAGTTTGTATTTGCAGCAAAATAAAAATGTTAATAATAAATTAAAGATTTAAGAAATCCTCTAAACAAAAATAGTAGGATTGCATAGCTAAAAACCGGCTAACTTTGAAATTTAATTTTAACTGTTACTTACCATCCAGGCTATCTTATTTACACTACCACTAAGATTTGACCCAAAATATATTTTATAGTAAGGACGTATCCAGCGAGGAACATGGGGGGGGGGCTGCTGCCTCCCCTCCCGTTTAGAAGAAAAATCAAGTTGCTTGGACGAGAGAAGAACTGGCTCAGGAGCACTACGGGAGAGGAAAGATTGACTGGATTATGCCTAATGAGTATCTATCGAAATTTCGTGAAAGAAACTGTGAGATATTGACAAACAAAGTTATTCAAAAAATTTCTGAGTATCCAAGACGATTAATGTTTACGTAAAAAAACTATAATTGAATTACGAGGTTAACTACATTGTAGATCCTTAGATTAAGTGGTCTGATTAATATGTTAATCAATAATAAAACTAGTTTTCTCAATAGGTTTTGGTTACAGAAATCGTCACATTCAGTCCCCTGCCCCGCTTCCTAAACGCCAATACGAGTTGCCCCTCACCCCCCCCCCCCCCAGTTCAAATTTTGTCCCCCCCTCCTTCCTAGTGATGATATCATTGTAAATTTATACGAGTCAGATTGTTGTCAAGGTTTGCACATAAACAATTATTAAGAATATATTATTCCCTATGTATAGTATAAGCCGAGTTACTGTAGAAATTCCTTTGGGTGCAAAAATTGTAAGCTCGAAATAAATAAACAAATAACAATAACATAAAAACTAATAACCCATCATATCTATTAGACATTCTACACAGAAATTGATCCATAGTAATTTTTTCTAACATACATACTTCAGAAAAGCCCTGAAAACTCCGAAACATTATGTGTCAAAATGCGAGGTAAAATTTCTGAGCAAATAAATCATTTTGTCTTACTAGCTATTATAGAGATGGTGGTTATTACACGAATTTTTACGGCAAATTTAATGTATTACAATAACCTGAATCCATTTATTAACTGACTGCAGCCTAAATATTCGCAGAGTTGTGAAACGCGTATATTACCCCAAGAAAGATTTACTTTACCATATAACAGACCCTGAAAAATCCTGATGTGAACTGTCGCCCTTGAAAAAAAAACTTCTTAATTACTCGTGTCCTTGGTATCACTTCTGAAAAAAGTTATTAAACTGATGCGGTGAATCATCTTATAGTATTTTAATGGTATATTCTTATTCAATCTACCAATCAAATTTTCGATGCGATAATTGTGCTAAGATTACAAGACTAAAATCTAAAAATTCATATCGAAGGAATGAAGTTATTATTGCTATTACAGAAATTTTATACACACTCAAATGCAATCATTGCGTCATGATCACAATGTGTGGAATATACTGTGACTGCAAAACCGCAAATACGTGATAAACCAGGCAGCTCAGTACGAGACGGCTTAGTGTGCCGGAAAAAGTTTATTTGGCCAGAGGTTTCGAGAGCAGCGGCTCTAACTGTTTTGAGCTTTTGACACACAGTATAGGACTAAAATATCGAGATAGAAGAATACTTTCTAAACTATGCAAGAATCAAGTAGCTAGAATAAAAGTAGAGAACCATTAGAAACATGCATCAGTTAAAAATGGTTAGAGATAAGGTTGGAGTCTATTCCGTTAATATTCAACTTGTATGTGGAAGAAACTATAAAGGAAATAGAAGAAAAATTTTCATGTGGCATATGTGTTCAGGAAAAAAATATAAATCAAAGCAAGACAAAAGTGATGAAATGTAACAGAAATGATACCAATCTCAGTAGATTAAATATAAGAATAGTATCAGATGCAATAGGAGAAGTAAGTGAATTCTGTTACTTGGGAAACAAAATTACAACCCATGGCCGAAGCAGGAATGATGTTAAAAGCAGAATAGCAGTAGCAAAAAGAGCCTTCATGAAAAAGAGAAATGGTTTAGTCTCTAATATTTATCTAGGAATTAGAAAGAACTTTTTAATACTCTATGTATACAGCACAGTACTTTATGGTAGCGAAACATGTGCTTTATTAATACCTGAAAGAAAACATGGTGCTGCAGAAGAATGTTGGTGGGGCCGGAATAGCAGAGATGCTTAAGCTATACGGCCAGGTTTTGGAAGGGTCTTCGGCCAGGTCGAGGCAGGCGCTGCAACCGCGCTGCTCCCCGTGGATGGATACCCTTAATGGGTGGCGAAACGCGCCTTGCTCACCGTCCCCGCTGTAATGGCGGGTAGTTCGGAAGTGTCTACTTCCTGCGGTGGTGGTGGATGCGGGGTGGTGGATGTTTGGGGGTTATCTGTGAGGGATTTGAAGGATGTTGCTCCACTTATTCACGTTGACTGGACCCAATAAACCCAGTGGTCTGTCTGTACCTGCAATATGAAGACATCACAAGTCTAGAGTGGCCACCTTATGACATTATAAGCCGAAGCTCACCTGTTGGCTCAGGTTGTTACGGGACCAAGAAGATAGACGGTGATTGGCACGAGGTTACCTGGTTCGAGCCTCGGGGGTTGGAAAAATATTTACCAGCAGGGTGTGGGTATGACACGATTCCTAGTCACCAGATTGTGTATTAGTCTTGGGCTGACTCCAAAACCTCTCGTCAGCCGGATGGGGAAATTAAACTCGGCAGCTCCTTGGTATCTTTCGGAAGAATGGACCTGAATTTTCTGGCACTAGATTTTACCCCCTTCATTAATTCTTCTTTCATTCATTCAAAACGCAAGCAACACAGTACACTGAACACTCACACAGCCACATCGCATTCATTCACTAGACTGCGTTTCAAACTACAGAAATTTTGTTTTATCAGGCGTGGCATTAAATATACAATTTTAATCACGATTCCTGCATATTTCCGTTCATATGGCTACAAGGTATTCTGTACAAATCATTCATTCGACAATCTAGTAACGTGTAGGATGCGAACTTTTTTCCCGTTGTTGTCACGGGCACTGGTATTGGTAGAGTGCTTCTCAGAGAACACAGGTATACGTGTTGTAGCCGATGAGCAGAAAGATAGTTGGTCCGTGGTGAGTAGTGTGGTTAACAAGCGGAACGGCACAGCAATACAGCCGGGCATACAGCCAATTATCGCAGGGACCATCTGATCTGTTTACTCGAAAGCTCACAGACCATATCCAACGTAGCTCTCTCATGACATTCTACATATTATGCCACTAATGTAACATTTTCCTGTAAGCTATTAATTCCAATGTTAGAAACCACAAAATTTGTGTTTCCTGAACGACGCGTACGGTCAGAACTGATATTTAACCCATAAGACGTCTAACTGGACTGTACTCATACATTTACATTTTTAGGGTACAATACCTTCTAAACGAAAGTTTTGGAATTACCGGTTTGTCTGTTAGTCTCAGGCTGATAACTTTCGGAAGTCTTAACTTAGAAACATATAACTGCACACTGTTTTAAAATTTTGATAAATCATGGGGGGTGAAAAACGTTGTTGCGAGTTTTCTGAGGAATTGAAGAGACTCACAAAATGTTTTGGATTTTCCTGCATATATCTCGATTTGTACGTGTTTTTGGTGAAAAACCATTTTAAAAATTAGTTTCTCCCCGTTTATTTCGGAAACTACTTACCGAGAATTTTTTTCAAAAGAATATAGGATAAATACAGCTATATATATGGAGTTCACAATTTTCCCAAAATAATCAGACTAGTAGTTTGAAAGAATCTGATAATTTTCAGATAGTCTTCTTAACAAAAAGAATCATGTTTATGATTCTATTGAGAATTTAAGTAAGAGGGAAATAAATGTGTCGTCAAAATTAATATATGATATATAATCAATATATGAATTTTAGCTTGCATTGTGGATCACATGATTGCTAGTTACAAGCGCTTAACAAAGGCTACTTTTATTTCAAAGCAACAAAAAGTAGTACAATAACCTGTACTACAGTATGTGCTGAGAGAAAAAGAAAATATTGGGCGAAGACATGGTTTTTTTTTTTAAGTTACCTTACATAAACATTTTGAAAAGCCCCAGCAGCTTTTAAAAATTTTATGAGAATAGATTCTGAACGTTTTGCAGAGATACGCCACTTAGTGGCCCCTTATTCATAAAAATACCCTATTGGGTGAAAGTATAAACGCCAGAGAACGATTAGTCATTACTTTGCAATTTTTGGTAAGTAGACAAACTTTTGAAGATACGAAATTCAGTTCACCGATTTCACCACAAATGCTTTTAGACATCATTCCTGAAACATGTTGGGGTATCTAAAAATAGCTGAAACACTATATTAAGGAAGATAAAAACAATGCAAGTGTTACTTCCTGGTCCAATTCCTTGTAAATTTCGAGTATAATTTGAAATCCTTCTTCCGCATTTTGCAGTTAATGTAGTTTTTGTTGTGTTTGTCCAACATATGGTGTATATTCTTATAAATTTCGAAAATATTCGTCAACAACTCCTCCTCTTTAGACATTTTTAACGAAGCACAAGACTAATGGCACAAAACACACTCGCTCCCTGCTCCAAGCCGACTGAGCCGAAAATGTCTCAATCGTTGCAGTCGCGCTACGAACGTCTCAATTTACTCCCAGTCTGCAGGGACAATCTGTAAATTGTTTGTCGGTCTCTGCCAATCTCCCGATATCTGGAGTAACAGACCCAGTTACCATATTTGCGTGGCAATCTGCAGGGCTCCTGCCAGATTGCCCCTGCAGATTGGGGCCGAAATTGGTTCGTCTGTAGCCGCTTATAGACGCAACCGTGGGAACGCAATCAGGCAGACTGCATTGTTGAGCGTCGAGCCACAAACGTTAGGTATGATGGTTTAAGATGCCATTGGCTATAAAATGCGTTCTCGCCTCCTACATATTGAGAACAATCCGAACAGCAAGGGTTTTTAGAGTCCGAGACACGGCCCCTCCAGTAGGCAGTTGCACATGCCATATTTCAGCAGGACAATGCCCGGCCATGTGTGGCGTGGAATATTCCAACCATCTTCCAAGAACTACGGGTACCACTGCTTCCATGACCTCCACTTTTATCTGACATCACCCAATGAACATGCCTGGGATAAGTTTGTTCGGCAATTTGTTCATTCTGGTCCAATGGATGCTTTGTGGACGAGCCTACAAACCGCATGGCAGTGTGTTCCTCAGCATCATATCCAAGCTCTGCTTGATTCCATGCCATAAGGTCTAGAGATTACAGTACGTCTCGGTTTCTTTCCGTACCGAATTCTCATGGTCCAAGTGTATATACAATACTGTAATTCTAATCATTTGTGTATTGTCATATCCTTAATCCGTGGAATAAATTTCATTGTAATCAAATGTCTTCTTCGTTTTGCTGCAATTTTCACATACCTCTCATTTCAAGACAATCTATTGTTTCAAACAAATCGCAGTCAAAATTGCTTCAGAAGTTTTCAAATTATGCCATCTAACGATAAAAACCTTCAGAACAGATTTTTAATTTTCTGCTCTGGCGACGTAGATTCATAAGACATGCCTCAAATTTTAAGCCAGGTGCTAAGTTTTTAGATTGTAAAAACTCCATCAAAATATGTTCAGTAGTTTTCACTTGATGCTGATATAAATAAACACAGCCCTATTACTTAGTATAAATTGTTCAATGTTATGATGATAAATGAAGAAGCCAAATATCTAATGAAACTAATTTATATTAATGCAATATAATAATCTAAAAAGTGTCCTCCTTTATCAGTTGGATCACCCTGTACTGTCGAGTCTGAGAAATTCTCCCATTTGTACATGAAAATAAAAACGTGATGGATGACATAAATTCTTAATGCAGAGATTCTTACTAGATTTAGAGTCATCACAAATGTATATCAACAGATCCTTATCACAGCCCCAAAACCTATCGGTGATTACGAGTAACACTGTTGATATATCCGCATTTGATCCCGAAATTCAGTAAACAATGTCCCCTTAAGTATATCTCAAACTGTTAATCGTCTTTTCGGTTTCTACAGCAACTGGTTGGTGAATATGCAATATTGATACACCTACAGTGTTTGTTGTGTTCCGAATCGACGGACGCCTAGTACACTCCTGGAAATTGAAATAAGAACACATTGACGCCGGTGTGTAAGACCCACCATACTTGCTCCGGACACTACGAGAGGGCTGTACAAGCAATGATCAACCGCACGGCACAGCGGACACACCAGGAACAGCAGTGTTGGTAGTCGAAGGGCGCTAGCTGCGCAGCGGTTGGGCAACGCCGCAGTCAGTGTCAGCCAGTTTGCCGTGGCATACGGAGCTCCATCTCAGTCTTTAACATTGGTAGCATGCCGCGACAGCGTGTACGTGAACCATATGTGCAGTTGACGGACTTTGAGCGAGGGCGTATAGTGGGCATGTGGGAGGCCGGGTGGACGTACCGCCGAATTGCTCAACATGTGGGGCGCGAGATCTCCACAGTACATCGATGTTGTCGCCAGTGGTCGGTGGAAGGTGCACGTGCCCGTCGTCCTGGGTCCGGACAGCAGCGACTCACGGACGCACGCCAATACCGTCACATCCTACGCAGTGCCGTAGGGGACCGCAACGCCACTTCCCGGCAAATTAGGGACACTGTTGCTCCTGGGGTATCAGAGAGGACCATTCGCAACCGTCTCCATGAAGCTGGGCTACGGTCCCGCGCACCGTTAGGTCGTCTTCCGCTCACGCCCCAACATCGTGCAGCCCGCCTCCAGTGGTGTCGCAACAGGCGTGTATGGAGGGACGAATGGAGACGTGTCGTCTTCAGTGATGAGAGTCGCTTCTGCCTTGGTGCCAATGATGGTCATATGCGTGTTTGGCGCCGTGCAGGTGAGCGCCACAATCAGGACTGCAAACGACTGAGGCACACAGGGCCAACACTGGCATCATGGTGTGGAGAGCGATCTCCTACACTGGCCGTACACCTCTGGTGATCGTCGAGGGGACACTGAACAGTGCACGGTACATTCAAACCTTCATCGAACCCATCGTTCTACCATTCCTAGACCGGCAAGGGAACATGCTGTTCCAACAGAACAATGCACGTCCACATGTATCCCGTGCCACCCAACGTGCTCTAGAAGGTGTAAGTCAACTACCCTGGCCAGCGAGATCTCCGGATCTGTCCCCCATTGAGCATGTTTGGGACTGGATGAAACGTCGTCTCACGCGGTCTGCACGTCCAGCACGAACGCTGGTCCAGCAGAGGCGCCAGGTGGAAATGGCTTCGCATGCCGTTCCACAGGACTACATCCAGCACCTCTACGATCGTCTCCATGGGAGAATTGCAGCCTGCATTGCTGCGATTGGAGGATATACACGGTACTAGTGCCGACATTGTGCATGCTCTGTTGCCTGTGTCTATGTGCCTATGGTTCTGTCTGTGTGATCATGTGTTGTATCTGACCCCAGGAATGTGTATATAAAGTTTCCCATTCGTGGGACAATGAATTCACGGTGTTCTTATTTCAATTTCCAGGGGTGTATTTCCACTAACAGCCCGCGCTGATATCGGTGCCTAACCAAATGCTGATCTAAGACGATACCATTACAATTACTAGCATCTCATTTAATAAAACTTTGTAAAAAATACTTTTTGTTAAAGATTACTTAGTTCTTACTGCCAACAAATTAATACCATTATCGATTGTTCTATGGTAAAACATATTTCAATACATTTGAAATACTTTATCGTTTTTCTAATTATTGAGATATTTGATTCTATAAGATTAAGCAAGCAGCTGGATACAATCATTTGATTGGTACAGGAAATGTAAAACTTTTTAATTAACTGTAATTTTCAAATGCAGCAGTTAGAAAGAATTTTACATCCCGAACTCACTACCTATGCGTTATTAAGTTGGAAGCATCCTTTTACGTTTTGTGCCATTCATAAGATTTAATCAAGTAAATTTTAATAATATTTTTTCTTCATTTTCTCTACGTCAGAATTCACTGTTATTGTTGGAAGCTCAGTTTTCCATTAACGAAGCACTCCGGCATAGTAAATACCGGAGCATTATGCTTTGTTGCCGTTTAAAATATCCAGCTCTGTGTTATTGTCCATTCTCTCTTTCTTGCTATCGCAACGACACAAAATTGTGTGGCTGCAGTCGTGAAATTTAAAAACGAGGAAAGCTTTAAATATTAAAAATTAAACAGTGTATATATTTGGATGAAACTGAAAGGAATTTATAACAGAAATACGAAAGAAAGATTAAAAATAGGCCTCTTTGTTTCTTCAGATTAACAAGCAGTTAAAGTCACAGTAAATTTTTTCTCTGCATTTTTGTATTGTTGCTAGAAGAGTTGAGAGTAGTGCAAGGAAAGAAACAGTAGACCACGATTATTATAATTTGGCACTCGATTTTATGCACAAGGGAGAGGGAACATTTTCTTTTGTGACTAAGATAGTCAAGGAATGGAATTACAAAGTTTTTAAAACACTGAAATAATATAAAATTAAAATTCGTACAAGGAAAAAGTAGATGGGTGGATTGTTATACTCAAATATAATATGATTTAAGATGAAAATTAATAGGAAAAGGGAAGACAGGTGTGTGCAGAAATTGCCACCAAAGCATGTGCTCCAATGCAATTAATTTAAATGTATTATCTACATTAGCATAGCATTTTAATTTTTTGATGTTAATTCAGGTGTTAATCAGATATGTCGAGGAAGTGCCACAGGAAACACACGAAGGTTTGAAACGCATCGAGGTACTCAAACACGGACTGTATGCACCTCTCCCGGCAGCATTTCAGCAGTGCTCGTTTCTGATATCTGTGCAGGGATCGGTGACGCGAATGAAAGTGAATAAGTTTCATTGGTACTTTGTACTTAGAAAAATCCAAAGTATGGACAGAATCC
Organism: Vandiemenella viatica; assembly: GCA_031002005.1. Taxonomy (NCBI): domain Eukaryota; kingdom Metazoa; phylum Arthropoda; class Insecta; order Orthoptera; family Morabidae; genus Vandiemenella; species Vandiemenella viatica. The sequence goes on along the minus strand of JARYHS010012519.1, from coordinate 59,025,088 downwards.
ACGCTGAGAGAGTAGGGAACTGAAGGAACAAAATAATGTAATGATTGGACACGAAAATCTGCATGGACGTAATCCCTGTTTCAGAAAAAAAAATTTAATCCTACCTGTGTTCAATGTGCTTATTCTCTCACAGGGTGCTTTATATCGGAAACCTCCACTCTGTATGTAGACAGCCGTTATTTTACTTGGAAATATTTTAGCTTTGAGCAGAGAGTTTTGTTAACAGCATTAAATGTTTTCCACAGGCAATTACATTCGATAGTTTTTGTGTTTCTCAGTTTACCATAGAGCTGCTCACTGCATTTAGCTGAGTGGTTCGAAGCATTAGCGCATCCTCACTCCCGTTTGTGGAGGAATAAGGGATACTTTGAAACGAACTGAACTTTTATTAGCTACCCTGAAGTGCTTTTTCCTACTCATCTACATTAATGCTAGGATAAACCTCATTACAGCATTGGTGGTACATTTAACGCACTAATTGTAACTGAGAGCTTGCAGTCGAAAAAAACGTAAATGAGGTTCTCTCGAATTTTGATTTATAACTCCATCGTCAAAGAAGCTAAAAACAATCAGCGAATGCATAATAATAGGATGCATCTCAACTATGGCAGCCGCAATTCACATTTCGGGCGCGTTGCAAAAGCAATTTCTCGTATCTATTAATAATAGGCAGCAAACCAAAGAGTACAAAAAAGTACCAAATGAACGAAATGTTACTAACAACCGGGACGTTATGCCTTCTGCTTGGCATCAGTGATAATGTTCTTTTCCCATAAATCACCAGATTTATGGACATCTGTAACAAAAATTGATGTAGCACAGAACTCCATAACATAAATTTTGTGTAGGATGCTGCTCTCAACTAAACATTTCAGTGGTTAAAAAATTACGATAACACTAAATCATAGGTTCCCAATCTTTTTCGGCCTACCGCCCTATTTTCAAAAAGAAAATTACTCACCGCTCCCTTTTCGAACAAAAAATTACGGCCCTCTTTTCAGAAAAAATAACGCACCGTCTCCCCCTCTTGGAATAACTAATGTAACCCATAGTGTTCCAGTTTTTTGGCTCGTAACCCACTTTTTGAAACAGTAATTAGGTGAAGTGTACAATTTCATATATATAGAAATATAAAATTACTTTAATAAAGATATAAATAATATCGTTGTATTGTTCACAGTTTGATTAACAAATACATATTATTAATTATACTGCTGAACTTGGTGCAATGGCATTAATATTTGGTGCCTTATAAGCAATCTTAAATTGTCGCGTTCCACTATTGAAAATCTGTTTTTCTGCTTAGCTAATAAATTGTTGACTACGCTATAACCTCTTTTCGCTACATATGATCATAGTAATACGATGAAAAACATATTAAGGCGGCGCATAATGCCGGTTTGTAATACTGGGAAGCAGGGGGGGGGGGGAAGGTTGGTGCTCACAACGCCCTCCAAATATCCCTTGTACCATAAATGCACCCTATGACCTCTTAAACGGCCACCATTGTCGGTACCACTAAAAGCAGTGTTACTCTGTTGCAGAAACAACAATTCTAACCATATAAGTTTTATGTGCAAGCTTGAATGTAAAGTTTGCATATTATTCGTTAGTCCTCAAAATAGCATAAAAAATTACAGCTTCCTACAAAAAATGTTTATTTTGTTACATATTCTGCAAGCGGATCAGATGTACTTTTGGTCTGAAATGCAGAAGAAAGAAATTTTGCAAGGAAAAATATCATCAAATTACATTCATGACGATTAGAGGAGGGTGCCACTTCCTATTATGTAGAACACTGAGCATCTGAATTTAAACAGGGAGAAACCATCACTGGAAATGATCCTCTCGTAGAAAGGCATATGGAAGAAATCATTTTGGGAAATGTGGACAAGTTACAATACAGTTGGTGCTTACAGAAGTTTAACGGTACCGGCTGACGAAGGAAACGTCAGGCCTTCCAAAAACTACAGTAGACCGAATTCTGACAAAATATGAGAAAGGTTCCCAGCAACTGGGTGTCGAGAAATTTGTCATGAGACCAAAAGGTAGTTACGAAGCAATATGTGCAAAATCTAGCCCCAGTCCAGTCCAGTTTGTCTTGTTGAGCAACTATACATGATACCTGGTCTAAGCCCGAGATCAAGGCAGCAGTAGATTTAGTGGAAGTCCGCCATTTGTGACCCTTCATAAAAGGCCAGGGCTGTTCTCAATGGACAGATAATACGTTAGTTTAATATTATGCAAACAAGTTTAAATAATGGAGAAAAAAATCTGTGTTAAATGCCATTATTATTTTTACTGACGTTCCTTAATAATTTTAACTCCTTTTAAATGCGTGATTTTGTGACATTTTTGATTCACTGCGTGTGGCTGCTATAAATTCCATGGCAGTATGCAGAAACTTTATTCGATGCAGCATCACAATAAACTGCCTATTTCAGGCACAGATGCATGGTTATAATCTCCCTATTGGCGTAAAGTTATAGGGACTCCCTGACTACAGCTTGTAACATAACAGTAGCATTCCGCCGCGCCGAAATGAGCGCATGACTACATTGTTTAAAGTCAGTCGTTATCGAGGTATGGCAGCGGACGGCTCGCGTCGCGTAATGTGAGACGCTATACTAACTGTGCGGGTGTAGCAAGAAGTAAGAAGAATGAATGAACTAGCTTAACCATTGCGACGTATGTTTTAAATTGATTTGAACAGTGGGTTGAGATACCAGAGCAGTGAAGTGTGGCATCGAAAGTAATATAGTGTGGACTGATTTGGATTAATAACTTTCCTTTTTTTTCTAAGAATCTTGCAATCGACGGATTACGAAGTTTCAATAGCCTTATCATCTAAATTCTGATAGTGGCCAACTGGTTCGATGTGTACTTTATTCTAATAAATGTGTGGAGAACCGATTTTCATTACTTAATACTTGAAGATTTCTCTTAATTAGTTATCCTCACACTTTTATCGGACTGGTTTGGACCCTATCTGGCGACCGGCGGCGACTACGAACTCATTTATCCGGCTTCTGGTGCTGTATGTTAGTAATTAAAACTTTAGCAAGCACGAAGTTCGGTCTACAGTATCATGTCAACCCCAAGAAAGACAATAGTCTTACATGTCGACGAGTGACAGGACTGTGTGGTAGAAATTAGTACTAGGAGGAGAGACAATTTTTCTCAAATCCTAGGAAAACACACAAAGAAAAAAAAAAAAGGAAAACTAGTAATATCAAGACGACGACAATCGAAACAGGTGTCGACAATACCCAAAGGTGCGGAAGAACTCCCACACTACGAAGGCAGCGCGGCTGGTCAAGGAGCAGCGGGGAAGATATTCTACATTGTTCGGCGCGGAGCTGGGCAGCCGAGACGACGAAGGCGGGAGAAAGAAGAATCGTCGTGCAGAGTCTCCGAAAGCTAAGGACGCGCTGAGCGCTGCTTATTTGGCTGTTTTTTGAAGGCTTAAATCCTTCCCTAATTTTTTCCTCATAATTTTCCTTTTTTTCTGTGAAATATTGAGGAAGAAAATCGGACAAGATTTTTCTCTCCTAACTCGACAATACATTTTCTTCTCCTTTGCCATCTGTGATGACAGAAGGAATTATTTAAATTTCACTTGTAATTATTCCTATAGTGCAACCTTTTGTTTCCTTTTTTCTTTAAATGGCATGCTTAGCTAGATAGCTTGCAGCAGCTGGCGCTTCGTGTATAACGGCGTTGTTGTGGTCTGGTTGTCTGATTCGCGGGAAGCGAATTTACAATAATTTTTGATCCAGTTTTCTGTGTAAAATTTATAATCATGCCGGGTACGGAAGGAGACGCTAGTTTAAGTCTCACTGAGGTGGTGGAAATCCTGAGAGCGGAAATGCGCTCACTAAAGTCATATATGAGTACGAATATTGAAAGCTTAAATTCCAAGTTTGAAAATTTAAACACAAATTCGGAGATTCAAAATTCCAAGTTGGAAAATTTAACTCTAGACCTTCAGTCAACCACTGAAAGCTTAAAGTCAGACCTTAAGTCAGATATTAGTATAAATACTGAGACCCTAAATTCAAAATTTGCAAACTTAAATTTGGATCTCAAATCAAGCACTGAAATCCTCCATGACAAATTTGAAAAGTTAGATTCAGATCTTAAGTTAAGTACTCAAACCTTTGATTCCAAGCTCGATAATCTAAAAGCTGAGCTAAAGTCTGACGCGGAAATGTTACATTCTAAGTCTCTGAATGAACACAAATCCCAAATAGCAGAATTACGTAAGGATATGGAAGAGTATCGTGCTTTGTGTAATATGCGAGCAGAGGACTTAACAACCCAGTTTTCCGATTTAAAACAAGAGTTAAAGGGTGAAACTAATAGTTTGCGCCAGGAAACCGACACCTTGCAAGAACAGTATGCGCAGTTACAAGAAAAAAGCGATAGTCACTGCCACCGTATAAAGACGATCGAAGGACAGTTCCAAACGTTGCAAGAAGGTACCCGACAGGGCTATGCGGAAGTGAAATTTGGGATGAAAGAGATAACTGCGGAGGTGGAACAGCTGGATGAGAAGTTGGAGAAATTAAAAGTGTCAACTGCCGTATTTGTGGATGAAAGAATGAAGGTACAGGCTCCGCTAATTATAAAACAAGAAGTATTAAAACAAGTACCGGGTGTAGTGAGAGAAGAGTTCTGTAAACACAAAGAAACCGGAAAGGGCACAGTAATTCCTGTTCAATGCTACGACGAAAAGATTGATTGGGAAGAATTTTCTGACCGAAATGGCATCCATCCTGTAAAGTTTATTAAAAATTTCGAAAATTTTCCACCTTTTATGGCTGCTAGTGAGGAGAAGAAAATTAATATGGTAATAAAACATTTAAGAGCAGGACCCCGACTGTGGGCAGAGCAATTAGAGGAGGAATTTTCATCTTTCGAGCAGTTCAAAGAAGATTTTTTGAATCTTTACTGGTCGGCAGAACGGCAGATCGCCGTAAAATCAGAATTAATGTGCGGTGACCGTTATGATCCGAGAAGAGGATCGCAAACCGATTTTTTCATGCGGTGCTATGCATCTTGCCGATACTTAGACCAGCCTCATAGTGAAGAAGAGTATGTACGAATGATTGCGGCTAGGTTACCGGAACAGACACAGCTAATACTTACTAGCCACAAGATCCGCTCCATAAAGGATGCTGTAGATATGCTGGGAAGATTAGATGTACAAGAGCAAAGAATGTACAGAACAAGATACCAGGGGCAACATAATACTAATCATTTTCAAAATAACGGATCCCGACAGGAAAACCACCGAAGAGAAGGGAATAGAAATTTTCGGCAAGAACCGGAAAACTCAGGCCGGCAAGACGGAGTTCGAAAGGAAAACATAGAGGAAGGAAAATCACATAGGCGGTTCCAGAATCACAACTACCGACCGCAAAATGAAGAACAGAGGGTAGCCGTGGTTTCAGAAGACAGCACCAGACATTTAAACTAGTGCCTGCCACTGAGAAGGCTTCGCCAGCGGCGGAGGCAGAAAAGAGGCCGAATACAGCGAAAATATTACAAGTAAAAGAAGAAAAAATAGGCTTGAGGCGGAAAAAGGATCAACCAGAAATATGTCTATACGATACAGTATTTAATAACGAAGTTGAAGAGGAACCGACAAGATACGAGAAAATTTTATTGACCAGTACAAGTGGAGAATTGAGAGCGGATAAACTAGAAGATTTTAAACAAGGCAATATGGAAATTGAGAATGACGAGTACCAGAAGACTGAAATTAAGTTGATAGAAATCGATGTATCCGGAGAAGAAACAAATAGCGGTAAAGCGAGCCGGGAAGTAATTGAAATGACACCCCAGCAATATGTCAAAAATGACAGAAGCATGCGCGCGCGTGACAGCAACCAGCGCTCGCGCAACAGTCAATGCGTAAGCACTATAGTAACCTGTGCCAAAAATAAGTTAAAGTGTGCGGCAGCCACGGGCGCAGTAAACAAAGACGGCGAAACATTTTTATCGATTGAAGAGTATTATGGAGGTAATAAGTCAATACCAATGGACTGCGGAGTATATGAAGAAGATGACTGGAAATTAAAGCAACCGCAGATACGTAAAGAAAAGAAGAGAATCGACCGGAAATATATCAAATGGAAGTGGAAAGCTAACGTGATAGGGGTGGAGATGAGCCCTTCATCTATGGATGTTGGACGAGGATGTCCACTCACTCCGCAATGGTCACGAATAGGGGACACCCTTTATTCTTTCTTTTTCCTAATTTTTCCTTGTATGGCGTATGCCAATTATTTCACCGCTTCGGCGAATAAATCCTTGACTTTTCCGGCTAAAGCCAGCGAAATAAATCTACATTTCCAATTACCCTACCCTGCCTGAAATATGCCAAAGCAGCAGCAGCAACAACAGTAGGCTTTGTGTAGTGCAGTGTAGTGCGTGAAGTGCTTCGACAAAAGTCGTATAGAGGTTAATGACCACTACCAGTGTCGCAACCGAGGACTCCACCCATAGAGCCTACGGTAGAAGCGGAAATATTATTTTTGTCATGTTGTGTATATATGTTCTTTCTTTTCAGTTTTATTTTCGTGAGAGTTGACAGTCTATTTGAGAACTGTGACCACGAAAACTATAACAATTTCATGTGGTTCCTTCCTGTATTTGTTTTTATATGTTTTCTTGATGTTGTTTGTGTGCCTGTTTTTTTATTTAAATATGTTAAATGGCTTTGTGTATCTTATGTTAGTAGTTTGGCCACACTCGAGAGTTTGAAACTTGGTATTTGTAAATTTTCTTTTTTTTATTGTAATGATAATTCTTCAGTTTCTTTTGGAAAAAACCTGAACAATTATCACAAATTGGTAGTTGGGGAATGTAACATAACAGTAGCATTCCGCCGCGCCGAAATGAGCGCATGACTACATTGTTTAAAGTCAGTCGTTATCGAGGTATGGTAGCGAACGGCTCGCGTCGCGTAATGTGAGACGCTATACTAACTGTGCGGGTGTAGCAAGAAGTAAGAAGAATGAATGAACTAGCTTAACCATTGCGACGTATGTTTTAAATTGATTTGAACAGTGGGTTGAGATACCAGAGCAGTGAAGTGTGGCATCGAAAGTAATATAGTGTGGACTGATTTGGATTAATAACTTTCCTTTTTTTTCTAAGAATCTTGCAATCGACGGATTACGAAGTTTCAATAGCCTTATCATCTAAATTCTGATAGTGGCCAACTGGTTCGATGTGTACTTTATTCTAATAAATGTGTGGAGAACCGATTTTCATTACTTAATACTTGAAGATTTCTCTTAATTAGTTATCCTCACACTTTTATCGGACTGGTTTGGACCCTATCTGGCGACCGGCGGCGACTACGAACTCATTTATCCGGCTTCTGGTGCTGTATGTTAGTAATTAAAACTTTAGCAAGCACGAAGTTCGGTCTACAGTAAGTATCATGTCAACCCCAAGAAAGACAATAGTCTTACAAGCTATTAATAATATATCAATATATCGATATTATTTTTTGAAAATATCTATATTTATGAGTGATATTTTTAGAACGATATATAGATATTTCGATACTGAAATGCGGATATCGGCTTCGATTTTTTTAAAAGAAGTTATCGTTTTTCGTTTGCTCTGAATGACACTATGTCACTTAAATTTCTGTTACGCATAGAGATAAGCAAGCTTAAGTAAATCTTACTACGTTTCTATAATTAATTTGGCAGTTATAGGTACCAAGTTTACTCAGATGATGACAACAGTGTAGGCAAGTCATCGCTCGTCCAGCACGAATCGAACGAGAGTCCATTGTTATATATGATTATGCGCACTGTCCAAGAAAGTCCAATTTGAAATTAGTGTGTTAGCAGGAATAGTGGGAAGTGTAAATAACAAATAATTGCTAATTAGAGACCAAGAACATGTATCAACATACAAAACTAAATGAAATACCACAAAAAAATCTTATGAAAAATAGGTATGTAACTTGGCCATAATGCATGCTATGATAGCTTAACTTCTACCTAAATAATTGCCTCAACTGTATTGCTTATCAATCTTAAAAATACACAAACTAAGATTTGCCTCGAACCTCTTTCAAGTTTCATAAATTTTATTCATTTTTTCTGAAAATTATAACACGCAAAATGGTATATTTTTTTTAAATCAACAATCATCATCACCAAGAGAAACCATTCGAAAGTGAAAACCTGATTAAGAACAAATTCACTAATCTATTTATCAGTGAGCAGCCTTATTTTTACATGGTTTGATTTTATAAAATTTCATTTATGAAAGTATCGCTATATCGATACATCCATACTTTTTTCCGATATGTAGACAGCAGATATTGATACTTTTTAAAATATCGGTATATCGAAAATCTGATATTTTAAAAAATATCAACAGCCCTGTCACAGGCTGACATTATGCTCTGAGTTTATGATTCCTCCTATAAGATAAATCTTTACTCAAATGACCTTATTGGCAGACATACCTACACTTTAGATTTCTCCTTTCCAGTAATACCAGGGCTCCGATTGGCATGCGCAGACCGAGCTCAAATTTCTTACTCTGCGCATGACGTCACCATAGGAGCACTGTGTGTTGCCGGAGCATTTAAGTATATGGGCGTGTGCTATATTGAGATCGTGATTTTCTTTCTAATTTGCTGTAAATTCTATGAACACGGCTGCATGTGCTTTCGCTGGCTGTACAACTTGCATCAGAAAAACAAAAGGTACAGGTATCACTTATCATTCCTTTCCAAAGGACCTAGCGCTTACGAAAATATGGATTCAACAATGCTATCGTAAGGACAATTTCAGTACAATAACAGCAACTGTTTGTTCGCATCATTTTGTGGCAGAAGATGGTTCAAAAATTTATTGATTTAGATAACGATGAAATAAAAAAGTGCCCCAAGCTTACACAGTTTCACTTGCCAGCTAAAGGAAGAGAGCGCTAGAGGGTATTTTTGGCATTGCAAACGTTTTCTAACACCACAACACAAGAAATACGTTATTTCACGCCAGAATAAAACCCGATGCCAGTTTCTTCCAGCTTGTCAATGACATTATGAGCAGTACAGTCTGACAATAAGCCGTTAGCATGTGGATATGGTGTTCACCATGATATTATAGAAAGAATTTTGAGGCAGATGTATGAATGCTGTGAAAAAATACAAGTTGATAAATCAAAACAGATACTTCCTTTCTAGAAAGGATTTATAAAAACCATTTGATCGATATTCCGATGTCAACTTTTTGAGACCTTTGTTTTATTTTTAGGTCCCACGCCTCCAAGGCTGGTTATACCCCGCGCTTTGTGACAAATCCCACCCCCCCCCCCCCTAAAGTAGACTTTCGCGTCATTTGTAGACCTTGTTTTTAGCTCTACCAACCTACAAGAATTTTAAAACCTCGCGGGAGATTTCCGTTGACCCTTCCCCATCCCCTTCTCCCTTGTTGAGGTTTAGTGAGATTTCGCCAGCCGCCCCCCCCCCCTATTTCAACACACGTGATTAATGGATGCCCCCTTTTGAGAGTTCGCCTGAATCAAGATTGTTCAGAGAATTTTTTCTCTCAGGTATTACCTGATATTTCTGAACCACTGGCTCTGATTGAAGGTGATTATGACCTTAAATATGTTAATATTTGATTCGAAAGTGATACCTATCAGTCTCCATTTACAGAAGGCTAAGGCTTTCGTTATCTTGCTGGTTACATCGCTCACCGTTGGATGAAAATTCGATGCTACCATGGGAACACTTCATTGCTAATGCGTCTGCCTGCATCTACATCAAAATCTGAAGGTTGGATAGAAGCTCTATCTCGAGGAAGTCTTTATTGCACAATCCGATGACTGGTTAAACAAAGTGTCACAATTTGAACTAATTTTTATGGTTGTGAATGGTTGTGATTTTATGTCGAAAGAAAAGAATATTGTTAAAACAATTTGAGTCGAAATAATTCAAAAATATCCAGAGGTACCAGTGGAAGTGATAAAAATCTATGTAAGGACAAAAATGTTTATTCGTTTACACTACATGAACGCTAAACTGGAAATGCAAGAGATGGCCGCGGCTCATAGGAGGAAATCTTGTCAGTTCCTCGCATCGTCAGTTCCAAATACGGAGAAAAACTAACACAAGAAGGTATGTGAGTCTTACTACCAAATACTTAAAAAATTTCGCTGAATAAATTGGCTTAGTTTTGAACAACAGCTTCGCTCATTTGCCGCTTGCATCCATTGCTTGAGTTTGCTCCTACAGTAACGTCATTTCAACAGCCAATCACCGCTCGTTTAGCTTCGGGCCCTACCTTTAGTAGAACTACCTTGAGCAATACCATACGCTATTACCTTAAATCATACTTTGTTATTATTAATGTGGAGAACATGTATTAAGGACTATAACTAATAACAATTAAAGCGTTCAGTGCTTCAGTCTCAGATGTTAAATACATTACGATAATGAATCACTTCTTGCCTACATTTATGACTGAAAATTAATACTTTTCTAAAATATTTTCCAACTGCGAGATAGATCTAACAGAACTACAAAGCCTTCTTCTTCACCAATCATTGTCAACAGGCAAATACTGTCAAGTGCAGAAGCAATATGGACTAGGAGAGTAATTTGTATCTAGCAGATATAATTTGACATAAAGAGAAAGGTAAGTGTCTTTCGGAAGAGTAAACCTGTATATGCCGGTATCAGCTTATAACCGACCCTTTCGCTGTATTCCCGGCATATGGAAATATTCTACATCACTAATACTTTTTACCTTTCTTAAACAAATTAATCAATATTCAAATTATCTCTCTGGTTATTAAACAATGATTATAAATAATTTTACCATATTGGCGTGTACCCTGTCGTGCCCCTTAATACTTTCCACCTGAAAAGGAATACGTTTATTGCCGCCTCTTTTTGCTAAGACGGATTTCAACGCTCGCCATTCCAGTTTCAATTCATTACTTGTACTATTAGAAATAAACCTTTATACTGCACCTGAAATTCTTTTATGATTTCTTCCTTTAAATAAAATCAAAAACAACACTATGAAATCGTTCTGCAACACTTCATATATTGCTCAGCTCTATACATCACTGTTCACTTTAGAATTATTGACATAACGCAACTTCAATATCAATACTGTTCTTTTTGGCCGCAGCTGTACATATTTCCCATAATTCAGTATCCTTTCATATTCCGGTATCTCCCTGCCGGTGCCATTTCCAATTTCATACCGTACAGTTTTTCTCAATCCATTCCATTCATTCCATCTTTATACATTCTATCTGTAATCTCCATGACCAGTCCTCATATTTTCTCCTTGCTTTCAGAGATTCTTTATTAAAAAAAAATCTTATTAATATTTTATCCTCCACTTTACACTGATCAGCCTCAAAACTTAATACCATCTGTCTAATAGCCGGTATGTCCGCCTTCGGCAAGGATAACAGCGGCAACGCGTCTTGACAAGGAAGCAATGAGTCCTTGGTAGGTTGCTGGATAGAGTTGGCACCAGATCTGCACACACAAGTCATCTGATTGCCGTAATTTCCGGGGAAGTGTGCGATGAGCTCTGTCGTCACGTTCTATTACTATTATTCCGCGATTCACTAAATGTGTGTGGCAGAGGGTGCATTGCACCTATCCGAAAGAGTAATAGTTTGGAAGTGATATACGGGACATGGTACGAGGCGTCCATTGGCTATTGTGAGGAACCATCCCAGCATTCGCGTGGAGAGATCCGGGAAAACCATGGAAAACCTAGATCAGGGTGGCCGGAGAGCTTTATCGAAAGCTACTCCTGTCGGATTTTAAGTTTACTCGCCCGGTAAATCCTTTTTATTCCATTCCCTAATCGCTCGTGGAAAAAATGAATACAGAAAAGAATGTGTTCTGGTTCTGATTTCACTTATCTTATTTTCACGGTCATTCCGAGATACGAATGTTGCTGGTAGCAATATTTATTTGCTGTCATTCCGCGACAAATTATTACGAATTGTTACCCCTAGGTATTTAGCGGCAGCTGTAGCGTTCAATCACATCCCAGATGTGTTCGATCGGGTTCAGATATGACGAGTTGGTGGACCAGCACATCAATTGAAACTCGCCACTGTATTCCTCGAATCACTTCATCGCACTCCTGGCCTTGTGACATGGCGCATTATCTTGTTGAAAAATGCCACTGCCATTGGGAAACATGGTCGTACATGATCCGTAACCAGTGTACGATAATTATTGACTGTCATGGTGCCTTGCACGAGCTCCACTGGACCCATGGATGCCCACGTGAATGTTCCGCAGAACATAATTGAGCCGCCGCCAGCTTGTCTCCATCCCGCAGTACAGGTGTTAAGTAGCTGTTCCCGTGGAAAACGACGGATTAGCACCCTCCAGTCGGATTGATGAAGAAGGTATCAGGATTCATCAGACTATTCAACGCTCTACCACTGCACCAACGTCCAGTGACGATTGTCACGTGCACATTTCAGTCGTAGTCGGCGTGGTGTTAACATTGGCACATGCATGGGCCCTCGGCTGCGGAGGACCACGTTTAGGAGGGTTCGGTTCACTGTGTGTTCGGAAACACTTGTACACTGCCCAGCATTAAAGTCTGATGCTAGTTCCGCTACAGTTCACTGCCTGTCCTGTTTTACCTATCTGCACAGCCTACGGCATCCGACATCTGTAATGAGGGGTGGCTGCCCAACCCCTCGACGTTTGGACATGTTTTCACCTTGGTTTTGCCAATTGTTGTAGACACTCACCACAGCACTCCTTCAACACCCGACTAATCATACAGTACAGTTTAGGAAATGTTCGTGCCGAGCCTCCAGTAAATCACAATGTGCCCTCGGTCAAACTCAGATATATTGTGCGCCTTACCCATTCTAAACACGGATAGCACGCTCACTGATACTACATGCACCGTGCTCTGTCTGACTAGCAATCATTCCTCGTCAGGTGACGTTCCTATCGTCTGGACGGGTTTATGTCAATAGTAGGTAGGTGGTCATAATGTTGTGGCTGATCAGTGTTTATTTATTATAAACAAAATGAATGTTTTTCAATCTTATTATTATTTTTAACATTTTACAGAAGAACGTAAAGTATGACTGTTACATGGTTTTTTTTTCCTCTCCATTCTTTCCATTCGGGAGGACGGCCGTTCGAATCCCCGTCCGGGCATCCAGATTTGGGTTTTCCATGGTTTCCCAAATCACTCCAGGCAAATGCCGGGATGCTTCCTTAAAAAGGCCATGGCCGAATTCCTTCCAATTCCTTGCCCCCATCCTTTCCCGTCTCTAAAGACCTCGCTATTGAGAGACGTAAAGCAGTTAAAAAAAATCCATTCTTTCATCTCTCATCCACAACACTATACACTAAAGCACTCACTGTCACGGTCGTACGCAATCACAATAGTACCTTGGAACACTGGGAAAACCAACGGGAAACTGCATTAGTTCATTTAACCAGGACGTTGCCATGGAAGGGTAAACATCCTAAATGGTAATCATCTACACTCAAATACTGGTATGTCATTCATAGAACAATAAAGAGAAGTAGATTACTTTTTGTCAGCCTCTTAGAATCATGAGTGCTGGTCATTATGTAGCTTCAAAGAAGTAATAATAATTCCGCGTTGTCGCAATGACCTGGTAACAGTGTTTCCATTTCGCCCATGTCAACCACCTTAACCTAACCTCTTACTGCTACCAAGCACAGGGGACCTACTGTTTAACGTGGAATCCGATCCACGGAAGCGTTCTGGCGTACTTCAACTTACTGTGCCAGAGTTGAAGTTAGCGGTCTATGGAAATCTCCTCCGAGACAGGGTTTCGAACCTTTAGTTCCCCAGTCAGACACCTCAGCCACTGAGCTACAAGGCCGCTTCTAAGGATGTGAAACATAGTCACCACATCTGCTTCAGGGGTGGTGTGGTTACCCTCTTGCTTACCGGAAGGATCATATTGTAATTGAAAGGAACTTAAGTGCTGCCATGTGTCATTTTCCCAAGTATCTTATGTTCTCTGTGATAGTTGCATTTTTGGTTGTGAAATGTGTAGTTTAGGAGGTGGAAATTGAGTAGTGTCAGCATTCGGCGAGGAATCCCAGAAAACCGCATACAATCAGAAATACCAAAGCGTTTGGGCCAGGACTCAAACCTGGCCGCATTGCACATCCCTGTGTCCGTGTGTTGGCGCCTTAATACGCAGAGCCACACATATTATGCTTGCCAAACGTTATATACAGTGCGTCTTTCATATATTGCATGATTGGATCTGTTAGACGTAAGCAGAAGGGCCAACAAGCGTGAATCGTGCTACTTTTATCCACTTGTTTCTGTAAAATATATATATATATTATAGCGGAATAAAATATAAATTGGAATCTAGCCGGATAAAAAAAAACTGCAAAATAAACTGTATCTAATTTTTTTTAATTATTTTTTTATTTTATACGAATAGATCTATAAAGATCACGCAAAAATTAATCATTTTCTGCCTGAGTTTCTTTTTCCATTCCAATATTCTCGTATCCGTTTACTGAAGGCAAGTTTTCTCACCGGTTGCGCCGGTCTTCTTGGCTTTGATTTCTGGCATGACTAACCAGTTGTGTATTTTTTGTCTGAAGATTTTGTGATCTAGGATTTCTGATCTCTTGATATTTGCTTTTTCCAGGTCTTTTCTTACTTGATCGAACCAGCTGTTAAACATTTTTAATGGTTGCGTGAGGTCGAATATCTGCTTAGTTAATCTGTAATCGTACATCCTGTAGATGTGACCGAAGAACTTTACGGTAGTCTGCGTTTTCTCACGTCGTTGGCTATGTTTGAGTGGTACTCTACTGTTTTGTTGGACTTTTGTCTATAGCCTTTTTTTGCTACAAGACATTATTTCCCTTTATACTTAACCGAAATCTATGAATGAGATATCATTTTAAACCTAATGATGTCCACTTTCCTCACATTACATTTTAAGAAAGGAATTTTTCGGAATTCGACCGTTAAAAGGCAAAAATATTGTTTTTATAAAACGGGCTTTTGTCGTCGGGAGCTATTTGTCCCCCATAATACCTTAAAAAAGTTGATAAATGAGGTATCATTTTAAAGAGTAAGGTAATCGGTTTGGCTACATCGTATTTTAAAAAAGGAAATTTTTGGGGGGCAAAAGTATTAAATATTTCTACAACGAGTTTTTCTGTCACGAGATATTTATTTCCCTTTATATGAGGTATTTTAAAAGATTAAAGCCCCCGATTTCGTAACATATTTTAAAAATGGAATCTTTCGGATTTTGATTTTTTTTTTTTTTTTTACTTTGGTCACATCATATTTTAAGAAAGAACTTCTTTCCAAATTCGATCCTTTAAGGGCAAAACTGTCATAATTTCTAACCGTCCTTTTTTATTAACCTCGCTTCATGCCTAACCGAAATCGATAAATGATGTATTATTTTGAAGAACAAGATGTCTGCTTTGGTCACAGCATATTTTATTAAAGCATTTTTTTATAAGCTATTTATCTCCTTCAATACCTAACCGAAATTGATAAATGACGTATCGTTTTGACGATTAACGTTTCCAATCAAATAAAATCATAGATAAAAAAAAAAAAAAAAAAAAAACTTTCAGGGATTTGACGCTTAAAGAGCAAAAATAATAAATATGCAGGTCACTCGTATGAGACAGTTCAGGGCCAAATCCCTAGATGGCAGCAGCGCACATCACAGAGATATCAATAAACTGTATATTTTTTATATAATAAGTACCATTTCGGATATTTTGTCTTTTACAGAAACACTTTTGTTTTCCTATACAATTCCTATGGAAACATTTTATATGTGAAATTTTCTGACAGGCTATGATCCTAGCAACACGTATCACAGAGATATGGATATGATCTGTATATTTTGTCCAGGTTAGTTGTATTCTGTTAAGGTTAGTGACAGTTTGTAATAAAAATAGTATGTTTTACATTTTCCTAATTGTTTCGTAATATGTTGCAAGTATTTTGTTAAGTACCTGTTACACTAACCAAATAAACAATTGATACAAATGAGGCAATTATCTTCCATCCTATTACAAGTCACCAACCTCACTATTCATCGTATTTTATTCGCGAAATTTTCGCACGGGTCATTTAGTGCAACAATAATTCTCGAATTATAAACAGAGAGACATTGTATTTTGTAATATGTAAGCATAGGGGGCAGTTTTTGGTCTATTTCTTATTAAGAAATCCATTTTATAAATGTTCATTTTTATATAATTTTCACAAAGTAACGGTTTCAATTCTCTACAACAAATGGAAGTTTTCACATGTTACGTAGTGTAACGACGCGCTGTCACCACGTTCTAATGTGCATTTTTTATTATATAAATCATAATGTTAGAGTAATTTACATAAATCTTGGGCGATCACGTAAATAGATTTTTTTTATTTCCTAAAGTACGCAAGATTCCAAGTGAGGACTGTAATGCAATGGTGAACATTCAGTGTATCTTGCTGCAACGAATATTAAAGAATTATTGAGCTGCGTAGGCTTGAAGCTAATCGTTATCTTCCCGAACCATGGCGACAGGAATTCGCGGATATAGAGTTTAGCTGGACGACACATTTTGCTCCCTGGGGATGGGCGGTCAACAAGGTCGCTCACCTTGTGGGAAATGCCTGCCGCCCGAGCACAGGGTCGTCCCCGAACTTAGCCGAATATGTCCGGCCTCTGTGAGATACGCGGGGCAAATAAGATATCGGGGATATCACGACATTAGGTGCCAACCCGGAGATCCAATCCAAATGAACATATAACTTAAAATCCTGGGAATTTTCTGTTGAATGTGATCTTCGAGACTGCAAGGGGCGGAGCCAGAAGTTCCCTCGCAGATCGAAGAGCGACAGCTTCATTCGATTATGTTCTATGCTAGTCTGTGGTGAACTCGGAAAGTTAGCTTCCCTCACCAACTGCTGCTATCTGACTCCTGGTGTTGGAAAACTCACGCTGCCGGCTTGCTGGAGCAGGCTTATCACGGCGACACCGCCAGTAATGCGATGATGTGCATTACCAGACCGGACGTGCCTGTAACCGCCTTGTGAGACAGTCTCACATACCGTGGATCATCTCCGAACACCGCAGACATCAGACGCAGAACTACAATGGCAACTTATTACGACCAAGGCATCTGATTGTGCATTCCGTGAAACTGAACCCTTAAGCGTCTTTGAGAGGATAGATCCATGTTCTAACTTTGTAACTGAAAAACCCCTGAGCTAGCGGCGAAATTTGCCAGAACTAGTTATTTTCGAATGATATATTGTTCATTCGTGGCGCCCATGATTTTTTTACTGTAAAGTCACAGTATTATGATGCCTATGTCTGAGGTCGTTATAACTTGTAGTTTTTCATTGTTTCCAAATATCATTATTTCTTGCATATTAATTCTGAGATGGATTTAAAAATAAATACACAATTGTTTGCTTGCTCATGACGGCTAATTGTACCTCTGAGCGTTGCTTTTATGATTTTGCCAGTTTGTGTTAATGTTAACGGTAAATTCACTCAGACTTGTAATCACCAATGATAAGAAAATAAATGTCATATTCTGACAATTTTCCTATATTCCAACAAATATCGAGATTCTTGCAAAATTAATATTTTTTCACTCCTTCATAAAAATTAAAATTAAAAATCCCCTTTATTAATCATAAAGGTATGAAAGATAACTATAACGTAGTTTGCCAACCAAGGCCCCTACTACAGTCGTCAAACAAATTTCGAGTCAAAAATCATAGCAGGGACCTGAAGTTTTACCACCCAATAGTGTGCTTTATAACAGTGAAGCACGGTGGTGGCTGTGTATTCGAACCACTGCACGCGGTGTGTGGCAGTGTGAATTAAACACGGCCACGCGCTACCCCTGTCAAGTGTTGGTACAGCGCCTCCCACATAATTGTGTCCACACATTGACGCTTTGCTTCCTGGCAAGCTTACACAAGTCAGACTGACAGAATTATGTTTCCTCTGCACTTCGGCATTTTACTGCCGTAACGTAATTCTAGTATCTCTACTCTGAAGGGTAAACAGCGAAGGCATACGAACTCTAAGGATATTGGTTTCAAAATTTCATACGGGGTGCGGAACCATGCACTTAGGGTATTAAATTTATTTCACTGCATGCACAAAAGAAGTTAAAACAATATTAAAAACTAGTGTAAGCCCGTGACCGTTTTGTGCGTATCGTACCGGTCTAGCATAGTTTTTATGGTCAAAGATTATGACAGATTGACCTGATATGACTTGACTTGTGTTTCACCCTCAGGGTGAATAAAATCTCTTGACCTCGAATAACTCAGAGGTATTAATAGACGTGGGTATTAAATACGGACAGGGACGACCGTGCTATCGTATAATTGTTTCAAATGTTTCAAAGGTCGTAGACTCGAACTTTCTGAAATACAAACTTGACCCTTCAAGTTCACTCTGCAAAATTTGAAGAATTCCTGTTTGCTTCAAAAGCATCACGTTGTTTTTTTACTGAGATTGGGCTTTCATAATGAAATCTTTGGTCATAGTGTCAGCAACCGCCAGAAAACTTAATACAGATTCCAGATTATTAAACAGTTGAGCAACTCCGATGAAATGAATTGCCAGAATAGTCGATCTGGCAACGTGTTTGGTCTGATGTCTATTTTAAGCAACCTAATAACTCACGAAGACCATTAACGAAAATCGTCAGTAAAATACTTAAAAAATAAATAAATCTTAAAGTATAAACTTTTGTCAAGTAACAACATTAGCGAAAGTTTTAATTACACTGAAATTTATCCTAGGTTACAGCAGAGACCATGAGTAATTTATACTTTTAAAGTTTTTATGTTGCTTTCATTAGCAACATGTAATTGAAAAGCAGTTCCACGTTTTTTCAGCGTAATATTTATCGATATTTTTTAACTATGAAACGCTACGAAAGGCAAACTTAATGCACATATCATGGCAATTAATTTGGTAACATTGGCTTAGCTATTAAATTGTGAACATAAACTGGAATTTCTTCTAAAGATATCTCTGTTGGCTGCTGATTTGCGAGCGAAGGCTGACATCTGGCACCTTTCTCCAGCCAATAGCGATAGAGATGAGTGAGCTTAGGAAATTATATAGTAGATCAGTAAGAAGCTATTTTTTTTTTAAAAAAAAAGAGTTCATCACATGTTTTTGGGATATGTTTTTTTTTTAAAATGTTGTAGGCCTATATAAATTAAATACAAAAAAAAGCTTTTAACAAGAAAAGTGTTTGTACGACAGATTTCTTATTCGATTCATAAAGTTCTATATAATAACAAACATAAGATTTTCTCTCGAAAAAATATATAATTAAAGTACCAAATTTGTTAATATCTTTGATACTTTGCGAAAGCTATAAACATCAGGGCGCTAAAATTCTGCTGTAAACATTAGCAATCTACATTTTCCGATAAATTTGAAAGATTTTCAGATCATTTACCTTAGCTCTCCATCTTAGAAAGTACTATGCCCCATTCACCGCCTACTAAAATTGAAAAATTTTCTTCGAACATCACATACTTAGTGAATTTCCCCTGAGAGGTCATTGTTATTATTGAGAAATAAACATTTAATTTTTAAAAATAGAAATGTTATGGGGTGTGGAGATTTTCTTTTCCGCGAAAGGAGAGCGTAGTACAAAAAACTTTAAGAACCTCTAATCTAAGAGAAATATTTTTTTACAATATCCCGCAAAACCCACAACAGTTTTCACCTTTCATGATTTTTCGAAATTTTTCGTTACAGTTGTGTTTAGATTAGTAAGAACTAAAGTAGAATGCAATTAGTAATTTCTAATTTGAGAAGGTTTTACAGATGGAATATGATTTATTCGATAACGGTTTGTTTTTTACTCTTTAGGTACGGAACCCTAAAAGAGTTTTAACAGAACCGTGAATTTCTAAAATCGTAAACGTTGTGCAGAGGTAAGTTATACTCAAATATTCGAGCGTAAGTACTGTTTTGACATAGCACATAGTCTTGTATCACTGGCGATAAAATTAGTCACGAAACCTCAACTGAACAATAAAATCCTTTCGGGTGTTTATTGCATCAGTACGCCGGGAAAGTCTCCACCCACCCATCTCAACTGAATAAATTAACGACTCCTTGTTTACTGTAGGGACTGAAATAAAATTTATGTACTCAGTGATACGGCATCTCGTACACTCGGATCTATGATCATCAACTGGTTGGTAATTAACATTAATATGACAGGTGTGTGTGTGGCGGTTGAGTTGTAGGTTACTGATGTAAATTTCCCTTATTGATTTACTATTTATGTTATCTTTTTCAGAATAATACAATAAACTGTGTCTAATTTCAGAAGACTTTTATGATATTTGACAGAGCATACATATAACCGTGACGGATATATTTTGTTCTACTTTATTATACTCAAACTAACCGAATTACTTGGGATTATTTATTTTTCAAGAATGTACTTTTACAACTTTGATTCACTTGCAATTATTAAAAACTTATAGTTAAACCACAATTAACAATTTTGATGAGTTTAATTTTAAACACACTAAATTCGAATCAATTATTAATGCTTTTCCCTCTTGTTATATTAAATAAAATCATGTTTGCTGGCTTGAAATTGTAGATGAAATTCGAATTCGCCAGAATATTTTTATTATTAATATCTTTCATCGTCTTGGACTAAATACATGGACAGCTAAAAACCAGTTATGATGTAATTGAGAAAAGTATTACTTATTTTATTACGCCTACTTAAATATACACAAGATTTCACACGACCTACCGGAATCATTTGAATCATCTTCCGCTAGTGCTAACAAGCGAAACTCGTCAAATATTAACATTTCTTTCTTTATAAACATGTGTGGAACCAAGAATAAATTAAATAAACTATCACTCAATATATGATATATCAGAAAATATAACAGAAAATTTTCCAATGACAAAAACGATTTTAGACTGGGGATGTTCAGTAGCTTCTGTAGTATAATAATTTAAATAAGACATGAATTCCTACTGTAGAACGTTTATTTAGTTCTTAAAAAACAGTGACACATAATAACTAGAGATGCCACGAATAGTGATTTTACCGAATACCGAATATTCGGCCACGCTCTCGGCCGAAGCGCCGAATATTCGGCAAAAATGTGTGCTGTCGCAGCTATGAAGCCGTTCGCTGGCTCACATACTGGTACTAATATCGCAAAAAAAACTCACTGCCATTGCAGAAACATGAAATATTCCTCATAGCAAGATCCATTTACTGTCCATGACAGTGGAGCCAACGTGATAAAAGGTGTACTAGACGCAGAATATGATTCTGCCAAGTGCTTTATTCTTTGCCTGCAACGAGCTGTTGAGGAATCGCTAAAATCTCAAACGTATATAACGCAGATGGTAGCTGCTGCAAGACGAATTGCTACCCATTTTAACCACTCTGGTATTGCACAAGCAAAGTTGAAATTCATTCGCCAAGAACTTGCCAAACCGCCAACTAGTACAAGATGTAAGCATTCTATGGAATTCCACATATTATTTAACGGAGAGATTATTAGAACAAAAACGAGCTGTTTCTTTGTACATAACTGATCGCGAGTGTTTAATCAATTCAACACCTTCTCAGTGGCAAGCTCCTGAAGTCGTTCGAGGAGATTACGAGAATAACCAGCTCAGGTATTTCCTGCATCTCTGAAGTGATTCCACATATCGTCACATTGTTGAAATACCTGGGGAAGGAAGAAACTGTATATAGAACACCAGATTTTTTGAGAATGAGAACTTCACTACAAGCTGAGCTTGAAACACGGTTCAACTTTGATAAAAATGATAATTATATGGTTGCCACTTTTCTTGACCCGCGTTTCAAAACCAGTTTTCTTGGAATGCTTCAAACGCAAAGTACAAAACAAAAAATTCTTTCAAAAGCTCTGAAAATTAATTGTGACTATTCTAGTAGTTGGCGGTAATGATTCTCCTTCGTGTAGTAAGAAAAGACATATTAATGAAAATGATGAAACCACTGAAATACATGAAAGTTTCTGGAACTGTTTTGAGGAAGTTGCTACTGAAAATATGCAAAATGGTGATGATGCGGAGAAGAAAAGTGTTATTGCAAATGATATTGACTTTTATGTGAAAACTGTTCACCTACATCGGACGGCAGTGGTGGTCAGCAAACGCTGAACAGTATCCAAGACTGACAGAATTCGCTAGGATTTACTTATCGTCTCCTGGCAGTACGGTGTATAGTGAGGGGCTATTTTCAGAAGCAGGTTTAGTTTATGAGGAAAAGCTCAACCGTTTGCTATGAAAATATGCTGAAAAAATTGTTTTCATACATCACAACTTACCGCTGGTAGGTTTTAAGTATTACATGAAATAATTTGGAATTAAAATAAATACATTTTTGGATAATATGTGAGTTTTCTTTTTTCATGATTTTGTATTCGGCCGAATAGTACGCAACATTCGGCCGATTACCAAATATGGAAAAAATGGCCGAATAAGCCCAATACCGAATAGAAGCCGAATATTCGTGGAATCTCTAATAATAACGTGTTTGCTTAATTTCACTCAGATATCATATTGCGACTTTGAAATGTACCATTCTTAATACTTTCAGCCTGGCAAGGTGTTAGAAATCTGTATATTTGTATTGGCTTAGAGTCCATCCATTGCAAAACACTTAGAAGAATCTTTCTTTCTCTCAAAGAACTGTCTGTGCTTGAAGCTTGGTAACAATGAGATCACAGCTTCATAATATCTCTGATGTAAAGGAAAGGAGATGAAAGAGCTCTTGTTATCCTCAGTTCAAGGACTTCGCCTTTCAAGTCCGAAACCTTAAGACGCTACTGTCACCGCCAGATATTCCGTTAACAATATCTGCACCCAGCAGAGAATTTAGTTACTTGAAACCACGGCTGAAGAGATGAGTGGGCGAAAAGCCGAATGAAATGAGCTCTGAGGATCTGGGAAGTAGAACGCGTCGTTTCCCCGCGAGGATTTTAAGAAGCTTAACAGCAAAATTATTCCACTTGGGTTGCAAAAAGGGGCAACGAAGGTCAAATAAGCGTTCAATAGATAACCTGCTGCTACTAAACTTCCGGAATAAACATTTCTACAAATTTATTAAAAGCGTTCAGCGCTATCTCTCCTGTATCTACTGAATTTTGAAGTAAAATCACAGTAATAATTATAGTAAGAAGACAGATGGTATAGAATAATTGAGGAGCACGTGATTTGAAGTAGCAATAACAAATACTCTGAACTTTAAAATTAACATACTATGCAAACACGCGTTTAAGGCCGGGCGCACATTGACGCGCAGTTGACGCAGGTGGCGCAGCACAGTTTCTGTGTCTCTATGTTTTGGGGCGGAAAAGTGCATATTGAGACGCAGAGCAGGGCAGTGCAGTACTGCGCCGCACGTGGCCTGCGCCACGTTATGTTCACGACACAGAAACTGTGCCACGCAGCTCACTCGTGGCGGTTTTTTTCCGTAACAGTTCTTGCGTTATTTATAATGTTGCTTTACTAATTGATTAAACTGGCGCGTAACCACCCTGCCGTTCGCAATATCAGTAATAATAAATAAATAAAAATTAAATTTAAACAAGAAATTTGGACAGGATCACCAATGAGCCCAACAAGTGGCGAGTAAATTCAGCATTTATGTATCATAGAACTGTCCACTTACAATTTTCACTTTTATTTTTTTTAAATTCATTTTTAATAAAACTTAAAAAAGATTGATGTACAGTCTATTATTACATTATTTGTTTTCTTATTATTTGTACTACATCATTCAATAGTGTCCCAGAGAATTTTTTTTCCCCTTACCGTCGCACACGTCCGACTGAATTTAGCTCTTTCACTTCTTCTCCCTCTTCAAAATATCCTCCGTCAAACTCATAACTAGAGAGGGAGGATTGTTGTGAAGACAATTTCCCCGAATAATTTTTTGAACACTGCATTTTTTTGTTCCAAGTGTTTCTATGTTCTGTTATATAGTTTCCCTAAAAATGTAATATGAAATAAAAGAGAAATACATTCTTATAAATGTCATGTATCATCAAATGCTAAATAATTAAATAAATGACCACGAAAATACTGCCAGATTTTCTTCAGTTCCAATGGTATTTGAGCGTTGTCGAGAAAATAACAGGTTGGATTATGCTGTGAATCTCCGCTCCAGTCATCCAGAAATAATGCATAAATCTTTCAAGAATTCTCTTATCACTGCAAAAGCAAAATGAGAGTATCTTCTTTTCATATGCTCATTTTTCTATAGTTTTATCTAACTCAGCTTCTGATAAAGTAATAACAATTTTCGAAGCTCGGCATCCCGGTCTGATTCAGAAATAAAAAAAATCAAGGTTTTGTATCGACATGTTTTTGATTACGCCTTTTTGTCGGTTTTTCGCACAACACAACAATTCTTTGTAAACTGCCGCACGAAACTGCGCTCTAATATGCGCGGCCAACTGCCCGACACAGTTTCTGTTTTCGTGCTGCCCCGCCCTGCTCTGCGCTGCCCCTACTGCACCACGCAGCTCAATGTGCGTCCGACCTAAGCGTCCCCGCACTGGACCGGAGAGACACAATAGGACTAGGCTGAGTATTTGTCTCCGGGTACCGACCGTCTTGATTGTGGTTTTCAGCCAGTTTACCGCCATCATCTATGCGAATGCTTGGATAGCGACCACTCTCCGTTTCATAAACTGCATATTTCACAAATAACACAGAACACAAGTTACAAGTTTCCCAGAGACATAACAACTCAGACATTACGCTGCGGATCTCACAATTCTGGTTGTAAAACACGAGTAGGATACATGCCCTCTCTCCCTCATGATTTCACACTGGACGCCTGCGTAAGAAGTGGCCGGTGTATCGTCGTCATCTGAGGCCAGTCCGAGGAGAGAGAGATAATTATCCACATAAGCAAAGAAGTAACAGATTAACCATATTTAGTATAATGATAAACGTATATGCATAACCGTTTCTTCGGTTATCAAGTTAATATTTTCCGCAACCCGGGGAATATGTTTCAGCCTCATAAATGTCAATGTATATACGCCTTCATAGTTTATGATACTTCTATGACTGAGAAGAGCCTATATCATTCGTGACTGAAATGTTTGAAAAAAATAGCCGAATTTAGAATCCAGGTCAGTGAAATGTTTGTACTTATCACGCGAAAAACATAATTATTTTCTTGGTGATCTAAATCTCTAATTGCCACAAACCATAGATTTATCCCTACGCTGGCTTGAATGGTGGAAGCATTTCATCAACTACCCTGGAATAGACTTTGGTAATCATGTTCCACCGAGGCTCAAATCGGACCGGATTCAGCAGAATTTTAAGCCACAGACTCACGTTGAAAGACTAGGGAGTCTAACGAATGAAATGAGTTTTTTGATATAATTTGTGAGGTCACAAATAGAAGATATCAAAATTAACATTTAATTGTATCATTAACAATGACAACATTTCAGAGTGAACGCAACAGTAACAACGCATTGTTGAAATCGATAGCTGATTGCCAGATGATCTCTGGCTAGAGACATAATAGTGTAAAAAGTTCAATTGGTGACACTCAAGTTTTTCGGTCAAGATATCCATTTAAGGGCGAAATTATATTTTTCCATTGAACAGTATTTGTAATAACGACTGTGCTAAATGTAAGTTATAAAGTAGAGACTAGTATCAAATAATAAATGTGAAAGAATGCTTATTGTAAAGCAGAAAGAAATTAAATTGTCAAACTACGAGGTGACATATTTTAACAGATAAGCAAAAGGAAGTATATTTAGTAAGGAAAAAGATTATTTAAAATTTTAGAATAATATTGATTGAAGAATTGGTTATGGGAAAATGGAGATTTTGATTATAAATGTTGTTTCAGTTACGAAATTAAATGCGGATTTTTTTTTTTTTTTTAACCGAATAACTACGAATAAAAATGAAAGGAAAGCAGTATATTCGGAAGATTATTTGGTTAAATAAAACAAAAAGTATTAAAAGTGTAAGGGGATGTGCCAATAAGAAAAGAATGTAAGGAAAATTTTTAACCAGGTGAAAAATGCAAATAGTTTTTATTTCTTCGCAATTAAAAATGAACTCATGGGGTCACTTCCAGTGATTCTACACTTTCTACGAGTGTCAATAAAATTCAAGAAGGCGTGCTGCAGTCTTCTACACCAGTGGTTCCCAAATGGTGTTCCGCGGAACCCTAAGGTCATAACAGCGCCGTGATAAGGCTATCACGGTTTTGCTTCCGTTTGTGACGACTTACCAATGCGAGACTGGTTTTTCAGCTTACGCTTATAAAAATGGGGATCCGCCAAAAAATGTATGATCATTTGGGATTCCGTGGCCAAAAGGAAATTGGGAACCACTATTCTACACCACAAACATTACACCCGACCTTGATTGAACAAACGATAAAGGTGTAAACGATCACGATTATTCCTCACTGGCAACTGATTAATTTAACTAATTTCACATGAAGATTATGTGCCGCATTAAAAACTTCCTGGAGAAGCAATAACCCCTATTAATGCCTCTACGACACACTGATCATTCTCTTTGTAATCACCGATAAAATTAATAGACAATTCAAACAGTAGGAAAACGAAGCTTCTATTGATTGTGATTAATTTCCTGTGATGTACCCATTGTCTACTTAACAGTCTTAAAATGAAAACAATCTCTCACAGAGATATCGGTAGAAGGCATTGGCGGGTGTAACTGTTCTCCGATAAGCGGATACTCCAGAGAGAATCTCAGAAAAAAATTGCCGTTGCAGTTAATATAAATGTAAAAAAGCTGCAAAAATGGGAGATAAAATATACTCAGTATTCCAGTAATAGTAATTTCGATAGATAGACGTCGAGAAACCTGGATTCACTGAAGTTTATGATTTGGAAATTTTTCTCATTTATCTAGTAAACATCTTTACTTAGCCTGGCTTTTGATATTACCATCCACGAGAGAGGTTTCATATTCACAAACGAATTACAGCTTCCACTTCTGCGAGGCTTATTCGTCTTATATCTTTAATCGAGCAATTCTTGTAGGGGAGAGTGGGGTAATGGCGATCACTTAAGTTATTCTCGTCAGTACAAGTTTAATTTAAATGCTATTTTAGTGCTATCGCGTAAAACTGGTTAGGAATATATTCAACTTTATTGTAAAATCGTTAAAATTCGTTCAACTCTCATGTTTTATTTTTTTTTAAATTTTGAACAAAAATGTAGCTTTGACCGGCATTTCCCCTACCCTGGGGTAATGGCAGTCAGCATTTAAACCCATTGAAAATGATATTAAATCTAAAGATAAGATAAAAAAAATTCTTTTAAATCATTGTATCAATGCACTGTAGAAATTCCAAATATTTGTATTTTTGAATTTATGTTTGACTATTTCCCCTTCTAAATTCTTATAAAATCTGTTCACTTCTTCTTTGTTAAATCCAACTGCTCTACCAATGCTGGTAGCCTCTGGTTTTCTTACGCTAATGCCGTGTCTTTTTAAAAACCCGTACATCCAATCTTATCCAGCCATTTTATTATCATTATTAAACCTGTGTTTTATTTGGTTCCTTGTGGCATATTCATAGGCAATTCGTCTTAATTGAGTCGTCGTCATACCGTAAAAAAATCTTCAACAATGTCTTTACATGGTTAGCTAAGGCAATTTCATGTTTTCTCCACAATGTAGGGGCATTAACATTACCACTCTTTGTTCTCTCTTGAAGGGTACTAAATGGTATGTCGTAGGTTTTTGAAGCCTTTCTGATTGACATTTCAACATTAACGGCTTTTATGGCCTGCTCAAGTTGTTCAGCAGTCCTCTTAGCCTTTTCAGTTGTTCTAACCCACTTTCTGGGCATCTGAAAGAAAGAAAAAAATGTTCTGTGTGGTTGGGGTAATACCGGTCGATGAGGAAACTGACTGCCAATACCCCATACCGTCTGACTGCCATTACCCCCAGAGCACGCCATATTTAAAATGGTTAAAACAAAATAAGCATATACCCTACGTCTTAAACAAACGTACCACTAAAAAGTTTACACATCATAGTACAGTATACGATAGACAACAATATTTACATACGTGATATTCAGGTATCTACCGTGGTGTGAAGAAAGCTGTTCTTTAAATCAAAGGACGTGAAAAAACAACTTCTCTGCACCAAATTCAGGTAGACACTTCCAACATGGTGTCGTTTTCAGCAGGATTTCCATAAAAGGCCACGAGTTAACAGCACACACTACAACCCCTCTGCTGCAAAGCAGTTACGAGATACCTTGGTGACCGCCATTACCCGGTGACCGCCAATACCCCACTCTCCCCTATGTGTATATTTAGGACCTCTGAAACGGCTCTAACGATTTGGATGAAATTTCATATTTATATAAAGTTTTGTTTTAATTTTACCAAAATAAGCGTCTTCCCTGAAAACACGCAATTTTACCAAAAAAATCACCAAGTCTTGTATTTTGTATCTCTGAAATCGCTCTAATGCCATCTCGTAGATGTTCCAGGTACCAGTAAGCTTACTGATGTTAGTTAAGGTTCTCTTTGGTTAGAGCAAGGAACTGTACACCTTAAAATTCCTAGGAAGCCTTCAGGAAAAACGATTTACTTTAATCAAACTTTACTCAAATTCTTGGATACTGAACAGAAATCGAACGATGCCGAGAAAAGATTGGTCACCCAGGTACTAAAATTAATACTACTCAATTGGTTTTACCGTCTATTGTCCAACTACATGCTTTTTATTTTATTATTATTATCTTATTTCTGGAGCTATATATAGGTTGCTGCAGTATTCTTACGCCATTCAGGGTTTCACTTTTCTTCTACATTTTTGACTTCATAATTATTCCTTTTTCTTGACTCTAAATCATCAGTTCCTCCTTGCCTTCATATATATTCATAAAATAGGATTAGTATTGAACCTTAATAATTAGTGATTCAAATAAATATTGTTTGGTATTTATAATTATTAAAATATGAACATGACGTATGACCGTTATGAGATAAATTTTCAAGGACTTTATTATACCTGCAGAAGGTTCTAGATGGGCAAACATAGGGTAGTTAATTCTGGCGGCATGAAGCCAAAAGATCGGCAGTATTAAGAATTACATGAAAGAAGATGTAACAGAAGATATAATACAAGACAGAGGAACTTTCAGAAAATTGATCAAAAATTTAAAGGGTTTTCTAGGAGAAAGGGCTCTAATCTTTATGACAAAAAAAAAGAAAGATTGATATATGCATCCAAATATGACCTTAAAAACGAGTAAATATGACCTAGAAAAGCAGAAAAATTACCAAACGTTTAAATTCACTGTACTTTAAAACATACTCAATTGTACATAATTTATTTTATCTAGCAGTGTTGCTTTTATATAGACAGCATAATTTGCTTCCGTGCACTTACTGAAACATTTGGAAACTAAATTTTAAATCGCTTTGTTGAAGTCACTTTAATTTCACAAAACTTAAAGAAAAGAATTCTTTCCTATTTACTTAACTTCTTAACTTCGCACTTTCAGAAAATGTTGTTTTCGGAATGGCGGTACTCCGTTATGCACTGCGGATTTAAGAGAGTATAATTTTCAAAAGTATTGGCAACAATGAGGCAGTTCTGTGAGTATTTATCTTAATTTCTCCCATCTATAACTTCTAGTGATTTTTTCGGTACTGTTAAACAATTATCAGACTTTCCTCTAAATATGACCAGATGATCATATATATTATCGTAATATGACCAAAACTAGGAAAGTGACCTGAATATGCATTTGTACACTTTGTAAAATACATTTAAATACAATAAGAAACGTTCAATCAGTGTTTAATTCAGCATTAAAGCTCCAAAAGGGGTCAGGGAAAAAATATGACTTGTCTTAAAGATCGGTACCCTAGCAACAACTTAATAACCGAAGAAAGGAGGGAACAGCAAAGTGAACGGATGAATAACTATTGGAAGTCAAGAAATAAAGCATCGAAATGAATGCACAGCATTACTTTTTGAGGTCCTTAGATAGCCGAAATCGAGGACAAGAAGAAGAACCTATTACTTTACAGATTTGCTGGACATATGAAGATGATTTGTAGGAACAGAACATCGTGCCCTCGACTCTGACCTCTTGGCCTCGGCCGGAGTAGTGTTGTGGAGTTGTGGCGCCACGACTTGGACACCGTTAAGCGTTAAGCCGCGAAGCGAATGCGAGTCAGAAGGAGTCATCTCTCCTCATCCGCAGCCCAAACCAGTTAGACCAGCGGGAAGCCATTAACGATTTTCATAATAAAAGCCACCGTCTGGCACGGCCAACTGTTTTGCTGCCTCTCGAGTCAGTCGCCTGCCAAGTTTAGAAACTTGTCTGTGACCCGGCGGAGGACATTCTGGACTCTGATTATCCGGCACGCAACAAGCAAGAAGGATCCAATCTCGCCACTAACTCCATACTACCAAGCAGCTCAGTAGGCAGTGATGCCAATTCTACGGATTAATCCGTAGATCTACGGATGTTCATAAAAAAGTTACTATTTTCGGATTTTATTAAAATGTCTACGGATTTATGATACTTTTTATTATTTGTTAACGTTATTTCTTATATTCGTGTATTGTAAAATTTTGAGGGTACAGTATGAATGCGTTACAGAATTGTCAATAATTGTGAATCGTTTCCTTGCAACCGCTCGTGTCAACCAACGACTGAAATGAAATAATGCTCATATTTTGTTTGATTACCAATTTTGTTGATCTTAAAAGAACGTAGTATAGAACCGTCGGCGCACTCTTTATGCACGGTGATACGCTCGTTGGCACTGCTTTTTAACAAATCCTGTTACTGAAGATATGCTAAATTTAATGTCAACAAAGAAAATTTATGGTCCAAAAAAATAAAAAAAAGTGGGCACAGCAGCAGTGCTGATGGAAGTTATTGTATTTCCGAAGTCATTTTTGTTTATATTTTTCGTGCTTCTATGCTTCTTAATAGCTTCGTGATTATGCTGCGAAGTGGAGCTATTTACTTTATTTTCTGAATGTGTAGCTAAACTAAATAAATGAACTGATAGTTTTTTATATTCAGCACAGTTTAACTTAGTTTTAATAAACTCCAATACATCGCTTTAATTACATAATCGGACTTATTTCCAGGTTCTCCTTACCGCTAACAACCTAGGCAATCTCCTAGTTATATCTATCTGTCTTGTTGCTATAGAAACCTTTTAAAAGAGAGTCATATTAACAGGCCTGTGCCATGGAAATCCAAAATTCAAAGATGACATTAAAATATGTAGGTTCTGGGATAACCTGCCTGTTATCCTACAAAGGGACGCTGTATAAAACATGTTCAGAGATATTTCTTACTTTCAATGTAGAATATTATTTTGTATTTCGAATTTTAAATCGATTATCTTATTGGCGAGTATAAAGCAGGATTTATAGAGGCACTAGCTGACCCGGTCACGCGTTGCTGTGACTTACTAATTATAGTACGTTGGATTAATGTTATTCTAAACTTCCTCAAGTAGTCAAATTAATATTCACTAATAAAGACAAAAACATTGTAGTCGATTTGGAAATTCAAATGTAATTGGTAAAGAGTTACGGAGAGTTGAAATTAAGGACAAACTATCATAAAAAATTTCAATTTACATTTCATTACAAATTACTTAATTGAAATTATATAAAAATTGATATTTATAAAATAAATAAAAAATTATTTTTTATTTATTTATATAAACTGAAATTTCAGTTATATCTTCAGTCATACTGTTTTTATATTTTCCCCACAAACTCGAAGATTGTGTTGCATAACATGTTGCCAAAATAATTGCAAACAGTTTGACGAATACTATTCCGCGTGGCTGTCAACGCTGCATCAGTAAGTGTCAGGTCCCAATAATTGATGTCTACCAGCAGCTGCAACTCGCGACATGCATCTTGACATGTATTGAACACTCGACATGTATTGAACACTCGACCATTAACTGTTCGTAAACATTCGAAAGAAGCTGGTCCGGGAACATTCACCAATAACAAACGCTGAAAGAAACATTCACGTTGTTTTGGATGCACTGTGGAAAGTCTTTGCTTTGAATATGCGTGCGATCGAAGGATGCGGTTCTCCTTGTTTACGTGGCTACCATTTTTTACCTAATTTGTTCCATGAAAAATAGCTTGGAACATCGGTATATAATAATGTTTTTGCGAATTGGCGGAACACATCAGATTTTTGACACAATATGAAAAATTCAGTTTGTGGTTTGTCGTTTTTGGTGGCTCAAGTATTCTTTGGAAAATATTTTCTTCGGTGAAATATACACGTTGACCGTTTTCAAGATGTATTGCAAGATGGTGGATGGAAGGGTCTCTTTAATGGGTGCGAAAACTAAAAATATGCCAGATAGCTTCGTTGCTGCTGATGTATCTACCTATTTGGTATCGTGTTATTTCGTCATTTTTATTTACATTTTGAACTTCAAATACGACCAAATCACTGCCTTTATTAACATATATGCAAAGGTACTTAATGTATTTTACAGAACTGCAAAAGTCGACATTAATATGAGCCTTATACGTTTTTGAAAGCAATGGTGAGTATGATACCACCCACTGATTGCCAATTTCAAATTGGTTTCCAGAATTTTACATTCGCATTGTAAATGTTTGGCCACCATTCTCAGCGTTTCTGCGGCGATACAACGGATAACCATTGATATCCCTAATAATATCATTCGTATATTCCTTTGGAAAACGCTTCTTTGATATCCCTAATAATATCATTCGTATATTCCTTTGGAAAACGCTTCTTACATTTTCCACCTTCCATGCATGGCGATGTCATGTTAAAAGCACCGCACGGTCCGTGGATCCAGTGACTGGTAACAATATCAAACAATTCTTGATCAATTAATGGGTACGGAATTTCAGCTGAAATTATTTCATCAATTTCTTCTGGACGGATTTTAGCTTCAAGCCAAATCAAAATGTGAGAATGAGGCAAACCTCGCTTTTGCCACTCAATCAAATACAGATAGCAACGTGTGTTACCGAAAACTGAATATTTTACGATTAAATCAATCAATGATTTTAATTTTTGTTTGAACACACGTGCAGTGACATCA
Organism: Vandiemenella viatica; assembly: GCA_031002005.1. Taxonomy (NCBI): domain Eukaryota; kingdom Metazoa; phylum Arthropoda; class Insecta; order Orthoptera; family Morabidae; genus Vandiemenella; species Vandiemenella viatica. The sequence goes on along the minus strand of JARYHS010012519.1, from coordinate 58,991,867 downwards.
TGACGATGCATTGATTGATGGCCTGGTAATAGCAAAGATTGTATTTCCTCCCAATTCAGATTACATGTAACTGTAATAAACAAATCTGGACGACCATAATGACGTAAGTCATCGCATCTTGTATATATTCCTGCATGTTCCGTGAACTGCCGATGTAGCTTGAAGGTAAAATAAATGCATTACCGATATCATTGGCGTTTAAATTTTCATAAATACTGCCGATAACAGTATCTCGTAAGAGGATGTATTCCTCTGATCGTTATTTAGCCTGGTTGTATCGAATAAATCGCAAATGCTTGTTTTCAACCTTGGCGTACATATCCACGACGTATTGAAGGCACAGTTGACGATATCGAAAGATATAGTTATCCTAATTACGTCTAATCATCAATAGGGGGGCGTAGTACTTCATTGAAGTAACTTTTTTATTTGTTTCATTACCTGAAAAAATAATAAATTAAATAGTAAAAAAAAAAAAAAAAAAAAAAAGAATAAGAAATTAATACAGTGGGCCCGCTATAATCCGTCCCCTGGTCGGAATACCGCGGGTCTACTGTACTAATAAAATAACGAATTCAATAGTTGAATATTAAATTTACCAGCAATTGGATCACGCTGTTTGATGTTGATGTGATATTCATTCTGCCCTTGCCAGAATATCAGTGGATACTGGAGTGCGTCATACGAACGGTGTAGATCCGAAATTATACTAACAGTTCTATATTGACGTGTGACTTTAATCAACTGAGTCACCAACCATAAAAACTGCAACTTCATCTACGGTTGGAGCGTTCAATCTGCCAGCGTGTTCTCCTGATGGTAATTTGTTAGCTTTGATGACAATTTGATAGTTGTCATTTTTTAATTGTGGCGACACAATTGAATAAGTTGATTATTATTTTCCAAACAATTTTTCAACAATACCACAATTGCTCTCTCTTCTGCTTGTTTGATGAAATTATACTGGCACCTAGTTTTCAAGCGTTCCTCACAATTTAGAATTGATTTGGAGAAACTTCGGGTCATCGTTTGGCATCGGTATCAACGACCTAAACTTATGGTACACCTGGCCTTGCATTTTGAATTTAGTTTCAAAATGACGTCCATCAGATGTAAGATCGCAAATTTTTGCTGCCCCAAAAGACGTCATCTGGAAGCAAGAATTGAATTTGCGTGTCTTGCGCAGAAACAATTTCGAATCGTTTGATTCGCCAGCAAGAAGGATTGTAAATGTTCTGGCGGATTGGGTAGTGGTAATAATACATCTTTTCTTGATGCACAACACATGCCGGCTGCTTCATTGCGGAATTTCAACGCCTGATAATACTGGCATATTTTGCTCATTGCACCGATTGCAGTTTTAGAATGTGCAGAGTAATCAATGGCTGGTGCATATTGGAACGCAAGACGAACAAATGATACACGTGTTAAAGCACGGCTGCTTTACCGTCTCTCTCGTTTTCTTTCACTAAATGTAGCGATGTGCTGTTCTCGTGCCGCTCTTGTTCTCGATGTATTCTGTCACAGACGTTCATCACGCTGTTCTTGAGATTCTTGCATATGACGCTCAGCTGTCCTGATTCTTTTAACTTCCCTACTTGCCGGGATTTGTGTTGCTGATTGATAAGCTCTCTCGTCGTGCGTCTTGCCTCTCTGCTACACGCATTGTCGAGGTTAGATTCATTGGCCACATTTCACTGAAAAATATTTGAATTACAACAAAAAGTGTCTTTCTGAAAGCCTTAAAATAAGACACTATAATACAGTGGGTCCATTGAAAATTACAGTAAAATGGAAGTTAAGAACTAATGAGGAAATATAAAATAACATTGAAAAAAATAACAGAAAAAGAAGAATGATATTTTTTTGATACATTTATAGCATGGATGACACCAGGCTTTCAAGAGGTTTATAAAGATTTGAAACGAAATAATACCAGTGAACTGTATGGGAAGAAATTTTTTTCGATGGCAGACTTTGAATATGGCAGGATTCAAAGGTAGAGAGGAGTGCAATAATGAAGGAGTACTGGGGAGGAAGAAAGAAAAAATAACGGGAGAGTAATTGAAATTGACACGTGGTCTCTAGCTGACCATAACAAAAAGAAGAAGAAAAATGATAAGCTAGCGAGAAATGCTTACACTATTCGAATTTATCGTAACGTATTCTTCAATGTTATATTCATGTGTGTAATTACTTTTTCGCTAGGTATAAAGACACACAAACGATGAACAACAATACAGTATAATTATAAAACAATACACAGCACAATTAAAATTGAAGAAACTCACACATATGGCGTGGAATAGACCGTAGCATAAATAAATCGAAATACAACGCCATCTATTGAATGGTTCGATAAATTAACACACCGCCATCTGTTAGGAATAAACTGTAGCATAAATAAATTGAAACAGAACGTGATCTACTGGATGATTACCCAACCTTGCTAACCAAGTGTTGTATTGATAAGTTAACACATCGCCATCTGTTAAAAACTTATGGAACTATAATAATAATTACGTGTGGTCGTAATGACGTCTTGACATGGTTTCTACTGGCTGGGCATTCTGCCCCTGTCGTAGCCGCCTTTACCTAGCCCACCCATCCTGCCTGGTACAGGGGACCTATATTTTAACGTCAAATCCGAACCACAATTCCGTCCTGGCGTATTTCACCTCATACAGCATGCTGCGCCGGGGTTTAATGCCGGGTTAAGTATCTATAAAAATCTTAGCCGAGACATGGACTCGAACCGGGGACCTTTCCACCTCCTGTCAGACGCCCTAACTACTTAGCCAGCAGACCGCTTAGCCTTGTGGGCTTACAAATAATTACAAACCATTGTCCTATGTCAAACATTTAATGAACATTTATTTCGCAAATAATAAATATTGAGGTCTATAATCCAGATAAAAACTATCCTATCTTTTAAGTTGGACTAAATTACACACACTAAGCCAAATTTCATCTAAATCGGTTATGTAGTTTCGGAGTTCATCCCGGACGAACATCGTGACACGAGATTTTTATATATATAAAGATGTCATGTGTAGAACAAATTTTAAATCTAAAAACCATCTTACAAATCCGTAAAAACCGACAAACAGTAATCACCTTTGTAGACTTCAAAAAAGCTTATGACTCTATTGACAGATAAACACTTTTTAAGACACTAGAAGAATACAAAGTAGATAGAAAAAAAGAGAATTAATCAAACAGACATTAACGGATACCATTTCAAAAGTAAGATTCTTAGGTGAGGTGTCGGAACCTTTTAAAATTGGCACAGGAGTTCGACAAGGAGATGGACTATCACCCCTTTTATTCAATCATGTTCTGGACAAATTGGGAGAAAGAAGTAAAAGGAATAATCATTGGCAGGCTACTCAGAAATAAACTTCACTTGCGGTATTTGGCTTTTGCAGATGATCTGGCAATTCTCTCCAACAACAGGCAAGAGGCAGTCTACGCACTTGAAAAACTGTATAAAATTGCAGCTAAATGTGGTCTCAAAATCTCTCATGCTAAAACCCAAAATATGGAAGTATCTTCACGGTACCAAGATGGACAACCCTTAAAAACGCGATTTGGCAATATCTCTCAATTAGCTAAATTCAGTTATCTAGGAGAAATTATTCAACAAGCAGGATTAAGTCGTGAAGCAAACAAGAAAGAATAACTTAATTACAAAAAGCCTACAGAATCACCTGGAACAGGTACAACAAAAAGTAAATCTCCCGAAATGCCAAGCTAAAACACTATAAAACTGTAATCAAACCGGAGGCATTATACGCATCGTAAACTTTGATTATTGGAGGCAGATCATTGATTAAAGATATTGAAAAGCAAGAAAGGAAAAGTTTAAGAAAAATCTTTGGCCCAGTTTGTACCGGAGGAATTTGGATGAAAAGGAAATCAAACGAACTGTATCAACATTCGGAAAAAAAATTTCAGACACATTCAGGAAAAGACGAATTAAATTATTATCAGAATGAGTAATAACAGACTAACAAAAAGAATTCTAAACCTGTCCATTTCAATGAAAATTAAAGACAACTGGCTAACTGAAATTGATATCATAGAGGACAGACACCTATCTAGTAGCATGGTCAAGCCAGCCAGTATATTAGAAGAAGGAACACTTGGACGGAAGAACGAAGGAAAGAGCACAGAGAAAGGATGAAGAGGTTTTGGGAACAGAGGAAAAACACATCTGCTAGATAAGTTCACTCGCGCTCCTGAGTTGGGCACAACGATGGAAGCAGAAGAAGAATTTTAAAGACGTGTAAATAAAAAGTATTCTTTATTTTGACTCTCTCTTCAATAATTATTGTTTCAGTCTTTCAGTTAGCGAGTCTCCGGATTTTTGTACCCAATCTACAGATATTTTAGCGGCCATCTACAGATATTCAATGCCAAGTGGCTGTAAGTAGACGATGGTATAGCTTCAAATAGGAATGCTTCCATCCCGTATATTGGATTGGTTCTTATTTAGTTCAAATTACTCCGTCTGCAAACAACTGTTTTGGTGAATTTGATTTTATTCTCCAGACGCGTTGCGCCCTTGTGGTGTAGGGCACCATCAGTGGAGATATATTGGTAATCCTCATATGCCGGCCTGCTGTTTCAGTTGTTTGTAGACGGAGTTATTTACAAAATTATTGTTCAAAAACTGCGGAATTATGACCTATTACCAGATTAATATGGTTCTTATTTAATTAATAATCTGAGGGATCGTTATCCAACGAAAGTAATTACGTTATTAGTTCAGTGTTGAAAATGTTATTTATTTTTATATTACATTTGATACCTTAAGAGAAATATTTAATTAAAATTTGCAATTCATTCAGTCAGTTGCTTTTAGCGATCATATTTTTCATTTACATACCACCACCATTCCCATATTAAATCTTTCCTTCATTGGCAGCTAAATCGGAAAAACATTTTTTTATGTTTTTACGACTTGTCTACATCAAGGTCATTAGATGCGGGAAAGAAATGGGGACAAGGAACTGGAAAGAATTAGGCCAAGGCCTTTTGAATGAAGTATTCCGGCTTTCGCGTGGAGTTATTTGGGGAAACTATGGAAACCCCAAATCTTGATGCCCGGAAGGGAATTCCAACCGCCGTCCTCCCGAATGCGAGGTCAGAGCGTTAACCGCTCACCCACCACGCTCGGTTTCGGAAAAAAATATAGATATACTGTCGTTAAGTATTAACATGAACGGTATAAAAGAGAGCCTTTTCGAAGAAAACTAGAATAAGAAAAAAAAAAAGAAGAAACAATATCAAGCCTGATACATGTAGCTCTGTAATGTTTCCGATACCGAAAATTAACACTTGTACGCCATTCAGCATCGGCGTTCCTTCCTAATCTTAAAATATATACAGGGTAAATATAAAACTTCTGGAGTTTATTGCTATCAAAACGAGAACAGACGGTTCTATGAACATGATCTCATAAACTTCTTTTATAGTATTACAATTATGGACATAGTTTTGCTGGTAACACATACTATCAGTAAAATGTAGGACAAAGAACAGTGTATCGTTATTCAGATTAGGAATATCTGAAATATTCAGTATCGATAAAACTTAGAATCTGCAGTAAGTAGTTGAAACAAAATTCAGATTCCGCTGCAACCTGTGTAGAAATCAATCCAATGACTTATTTGCAGTGAAAAATTATCGAATGTTATGATGATTCCTCATTTATGCAATAAATATTATTACTAAATTCAAACAGATTTCTACCTTCCAATACAGGTCGTCTATTAATGTGAATAAAATGTCAGATTGGAAGTCTTTCTGTTTCGTATGTGAGGAAAGACATAAAAATTTCATTTTCATACTTACTACTGTCTGGTGTGATGAGTTGTAGGATTCCATTCTCCCTGTGTTTTTCATTAAAGCTTTACGAATCGTCGACGTCGAAGTCATTATAGCCGAGATAAAATGGGCGGCAGGGAACGCGAAAGAAGTCGTCTATGGAATCTTGTTGAAACCATCCCGGAATTCGATTGTAGTGATTTCTGGAAAGTGTGGAGAGATAAAATCTAGAATTTCTGACTCAGGATCGAACCTGCTTCCTCCTAAATGCCAGACGCGTACGTTAAATGTTCACTCACTAGACCTCTGATGCATATAAGATTAATATTGTGATGTAACTTATAAAGCGGCATTCTTTAATCCATATGGTATAAAGTTTTTTTTTAAAAAAAAATACGTGGGAGCAGCGGAACAAAGCGGAATGTTTGAAGTAATAGGAATATGATTGAATAAAATAAAGAAAGAGTAAATGAAATAAACGTAAGCGAAAGATGTGCTGCTGGATTTTTTAAGAGTGTTAAAGTATTCATGTGGAGTAATAACGTCTTGTACCTCAAACATTTAAATAAATCATCTATAGGATCTATTTTGTGGAAATCTAGATATATGGTTCAGAAAACATGGGTGGTGACGAACAGAGATGTAAATTCATTTACTTAGAACAAGATTAGAAGTACAGTTCTAACGACGGATGAATTGAGGAGTGAGAATGTTTGGTAACTTCTTCAAAAAGGTTAAAATAAAAAAAAAGGTTGTAATGATTTGAGCATGAGAAACTATGGTAGAGGATATAGTACCGAGAATGGTGTTAGATATTAAAATGAAACTAAAGTGGTCTAGAAGCTGATGGGGAGAATATTGATTGAAAATATCTAACTAGGATGTGAAGAGTAGATAAATATATTTAAAAAAAATAGTGAACCGATAGGAAGTACTGGTGAGGTTCATTTTCCAAGCGGACTATCCAATTAGTTGGAAACATTCCAACGGTTTTTTAGTGTTCCACAAATTCAACTCAGCATTCTAAGCATTTTTCCGAGACTCCACTATTATTGGCATTTGGGCTTGCAACCACACAGCCAATTTCAATTACAGATTAACATCTCTGGTATAACAATACTAATATCATCCAATTAGCTATTTGATTTTGCATAATAATATCATTAATATACCGATAATAATATAATGCAATTACATCCATGCTATTTACGATTAATTTAGATTGTGGCGCCAATATTTTCCATGTGCTGGTATAAAATCTTATAAATAGTATAATCTTCAGATGCAAGGATTGAGGCAGTGCAAGTGGGCAATGGAATTCCTTCTTTCATGAGCGTATCTAGGAAGTGACCAATCTGCTTCTTCTTACGTCGGCAGCCAAATAGCAGATGGTTTATATCTTCAATTTCTCCGCAAGGACAGTTGGGATAGTCTATAACGTGTAGTCTATGAAGGTGTTGCTTGAAGCAACCGTAGTTGAATTTTAGTCTAGCAATACAGGTACTGAGTCTCCGAGAACATTTGTGTACCTCATACCATCTCTGGGAGAATGCGCCCGTAGTGTTGGCCGTTGGTCAAAAGTGAGCACTTCCATTTCGTGTTCCACATTAGTTTTTTGATGTGACCAACTGCGTCTGGAACAGGAATTGCTATTGTGTGTTGCACCACTGTCCAACTCCTTTCCTAAAAGATTGCAGGGGCTTTGACCCATTTAAGACTCCACTATTGGCATTAGGATATACATATAAAACCCGGGTGTATGTTGTCTTTCACCTTTTCTGAAGAGAATGTAGGTGGAGTAGATACGCCGCAATGACGTTCCTAACAACACCATCTGATTATGCCTAATACGTCATTCCTCTTGATACGAAATCTTCATCATCTTCCACTCACGGTTCGTCCGGCATCATCTCCTTCCACTTATATTTTCTACCTCATGAACGGTTGTCTCTGGTTTGCTCTATGTCTTTCTGCAATTTGTCCAGCAATCACTTTCATGTAGTTTCAGGTGTGTTCTCTTTACTGACTAACACCACCTTTTGCATTCTTCCAACAAAACGAAATGATAATGTAAATACCAGCTTCTAAATCACAAAAAACCGTCACATCTTTAGACTCTGTGGAGTCGTTAGTCTATTTTAGTCCTGATTTATATCTGTATGACAGTCCTGATGCCTCTCTGGTACGTGTTCATCTGTTTGTTTTGATATTTTTTAAATACACGATAACTCAAGTAATAATACGCACAAGTCAGCTGTCATTTTTTGAGCTGGTGACAAGTTAACATGTTTAAATATAAAGCTGCTGACGTTCATGAATGTCACAGCAAAGAAATCTACAACAGTTCTACTGTAAGCAATTCGTGTTCGTAGCGTTTTCGGCGATTCGTGTTTGTCAACTGATGTTGTTTGTAAACAAACCTTCCACACGTCCCGTTCTCATTGGTGTCGTTGCAGGTTATATTTTTCTCCGCGACTTGGTCGGAAGAACAAAACTTTTTCCGAATTCATTTTGTTTGAAAATACACATTGCCCAATTCCATCTGCCACGGGTTAGAACGTCTTAGGTAAACTGAAGTCCATCCACAGGAAAAGACGAAAATAACTATGGAAGCCAATTTCAACCAGAGAGCTTTTAAGACGGAAACACTTCGCCGACAGGCGACAATATTGAGAGAGGGGCTGTCTTACTAATACAGCCACGATTTAGTTTAACCGGTAAAGGAATTTCCAATACGAATATCTTTCTTGTTCTACAGCCTAATTGATTTTTTTCTTAGGTGTTAAATATGAAGTGTTTGTTCTTTTTCCCTCAAAATTATTTTGAATAGATGTTCATGCTCACTTTACGTTCATCTGTAAAATTTGTCATTATTACCAAAAACCAAAATGACATACTATGTTACTCATATGGCATGCTAATACCGTTAAATAACACTAAAGAAAATAAAATTTGTTACATAGGCATAAATAATCGAAGTATTCATAGAATATTTTCTCATGTGATTGATGTTATTCCATTTAATTAAAATTGCAATGGAGCGCACGCTCCGGTGGCAATTTCCCTAAACACCCATCTTCTCCTTTTCCTGTACAGACCTTCATTTGCCCTCTACAAGTTTCAACTTTAAATTCCTTCAACATTTTTGGTAAATTATTTATCATTTCTCGTGGTAACTTATTGCAATCCCTGACACCCTTACCTAAAAAAGAGACTCTTCGTACATCCTTGTGCCTGAAAGCCAGTACCAGATTCTGGTCACGGTCATCTTATCCCTTCCATGCATTGCTTTTCCCTTCTACACCAATATCTTTCCATACATCATCACCAATATACGCCTAGTACAGTCCCATGATGCTCTTGACCCTACTCCTGTCTTCCAATGAATCGCAATCCAGCTCTTTGATCATAGCTGTTACTGATTGCATTCTGCGGAAATTTCCAGAAACAAATCTAGCAGTCCTTTTTTGCACCCTCTCCAACTATTGTATTTGATAATGAGGGTCCCCTACTACACTGCCATATTCAAGCAATGGTCTGATAAAAGTATACAAAACTTCCAGTTCCTTTACGTCTTTCGTACATCACTCTCTCCAAGAAGTGGAGAATTTTGAAACCTTTTCCCACCACCTGTCCAATGTGTCCTGCCCAGTTAAGCTTGTTATCAAATGTAATGCCAAGATATTTACATTTCAAGTCTTCAGCAAACAATTATTTTCCTGCCTTATAATCATAATCAACCTTTAGTTTTTTATTTGTGTATATAATAAGCTGACTCTTCTTTACATTTATCTTCATTCCATGTTTGCCAACCGAACTAGATATCCTCTCCAGATCAACCTGCAACTGTCTACAGTCCTCTACCGTTTTGATCCTTTTATACAGCATTATGTCATCTGCAAACAATCTAATTTCTGATAGTAAACAATCAACACAATTATTGATTAGAATAATGAATAGCAATGGTCCCAATACGCTACAGTGTGACACTCCCATTTTTACTTATTTTGATACTGGATTTCCTACACTAACTTTTTGTTTTCTATCTTTTATAAATTCTTTTACCAAAAAAATCACTTTATCATCCACTCCAATAGTTTTTTTTTTTTAATTATTATGGCTCTGTTAAAAATCTTTGAAAGATCTAGTGCTACACTATCAGTTTGGCCTCCATTGTCCATTTCATCCGAAATATTTTGCATTGCATATATTCCACCAACTGAGATTCTCATGAATATCCTTGTCTAAATCCATGATGCCTACTTGAAAACCACTTACACTCCTCACATATATTTCTGATGTGGTTGCATAGCAATCTCTCCATTAATTTACCTACCACTGATGTCAAACCGATTGAACTTTATTTCTCTCTCCAAACGAATGAACATATTTTTTAAACAATCTAGATACCTACAATTATCATGCGATATCACTCCTAAATAAAATTTGTAAACAACACGCAGTGGTCATAGAAATATTGACAAAAGAGCATCGCATCATTAATAAACGATGAAACATCAATAGAATAATGTAAACGTTTCATTCAGCAGTTAATGTCTGCCGTGTTTTACACAAAATGTGTACATTATATGCGCGATGCGTACCTTCTGTGCGTGTATACGCCAAACATTCCCACTTTGTTAAATGTTGTTTTACCGCTTTTGTAAAAGAGTGCTGATATTTGGCTTATACAACCAAGGCTTACAAAACAATATATTTGCATGAATCAGAGCGAGAGGTATGTGACTAAAAACTAATTTATATTATCGTTGCTAACAGGCAGTAAATGAAAACAGTTTTTGAAATGCGCTTCGCCAATTTGAGAGCAACTCGTTGTTGTTTATAACCGTAGAATGTTCCACAAGACTACTTTAATACGTAGTAATGTGATGCTGGAACAGGCCGCACCACTTTCATGAATAATTTGGTTGCAGTTTAACGATTGTCACTTCAATTTATAACGGCATATCTCGCAACCGACAGAAAACGCCGGTTGTAAATGTAATTACGTTTTCATATATAGAATAGATTGAAAATATAATTAATAACAAAGTTTTGCTACAGGAATTGTATTGGGCGGCAAGGAATGATGTGGGTCGCGATAAACCCAAAATGAATGATTAAATGAGAGGCGAGAATAAGAATCGTTAAAGAAAGGGAAACCATAGTTGACTGATGAAAAAAGACATAGATTACAAAAGAATTGAGAACAATAGTGTCCAATATTAATTGCAAAATTATGTAAAAAGCCGTAATAAGAAGTATAAAGTTCAGTGAATATGTAACTGTCAAATAAATGAAAGTTACAAAACGAATCATGAATTTAATGTTAGCAAACGAAACCATGAAAGTTATAGTACGCAAGAAATACAGATGATTAAGTATAGGTCTTTTCATCTACATATATACTCTGCAATTCACAAAATTGTGGGTGGCAGAAGGTGCTCAGCACCAAAGCTAATCTCTTTGCTGTGCATTCCAATCCCTAATGGTACGAGGGAAAAAAGAATTCATATAAGAATCAGTCCGGCACCTTATTTCTCTAATTTTATCTTTCCTGTCCTTCCGACTCAAATAGGTTGGTGGAAGAAGTATTTCACTATACTCAAAAGTGTGGAAGGAATGCATTCAATCATATAAGGCTAGCCAATATCCGATGTGCTTAACGAATAAATTTTTAAAAATAATAATAATAAAAAAACGCTTTCCACACTGTAAAAAAGAATAAAATATTAGTTTACTGACGGATAATTCGAAGATAAAGTCACAAACATACGTTTGGTATCCACTGTTGCAAATTAATCAGAGATCTCTTCTAAAATCATAAATACTCATACACTACTGTAATCGATCTAGTGGCTTATTTATTTAACTAATGGGAGGAAATTTCAGAGTAAAATAAGGAGGAATTTAGTGGTCTCTAGTGTTACTTAAATTCCTTGAGACGCTTCTAGACACATTAAAAAATTACAAATTCTAAGAGATGTGAAAACAGATTAATGAAGTCTTGAACAAAATTTGGTGGACTACCTTTTAAGTGAAATTCCTTGTTGCCAAGCCACGGTCATCATGCAGTAATGATTTTAGCCAGCCACAATGCTCCGCGGATAGAGAACTACATAATGATAGTGCTGGCATGAGCCAACATTCTGAGGCTACGCGTTCAAGAAAATTTCTTATTGATCTGAAGCATATTAAGAGCGTATAAACTACAGATAGTTTAGAAAATTTACCAGAACAGTAGTTTAACTTTCCACCATTTAATCACAATAAAATAACCAAGCGGTATCTCTGTGGTATGTACCATATAATAACATAAAGCCTTTTCAAAATAAAGGACTTGTAAAGTAGGTTTATATACGAGAAATAGTGTTTAGACAGAAAAAATGTTATTTTGTGCTATTAGTTCGAAGTTGGGTGTGCGTGTGTGTGTGTGTGTGTGTGTGTGTGTTTGTGTGTGTGTTTGTATGTGTGTGTAAATCCAGTGATACAACAAAACGAGTGAGGAGTATTTCTTTGCCCCCCACTTTTTGGTAAGACATAACGAAAATTATCCCACTAAAGCACCAATTTCAATGTATTTTACGAATAAGCACATTAAAATTGAAGTTCATATACTATAAGAGGTTGTATCATCATTTTTTATGATACTGTACGTTTATTGTGCCACTTACAAAATAATTATTTCAAAAAATGATAGAGACTGTTTTTGTTTGAAACGGACTGCAGAACTTCGAAACTGAGCGTATCCATAACGTTCACGATAAGGGAGCGTCCATAAACAACGTAGCTCCATTTTGGCCCCTGTTAAACCACGTAGCACGTAGCTTTTTTATCAATTGATTCCAGAAGACATTTTGTACTGTTTTCTCTCGTCAAACTATCGTAAATTACATACAGAGATAATTACGTGCTGTTGTGTGTTCTGTTCCTCATTTTAACTGTGACCTATAAAATGAATGTAAATCTACGTGGCCTGGCTTGTACCACCCTCTCCCCCTCTTTCAACGTAGCCCAGCGTAGCATTCCAGCCAACACCTCTGCCTCCCCCTCCCCCTCCCCGAGACCAAGCCACGTAGTTTATGGATGTTCCCTAATAAATCATAGAGGGTTTGCAGCGTAATGCTCCATCTATCGGCATAAGAAAGAAAGTACCAGAGTGAACAATCATTCCTCGGCATCTTTCGATTTCTGTTCAACGCGTAACATTTTTGCGTGAAGTTTGATTAAACGTTTTTCTTGAAGGCTTCCTAGGCATTTTGAACGGTACAATTCTTTACTCTGACCAAAGAGAAGCTTAACAAACATCTTTAGTCTTGCTGGTACCTGAAACTTCTATGAGATGAGTTAAGAGCCGTTTGCGAGTCACGAAATACAAGAATCGCTCTATTTTTTGGAAAATCGTGTAAAAACTTGAAAATCATAATGTTACCTATATATGAAATTTCATCCAAATCGCTAGAGCCATTTGCTAGATCCTCCTGCTTACCATCTCACAAATTGCTTTTAAATAAAAATTTAAATCTTAATACTAATCAGTGATTAGTGCTAATTCATTTGGACGAGTACATCATCAATGCTAAATTCATTCACTCCGATAAAACTATGTTCATACCTCGCATTAACCTCACACCTTCTAATGAAGCACACGATCAGACGCTTCAAAGCGTAGGATTCTATTCACCAGAACCAGTTTATTCGTAAGGACACCTGTACGTGTTAAAACACGTGTTCGTAGATTCAATTAATATTTATGTTTGTGTTAAAGACACATACGGTCAAAAAAGTAACCGATAACATTATAACTGCTAATATTGTTTTCAAAGAAGTTATGTAAAGCAAAGAAGTTTGAAAAAAAAATTTGCCAATATCTATTTTTTTAAATGTTTTACAATTGAACATGTTGTATTTAATGATAACAACTTTTTACAAAAAGACTGATATTTATTACTATCCTTTAAAAGAAAATACCTTTTATTAATAAATATACTTCCTTTTACTTGTTTACACATTATTATTGTATTACCATTCGGTGACTGATCACAAGACTGTGCGAAAAATTCGCATGGGTCAGCTAGTATACAAGAACTGTTTCGTTTAAGGATATAAGAGTTCCTTGTTGTAACCAAAGAGAAACTAACTATCAGTGGGCTTTCTGTTACACGAAATGTCTACGAGTTGGCGTTGTTCGTGTTTTGTAAAATAGCGTGTTTGCAAGGAAGACACCTATTTGGAAAAAACTTAATAAGCAAAACGTTATCTAAATATGAAATTGCATCCAAATCGTCAGAACTGTTTCCAAGAAACCAAATACATATATACACATATATGCAAGAATTGCTTGTTTAAACACATAAGATAAGCCAACATTACGGAATGTATGTGACAAGACTAGGTAGTATACGTCCAGTATCAACGGCTACCTGCAGAAGCAATATGCGCTGGGCGAGGGTACCATTTCACCTGATGAAGACAACGGAAGTAGCCGTCGAAGCGTCGTGAATGGCAGAACTTATCCGGCAGAACATGCGAGAAGAATTTTTAGCAGCTGCTGATGTAACGATGTCCAACATTGTTGCAATTCGTGCATGTAAATCATCCTCGGAATCTACTAAGGTGAAGTGAATGTGACTCGTCATATGTTATAAAGCGAGAGATTTAAATATTTGATTGTGTTCTATTTTATTTGCCTCACGGAAAATGGTAGGTTACCTACATGGGTTTCCAGTCAATACATAAACTAGCCTGTATGCACATACTGCTTCATATTATATCCATTCCCCGGTGAGAGGTAATGTATGGGACTCGCATTCGGAACGACGCGGGTCAAATTCCCGTCGAAACTCACAGATTTCCGTTTTCCGTAGAATTACCGAAACAACTCTAGGCAAATTCTGGGATGGTTCCAACAAAAGGCATGGCAAAATTCCTTCCCCTTCGCTCCCCACCACCCTCATCCAACGCTAGTCAACTTATGTCGACCAGGCGTGAGGCACGAAGGAGAGGTTATTTCCTTATAGTCTAAAACTCTCACTTCCCAGATGACAGTAAAAATCTAATAAGCCCTGATCACTTCACCAGTTAATTGTATCTAAAGGCCATCCATCCTGTGAAACGACTATGCATAGTTACCATGCGCTAGTGTTGAGATGGTTTAGAATGTATCATTAAAGTTTCGCAGTTACGTTCTGGACACTACACAATATCATTCACCGAATTTTGAGGAAAAAAGAGAAAACAGTTGTTTCTGAACCACTTTCATTCCCTTCACCTACTGAAATTTCAGAAAATAGAGTAAAAGTTGTCAAATGTTCCATTCAATTTAAGGAATATATCCAGATGCGCAGATTTCGATACTTGGTATTTCGCACTTTCATCTTAGCTCTCTTTTGTATCGTTTGCGGGAAGGTTCTCCGAAGTTAAGGTGATATTTAAGTAATAAAACTGTATTATTAGCATTATGTGAAGAACAAAACGATGATGAAACGTCGTCGTCGTTGTTGTTGTTTTCGTTGTTTTTGTTTTGTTGTTGTTATTTTCATAGTCACTGTTGTTGTTTTCGTTTTCGTCGTCGACATTGTTATTTTCGTTTTCATTATCGTTGTTTTCGTTTTCATTATCGTCGTTTTCGTTTTCGTCGTCGTCGTCGTCGTTGTTGTTTTCGTTGTTTTGTTTTGTTGTTGGTGGTGTTGTTGTGTTGTTGTGGTTTTTTTTCGGGTGAAACATTTAAAAAAATTGTGTTAAGCCTCAGTGACGATATACCTAGCCTTAACACTAAACATGCATCAAGATATCAATTCAACATCGATTGTAAACAGGTATTAAAAATTTTATAGCTTTAGTTTTCAATAACCTCTTAACCAACGGGTTTGTACCATATTATCTACTTAAATACTCTTTTCGGAATACTGCTCATCCCCCGATGCGGTTTGAGGAATCTTTTCGTAAGATGCGGGCTAGCACCTGTGCCTGTTTTCGTACTAGCATATCACCAAGAATGTTTATATAAACACATGCGCATTAATTACAACTGATTTATCAGACAATAAACATGTTCGTGTATTAAATCCGTTAGCGGATAGTAAAACAGCCAGCACTTTTCCACCTATAACACAATGCTAACCAAATCTGTACTTAATATTATCATGACTGTAGAGAAACCATCAGCAAGTAATTAAACCCATTCAGATACAGCTGATTTTGGTGTATTATGTTTATATCTAGCTCCAAAACATGGATTATAAATACGTACTTCGCATTTAATTTTGCAAAACAATATAATTTTACCTTGGGCTTTGGAACCTAAAGGGATCGATTGAAATTTTGTTAAAGAAAATAAATTGTGTCGAACAAATAGTTACTACTTTGCAGATATTTACCGTAATGGTTTAATTTACAATGGTAAATAGATATATATCGATTAAAAGTTTATGTCGTTGACTTGCATAGCTACCAACCGGAATTGTCACTAATAGAGATTACTCATATATTACTTTTAGCAGCCAAACCGTGCTTATATTGGATAAAAATGAGCCTGTGTCTTATTTTGTTATAGTAAAAATTTCCAGGAAAGACCGTGGGTAGTTCTTATTTTCTCATTCATTTAGCGCATGGAAGTTGCATGACAAATCCAGGCCACAGCCTACAGTACAGAAGAGCTTAAATCCTATAAATTTCCAGGAAATGCACCAACTTCATAATCCTGCACAATGCTTCATAGTCTGTATGACCTTGTAAGGGAGAGGCCCTAAAATGCATACAATTATAATTTTTCCTTGTTTTAATATTAATAGTAAGGAAAAAGAAGGTAACTCGTTTTTTATTTTGATTATTACAGGAATATGTTGTGAAAGACGAAAAGGAAATATCTGTGGAGCGCGAAAAATTTCTGTGTGTAGTGTTCTTTGTTTTAGATCAAGGAGTGAAAATATGCTCTCTGACGATAGAGGACGGAACTGAAAAAAAAAAAAAACAGCCTTTTTGGTAAGATTGGATTTGGAATGATTTATCATTTTATTTGAACTCCAAATGCTAGACCTCGAACAATCAAACATTATAGTTACCATTATAAACCAAAAATAGGTTGTTTTTTTTTCGTTTCAGACATCTATGGACTATGACTACGCAACTTCATTTCCTCTTTTGACTTTCCTTCCTCTCGCTAACTGTTGCTTTTCTCTCCTCTGTTTTTTTTTTTTTTTTTTTTTTTTTTTTTTTTTTTTTTTTTTAATAAAAGAAGAATATTTGTTTATGTATTGAAATTATGTTGTGGCGTTTGTCTTTAAAATATTATAGAAGAATTTTATTGATAAATATCAATAAAAATTTAGTTAAGAAGAACGTATTTATTCCTTTATATAAGTACAAAGAAGTTGAACTGTCTTATTAAAAAAAAATGAGTAAGTGTGCTTTCTTCTAGTGCTGAAATTATAAAAGCTGATGATATAGAAGATTACGAATACACAATTGAGGACTTCTGAACTGAATATCAAGGAATAAATCAGGTAAAATGAGGGGAAATCTGAAAAATACTCACCTCAGATAAACCAAAGCACTAAATAAAATTGAACCGTGAAGACCTGAATAAGATTCTGTCGTTTTTTTCGCAAATAAATATGGTACTCACCTGCTTCCAATTCCAAGTACGTCATCTGAGTCAGATTTTGTTTTCACTGGAAGGTTCTTACCTGAAACGAATATAAGACAATGACTTTAGCAATACTTGGGTTTTTAGCTTCAACAGTGTAGTTATGTTAATCGTCGCTTTAGTTGTTGTAATATGTTACAACAATTTTATAGCAAACCGATGCCTTGTTAAAAGAATTTCCTAAACTCATTAAGATTAAAATGTAATCACATTCAAGTTACATAAAACTATAAACAATGAACAAAATTCTTATACCGAGACGAAAAACGTTTTCAGATTTCGAATTACACAATTAAATCCAAAAGATTTCATCCTTATGAAAGTTGCAACATGTCACCAGACAGATAAACCTCATATCAATAAAGCACGGGTATATCATTATTAAAGCGTGGGACTAGAGAAAAATGATCATAGTAATGACGAAAGAAAATAAAATGCGTTCATAGCGTTTTTTTTTTTTTTTTTTTTTTTGGTTGGATACGTCTTTCAATTCAGTTCAATGCAGATGGAAGAGGCAAGTGGGTAGGGGGCAGCTCTGTGTCTCCAGTAAAAAAGGTAAACGTAACGGCCATGGGGTTCCTGAGGCTAGTGCCGCTTCCCGCAGGATTCGTGGCTTCGCATTCCCATCACAACTTTATAGGCACTAGAACGAATGTGATGGAGTCAGCGACAATCTCCCACCATTCTTTATCTTCCCGCGGAGTTTTCTTCACGGTACTCATTGGATAGCAGAATGAATGGGCCTCGGGAGCCGTTTAGGATATTCCGCTTTGAATAAAAAGCTACTGCTTCATCAGGGCTGTAGTTAGATGGTCTACCGCCTGAGCAATCCGGCCGACTTCTAGAGTCCACACCAAAAGAGCCAAACAACTGGTTACAAGGAACGAGGGCAGAGTCGCCATCTCGTGCTGTGAAGGGATGCGTCAGTGGTTATTGCTCGAATTGGTGGTCTGAAAATTTTGCGTGCAGTATGATTTGCGACTCGATGAAGCTACTACGTTTGCTGTAGTATCAGCGGACAGCTGTTATAAATTAATATCAGTGAGCACAATGTCAACCCATCAAACAGTCAATCATGAATCGTGAACGTTTGGAAAAGCTTCTCATGGGCTGTAGCGTCAACAACTTCTTTCGCAGCAAACGAAAATCGATAGGACATGCATCAGTGCATACAGCTGAATCTGAAGATATCCCGCGAAAAGAGTTAATGATAAGGAGAAGTTTTGTACGTTAGACGGCGCAAAGCGGGAGAAAAGACGCATGCAAAAACAACGCTTACGGCCATATCTACGAACATCTAGAGACCTTGTAAATTGTGAGTCCTTGTGTATCTCAATGTGATGCAACCTGGTGCAAACAGCGGAGACTGCACATCAACATATAATTGTGTTAAAAACTACATTGACTGATAACACACAGCAATTAATATTCATTATATTGTTTCCTCATATATAAAGCTATAATCCTCTGTCGACGCCAAATGTTTAAGGTCGAACGACAAGACTGACGTAGCAGAAGTAGCGTGTGGTTAAAGCCAAGACAGATGTCACGTTATTTGTCTTACATTTGACTTTTTTGTTGTTGATTTGCTTTTAATCAGGAACTATCCATACTGCCAATGATATTTTAATTTTCGTAGTAAATGAAATAACAAATAAACTGTTAAACCAAGAACTGCAAGGATTGCATTACAATTCAATTACAAGAACACAAAGGAGCCTAAATTATTCACAGTGGAACTTCTTACATAGAATATATTCAAAATCGTGATCTTTCATGTAACATCGGTGGCTTTGATTCTTGCGATTGCCGCCTTTCGCCTGCATTGCAAAGGAGTCCCGGTACTACCTAATGTGATTCATCAGTTACGAGATGAGAGTCCCACTTTATTGTTTAAAAGTAACTTGAATTCTTCCATGTTCTTCTTCAGTAATTGGTTGGTTATCACTTCACAAGACCTCTTTTGACCAAATTTTCATGTTTTATGTGTTCTGTTGACACAAAACAGTATCTATACTTATAAAACGCAAGTTTGGGTCATCTGTCACTCCATGACGTCACATTATAACGTCGGACTATGATGCCACGCTTCCCGCCTCCGCTACACAAGAAATAACGAATGGAGATGTTCAAGGTTAAGCGCGTTATTAATAACAGTTCTATTTAGCTATGTTAACTGTCAGAACACTAAAAGAAAAGTACCTATTCCGTTGAAATCGACATATTAATTATTAGTATGCTTTTTATTAGTTAAAATTCGTTTTCGATGTAGATTTTTCTTACACACTGTGTAATCGTTGTTACAGTAAGCTAACAAATATCTACATTACATCATTTTCAAGATAATGAATGTTATTTGGTGCAAATTGTACTTAAGTCAGCGAAGAAACGAATTGCCAAACCTGGTCAAACCGTCACAAATTGAAACGTGTGGACAGGGCGTTTGGCTTGGCTTGTGTTGACTTGCCAGCACTTGCGGCTGATCCGATCGAGTGTCGGTTTTTTGGCACAAATCAAAGGAAGTTTGCGGCAAGCGCTTGCAAAGAGTCTACACGTTTGTGCGGACTTAGTATCGCTTGTGCACAAACTACGGACAGACGTGCGTTCCAGTTTGTTGTGAGCGAAGTGCTGCAGGAAAAGTGAATGACTTGTCCAACGAGAATATTTTAAAATTCTTCGAATGATACCATTAGAACCCTGCATTTTTGACGCGAAGAATAAAAACCATAAAGAAAAAAAAAATAGCTCATGCTTGGAGTCGTATTAGTGAAGTTATTTTTAAAAAAAAAAAACTGTCATGTAGATTAAAAAAAAATATAATTTCTTATTGTCACATTTCGTAAACATTTATTCAGAATCAGAATAGCTCATACGGCAAAAGTTATCAAGCTGCTCAGACAGCTCAAAAAGAAGGTCATTGAATGTTTCTTCCTTAAATTCTCTGCAATCAAAAAATAATTGATACAGACAGTATAATGCCGTTAAAACAATAATTATGATAGAATTCTAATTATAAAACAATATAGTTATATTACATGAAGCTACGTAGTAATCATAGTTGCATGAGTGAAATTATAATACTTAAAAGCGCACGAGTATACGTGTGGATGTCTACGTTTGGCTGCCCTAATTTAACCAAGCGTTTGTAGAGGTTTGGAGTTTGTGACAAGCGCCAAACGTGTGGCCCCGGGGTAAAATACTGCATTAAGCACGTCATTTTTGACGAGTTTACATGATATTTATATGCAATGTAGATATTTTAAGTCACTGTTATAAAACACTGGAAGGAATGATTTGTCGAAACACTTAAATAAAGGTATTTACTGCGTTTAAATTAAAATATTAATTAGTAGTTGCTTTTATTACTGACGTCACCATATCAGATACATGTAAATATTTCCAGAGGGTCTATTTTATATCGCAATACAATGAATGTATTCGAATAGCGTCTATGAATTTTGAACAGCAATATTAGTAGAATTTGTGGTTATGTCAAAATGCTGATAGGATCTGATAACTGACACATTTCTTTACAGACTAAATCACGATGATTTTGTTTATAAATAATTTAAGCTGGTTTCATAAGATTTGAGCTACTGAAGTTACAGTATTTTTTATACTGATGGAATAGTTCCGTATTTATCGTGCTGAATGAGATCTGGACCAGGAATAAAGCCAATATCACGCGCTATAACATAAGGTTTTAGGATTCCTAATTTATTTTTAATTTAATTGTCAGTAAAACTTCCATCTGTATCGCTGAGTAAATTACTACCGAAATATGTACAAATTACAAAATAAGGTTATGAGGATTCATAACAATTCTATTTACTTAGGCAATCGCAAAGAAATGAATTGTCAGAAGGCTCCGTTAAACCCTTCATTTTTGACGGGCTTTGAGGTTAGTATCGTCATAAAAAGTTTGTTTAGTCTGTGGAATTTCGTAGTCCAGCTATCTTAGTGTTCTTTCGAACCAGTCGCTATTAGAAAAAAAACTGAACTGAAACTGCTGCCTGGTAAAATAAGGCATTTATCAAAACTGCTCTTCCTCACAGTCATCGCATGCGCCGACAAACTAACATAAGCGCACGCGATCGTTTCACCGTAAATGGGACCGAAGCGTGTAGATAAGATTGCCTTTCTGCTGCAGTGGCCGGCAGAGAGTACATAATCGTAAAATGTAATATTGACCGTCCCATCTCCTCATTACCCCACATAATTGGTTCTGAAGTCACCAGTAAAGTCAGCGTTGCTTATAAGTTACCTAATTACCAGCAACACAAAGATCAAATCCACAGATTACACAGTGACTTTCCAACGAATCTACGCAACGCATGAAGTTCTAATATATACTATGAAAATGTCTTAATTCTCCGTCTTTAACTAATCAATAATATTAGAGCCTCAAGTTACGATGAGCGGTGACTTTGGTAAAACTAACACTACATTATAAACAAATCATAGATTTTCATTAGTACCAAAGAAAGAAGACTCTGATAGAGACAATATCACAAGTCTGTAAACTATTAACCAGGAGGAAGATAGAGGGCTGGTTGGTACCGGCAGTTGTTAGGAATATAGGACCGAGAGTGGTTGGTGAGTGTTTAACGCTCTCACCTCGTATTTGGGAGGACGCGGATTCGAATCCCCGTCCGGGCATCCAGATTTGGGTTTTCCATGGTTTCCCCAAATCACTCCAGGCGAATGCCGGGATGCTTCCTTTAAAGGCCATGGCCGAATTCCTTCCCGTTCCTTGTCCCAATCCCATCCCGCCTCTAATGACCTCGCCATCGACGAGGCGTAAAACCCAAGCAAAAGAATAAAAAAAAAAAGGAATACAGAAAGACAGTGAAATGTTTCCTTCTGAGGCACTAATGACATCTAGACGACGTAACAGAGAATGTAAGTCAATTTAAGGCATTACAGGCGCAGTAAAGTAGTAAGACAAACGCGTATGACATTATTACCTGGTAAGCCCAAAAGGTGGTCCCACCATCTAGTCATATAGTTTCAATTCACCGCGCATCTGCCTCTTTCGTGTCTATCCAAACCTAACCGGAAAATCGGAGCGGGTAAAGGGAACCTACAGTTTGACGTGGAATTCTAATCACGGAGCGTTCTTATGTACCTCACATGAACAAGACATACCTTAGTCAGGGATCTACATACATACTCTGCAATTCACAAATATTGTGGTAGGCAGAGGGTGCTTTGCATCAAAAATTATTCTAGGCATTCCAATCTTGAATAGCCCGACAAAGGAAAGAATACATATAAGCATCAGTACGGAGTCTTATTTCTCTAATCTTATCTCTCCTGTCATTACGACCTAAATAGGTTGATGGATGAAGAACTTCATTGCACTTGTAAATTAAAGAAAAATTTAGCATATTCGCCAACAAATTCAGACGAAACCGACGTCGACTGTCTCCCAGACATTCCCAACCAATCTATGTAACAATTCTATGACGCTTTCGTAACGGCTGTAGCAAACAGTCACAAATCGAGCGGCTCTCCTCAATACTTTCTCTAACGCATCAATCAATCCATAGCGATAAGAATGAAGTTGAGTTTAAGCAACATACTCTTCATTTGCAGCCGGATAGTGTCATCGAAAGATGGCACCGTTTCGATGACGTTCTGTGTTGTCATCACCAGGTATCTTCGAGGTATCTATCGACAATCTAGAAGTTCACTGTCAGACATCAGTTGGCGATTGTGGATAGATACTTCGAAGGTACCTGATGAAGACAATAGAGGATGTTATCGTGTTTTTATGGCTCTATCCGACTGTAAACCCGTAAAGGCTATTTTGAATTTACACGTAGAGAAAATCTCAATTCGCAGGTCAGTTTAAGAGCCCAAAAAATTTCCATCCAGTTGTATCTATGAACACAGCTGATATCCGTAAACTGAATTCAGTGCTGATTTAGAGTTGCCATTAAACTAAAATCTTGTCAGTTACGCTATGGAAGGTGTCAGTGATTCCTGGAAAACATAATCCAGGTTTTTAAAAAAAAAATAGCGTGTCTAGAGTAGAAACATGCAGTTTCCTTATGAAAACTCACCGATGGAGGCACTGAAGCATTGTAACGAAATATATAGAAATCACATCTCCCCACAGCTACTACAAAGCACTTCGAGTAGCTATTATCACTTCAGTGAGACTGAAAATGTAAATTTTACAACTAAGCTATATTAATTTGCGTACGAAGAGCCTGTGGTCGCGTCATACAACTTTACCCGAGAGACGCGACACACACACTAATTCGCGCGCCTTGCCATGCTAAAGGCCCATTCCCACGGCGCGTAGTAGGCAGTACGCGCCTTTCATCTTTTACCACCTGGCGGTGGATCGAGTCGCGCGGTACCTGCTAGTATATGCAGCAAAGATGAGAGACGTCCCCTAACAGGCGCCGAGGGAAGCGCCGTGGGAACGTACTGTACCTTAAGGCTGGCCGTCCAGTGGAAGCGTACACGCGCGAGTACGCCTGTATACGCGCGAACAGATCGCTCCAGCCAAAACACAGGGAATGTTATGTGTAGGGTTCGGATTTTTATGACCAAAATATCGAGAAATATGCAGGCAAATACGACCTAAAAAGTGGGTAGATATGACCTAAAAGAGATAACGTATGACCAAACATTAAATTTATTACACATTAAAACATGCTCAAATGTACATCAATTATTTTATGTAGCCGTGTCGCTTTCATGTAGACAGCATAATTTGCTTCCGTGCACTCACTGTGCCATTGTGAAATTAATTTTTTCGAAAGTTATTTTCTTGTTCCAGTAAAAGAATGGATTACTAGAATTTTACTTTTAAAAATGAGAATTTACTATAAATTTGTTTCGAATTAGTTTATATACCAGTTTTTATTATTGTTTGATGCCAGCATTGCACTATATCACCATATGCATCTTCAACTTCTAGAAGAGGAATTTTTTCTGGTTGTCGCTTAAAACTGTCTTGTAGGGTGACAAGCTTCGTTCGACATCGTAAGATGTGACGGGAGTGTACTTAAACAGAGTCAGGTCACTGCAATTTAATTGTGGGTCGTCTTCAGTTAAAACAGATTCACCAAAATGTAAAATTTTACTAATTTTTACAAATTGTTTTATATCCCGTATTTCCACGCAACACTTTATCAAATTTGTTTTTCAGCAAACTAGCCACACTGCCCTCCGCTTGGCCCATCTCGGTTTCCTCAGTTTTAACGACCGCCAAACTTTCATTCAGTTCTAGATCAATTTCTTCAAGACGCGAACTCGCAGATGTGATGCCTGAAAAACTCGACTTTATGTACGCTAAATTTCTGAACAAATTGCTGGAAAAGAGTTATTGCACAATTTTCATGGAAGATGCTTCCATGCTTTCAAAATAAGAAACTATTTTCCTTATTTTTTCATAATATTCAAAGTAATAGCCAGCTGCATCGAGCCATGTGCCCCAACGAATAAGAACTAGTTGTGGTGGAAGAGGGGCCGAAGGTGCGTCTTCTTTAAATTTTGCCACTCTCATTGGAGCTTTAACAAAAATCTTTTTTACATTTGATATTAACCTTTCAACATCAGGGAAATCTGGTCTTACTTCCTCGGCAAATCTATGTAATCCATGAGCGAGACGAGTTAAATGCACCATCGAAGGATACAACATCTTCAGACCAGGGCCGCATGGGCCCCTAGGCTATACATGTGGTGAGAGCCCCTGTTGGCAATTTATGGGAGACTTTTTTTTTTAGTTCTCTGCTAATGGCCTAGGCGACGGGGGCCCGTCCGATCGTTCAATCGGTGGCCCCCTCCGGCTAAGGTGCGGGCCCCCCTTGTTGTCCGGGCCCCTAGGCTGAAATCTATGCTTAAATGCGGTTCCGCTTCAGACATTTTCCAGTCTTTACCATGTACAGCTCAGAGTCAGTCACAAATACTAATACGTGTTCTCGCTTAACTTCACCGTTCCATAACATTTTCATAGCTTTGTCGAAACGAACGGCAATTGTTGAGTGGTTTACTCATTCAAGAACTTCACAGTCCAGTAAAAATATATCACTCTTTCTGTCAGTAAGTAGGTTTCCAACGATAACATTTACAACTCCTCCCACATTTGTGACCTTTAAGAGGAAAAAAGAGAGGCCAATGGATGAAATAATTTGCATCATTAACGCACAAAATACATACTCGGACCCTGAACTGCGAAAAAAGGAAAGACAGACGATAGAAAGGAAGCTGTTTCCATTGTGTGGATAAGTCAATATTATGTCTATATTACCGGGTCACTCGCTTCGTTCTGATTGCAGAGATAAAAAAGATAAAAAAAAGTCCAAGCTAATCGTTTTCATAACTAGTTTTAATTCCGCATCAATGGTACAGTTTTACTGCAATGGGAGGTCACGTGGAAGAAATATTTGTCCCTCCGTGGTACCTGTTGACGCACGAGCTATCGAATCTGTCTTGGAACCGGTCAGGTGAACAAAGTTACTGCCGTGGGAATCCCACGCCATGCATACACGATGAGCGACACTCCATTCACTGTAAGTGTTTTCCTGTCGCAACCTAGCGCCAGTCCTGCAAGAACAATCGCCGTCGGTGTACGACTAGCTACTGTACTGGATAGAGAAGGTACAGATACTATCTCGTGAACCAGTGGTGCTATCATCTGCGATTGTTACGGCGCACTGAGATATTTCTAAACATTAAACATATATCGTGATCTGGACAGTTTCTTATAAAGAAGAGCTCAGTCTGTTGCCTGAGTCACTTCAGAACCAGTAAGAAGAGTAGCGAAGAAGATCAAACACTTTGCTGGAAGGCACGCCCAAAGATAATGGATGCCGTGTATAGCTGCGAAATAAAAGCAAGTTTACCTACGCGGGGTAAACTTTTAGAAAGGAACAGATTAGAAAAATATTACTCTCAACGGTTTGAAAAATACAGCTGTGAAGATAATCACGAGAACATTATTAATTAATGTCATTGCAGAAGAGAATTTCTCAGAATCTGAAGTGTATAAAAAGGAATTGGAGAAGATATAAAGCAGTAGATTTGTTATCTATTACTTACTGATGAAATTGTGTTTTTCTGAACATTATATATCTGATCTGTTGGTGTTAGAATGCTTTGAAATATTTTTCACGTGAATGGCATCAGCACAGGCCCAAGTTTGTTTGCAGAACGAAACGAGATTGTAATTTGCACCTTTTAATTAAAGTTATTTAGTTAAATATCTTATTTATTAAGCATCATTTATTCAAACTTACAGCCTTTAATAATAAATACGAAATCAACTTATAACAATCAATTTTTCTCACATATTATATCTAACTTATTATTATTATTATTAGTCATTATTGCCCTCTGAGGACTGTGTTTAAACTCAAATTATTCATGATTATTCAGTTTTTGTTTGTATATCTAACTTATTATTATTCTAATGAATATAAGAATCAAAAAATAAATGAACTAAAAAAGAGGACGATATGTATTTTTGATACAAAGCTGGTGAACTAACATAATCGACCGGATGCAAACAAATTAGGCGACACTGTTTTCATTAATCCAGTAAATTGGCGCTTTTTAGTTAAAAATAAAGCTATTTAGTCAAATATTTTATTTATTAAACATCATTTATTCAAACTTACAGCCTTTACTGACAGAGATCCATTATTAATCAATATGAAGTAAATTTATTACAATCAATTTTTCTCTCAGGTTGTATCTAATTTATTATTATTTTAATTAATATCAAAAAGGAAAATTAATGAAATAAAAAATAGGATGAAAGATTTTTAGTACGAAATTAGTGAACTAATATTATCAATGGATGCAAATAAAAAGGTGATACTTTTCATTAATTCATAAAACTAATAATTTATGGCAAAATTAATTTGGATGTAGCGGTTAACATGATTGGCAATTGGCACTAATGTACTTCTTAGATAATTAAAAGAATAAATTGTCGGAACAAGAAGCTTTTATTGCAATATCATCCTTTTTTTACTATTCGATGGTATTTTTAAGCTTATGGCCTAATCAGCGTAATTAAGGACAGCCTAGTTTAGAATGAAATATTGCAAAATTTAGGTTTAAAGTTTTTCATTCTGACTTTTCTAGTGTTTTTTTTTTGTTTTAATACCGTTTAACTACAATAAATGGTCTATCTCCTGCTTGTTCGACTAAAAAAGCCAGATTGAGTCAAAATGTATGTGCGTGATCAGATATATATTACATGATTTTTAAGTTTCTTTTCTTGATCTACTATGTCATTATCAATCGTCAGTACTGAACGCAAAAAAATCTCTGATTTAAAACAAAAAAATTAATTACCTCTACTGACCGAGAGGAACAACTACATGAAAGTCTCTACGCTAGCGGCTTCGCTAACGCACAACTCAAGTTCTTCGATAAAATATCAAAACATACACTGTGAGAAAGAAACAAACGATTAATGCTTAGAATACAAATGCGCTGTTATGAAGATTAAGAATACAATTCTTCAACCTGAAGATAGAAGAAGTTGAAGGTAACTGAAAATCTGTAAAAAATATCATATTAGTCTTCACTAACAACGATAACAGTGACTATAATACTGACAATCATGAGCTCGGTCTTGAATTTAAGCATTATTATCCTAAATAGTAATCGGCGAAAAAGGAGATCGAAATACCTTTCGACGGATTTTGGTGTCCCTCACTCTACTCCAGCGCTTGTAGCGGCCGCTCCGTCGGTCACAAACTTATTCCTGTTTTCATACATCACATTGTGAAACATCAACCTTTAAAGATCAAGAAATGCATTATGATATTTTCTTCCAATACTTTTACACTTATACATAAAGACGTGAATGGATGACAAAGCAGTTAACAGTAAACCATATTTCTCACCAAATCTACCTGACAATTGCTATTCTTCTTTCGTTACGTCGCAGTAGAGGCAAGGAAGCCCAGTAGTGAGGATTTGGGGCAACAGGCTCACACAAAAGAAATGCTAATGAGGTCCCTATTGTTATGCTAATTAGGCCACTTGACTTGAGGGCCACTTGACTAACCCCAGTTTCACCTCTATGTTCTCCCCCCTCCCACCTGTAAATCATGGCCACTTGAGGGCCACTTGAGCGACCCCACCTGTCAATCATGGCCACTTGACTAACCACTTGACTAACCTCAGTTTCCCTTCTATTGTTAGACCACAGGTGTGTCGCGGTCCTCTCCTCCCCCACCTGTCAATCATGGCCACTTGTTTGAACACCTGCCTTCCCTAGCACCAGCTGCCCTCACTTGACTCGAGGGCCACTTGAGCGACCCCACCTGTCAATCATGGCCACTTGTTTGAACACCTGCCTTCCCTAGCACCAGCTGCCCTTGGTGTTTTTTTTTCGTTAGGCCAATTGAGCGACCCAGGTGTGTCGCGCAAGAAACCGGTTTGTAGAGCGGGCGGGCAGGAACAAACCTGTTTTTGTAGAGCGAGCGGGTGAACAAAAACCGGTTCTCGCTACCTGGGGATGGACACTTGTTTGAACACCTGCCTTCCCTAGCAGTATAAGAAGCCTGCGTCAGCCATCCGTGAATCACTTCTGCTCCGCAGTTCAACGAGTAAGGTTGTCTCTCTCTCGCTCTTCTGAATTCCAGTAACCATGTCCGAAGATCTCTTCAACTACGAAGGTAAGTTCAATCACACTTGTGAAAATTTTTCTTAAATAGCATACAATATATTATCATATTAAATGTATACTATATATTATGTTTTCTTTCACAGATATGGCGGCACTTTTAGAGTTAAGCCAACTTGATGATTATGGTATGAATTTTTAGTGATTGCTCATTATACAGTTAGGTGTTGCTAGTTTCGCCGGTATATCATTGGTTTATTTTCTTTTTTTTGCAGGAATTGATGAACTTCTAAATATTGCAACCAATGAACTAATTGGTGGTAAGTATTTTAATTTTTAACTTGTAATTATTTTTATAAAGTTATATTTTTTTTTTCTATTTCATTTTTTTTTCTGTCTGCAGAATGTGGTGATTTCGAATTGTTCAGCTTTGAAGGTATGCCAGTCATAGTAGTTGTATATTTATCTGTTTTTAATGTTGTTCCAAGATTATTTTTGATACTGATATACGTTTTGTTTTTATGTTTCAGATATGGAAGCGGCTTCAAATCAGCAGCTGAATAAACGAGATGGGACTCCATCACTGTCTAACCCCAAACGACCACGAACAACTTCTAATGGTAAGTGTAAAATATATTTTTTTTTCATATTACATAATTTGTTTTTTTTTTTCGTTCATGTTACTAATTTTTTTTTCCTTATTCTGTTTCAGATTCATCGCAGTGGAGCTTAGATGGTACTGTGCACTCATTTCAAAGCTTACCATCATCCAGTGTACCACCGACACCATCATCACAGGGATGGATAATACCGACGCAGTCTCTGGTACAATATGTTTCTACACCACCGATACCAGCAGGAGATTCGCCTACACGCCGGAACCATAGAGTTACTGGTAAGTCAATACAACTTCTTTGAATTATTTTTTATTTACATATTTATTTATTGTTCAATGTTACTAAAATTTTCACTTTTTTCTGTTTCAGGTTCCGGTTATACAGGGGTCGGCCGCAAATGAACCTGCCGCCGTCAACAGGAATGATCCTGCCCCACCACCACCACTGTGGCGACCCTGGGAAACACCAGCCACAGCAGCTGCTCCTCTTCGACCTGTCGCTACCACGTCATCATGGCGGCCGACCCCGGCATCACACCAGCCCGGTGCTAGCACATCGACATGGCAGCCGACCCCGGCATCACATCAGCCTGTCGCCAGTACATCATCGTGGCAGCCGGCCCCTGGTTCACACTAGCCTGTCGCTAGCACGTCATCGTGGCGGCCGACCCCAGCTTCACACCAGCCCGGTGCTAGCACATCATCATGGCAGCCGACCCCAGCATCACACCAGCCTGTCGCTAGCATGTCATCGTGGCGGCCGACCCCGGCATTACACCAGCCTGTCGCCAGTACATCGACATGGCAGCCGACCCCGGCATCACGCCAGCCCGTCGCTAGCACATCGACATGGCGGCCGACCCCGGCGCCACGCCAGCCTGTCTCTAGCACATCGACATGGCAGCCGACCCCGGCATCCAGCAGCAGTCACCCAGCAGCTATTAGCGATAGTTCGTTACCATCTAGCAGCCACAACGATGCAGCAACAGGGGGTGAGTTGCCAGCAGCGCGCTTGATCCTTGAAGACCGGGAAAGTGCTTTTGAACGTAGAATTTATACCGGTACCATTCTAAATTCATTAAATTATATTGATCCTATAAATACATGATGC
>JARYHS010012519.1:58912045-58960056 GCA_031002005.1 Vandiemenella viatica | reverse complement strand
GTAGTCTATGTTAACAAAACGTATTACTCACACACTTAGAAATCAATAACGTGTTAATTAATGTGTCCGTCTATTGTCAACTGGTTACGAAGTCGCAACTGACATCCATTCCGACAACAATACCTCGTGGCAGCAATGTGATCAGTATCCGTGGAAACTGCCTTTCAGTCATTGACTGGTCGTCGGGCTGCTCGGCTCTCTCTTCGTGTAAGCTCACCAGAAGTCACGCAGATGGAGGTAAGAAACAGCTGTCTTCTACGTCATCAGTTCCCATTTACATAGCGTTTAGATATTGTCAGATAACTTCCTGTATCACAAACGGTATGTAAGTTTGGTTGAGAGGTTTTGGAAAGTTGCTGACTAAATCAAATTGTGTGAAAAATATTGTACTATCTGGGTAATATTGTTCAATATCCAATCAATTAATATATTCTAGGGTGATTAGCCGAGTGAGCAGGGTGTTTTCAGAGGATATTTCGGCGATCTGAACTCTGTCGCCATCTTCTGGTGAATACTGTACTAATACTCAACGCAGAGATAAACTTCGATCTTACTTATCCAATCAATTGATCGTGAGACTGGGGATTCTATCATTACCGTGGCGCCAAAATTTGATGAATGATTCTTATAGCACTCGACAAAACAAATCGAAAATAAATAATAAAATTTTTTGATATCTCGCTTGGTTTTCGAGATATCGTATCTCAAAATTGACGTTAGATTTAAATACGGCCTGAACCAGAAGAAAAATTTCGTTATAGTCAAATTTGATGATGAATTCGTATGTAACACTACGAGATAAATGGAAAATAAAGTGTTTTTGATATCTCGCTTAGTTCTCATGATATTGTATCTCAAAAATGAGGAGGTTAGGGTGAGATCCGGCCTGGACCAGAATTTATTTTTCGCCAAAACCATCATATCCACACGGTGTAAATACACTGTATGTGTTTTATTTTCTTCCTAGTGATTGTTGCTAGGTTGAAATACGGCCTGGACCAGAAGAAAAACACCAAAAGCAGAAGGAATTAAACCTATGACTGATTTTTACCATGCTATATCTCGAAAACCAAGCGAGATATCAAAACATTTTATTCTTTATTTTCGATTTATTTCGTCGAGTTCTACAAGAATTCATCATCAGATTTTGGCGCCACGGTAATGATAGAACTGCCGGGAGACTCTGAACTACATTGTTTCCAAGTTATGAGGTCGTTCATCATAAAACTTTTCGTAAAAGTAACTAAGAAGAGTTGTAGCAAACCGTATGTACTCGTTATTGAGTAACGAGTTCATCGCTTGACTAGAAATACCGAAACACTATTCGCAAATTCATTTCGTCACTCGCATTTGTCGTATAGATGTCGGTTTATTTCGATTAAGGAATGAATACGACTCATTTTTAGAGGACTGGAACGGTTCAGCCAGCGATTGAATGATTGTGAACGAGAGAATGAACATTTGAATATCGTGCGTCCTACGCATCCGCGTGTATTTCTCGTAATTTTTATTTGAATTAGATTCGTTTGAAAGGAAAATATTTCTTTACAAACACGTTGCGCGTTCATTATTTTGATAAAATTAATAATTAAGTGTTGCAATATTTTACGAGATAGGTAATTTTGATAACATAAAGAGTTACTTTGTAGTTTTTTTTTTTTTAACATTAAAACTTACAGTGCATTATTTTTAAATAGAACATTTGTATAGTTATTTTAAGATGGTTATTTTTTTACTTATCGTACCTTAGTGAGACTTTATTATTGTGAAATTAGAGCGATTTTTTTTAAATCTGCTTAACCTATCTTTACAGCTAGGTCTTTAGAGGCGGGGCGATTTTATTATTATATTAGGTATTATAATATTCAGTGCAGTAAATGAATTGTAGATTTTCGTAAGATCCAATGCTAGTTACTTTACGTTTATTCCAAATGAACAATTTACCCAACCTTAATTTTACAGAATGAACAATTTACTTACACTTTACACCGTACGCGACGCAATTCGATGCTATGGTTCCTACTAGAGCTCGATTGTATCATAAGTAACGAGTGACATAACGATACGATACTAACGTGTGCTGATTGGTTTAGTAATTAATAATACGGATACACAATATCTCGTTATTTTCACAGCTCTATTATTAACAATTCACAGCTGAAATACGACAACAAAAAATAAAGTAAAAGCTTTTATTAACAGATTCCTATTATTGATGCTCATCTGCATGTCCGTTCGTCACAGCATTATTTATAACTTTTATCATAGAAAGCGTAGGAAACGGATCCGTATTGCTTATTCTCCGTTGTATGTCCTTACGTCTGTCACACTATTATGACTTTTAAACAGATGAGTTACAGACTTCAAATTTACACACGTTGTATGTTTCGTTGAATCAAAATTTCGTTAAATAATATGTTGTGCTGTTCCATAAAATTATAGGAAGTGGAAAACAAGGTTTTATTCTTCCTCAGCATGTCGGGTATAAAGATTAAGAGCTCGCTAAAAAGAGGAAGAATATATATTTTTCAGTAAAGAGGGAAATTGGCTATCATGGCAGTTGACTCCAGACTATTTTTACTACCGGGCTTATCTAAATAATGCTTACTTAAGGACTTGAAATTTGTCTCTTATATTGGGGTTTCTACGATAACAGTGGCACCGCAATTTGTTGATGGATTCTTATGTAACTCGACGATAGAAACCAAAAGTGAACAATAAACGTTTTTGATATCTCGCTTAGTTCTCGAGATATACTGTTTCAAAAGTTGGATGGTTGGGTCGAAATGCGGCCTGGTCCAGAAGAAAAATTTATCCGAAGCCAAATTCGGCGATGGCTACTTTCTGTAGATCTAAGAGACAAATCGAATGAATAATTTGTTGTTGTTGATATTTTGTTTAGTTCAGGTGATATAGTATCTCCAAATTAAGCCAGTTAGGTTGAATGCGACATGGCTGGAAAAAATTTCGCCAAAGAGGAACTACAATTTGGACCTGCACAATATAAGTTTTATTTTCTCCCTAGTGGTTTTGATTAGGTTGAAATACGGCCGGCACCAGAATAAAAGCGTCACCAAAGGACAAGAGAACTAAAGAAGCTATAACACAAATTTATCCATTAATTTCGATTTATTACGTAGAATTACATAGCAATTCATTACAAGATTGTGCCACCATGGTGATGATAATACTGCTCTATATGGACCATATTTTGTTAAAACGAAGAAATAGAAAAATGTACCTAATAATTTTTTAATTGTGATCAAAGAAGCAACAAATTTATTAATTTACGTTAACAAAACTTAATACTGTACTGTTGAGAATGGTCTTAATTCAGAAAGAATTGCATCCCAATGCAACGTAATGAATTTGACTGGAACTTAATAATTGCAATCGGGAGGACGCGACCTTGATTTCGCGTCCGGCCGTCCAGATTGATTTTGGTTTTCTGTGATTCCCAGAAATCACTATAGACGAATGCATGGATGATTTCAGTCCATGGCCAAATTCCTCCCCGTTACTTGCTCCACCTCCTTTCAACGCCTCTTATAACCTCGACGTTGACGAGGTGTAAAGCCATAAACCGAGCGTTGTGGGTGAACGGTTAACGTTCTGACCTCGCATTCGGGAGGACGCTGGTTCGAATCCCCGTCCGGGCATCCTGATTTGGGTTTTCCGTGGTTTCTCCAAATCACTCCAGGGGGATGCCGCGATGCTTCCTTCAAAAGGCCATGGCCGAATTCCTTCCCGTTCCTTGTCTCCAGTCCCATCCCACCTCTAATGACCTTACCCGTCGACGAGGTGTAAAGAAAAAAAATTAAAGCCATAAGAAGAAAATTGCAATTGGATTAACAGCACGTGGTGCGGCGTTGGAGAGTCTTGGAGCGAAATCCCTTACCTACCTGAAAATATTTCAAGACGGTGATTTCTACGTCATTCTGGTCTACCACATGTACCAAAAGTATGCAGCTCATCAGAGTGCGGTACCCTAATTGCTCAATGCACGATTTACACTTGCCAACCCCTCCTTTTATTGCCACCGCTGCAGCTTTTTGATTGCCCAACATTTAAAGAAAAACTAACTTTTTGTTCTTTAATATTTAATACTTTAATCATAATACACTATATTATTGTACAGTTATACTGATCATCTAGGTTACTTTAAATCTAGTATTAATACTGCAGGAAACTTTAATAAATTTCGAAAATATGCAGTAACTTGTTCTGAAAGCTGTGAAGTTAAGGTTTTGGAGTAAAAACAATATCAAGTCAGGTTTCTAGAGACGGTGATGAGTTAATGAAACTGAATTCCAAACTCCGCATTTCTTTTCTTTTCGCTTTTAGATTCGGTCTACTGATGATCCACAATAGCATGGTAGCTCAGTGGTTAGCGAAAATTCTAGTACGTTTCGTGGTGCGGATTACTTGTTAAAGAGTAGGCAACTTTTACGAGATAGGGTCAGAGGCACATATAAATCTTATTATTATCAAATATTCGCATCGAAGTATTTGTTACTGACTGTAGTTCAGTGTCCTCTGTAAAAGATGAAAAGATAAAAACAACTTGCATGCAAAAAATGGCTTATATAACTTTGGTTTTCTGCAGTGGCAACAGTTAGTACAAATGTTACTCGGAAACTCACGTTTTTCTTCTTCTTTTAGAATATTTCTCGATGAAAATTACCCAGTTATTAATAATTCCAAATGTCATAAGGAATCATTGAAGCCAAACAAGTGGACAAGATATTATCAGCCATCTTATTTTTA
Source organism: Vandiemenella viatica (assembly GCA_031002005.1). Taxonomy (NCBI): domain Eukaryota; kingdom Metazoa; phylum Arthropoda; class Insecta; order Orthoptera; family Morabidae; genus Vandiemenella; species Vandiemenella viatica. The sequence goes on along the minus strand of JARYHS010012519.1, from coordinate 58,955,289 downwards.
TACGGGAAAACACAAATCAAGAACTGGTGAGGGAAAATCTAAAATATTGTTGTCAACATTATCACAAGCATTATCAGAAGCAGTAAATTAATTACTTTTTTTTAAACCAGGAAAAAAAATTGCACACCCGGAATTTCACACATTGCTGAGAGTAATATACATAATTTTAAAACCACATAACGTATTTTGATTGACACCATACTTTAATGGAAAAGTAAAGTCTGAAAAAAAGAATAATAATAATAAAAACAACTGCACTACAATTATTCATATGTTTAGCAGCAAATCAAGTGCGTTACTGTTGTTAACAGAATAAATTAGTAATTTTCCCGTAAATGTAACATCTTTATTCTCGTCTTGAGAAAAGCTTGCAGCATTGTATTAACCGTACACCGGTACGCGGAATCTTATAAATATCCAGTGAAACAATACCATGTTTCATTTCTTTGTTTGTATTTTAGATAAAGCAAGAACTTCTTGTAAAAAACTGTGTTCACGTTTTTTTGTCCGTTCACGTACACATCTCAGCATAAATATTTCTAAGTAAGCAATATTTTACGATAAGACTGTAAATATTGTAAAGTAAGGATTACCTCTGGTCTTGCAACTGTTTTTGCTTATGAATCTTCTCGGTCTGTGCTTTCCGTATATCGCAGCAGAGAAAACGTGCTCTAATGGTGGAAAAATTCGAGAGAGAAAATTCAGTAGCTCTCTCCTTTCTGAGATCTCGTGAATTTGTTCAAATATCAGTATTAACTTCTTCGTGTCGTTGTATATAATTATCCCCAATTAATGGATCCTTTAACTAGAACATTTTATTTCAGTTTTTTTCCATATATCTGCTGCGATTTGACTGGTTTGATAAACCGTGTAAATAATGTATGCGTAATAAACTTAATGCCCACAAAGGAAAAGCAACTTATTACCCACGTGGAGTAACAGTGGTAAGACGTCAGCACTGTCTTCAGTGGTGGTGGAAAGTATACCACATGCATATGTATTTTTTTTTTTCGAGTTCACCACTTGTTTGAGTTTCCGGTAGAAACCCGAAAAACAATTTAATGCAGTGCATGATAGTCGGACGTTCTGTGCGTTCAAGAGACCGAGCAAAGAAAGTTTCACTTGATAGACTTCATACTCTCTTAAACTAGTTTCGTCTGCTCTGACTATCCACAACTGTGAGTAACACAGAAGTTGAAAGCAAGCTCATATCTCGTTTAACATTTATGTTTAGATTGATGTTGAGAGCACTAAACGTCAGGTTACTAAATTAATAACCTTTGTCAACACTATTTTAAGCAATTACTGCCCTTTACTGCGAGGTATTATCACGCTCCCTCTCCGAACATTTTTGCCGTTGCAGATTAACACCATGGCGGGCTATGCCCCTCCTTTCCCAATTTTCGGGACTGTACAAAAAATTTTGACTGTAAACACGTCATTGTTTGAGCAAGTGACGTAAATTATTTCTGTAAATTCTGCTTCTCAATTCCTCCAAACGATGAGTCAACAGAGTCTAAAGCTACACTAGGGCTTACAATCAATCTATAAAGGCAAATATAAATCTTAGTGCTCCTAGAGCAGATATGGTTCGATGTTGATTATACGAAGTGAACTTAAAAGAGTTCGGAATATAACCCAACAATCATAAAAATATACCATTTAAAAACAACTTAGCCCAAATGACTGAAAATTCCAATCTGAATTGATGCTCATTTCCAGGCTTACAGTTATAAAGGTTTTTGAAAAGCAAATAAGGAAGTTCACACAGATAGAACCACGATTTGAGGTGGTAGTAGACCCTTTTCATTAGCGAATTCGTATTAGTATTCACTGTTTGAGACTTATATAAAGCTATTTGAAGCACAGACGAAAAAAAATAACTTTCTTAAAAAAAATCTTTATTATTTTTAAATTTCTTTATTATTATTATTTTACATCTAAAATGCTGCAGTATGAAGAATGTAGAAAGAAATCTAAACTATAGATTGCATAGCTAAAATATTTCATGACAGGCTGTGAACGACAAGTAACTTTGATTTTTGCCAACTACTGTCCTGCAAATAGTTTGCTTTAGAAAGGCGTTTCCGAATATTAGATCATTGTTTGATACCTAGGGAGCGTGCACAAACTACGTGGCTTGGTCTGGGGGGGGGAGGGGGTAGCTGGAAGGCTACGCTGGGCCAAGTGGAGGAACTGAACTCACAACAGCATGTGAATATTTATTTCCCCCAGTTAATTATCTCCGTATGTAATTTACAATAGTCTGACAAGAGAAAACAGTACAAAATGTCTTCTGGAATCAAAAGGGAAAAAAGCTACGTGCTATGTGCTACGTGAGGGGGGGGGGGGGTAGAGGCAAAAGCGAAGTAGGGCTACGTGGGGGGGGGGGGGGGAGGGTACAACGAGAGAATTCGTTTTCCACTCCTAGTTTCCTTCATTTTGCTGAAGACAGAAACTAAGAAAGATGTATGAAATGGAAATATAAGGCAAACGATCCGGATGCAGATAAAGGGATGAATGGCTGAAAGGAATGACGGATAGTGTGCAGAAATTAGGAATGAACCAAAGTGACGGAAGAGAGTTGGTGGGAACAGAGAGGCTTCTGTGTTTATTACTTATCCAACACGCAAACAAATCCAAGTAAATTCTATGTAGCTGGCCTCGGTAGCCGGTTCGAGTCCGGTTGCGGGCATGGGCGTTAAAGTGTAGTGTGAATGTCCTGTCAGTCCTTTGTGTTCCATACTTAGAAGATACAATATGTATACTGGATGACGACTTGATACACTGGAAGCTATAATAATCACATTGAGCAGGCTGTATGGCCTCAGTTGCCGAATGCCAAATAAACTGTATGTAAAATCTGTCGTTTGTTATTAAGAATCTAATTATTGTAGCCTTGCAGTGGTGTCGTGATGTGTTTGGAAAGTTTGTTGCCGCTGGTGTACTGAAATTTTTTTCCCCACTAGTCATCGTGTCCCTTATGATGGGCGAGGTCTGGCCCTTTAACGGCAGCTGTTGCGTAAATACGCTCATGACTGCTGTGTTTTTACAGCATTGAACTCGGAGCGAAATATTTGGAGGGTGCCGGGGAGGGGAGGTTATTTGTCTGTGATACTAGCATGCTGTGTTATGTGTTTTAATTTATTTGTGAAACGCGTATTTTTTGAAGCAGAAATGGGGCATTCGCCTCGATAGATTGCGACATCAGTGAAAAATTAGGACGTTTTCGTTGAACACCCACTGTGATAAAGCTTCACCTGGCGCGGTAAAATTGGCGGAATTCTCTTACATACTTTTAAAAAATCGGTGGTAAGTGTATTTCGTCCATAGATGAATTAAAAAATTGTCACAAGCTACCGTTTACTTATATTTATGTTTTTTATTTTCTTTTTGATAGATTATTTACTATCTACTTTCAGAAGACGCTAGTGTTTCGTATTCAAACAATGATAAAATTCGACTGCACTTAAAAGTTTACTACGAATTTTGACAGATTGACAAAGAGTTTTGGAACTACATTGTATTAATGCTTTTTGAGGGGATCGATTGCTTTACTTCAATCCTTAGGATTTTAACAGTACTCCCCTAGAATGTCGCAGAAATTCTTTATGATATCCTAACCTTAATGGTTGAAAGGCTGATTGGAGTACATTTATGTTGCTCCAGGTAAATATGGTGTACGTACTCTGTCATTCTGCTGCAAATGAATGACAATAGCACAAGGTTATACAATGTGGAGGTGAATGAGAACTGACCTCGTTACTAATCCGATCATAAGAAGCAGAGAGAAAAGTTAAGATACGTTTGCATTTACATAACACAAATGAAATTGCTAACCACGAAGAATAAAAAGAATTACGGCCATTTACCTTTTTCGGGACCAAAAGACAGGATTTCAACTGGAGTTTCAACACTGATTATCTGCAAGTAAGCAATAATGAGCCTTAAGAAATCTACTAATTTATTGCCCGAAAAAATGATTATAACGCAAGGGAAAATAGTGCATGGCGTAATAGAGCAGAAAAGATACTGTTGTAATTCACAAAACTTAGTGAAACGTTTTCCCATTTTGCTTACAATAATTGATTTTTTCACCAAAAATACAGATCAATGAAATGCCATATGTCATTTTGAAAAATATCTTTTGAACTAGAGATGATAAATCAACAATTCTGGTAGCAGGCCAAGCAATTTATATGCATTTGACTGAGTTGGCTTAGGTAGGTACCTAAATTATCTAAATTTATGTTTATAAAATTGATAAATTTCAACGTTTTAATTAGTGGATACTTATAGTGGCACCCATAAAGGCTACTTCGTAGGACTAAAGTTTTCTCTTGCAGTACCGAATATAGTGAGACATAATACAGTGACGTGGCTTCACATAACATGACGTGAGCTTGTGTTTACAGTGGTGAATATAGGGCAGTCTGTCCAGTCTGAACCGCTACAGGCCAATCTGCTGGAACGCAACATGCCTGCTCGCTTGCTGTTGACGTTGTGCTGTCATGACATCAACTCGTGATACAATGCAATTACTCAATTGGTTTCAAACAACACAACAGAAATCACTCAATTTTTCATATACTGACGAATGGTTTCTGAAAATAAATATGTCCATGCCCTGTGGGTAACATAAGTCAATGTTTTCAGGTATGATCAGACGCAAAATGTCGTCTACCTTACTAGTCTAAAAATATTTGACAGGAATACGATGAATGGATTTATACGCGTCAGGCGAGACGTACTGTTCAGAAAGGTTAGTCATGGAATAGTGCTTCTAGTTTTTGCTATAGAGCAAGAACCGCTGAAATTAATGGGGAGGTAGGATTATCGTTATATGGAGGACAAGAGCTCGTATGATATCCATTAAATTCCCCTACTTCTCGTACTTCTAGTGACGCCATGTCAAAGGTAGTTTTGATAACGACTGTTCATTGTAGACCACTTGTCAGTTTTAGCTACGAACGCCTCAGCGATGGTCGTTTTAGTAACTTATAAATGTTGAACATTGTGAATTAGACTACGGGCTACAATTTGATATATAAATGAGTGTCGTGGGGCTGAATTTGTAAACGTTTCGCTTACTCTTTTGTGTAAATGCCACGGGCTATAAAGAGAAAAGTTGACAAATTATCTCTAAATGAGTTTCAAATTAGACCAAACCCACTAACAAGTTGAACAGACTCGAATTTAAGATAGAGATTGGTCACAGAAAGTTCACCAGGAAACAATTTACCTGCGAGTGAAGAACAAAATTGGATTGATGCCGAAATCCAGCCATCTACGTCGCGGTTCTTGATTCAGAGGTACGAGTAATAGTCACTGTGGATCAAATATAAGTGCTTAGAAATAGGTCCTGGCCATTATGATAGGCCGCTTAATGTTATTCTAAGGAAAGGAAGAAACAAATAATGTTCAATACGTTAACTTACATCAATGTGCAATCAATTTAAAACACGAAATGAAGATCTTGAAAACCAAATGAATATTAATGAATCGAAAATGACTACAAGGGCAATTCGATCATTGTTTACACCGCTTATTTGTTGTCTTGCACATATGGCTTTCTGCTTTTACAGTCACTCGGACAGCTTCACAAATTATTTATTGATTCCACAAATTTATCCCGATTTTTCAATTCTATATCAGTTCCCCAGCTGTCTACCATTTCTCAAGTATGCCAACTTATATTCACAACAGTAAGAACAATACAGGACGTACCCAACAACTAATTAAGGACGTCGTAACTCGGATCGTTGTAATATGTAGTTGCAGATTACAGTGGAAACTTATTATGCTGATTGGTCTGTAAGAAATTAACTGGTTATTAAACCCTGGTAACAAGTGTATACACTGTTCCACATATGTAGTAGCTAACATGAGAAATTACTGTGGATATTGATCATACTAATCGGTTGTTAATCAGCTAACTTGTTATCAATTGCTGGTAATATAATTGATATTATTAATAAGTGTGTGTATTGTTCCACATGGGATCAAAGCGAACATATCTGTCTATCTATCGATTCGTGCTACACAAGGCTAAACTGCTTTAACCCTTACATTGCTGGGGCGGGCATTACTTTTATCCATACGACGTCTCAATATTTTATCATTGGCTTTAGAATTACTTTGGATTAATACTATTAATACTATTCAAAATTTATTTTACTGGTCTGCAGATACAACAATTCCGATTGGAATAGGAGACATGTTTTTACGTCGAATGCTCATTAGTTTTTTCAGTAATCTGTCCTAATGTCTTCAGCTCTATATACCCCTCTGAAGCTATACACTGAATGATATGTTTCAAGCAACATCACCTTTACAGACAACTAAAGTCTGTCCCCTTGTCTCTAATCGCAATTAACTAGTCCAAAAATGTGACGTAACTATCTTTTTTTATGAAATATTTCATATAAACTCTTTCCTCATTCAACATTTATGAAGAATACCATTTCGTAGTGAATATCTATAAACTTTTTCTGATGTTGCTCTATAACACAACGTTTCAAGTGATTGTGTTTTCTTCTTACTTTTTACCAAATATTCCGTCAGTTCTTCAGTTAAGTATTGTACTGCCACGTATGAATTTTTAGAAACTATTTTTAGATCAGTGTTCTGTAACTAAATGTGTAAGCTTTACAGATAAGTCTTTTACTTCTAGTATTATACTCTTCACTCTTATGTACTTTTTAAATTCATAACTAAGCAAGCTTAGTTCACATTAACTCTATCTCTTTACATTAACTCCATTTCATACAGTCAGTTTTGTAATTCTATGTACTTATTGTTCTTACCTTTGTTCTTCATTACTTGTTTTCTATTCGTACCATTTGGCTATCATTAGATTCTGTTGTGTAAAAAATTATCAGTTACCACCGTGTGGTTGGAGCTTGACTACAAGGATGGACGACCATTTCCATGAATACCTGTCAAACAGAAAAAAATTAGGAGTGGCTGGTGCTAATGGACTTGATGCTAGTTTACATCCAGGATTTTATCCAAATTTATTGCTCTCAACTGTAATTTTGTCTTACAGTAAAAATCATTTTCTATCAGCTGATTAAACTGAAGGAAACGCAATTATTGCTATATCTTTGTTCACGAGCTATACAACCCTTCAGTTTTTACTTAAGATGATAATATATAGGTAATAAATAAAGAGACGCCAGCCATGTGTTTGAGCAGTCTTTTGAAAAAGGAAAAAAACAAAAGGATGCAAGTAGTGGATCTGATATTGAATCAGTTGTTCACATATAATTAAATGGATATCTGAGGTAGCAGCACAGTTTTATGGATCGCTGATAATTAATGCCGTAACTATAATGTCCAACAAAAATTTAGAAATAACTGCCAAGTAGAAAATAACCAGAACGTGAATCTCTTTTAACTCTATCTGATATTTCGCAAATAAAATATTCTCCACGTCAGCCAAATTTAATTCAAGTGTCTTAGTTCTTACTATTTTGTTCACAGAAAAACAGAAAAAAAATCTTTTAGAGCAGCTGCCAAGTTTCGTTAAACGTATATATAAAATGCACTAGTCTAATTATTATATTTTATAATCGTAGTTGGAAAAAATAATTATCTGGGACATATACCAACAACATGTAAGTAACTCTTATGATTGCGGACTGTGAAAGTGGATGTCAAGATTTAAGTCACCTAGCTACAGAGTAAGTCATCGTATTCTGCTTTGCATTTAGTTTTACACGCATTAGTTTGAGATGTACCGCAGTTTAAAAGCAGTTGTTTTGACTCTGGGACCTATTCCGCGTTTAAAAGTGTCGCTGTGAGCAGTGGTATTATTTCAGGACAGTTAAGAGCTATCGTAAAGCAGTTAACGCGTGTGTTAGATCTTTGAGGCAGACCGACTCGGCTCTAAATCAAGAACGCCGTCGCCCCGTTTGACTGCCTTGCGTCGCGGTGGGAGATCGCTTTAAACTGCGAGTCGAGCTGAGCGCATCGAGCGGGATGGCCGCTGGCAGTGACATATGTAAAGTCGACACCAAACCACATTCCTTGCCGGAAGTTCCCTAATTTTAATTTATAGCAAATATCATCTTCTACAAGCGTGTCCTTCCGGAGTCGTACTGCTTTATGAACTACGAGGATAACGGAAATATAAATTAATCTAAAAAAATAGTATGCCACGAATAATTTACATATTATCTTTCTCGTGCCCTTCCAATACCCAGGAGCAAAATTTCTGTTTGTTTACGTGCATTTTCAGGGGTGAAGCTTCACTATAGTCTATCTCTGGGAACTGTTACAGGTGCGTATATTTATAATGCAATGCACTTCGAATTTAGAGAACATTAAATATAATTATTTTAATAGGCAGCAAAGTAAAATCAAGATTAAAACTTGTGCTTGTTTTTCTTAGGTGTAAGTTTTATTAGGATTTTTCGTTTAAATTTAGCTTTTAGTTTATTTCAGACACAGAGAGTGGTCTGGTGGCTCAGTGGTTAAAGCGTCTGACTGGGGATCGAAAGGTCCCCGGTTCGAATCCCTCTCGGTGGGGAATTTCATAGGCCCTTAATCCGAACTTCACCTCTGGCACAGCTTGCTGCGTAATGTGAAGTGAACTATTCCGTGGTTTGGATTCCACGTTAAACTGTAGGTCCTCTGTATCTGGTACCACTACGGGGTTAGGTTAAGGCGGCTAAGATAGGGGCGGAATGCGCAGCCAGTAACAACCCTGTCCCAGGTCATTACGACCACACGGAATTATTATGATTATTATCAGCCACAAACATAAAGTTCGTATGTAATACAGTTTTTTTAGACAGTCCTGCTAAGGAGATAGTAAAAATTGTTAACTTTAAAGGCCACACATGTCTTTTTTTTTCAGCGAAAAAAACTGAATACTTGGTGAGCTGTCATGATCAACACATCACACTATGGGTCAGATTTTTTTTTTTTAAATTTCTGATTTTCGTTTATTTTACGTAACCGCCATACAATATAGTTAAACAAAATTTATATATAACCTTCGGATTTTACTCAACGGAATACACACTATGTGTAGATTTAAAATTTCAGTCTTATTTCGTTTGAGTACTAGAAGCCTGGGACAGACTAACAGACAGACAGCGGAGCTTCTGTAATAGAGGTCCGCTTTCTATAGCGTACGGAATCTTGAAAACGGCAAATCGTTCCGTTACATAGTCTGTTCTGGTTCCATGATAGAACTCCGCTGGATGAAATTTTCAGGGCATGCAGTCGCTAAAGATGTGTAAACATTACTAAATTTAAAGTTTATAACACCAGTTTCACAAGGCGTTACCAGAAAAAAATATTATGGTCCGGGATAGTTGGTAACAATTTCTGTCTATAATGAGGAAAATAGATCAAATTCATTAATATTAGATATATGAATGTATAGATAATACAAATTAAATCAAATAACGAGTAAAGGTTCGAATTTTATGTGGATGCACTAGTTCTATGACTTACATCTTCAGCAACAACCCAGCGTGGCATTGAATCATCAAGTTGTCAGAAGTACTCCGAAGAAATATGCAATGTTGCTACAACTACGGCCGTCCATATTTACGAATGGTTTGCCAGAGCAGAACGCTGTGAACGAAATTACCCTTCGATCATTTCACACATATGTTCGCTTGGATTCGTGTCTGATGCTCTAGGTGGCCAAACCATTCGATGCATTTGTACAGAATGTTCCTCAAACCAATCACGAACGATTTTGGCCCCGTGACAGGGCACATTGTCTTCCTGGAAAACTCCATCGTTGTTTAGGAATATAAAGGCAATGAATAGCCGTACATGCTCTCCAAGTATCTGAAAGTAACCATTTTCGATCAATGGTTGTTTCAGTTTGAACACAGGCCCCAGTCCATGCCGTGTAAACGCAGACCATGGCAGGATGGAGCCACCAGGATGGAGCATACACAGTGCCTTCCTGACAATCTGAGACCATTACCACCCTCGAACACTGCCATCATCTCTTACCATCTGGAATCTTAATTCATCTGACAACTTAACCTTTTCCCCGTTACATAGTGTCCAATCGATATTGTCACATACCCACGAGAGACGCTGCAGTCGATGGCGTTTTGTTAGCAGAAATACTTGTATCAATCTTCTGCTGCCATATCGCAACACCAAATTTCACTGTACGTGCCACATTGATTGTTACAGTTCCTTGACGCAGTTGTGCCTGTCTGTTAACACACGTCGCGTATCCATAATCCCGTCAGATAACCTTCCATACGATTCGCGAGATTACAAATGAATGTTTCGACACTGCATAGCTCATTAATTCGTTTCTTCCCCGGTGTTACTGCCACTTGGATGTTTGCATCCTGTAATTCTATGACTTTCGGCACATCAGTTATTGATATATATTAGCAAATTGCGTTTAGACCGTTTACTCGTCCGTTGTAATCCGCAAAAACACCTCAAGCTCTGCATACGTTGCCGCTCGCGCACTTGCTTCAGTCGTTCAGTTCTAATCGACTTCATTATTTTATTGCCTACTTGTTAGTAAGTGTTCCATCCAACAGATTTCTGTTCACTCTGAACTGAAAGCATTTCCCATAAAATGTCATTTTTCTGTGGCCCAGTTACGGTAAAATAAGAGTTTGTTTTGTTCGCAACTTACAAACTAAATGTAATGTACCTAATCATTATTGTTAATACACATGAATGCTAGAGACAGGTTTGAAGTTACTGAGAAATAGAGTTTTTCAAACAGATCTAACGTAACAGACCTTGGTGAGTGAGCAGAAACGGTCTGGCCTCGCATTCGGAAGGACTTGAGTTCGAATCCCCATCCGGCCATCAAGATTTGGGTTTCCCATCGTTTTCCCAAATCACTCCGACGAATAGCGGGATGACGTTTAAAAGGCCATGGGCCAATTCCATCCCATTCCTTGCCCTCTGTCCTTTCATGCCTCTAACGACATCGAGATTGCCAGAAGCAAAAAATGAAAAAACAAAAAATCAAAAGTTGTCTTAAACCAATACACTGACACCTATTTACGTCTTTATATTCTTGATAAAAACATATCCCTGTCTTACAAATTCTTAACAATCATATCTATCTCTCACGCTCGGTAGAAAATTTTTGTATATCGCTCCTTCTTAGTCCATAATGCAGTTTTACAAATATAGCAACACGGTATTTGGTTTGAATAAACGCAAAGCATAACATGCACATATTTGAAGCCAGAAAATTATTCCGTTTATGAGTCCTGTGAAAGACCAATAGGACTTAGTTTCCTGTCTGGTATCGGATACTGTAAACGTAAGAAATATAGCTATAAGGTAATATGATGCAACACTGTCTCTCTTGAGTATTTATTATCTCTCTGTTTGTGAATTAGATTCAAAGCTAATGGTTCTATTAGTGGTCCCAAATAGCCTCTACCACAAATAATAAGATCAGAATAATGGCACTGGCTTCGAATGGTGTACAGAAATTCCTATGATCTTTTCATCTGCAATAGCTGTTTCTGATTTTAATTGCTTTTGAGGGTTACTTTCAGCCTACCTAGAGAGGACCAAAACAAATCGTTATTAAAAACCATTTTACATAAATTGTTTCCTGTGAAACTATTACCATGAACGATGTGGCTCAAATAGTATTAGATTTCTAAACAAAAGTTTCTTATTATATAATTAAGACATTCGCCAGTATGAGAGATGACATCATTTGCATCAGTCATGCAAGAAAATCAATTAACAACATTCTTGTTGCCCCTAGAATGGGCCTAAAGCGTCGTGTTGTCATAATTAATCCAAGGTTAATTCGGATATAAAATCCCTCCACTTGTTCTCATACACCTCATTTCTGACTTGTTACCGTTTAACAACTCAAACAAAACACTCTAGAGAAGACTCTATGACCAGTCATTCAGGACTCTCAGATGCTCAGTTGTTCTTTATTATGGTTGCACTTCAAAGGAAAACAGCAACCGAATATTTTAAGAAATGTCTCACTGTAGTGTATTGTGTTTTCAATGCTTGAACGTTTTTGTTCTTGTTTTGTCCACACTGCACAACCGAAAAAGGTTTCACTTTACAAGTGGAGGCTAATTAATCCTGTCGAATCGTGTCGCCTGAAGCAGGCCGAAAGCAAACCTATTACTTCCATTTGTCTAATTGTTTCCACAGTCTGACCTGCGCCACACATATCAGTCTCAAAGGCATATCGACATAAATGATATTTGTCAATTATCGTTGGCAATATTAAACCCACAAAAATCGAACGAAAAATTAATTCAAAAATATGAAATAAACTGTTTTAATGGTTATATATGTATACTTGTGTTGAGCACCTGGCTGCGAGAAATTACAGTCACCACATCTGAACTTATGTTTGCTCAGTATGTTTTAAGAATTATGATATACCGGGTGCTTCAAAAAAATGTATACACACTTTAAACTATTGTTGTTTTCCCGCTCTACAAGGCTAGTGTTATATTTCTTCGCCAGGTGCCAGCATAATCGTCCCTCTATGTTATATTATCAGTTGGAATTTGTAATATCAACATGGGGGACGTACGTTTGAGTTTTGAAGAACGTAAGCAGGTTATTAAGTGGTACTGGAAGTTTGAGAATGTAAATAAGTTCAAAGACAGTGGAGAAGGGAGTATGATACAGAACCACCTTCAAGATTAACAATTACACGCATACGAGACAAGTTCGAAGTTCATGGAACAGTGTGTGATGTGCATAAAGGTCATTCAGGTCGGCCTCGAACAGCTACAAGTGATGAGTCATCAATGGCAGTCTTGGAACTGTTTCAACGCTCTCCTAACAAATCTTCAAGGCAAGGGGCACGTGAAAGTGATGTAAGTGCTAGCAGCGTGCTATGCATTCTGAAGAGAGGCAAGTATCGTGTTTACATTCCAAGGCTGGTGCAACAGCTAAGTGACGACGATCCAGATAGAAGGTTGCAATTTTGTGAATGGATTCAGGAGATGGTGATACGTGAACTGGGATTTATGGGTAGCATCATTTGGTCGGATGAAGCCCAATTCAAACTTAATGGAACTGTCAATAGGCACAATTGTGTTTACTGGGTGAAGAAAATCCTCACATTACAATTGAAAAAGCTGTAAATTTGCCAGGTGTAAATGTGTGGTGCGGTTTGTCTTCAAGGGGACTCATTGGACCTTTTTGATTTGAAGGCACTGTAACTGGTATTAATTACCTAACAATGCTTGCTGATTCCATATTTCCTGCCATTCGTGCATTATACGGTAATGATGATTTTTATTTTCAACAAGATGGTGCTCCGCCGCACTATCACAGGGACGTACGAGCTTACCTGGATCAAAATTTGTCGGGCCGGTGGATAGGACGCAGGGGGCCAATCGAGTTTCCAGCACGCTCTCCAGACCTTACACCACTGGATTTCTTCTTGTGGGGCACAGTAAAAGATGAGGTGTACAAACGTAAACCACGTAACCTAGACATTCTTTGGAATGAGATTCAAGCAGTGTGTAGAGAAATCTCATTGGACGTTTTGATACGATGTACAGAATCTGTGGTGACTCGTACTCAGAATTGTATTGATGCTGCAGGTCACCAATTTGAACAGTATTAACATTTGTTGTTTATGTTTGATTTACATTGGACTTTTAGCTTTCTATTTTCCTGAAATTTAACTTTGTAGAACGGTAAATAAATTTTCTATGGAAGTTCAAAGTGTGTATACATTTTTTTGAAGCACCCTGTATACCTGACTGGTTTCCTACCATTTCCACCTCACCATCATGTTGACAAATCTTTGAATGTTTAAACGTCTAATCAGTATTAGTCATTTAACAATCGATTTAAAGAATTGTAATCATCCCCTTACATGGCGCCGTTTGAGGAACGAAACTATAGCTGCATTTTGCAATAATAAAAAAAGTTCAACTGCTCTTGAGTTTACTATCGTACTGTAACGAAAGAGAATATTTGTTTTTAAGTGAAGTACATTCGAATGGACAGATTTTATATATTTGTGATAGAAATAAAAAATTTACTCTTGTGAAAGGATTTTTTTTTTTATCGTTTTACGCCTGGTCGACTTAGAAGTAACAGTGCTTGATTTCCCATTAGGCTGTATAGGCTCCAGCCTAGGGGCGGCATATTTCCTATGGTGCCCGCTTTAGTAAGCCATCAAATTTGTGCGCAGTCTTTAGCCCGTCGTATATTTCCGAAGGAAGACACTATAGACAGAGGGTAAGTTTCTGCTGACAGACTTACATTTCATAATTTCTATAATAAAAATACATAAATATGATCTAAGATTTCATTAATTGAGTATCTGGTTGTCGAAAGTCCCCGAGCGTTCGAAAGTCCTAATTTTATTGAAAAAATCATTGAAAAGTCAATGATTTTTGAAACTTAACTCGTCATTTCTCAGCTAATAATGAATTAAATTCTTTGAAATTTTTAAGAAACACGCATTGAACTATGCCGAAACCGGTATCCTGATTGAAATTAATGTAAATTATAATCGTTTAATAATAATTGATTACAAATCAGAGCGTACGTCTTAACGTGATTTCTGTTCTTTGCCGATAAAAAATGTGCTACGAAGTTTGTCATATGGAAAACTGTTAGTGAGAAAGTTGTTCCTCTAAGTTCGCCAATCAAAAATCCCGTAGAAAACTATAATTATGTATTACATTTTTTATTTTCTTGTTTGTATTCTTGTTTCGTAATAAACATTCATTTTTCTTGTTTCTATTTTATGACTAAATCTGAATAATTTGAAGTAATGAAGTCATTTTTAATCTATATCCATTCACATATACATATAATCGTTTGCTACCTAACAAAGGTAATATAAATTAGTGATTAGTATAGGTATGAAGGAGAAAAGGGCGGCACAAAATGAACAGCCTACACTAAAAAAAGTTTAAATCCGGCCCTGGGCGGGAAAAATCTGGGAGCAAGAAATGGGAAGGACTTTGGCCATAATCTTTGAAAGGAACCATCCCAGCATTCGCCTGGAGTGATTTAGAGAAACAATGGAAGACACAATCTGGAAACCCAGACGGTGATTCGATCCCGCCTCCTCACGAATGCGAGGCCAGATCGTTATCGCTCACCCACCAAGCTCGGATGTTGAAAGGAAATAACTGATTTATTAATATGAAAGAAATTAACTGATTTATTAATATGAAAGAAAATAACTGATTTATTAATATTAACATTTTAAAGGAAAACTGAAATGACAATTATTATTTAAAAAATTTCATTAAATGTTTGTTGTTAACTGTCGAATTAGCTTTAGAACACAAGATAATTTCAGACTGGTAACTTGGCGATGTAACGCACACATAATTTGTTCACAATAATGTCCTCTGTTTTTACAGATCAGTTGTCTCCCTCAATCGTATAGTTTGTTTGCATTGGTGCGATCGTTATTGAGCGTCTTCGTTCGGATCCGTTGACGTCAGACACCGCGTCACACATCGTATCTTCTCGACTTGGATGAATAAGTCAGAGCGATGTATGCTCCCACACGAGAGTCAAGACGACTTTGCGTCTTCGACTTCAGAGATTCTCTCTTTCCCAACTCTGAAGATCAAAGGCTGCATCGCTTTTCCACTCAGGGAACAAGTGTTATCTACCTAAACCTTGAGACGAAGTCTTGTTTGCATTGTTCTGTACAAGAAAAATCGATATTGTGTGTGTGTGTGTGTGTGTGTGTGTGTGTGT
Source organism: Vandiemenella viatica (assembly GCA_031002005.1). Lineage (NCBI taxonomy): Eukaryota > Metazoa > Arthropoda > Insecta > Orthoptera > Morabidae > Vandiemenella > Vandiemenella viatica. The sequence goes on along the minus strand of JARYHS010012519.1, from coordinate 58,939,590 downwards.
GTGTGTGTATGTGTGTGAGTAGAGGAATGAAGAGATGAAGAGGTGGGAAAGTGGGGGGGAGGGGGTTATCTATACTAATATTATAAATAAAGTAACGCTGTCTCTCTGTCTGTTTGTTACGTTCCTTGGGCTAAACGGATAATCCTATGTAGAAGAAATTTGACAAGTAGATGCGATGTGGCATTAGGATGGACATAGGATATTTTTTCTGCATACATATTACACACCGTCATGTAATTTTGAAAAATTACCCAAACTGTGATAGACTGACGCTTAGGATGTCTAACACTGTAGTGCCTTACACTATAAAGGGCTGGTAGCGCAGTGGTAAACGCGCTTGCTTTCTGATGTTTCGACCATAGTCTCCGGTTCAATTCCCGATGGAAGCAAAGATTTTTAAGAATTGTTTTTGATCGTATGAGCTACGCCTGGACGGTCAGTTTTTCGGGTTCCATGTTAAACAGTAGATACCACAAATGTAGGGGTGCATTGCTTGGAAAATCATATGCGATCTAACAATGCTGTAGGTGTACACTTTTTGACGCTATATTAATCACTCAGCCATTGTTTCTCTCGCAATCAGTGTGTGTATGTGTGTGTGTGTCATCTGCAGTAATAATATTATAAATTCGAAAGTAAGTCTCTGTCTTTTTGTTACTTTTAACGACTAAAAGGCTATACCGATATTGATGGAATTTGACAAGGAAATACTTTGTATCTGTAGGAAGGACACACGACATTTTTTTCGGTACGAATAATAGTTGTAGTCACGAAGTCTTGAGAACTTATCGAATGGTGACAGACAGACGGATGCGTGTGTTAGTCTGTAATGTTGCGTCGATTGCTCAAGCTGTGCTTCTTGCGCAATCTGTTAGTATATGATTCGTTGATAAATTTCGTTCAGAGACAAAAATTATTATTTAGTATAGAGGTCGATTTGCTCTGCACTGTACTATTACTTTGTGTCTGCCTAAAAGTTTCTGGCACCAGTTTATTTTGTCTTCTTTTCTGACATGCCTTTCGGGCGTAAACCTGGCCTAAGCTGTAGTTCTAGAAGAGAACGAGCGACTTAAGTTATTAGAACTCCAGAATCGGAAGCTCATGCTGAAGAAGGAAGAAAAGACCAAGCTCCCTTCAGTTAAACACCTATATCCTCGCACCTTCGTTTGTTTTACTGCTTTGGAAATTGATTCTCTTCATGAGACAGGTTCGACGGTAGAATGATATAGTGATGAATTTCCTGTCATATTATGCCGACTTGGTGTTGTTTGGTACAAATATTACGTTACTAACAGCTTCCTATATCCACTTTTAGCAATTCTAAGTAAACGCGTACGAAGTCGCCGTTCACAGCTAGTAGTTTTATAAAATCACGTCAATCACAAACGAATGTCAATGAGATATTCTCATCAATGGTTATAAATTCCCAATATTTTGAGGGGTGTTCATTCCACAGAGCGTGGTGGGTGAGCGGTAACGCTCTGGTCTCGCAAGTCGGAGGGCGTGGGTTCTAATCCCGGTCTGGCCGTCTAGATTTGGCTTTTCCACGGATTCCCCAAATCACTCCAGGTGAATGTCGAGATGTTTTCTTCAAAAGCCATTGCCGAATTCCTTCCCTTTCTTTGCCTCCAGTACTGACCTCCTCCTCATGACATCGACGTCAACTAGGCAGAAAGCCATAAGCAAAAGAAAAAAAAAAGCGTTCATTCCATTAAATCGTTTTTTCCCACACAGGGACACTGCAGTTACAAAATTTTCCGACAGCTACCATCATCTTGTGAACGGCTAGGGACGGTCTGCGAATTGCTTAACACTGTGCTCGGAGTCCAGCAAACTTGTGCCTTAACTTCATTAGTAACCGTAAATTATTTTTCCATCAATTACCAATTGTCCAGCGCTGCACCGGTTGTACCAGAAACGCCAGAAAAAATATGGCATTTTGAATTTTACCCTATTTGTTTTCACATTGAAAATACTCCGTCTCATCGCATCAGAAGCAGGGTTTTCCAGAGTTCTGCAATATTTGTTTCGAGGTGCTATGGTGTTCCACTAAGCACTTGATTGCTGGGGAGTGAATTTTAGTTCGGGGAAAGTAATAAATTTCATATTTCTCCTGCAGTTAAGTCAGGCGATTTAGAACTTATGATAAAACGAGTAATCACTTTTTCGTTACGACCTCTGTTACCAACAATGGTGAGTTAGCACTATATCCCAGATGTAAAAAAATATTTAATCACAGAAGTGATGGAAATAAAACAACAAAAGCAGCCAGAAAACGCCAGAATGAGGAGGCTGTAATAGAATATATTCTTCTAGAGAGCATTTACCGTTCAGTTACTGGCTGCTATACAGAAGCTGCTTATTGGACTTGCATTAAGAAGCTCAGGTTTCGCAATGCGTATAATCGATTTGCAATTATTCCACGCGTTTTAAAGTCATAGTCACTTTGATTTTTAGGTCTTTTTTGTATATTATCTTTATGTTTACACTGAACCAATATGTGATTTAAAGAAAGGTACAGAAATTTTAGTTGGAAAAATTACATTTACTTAGGTAAATTAGCTTACTTTCGATGTGCTGAAGACACATTTATTTTTCTAACGCACTAAATTTATTGAGATCAGTGAATTTGTGTGCAGAAGGAGCTAGGAATGTCTTAGTGGAAGTCAACACGTTTCTCTAGTTCCATTGTTTATAACATTTCGTGAAAACATGTTTTGTAATAATCAAAGAAAAGCGGTTATTTCCTATGGTGACTCGAACAGACAAAAAAGAGAGAGAGAGAGCCGTGTAGGAGGAATAGTGAGTCTAATAAACTAAAGCAAATTTCTGAGAGTCCAAGAAACCCTGCATCCGATACGGAGATCTTGTGGGTTCGTTTTTGTACCGGTAGACGAAAACGTAACTTGCCTTTCATCGCTCACTGCCACACTAACTGCAACTGTCTGCAGCACAGAAAAAAGAGATAGAGAGATAAAGAGGGCAAGCATGTACCCTAAGATCACTTTTACCTCACCCCCGGACGATGTTTTTGGTTTTAGGAGAGGGTGATAATGTCTTCATTTTCATATTTAATTACAGTGTGCTGAAAGTAACATTCATTTTTTTAAGTGATGCTAGAATCCTGTCGAGCTTAAGCTGTTTTTTTTTTTTTTTTTTGTACCGGCTCTGCGTGTGATAGGTCCAAAGTGGCTGTGTAACTGACCTACTCCACTACAGCCGCTTCGTTTAAAGAGACCATCCAGGCAGTGACCCTGAACCACTTGTTGATTCTCACAGCGAGCAGATGACTGGCGCCTAGCTATTGTAGGTCATAATGGAAGCTGTCCTTCCTCCAGCACAAGATCATAAGAAGCTTGCCCGTGCGGATCTGTGGGAGTCCTCCATACTGCACGAAGATTCGTACGCACATGTCAGTTCATACTTTCAATAGACTCCAACGCTTGAATACTAATACATATCATGTTTCGCAGGCTGTACGGTTTCTAACTACACAGAATTTGAATGAAGTTTCGCTAGGGGATGAGTATTAATATAATTTCCTCGAGTGACTAACCGATTTAATGAGGTTAAGATGGCTATAGTGAATTTGACACACCTGGCTAACTCGCCTAGCCACCCGAGAATATTATATTACTACGCAGACATTATTAAAAAATTCGTATAAATAATTGTCAAGGTTTCTTCCCACAACGGAGGCATACAGATTACACAACGTTGTTTGGAACACGCCCGACATGTTCGCCTGGGGCAAAAAGATAAATCAGCAGTGGCAGAACATAGTTTGACAGAAGGACATGGTTTCGATTTCGAAGCGACTAAGGTGTTGACACATGCGAGAGGCTTCTGGGACAGCGTCATTAAAGAAGCATTTGAAATTCGCCTCGCGTCTGATTTGGTAAACAGGGATTGTGGATTCCAGATAAGTGATGCATGGATTCCTGTAATTGAGGCTGCTCATCACCAACGCTCTGCTTTTTGTGTTCCGCGGGCGTCTAATGACATCTGAGATGCTGCTAGGCAACATATCAACATCTGTCGTTGCCATGCCAGTTTACAAACAACACGCTCAAGGCTGACTTCAAGGCAGACTTCAAGACTTGCAACTGCACCTGAAGATGGCGACGGAGAATAAAGTCGCCGAAATATTGTGCATTAATAACAACATCACTCGGTTTGTTTCCCGAGAAACGTTTATAAATAAACAATTAAATATTGTTTAATGTCGTGGAATTTTGCAATTTAATTCTAACCCAATTCTAGATGTCCGAATTGTTTGAAATTTTGCTGATAACTGATTACAATACAATAATTTCATAGCTATGTCTTGATATTCTCAATACTTTGACAGTAACAACAGAAACATTTTGTGGATGTTTTAAGAACCGTTGACAATCAATACAGTAGTCTCTTAGCAATGTCCTGCTATTCTCGTTACTTTGACGGTAACAATAGAAAAATGGTTGCATGTAATGGAATCTTTCATTTCAGTGTTCACTCACTTTCTGACGTCCGAATCCTTTTAAATTTTTCATATTTATTAAGAACCGATAAAAATTCAATAATTTCACTCTCACCACTTGTTGTCAGTAACAACTTGAAAGGGATGAATGTAATAGAAAATTTCAGTTCAATTTTCACCCACTTCAGAAAGTCCGAATTGTCTGAAATTTTGTACACATATTAAGAACTGACAACAATCCAATAATATCATATCTATGTCTTGGTAATCTCATTACTTTGATAGTAAGAACACTAACGTGATTTAACCGTCTTATGACAGATGAGGTTCATTTTCACCCACTTTCCGCATATCCTTTCGTGGCTCAGTTGGTTAAGGCGAGTGACTGGCGAACAGACGTTCCCTGCTCGAATCCCGGTTTCTGTTGGAATTTTTACGGATTTGATTAATGGCAAATATTAGGCTAACTCACAGTTCGGATTTCACGTTAAACTGTAGGTACCCCATACTTGATGGGATTGCGGAGTTAGGCAAATGCAGCCGCGACATTAGTAAATAAGCGCGTCGATTCGAGAAACTTTCGTGATTTGTCGGCCGGACCCTTCGAAGATTTCCCAGCCAATATCGTCATATGCATTTAATTTAATTATCAACTTCCAGGCGTCTTAATGTTTCTAAATTTTGCACACGTATTAAGAAGTTTAACAACACAGTAATTTCACAGCTGTAACGTGGTATTCTCATTACTTTGACAGTATCAACAGAAAAATGATTTTGTTGCGCAAATTTTTGCAAATGCGCTATTGATGATACTTTGATTCAAGCTGCTACGATAGTGTTTGCAGTCGCTTAGTGAGATGTTAAATAATGAGTATTTGATACATCGTTTTCAATTACTTCGCACTATTATAGAACAATAGTCTTTCACATTTACCCTGCTATTGGACGTCTGGTGGGGTTTAAACATATAGTTGTACGTTGATTGTGGGAATAATAATTACAAATAAAAACTACAACACAAAGAAAAAGAGAGATTGGTGAAGAAAAACCTACAGTAAAGAAACATGCTTTTTAAACAATCTGAACTAAGAGGTTAAAAATAAATTGCAGTTTAAAAAACTGAAAACACGCTTTTGTAGTAATGTGAACTAAAAGGTTAAAAATAATTTTTAAATTTAAATATTTTGTTTAACTGCGACAGGACGTCCCACAATTCAGGATACATTAATTTTTAATAAGCTTAAAGAATAAAGTCACTGATTACGAAATTAACTTTAATGTTAAAAAGCATGGGGTGCTCTCTACATAACTTTTGACAATGACTCTATCTTTGCAAATAGCCCGTTACAAAAAATACCCTAAGACAACCGATATTGCACCCGAAGCTTTTTTTACATTAAAGCTAATTTCGTAATCAGTTACTTTGTTTTTTAAGATTATTCAAAAATTAATTTATCCTGAATTGTGGGACGTCATATCGCTGTTAAGCAAAATATTTAAATTTAAAGATTATTTTTACCTTTTAGTTCACATTACTAAAAAAGTGTGTTTTTAGTTTTTTAAACTACAATTTATTACAAATTACTTTCCCCTTGTAGTTAGAGAGAATAGATTGTTTACCAACTACCATCATATCGCCCGAGCTTAGCTACAGTGCTTCTCCTTCATTCTGTCTTGTCTCTGCTCTCTTCCGCTATGCCGATGTGTGTACCAGGTCTTCGGGCATTCCATCTCTCCTCCTATTTCTCTGTCTACACAGTGGTCCCCTTCAAAAGAAAACAAAATAATCCGACTTGGCAGCCCATCTATCCGTGTCCAGCCGCATGAAGTGACCCACCCATGAGAGACATTTTTCAAGAAAACTCACACAGAGCGTGAAGGGAAAATATTACAACGGTTCACTAACATTTATCTATCTTTACTTAGACTACGCAAAGAATCACCAGATTAATATTTACCTGTGTCGTTCGACAAAACGACATTAGCTCTAATCAGATACCTTTCTCAGTAAAGATGCGCAAGGCCTTTTCCCTCAATCTTACTGGTGGTATTTACACTTACATACTGACAGTCATGTTTTAACCCTGTAGCAGGAGTGTATACTTCTTTATCTACGCAAGTGTAGCAACTTAAAATGGCATCGACTCAAGTAATCGGAACGCTTCACTATTGCGCAGAGGACATACTAATCGCTGTATCGTTAAAATTTTAGTATATGTACCTTGGTGGAAGTCCACAGTACTGATAACCGGCCGTAATTGAATGGTTGTAGAGAGTGATTGACCTCATACACCAACAACTTTATCCCAAATAGCTATACGGGATTAATATCTGGTGATATACGAGGCATTATCATGTGCTGACATTGTTTAGAATTCTCCAATTGCTATCACTGATAATTAGGGAAAAGGTGGATTGCATTGGGGAAACTTGGCCTGGAGGACAAGAAATAATGGCCCATGTGTTACTCGGCGGCAATAAACTGGAATAGGTAGAGTATTTCGTATATTTGGGTAGCAGGGAACTATGCGGAAAGATGGAGGGAGAAATATAGCAGAAAACATTGCTCGCCTCAGACTGAGCGGAGAAACTTTCGAATTACATCTAATGCAGCCGTCCTCATGAAACTTTCCTACATTTCGCCTCTGTCTGGGGAGTTTTTACCCGAATAATAGATGAGCCGCCTTTTATTTACCTTTACTTCTTTATAACATTGCAGCTACATATTAGGGGGAGCGAATCCAGCCAGACCGTGTAGTTTTTCAATTTGTGTGACTTCGAGGCAACCCCTAATAATTCTGCATCGCACCCTGCATTTGTGTGACATAAGCAAACTTTTACCAACAGAACAGGCATATTCAGCAGCAGAATAATACACTGCGAGAGTTGATGTTTGGGCCATTACGGGATGTGCACCCCATACACTTTTTGAGAGCATATCATTGCGGAGCGCTAAATCATCTGTATAGATGAAACTTTGACTCATCGGTGTTTGAGGTTGATCGTTATCGTAAATAATGAATAAAGCCGGTGCCAGGACGCTACCTTGGGGAATTATTTTTTTTTTCTTTTATGGGGGGTTTTCCTTCGACTGAAATTCGACATAAAATCTTCGATTGCGAAGAAAATTTCGGATCGTTTCTGCAAACTCATTTTTAAGTTGATATAGTTTATGCTCTATAAAGCATACTACCAGAAAAATACTGACCTATGGCTCAGAAACATAACTTTTTTTTTTTTACTTATGGCTTTACGCCTCGTCGACATTGATATCGAGGTCATTAGAGGCGGGATTGGACTGGGGACAAGGACGCGAAGGAATTCATCCATGGCTGTTCGAAGGAAGCCCCCTGGCATTGTACTAATTTGGGGAAACCATAGAAAACCCAAATCTGAATGCCCGAATGCGAGGCCAGAGCGTTAACCGCTCAACCATCACGCTTGGCCATTATAACCTGCACTTGGGTAAAGAAAGATATTAGCAAATTACAGGCGGCAGAGATGATTTATCAGAGAGGGATGGAGAACGTGACAAGAAAGGATTAAATCAGAAATGAAAACGTCAGGGAGAGATTAAAAGTCTAACTTTTGAAAAGATTTTAAGAAAGAAAAGACTGCAGTGGTTGTGGCAAGTCATAAGGAAGGTGGAGGGGAATATACTAGAGCACTCTGGAACAAGGAGTCCAGTTGAAATACCACGGACGCGGCATATGTTCGAAGTAAAGAATGATATAGAGGCCAAGGGACTTGACTGGAAATAAGTGGTGGAGTAAAAATGTTGAGTGACCGTCAGACGTGAACGTACTGAACGACTCGCAAAAAAGAAAACGTTTAATGATGATGACGATAGAGACATTTCTAGTGCCAGTCATCTCGTGCCCTCTCTTTCATTAGATCTTGTTACTAATCCAAAAAAGCTCTGGTCTAATGTCAAAGTAGCAAGAGGCTCTCGTAAGGTTATGCCGTCACTGATTAAGGAAAATGGGGAATCATCAGAAACTAGCCTAGAGAAAGCAGAAATTTTGAATAATATATTTAAAAAAGCTTTCACAACGGAGAACATAGAGGAGAATCCAATATTTATCAACTGTACCAACAAAATTATGAAAGATCTCGTTCTTGATGTCGAAGGAATAACTAAAGTTATTATGAATGTAAAAAACAATAAGACTCCCGGACTAGACGGTATTCCTACAAGATTCTACTTTAGGTACGCAAAGGAAATTGCACCGTATTTGATGAGATTATATACCACCTCCTTGGACAAAGGAAAAATACCAGCTGAATGGAAGATCGCCATCGTAAGTCCAGCGTTTAAAAATAGAAATGTTAATGATCCTCAAAATTATAGGCCTATCTCGTTAACCTCAATATTTTGCACGATTTTAGAACACATCATCTATTCAAATGTCATACAGTTTTTGGATGATGGAGAGCTTTTAAACCAAAATCAACATGGATTCAGAAAAGGCCGATGCTGCGCAACAAAACTTACATTTTTAATTAACGACTTGTGCTGTGTAATAGATGAGCAATCCCAGGTTGAGTTAGTTCTATTAGATTTTAAATAAGCTTTCGTCAGAGTGCCTCACACTAGGTTACTTAAGAAACTTCGTGGTTATGGCATATCCAGGCAAATAGGGCAGAACACAGTGTGTAGTTCTCTACGGTGAGCGCTCATCACTTACCGAAGTGAGTTCCGGGGTTCTTCTCTGTTGTTTCCCATATATATTAATGATTTTTGCAACGTAATAAGGGGGAAGAAAAGACTGTTTGTCAATGATGCTATTATTTATCGTGAAATCAAAACCCAGGACGACTGCGCTTTGTTACAATACGATATTACGAAAATAACTGCGAGGTGTAAAGACCGGAATTTTGAGTTAAACGCTACAAAGTGCCAAGTCATGCGTATAAGTAAAAAGATGACACCATTTAGCTCTGAATATACAATTAATGGTACTGTCCTTAGAACGCCAGATTCCGCTAAATACGTAGGAGTAACAATTCGTAAAAATTTGTCGTGGAATGAGCATATCAAGAATGTAATTGGGAAAGCAAATCGTTTGCTCCGATTTCTAGGTCGTAATTTAAAACAATGGATTCCGGAAGTTAAATCGATTTCATACAAGTTATCAGTGCTTAGAATATTGTTGTTCTGTATGGGGTTCCGATCAAAATGGGTTTAATGTAGGTCCAAAGAAGAACCGCCCGATTCGTGACAGGTATAGGTATGTAGTTGGAGGGAAAGCGTAAGTTCGATGTTGAAGGAGTTAGGTTGGGAAGACCTGGAACACCGAAGGCGTTGCTCTAGACAGAAGCTAATTGAAAAATTCACAACTGACTTATTTCGCAATTACAGCATTCAAATATTGCTACCAGCAACATTCATATCAAGGAAAGACCCAGAAAATAAGAGAAATCAGGGCCAGAACCGATTCATTTCTGTACTCACTTTTTCCTCAATAGAAAGGACTTACCGGGCGAGTAAACTTTAAATCCGACAGGAGTAGCTCTCGATGAATCACTCCGACCAACCTGATCTGGGTTTTCCATGGTTTTCCCTGATCACTCCAGGCGAATGCCGGGATGGTTCCTCACAATAGCCCATGGGTGCCTCCTGCCATATCCCATATATCTCTTCCTATGAACAAAATGGTTACACATTAGGATTGGTGCAATACACCCTCCAACACCCACTTTTAGTGGATCGCGGAGTAATAATAATAATAATAATAATAATAATAATTTGTTGGTAAGGTTAGTGCAGATCTCGATTAATCAATAGACTTGGCCAGCCATTGTTCTAACAGAGGCGGTAATACATTTGGAACACGCTTGACATTGCGGAGCGTGGAATTCTGTTTCCGAACCATTTGCGAAGTGCTGTACCCCATGCATTGGGCTCCAAGTATCACTACACATTAAGATTCGATTTAATTTCAGTGGGCAACCATTATAAAGTCAATAGTTTCCCAGGACACCGGGAGTCCAATTTATAATCCTGTTCACCATTTGCCTGATTATAGCATTTTGAAGCGATGAATACGCCACCTGTAAATTTGCATCCAGCTAACCCATAATTTCTGCATTTTAGTATTTATACCTCAGTTGTCGATTCGAGGTTAAATTAAAATCAAAATGAGATAAATTAGCAACATGAAACATGCTGAAGGACTGAAATATAATCTGTATTCTATCTGGCATATCATCACAATCTTCCAAAATTGCAATCGAACAAAAGGTAATGGATTAGCGTCAAAATGTGTATTTACATTCAGATAGGAAAGCTGACACATCCTTGTTCTCATGGACACGTACCAGTTACCAAGTTTTTCATTTACTCATCAATTATATTTTAACGTAAGACTAGAATCTGGCAATTCCTAACCGTGTACCAGCAACAGTAATGACAATACACTTCTGTATTAAAGACGTAAACGATTTTCATCGCAATTCTAGTATTTTACAGCCGGAAGAATCTAAATGCTGTAAGTCAATCACTCATGGTTGTATTAAAAAAAAAGGGGGGGGGGCAAACTGCCTGAGAACGCGCATTAATTCTGTCTTCGGCTCCTAAAGTCGATAAATTGGAATTTCCACAAAGTTACAACACGGTTATCGGAACATAAAAACAGGAAGCTATTTTTTCGACAGATTTACTGGACTTCTTTTTATTAACCCACAACGATTTTAATCAGGCTAAGCTAATGGTGGAGTGGTCTGGTAGGTCAGTGGTTTAGGCGCTTGCTTTCAAAACTTTCGCTGCTCCGGTCCCGCGTTCGAATCCCGGCAGGCGCAGAAATTTTGAGAGTTGTGTTTGGTCATATGAGCTATGCCAGGACGCTCCGTGGTCCCAGAGGAAAGGAACTGGCCGTCCTACATTTGACAAAATGGCCTAGTATGCCTCCTTCGGGAGGATCCAACCAACCTTCGGGTTGTGGATTAAGTTAAGCTAATGGTACGAATGACACAGTTGCGATGAAGAATTAATGACGAGGTAGTTGGTTTGACTGAAAAACACCGTAAATTTTGTGGATGGATATTTTTATCATAGTGGAGGTAAAAATTATATAATATTACATAATAGATAATATAGTAGATAATGTTAAAATAAAGAATGAATCTCAGCAAAGTCCATCAGGCAGCTCTTTATAATAATGATGGGTGATACATTTTGTTAATGAACCGTTACATATTCAGGAAGAGTAGAACGATAGTGAATTTTCAGGCAACTACATTCTCCAGTTTCTTTTGATTAGCGTTGTTGGAAATTATGTGAAGATGGCATTGTGCGTGTAGAGTTTGTGTGAGACAATTGTGTAGAACGATGAAGAAGGACGAATAGATGTGGGTTTTAATTTAGATCACAGTAAATTTCTGCATCTACCACTCTGGAAGATAAGTGTGAAAGCTCAGTGGCTAAAGTGAATCGGTATGTCACCTGTTCGAAACCCGGTCTTGTCCGGTTTTCTTAAGGTATTCTTAAACGAGTAGGCTATGCCTAGTTCTTGTTATATAAGCTTGTTTGACCCATGGTTCAGATTTGATGTAAAACTGTACGTCGCCTTTACAATATCGGATAATTGGGTTGTTATTTTTTTTAATAACTGCTTCAATTCGCTTAGTTGGTCAAGGCTGATATAACGCTTAATTTTAATTAACGCTCTTAACATGAAGTGTAACTAAACGTCTGACACGCTGCTGCATGTGTATGCTGTCCCTGATGATGCGTCGACATGGCTTGTCCGATGCTTTTGCAATTTGGGTCGGTTTATACTCAACACTGTTTTCACTGTATTTAATATATTTACGTAACTGTCTCAGTTTACCTGCTTTTTAGTAAAGGAATAACGAAGATATTTTCTCTTGGAGTTTTGCTGAAACATTGTACTAAGCTTCATGTAATCATGGAACCCCTTGTTGAGTTCAGAAGAGCATTATTTCTTCCTATTTTTCTTTTCTGAATTATCCAGTTCACTAAGTTCCGTCTATATCATTATTTTAATGCTGATGAGAGATGATTGAAGTAAAATGAAAATTATTTATATTGTGCTGCCTACATTGGAACCATCAGTTTATTTGTAGCGTATATTTAACTGATATTTGTTAAGAACTCAACTTTCGTCATTCCTTTTTTATAGAAATTGAATCGAGCAATAGTCTTACTATTTATATGTCTTTCCATGCTTAACGACGTCTTATTATGGAGAATAATATATTAACTATCTAGGGAATAACCTCTCAACAGGGATAGTTTTGCTACTAGTAGAGCCATAGCTTAGTAGCGTTACAATTGTCTTACATGCCTAAGGTGAAAGTTGCTGGCAAAATCAGTCATGATATCAAGATAGTAGGCACAATGGTTTGTAGTGGTAGACAACGCAGAGTTATTTTCTTGTTGATAAGTGGCATCGATGGAAAATATTTCTCACATTCCATTATAAAAATTATTTATCTACATGGAATGGATCATGTAATATCTCAAGACGTCACTATTTTCTTTCGTGTTTATTTTCACATCATAAAGATTGGCACAGACCAGAAAGTATGACTTAAAATTTCTACAGAAATCTCCGTTTGACATTGACAGTGGAGGAAAGGGAGTCATAACCTTGACTTACTCTCAGCAGCAATCTACGACGGAAATAGCTCTCCGCGCTGCTCGTAACGATGCAGATGGCTCGGGATGTTCTTTATGGGTGACTGGTTGCACTTTACTCGAGGGCCCTCGAATAATTCAAGGCAGCTCGTTTGGACGATCTGCGCTGTGCCTGGCCTTGCTTGCAATCTCTGACGTCTGAAAATTTCTCGGAATTAGAAATCACCTCTTCTCGAGGAGTAGTTTAGTTCTCACTTAGGTTACACATACTAAAACTTCTGTTAGGCTCCCTTTGATCTGAACAAATCTGAAACAGCTGGTCAGAACTTTATTCCTCCAGTCTGTCATGAATCAAGAATCAGATACGTAGGATGCGGAACTAATATGAGAGTGAAGGAAAAAGTGCGATTTACGACGCAAATGGTAAAAGCACAGTAAGAGAAATTTTATTCCTTCTGCGTGCTGGAAAATGGGGAAGATTTAAATATTCAAGGTAAACTTCTAATTTCATCATCACTTAATCTGTATTATTGGAACTATCAAAACCTAGGGAAATTGTTGTCATAAAATTAAGATGATAACAGTTCATATATCTAATACTATTTAAAGGAGAGATGGGGGGGGGGGGATTTTATTCGGATTGACTTTGTTTGAATCACCTGGTTTGCATTAGATTCATCTTAGTTTGCACTGATTCTGATTGATTCAGATTCGCTTAGTGTGAAGGTAGCGTCAGAGGAAGCTCAGTGTAACCTTGAAACAACTTGCTCCTTCCTGCTGAATTTTTTCTAAACAGGTTATTCTTAGGGAAAAGGAGTATCTAATTCTATTCTGATTTTAAGCCCAGTTCAATTATCGGTAGCAGTGATCGAACGGGGATCAGTGTGGAGAATTGTGTTCGTTCTCCGGTTAGGCTATCCATATTTCGGTTCTCCATTGTTTCCCGAAATTAATCAAATCAGCTGTTTGGTGGTTACTGCTTAAGGCGTCTGACTGGAGATCAAAAAGTCTCCTGTCCGAATCCCGGTCTCGGTTTTCAAAACCCTTTCGATGCGACTCCTAACTCTAGCTGTGTAATGCGATTCCACATTAAACTGTACGTCCCATATATCAAGTAGGACTTCTGAGTTAGTTTAGGTGGCTACGATATAGGCGGATTACACAATTGGAAAGAAACTCTGTCATCAGATCATTACGGTCACAGGAGAGTACCATTACTACTTTACTCCAGGCGAATACCAGATTCATTCCTTTGAAAGGGAATCGTTGACTTCCTTCCTGTTCCTTGTTCTGAATGCTCTCCGGCCTTTGTGTCAACAAGTCGTAAAGCCCTAAGTACAGGGGTAGCATAAATAATTCATCGGGTTTCAAAAAACTGTGTATTGAAATGTATACGACCTAAAAAGAGGAGTGTTACATGAAAAGATACATAAGCTCACCAAGTTTCTATTACATCTTGTAAATGTTCAATGGGTTGGCTCTTAGTCAACCGGCACACATACAAACGGTAATACAGTTCCGTCCATGTTTCTATCGATGTACTGATCTGTTCTTAGTAGGTAGATCACCTGTTTTCTGGCGTCTTTTTTGACTTTGACCTTGAAAGGGGGTGGGGGGCCGTCCCCTCCCCACCCCGCCGCGCCACCACCACGCGGCAGCACTGTACAGCGGAAACCTGAATCTATATGAGTATTCTGTGGAGCTTAGTCGGGCGCACAACCCCGCAGGCGACAACGGTTGTTGCTATTCCCAGCGCGCGCCACACATGACGCGTCGGCGAGCAACGGGTACCGTTATACGCTATTCCTGGAGTGCGTAGTTTCCTAGCGCAGCGCTATTTCCGGGTATACTGTAACTCGGCGTGGGTGACGCGTTGGCTCCCGTTAGACACTGTACACGTCTTTCAAGAATATTTTCGTCTGAACATGCAGCATACGCTATTTCGAGCGTGGAATGTGCGCGTCATGTTATACACTGCTAGCTAGTACAAATGATAGATCCCTCAACAATCGTTATTACCAAACCTATAATTTTCTTCCTAGGACCTTCGAGGAGCATTTTTTCATGTCTTATTGATATTTCGAATCATTATAATTCGTTAATTGTTTAGCTACCATAAAATTAACTTCTAAAACATATTGTTGCCTTCTGCAAACAGTATTATTGGTTCAAATAACAAGTCCTGTTCGTTGTACATTATGTAAGGTCATGTATTTGTAGCTGCCATTTTTTATGCCCACTCCAAGTTGTATTATTACCCCAACACGCCTTTTGTGATATGTCAGTTTTAAACGCTGTTCTCTTTTTATTTCTAGTACTTTATACTCGTAATAAGAATACTATACTAATCCATCATACTCAAGGAATATAAAAAAATTGTTGGGTAGGGGATTCGTTAAAGGAAAAACATAATTTCTTGATAATTTTTTCAGATTTATTGAAATTTTAAAATACATTTTATTGCAATATAATACATCATTCAATACTTATGATTCCATGTGTATCATAGGCCTCTCTTGCATTCACATCCTGCCCTCTTTTTTATCTGAGTCTTCACTTAATATCCATTTATTGCCTTACACGTTATGAAATTCCATGCCAAAGCCTGTATACCTTTTAAACGTTGATAATGTTTATGAGATGAGAAAAGTATTTATGTGGGTGACACATACTCTCTGTCACACATTGCTGTGAATAACATAGACATGCAACTTACGGGTGTATCTCAAACTCGAATGTCACGAGGGACGAAAGAATTCGTATAAACATCAAATCGCAGCACCTCGAGCAAACAGTCAGCCAGTCGGATGAACAATTTTAATATCACAATCGTCTCTTGTCTCTGTTGCTCTATACATAAAAAACACACCCGCACTCATTAAAGGATAAGTTTTAGGAAGGATTTGGGTAGGTATAAGGCAAATGGATGTAGGTATGGGCACTGTAGGTGAAACACGAGTGGTAATTGTAAATAATATACAGCAAACAGTGAGAACAATAAATGATGAGGATATGTACACACTTTTTCTATTGTTTCATTAACTCTGGAACCAGAAAAAATCCATCAGTAACAGCTACCAGGTACCACACTTTTCACATTAGTATCGCCTCACCTCTCACACACATCAGCCATCTTTGCCATCTAGTAGCATGTGCACAAGTATGAAACTGTTCACATCAGCATCATCTCATATCACCCACATAACAACAAGCCATCTAGTAACATGTGCCCCTAGTACCACAAAGGCATTAGTAGATTCAAGAGCATTTCTTAACACACGTTGCAATGTCAAACTGTGGATGCTCACTCACAGCTGCATACGTCAGAAAACACACAAACATTAGTGGAGGAGATTAACCGCACATCCTACATCCAGACAAACGAGTTAAAGGAAGGTCTGACCATATTTACGCATACATACGCAGAGAGAGACATACACAGAAAGACGCACACACACAAACACACACACACACACACACGCACACACACACATTAGTGGTGGAAATGAAATACACACACTACACGCAGAAAAACGCGTGAATCACCATATTTACACACTAGCTACCTTCCCTCGCAAACAGCATTTCAATTCCAAAAACTATGAACTCCACATTAACCATGGAACCAGAAAAAGCCATCGGTAACAGCTACCCCCAGGTACCAAACTGATCACATTAGCATAGCCTCGAATCTCACTCACCTCAGCCAACTTTGCTATCTAGTAGCATGTGCACAATTTCGAAACTGTTCACATCAACATCACCCACATAACCACAAGCCATCCAGTAACATGGGTCCCTAGTACCACAAAGGCATGAGTAGATTCAAGAACATTTCTTAACACAGGATGCAATACCGTACTTTGGATACTCACTTACAGCTGCATACGTCACAAAACACACATTAGTGGTGGAAATGAACTACACACACTACACCCAGACTGACGGGTGAAAGAAAGGTATCAACATATTTACACTCTAGCTGCCTTCCCTCGCAAACAGCATTTCAATTCCAAAAACTGTGGACTACATTTTCATAGAAGATCCCCATACATCGACAAGTATCCAAAACGTCACCATAGGTGCAGACACTAGTTCTATTACGCCTAAGATAGCGCTCACACTTGAACTGTCGTAAATTGTTAGGTCAAAGTGGGTGTTTGGATATTTTATCCACTCAGGCCTCATCACTTAAAGTCTAGTGCGAGATTGTGGTAATGGTCAACTTAGGCTCCATACACCACTCAGAATTATTCCACCAATATCCATTCTAACAGCATTAGACGCCACCTACAGCCCCTCAACACTCTTCCTATCTTCCAATGACATCCCAGCCCCAGCTCCTTTATTATGTCACTTACTACATATTTCCCACAGATAAATCTAGCTGCCCTCCTTTGCACCTGGCATTTGATGTACAAAAAATGTGGACTCCATACTACACCACACAAGCAATGGTCTGACTGTGGGTTTGTACCCAAGCCCTTCGCTTCTCTGGTACATCAACCCTCTCTGTTAAATGATTTTTATGTAGTGAGAAAGACAATTCGTATGCCAACACAAACGGCAGTAAACTGTAAAGAGCACATCGAAATGGGAGATTGCCTAAGCCCTGAAACAATGGTTAGAAGCACACGTTGATGGTGAGCATAATTCTGTAGCCATATACTTTAGACTCAAATCCACATAGGAATGACACACGCACACACTTGTACATGCGTACAGCGAGGTCGACAGAACTAACAGCAAGCATCACGGAAACGATGAAGTGGGGCAGAATTGTCGTTACAACTGATTAACTGGACAGAACTATCGTTACAAAAATCATCAGACAGACGAGATAAAGTCAGGTATCACCATACTTACGCTTACATGCACAAAGAGAGACGCAGATACACATGTCCAAGACTACAGAGAGTTCAGCACAACTACCGGTACCAATCATGGAAACAAAAAAGTGGTGTAGTACTCTCTTGCCTCATGACTGGCTGAAAAACAGAAGTCTCCTTACATATCATCAGCCTGGCGAGATAGAAGGTGTGCAAAAGATGGCATGTTTTCACCATAAACCTAAGTGTTTATACCATAAATAGTGTTCATCACGTCCAGTTGATTACATTTACCATCAACACGTCTCTCCCACACCGCAACCCTTTCTACCATTCAGTAAAAAAGTGACGCAGGTACCATGAGTTGCAATAGACACTTGACTATCAGGTCTCACCCCCAAATCCATACATCTCAATACACTAGCACAAACAAACATAAGTGGAGGGACAGCAAAATCATTCGTCCATTTATAGAAGGTATCACCATATTTACGGATACAGACACAGAGAGGGACGCACAAACACTCACATTTCTATGCCTTCAGTGAGCTAGACACAACAACCAGCCCAATCATGGCGACGAAAAAGTGGGGTAGAACCCTCATGGCTCATAACTGACCAAAAAATCATCAGTAACATATGTTCCAGGCACCATACTCTTCACATCAACATCATCTCATTTATTTCACACTACAGACCTCACTACCATCCAGTATCATGTGTGCTAGGTACAAAACTGTTCACATCAGCACCAACACGTCTATCCCACACCTAAGCATTTTCTGCCATTCAGTAACATGTGCCCCCATGTACCACGAGTAGCAGTAGACACTTGGTCATCAGACAGATATCATAACTCCCATATTCATACTAGGTCTCACCCACAAATCCA
Source organism: Vandiemenella viatica (assembly GCA_031002005.1). Taxonomy (NCBI): domain Eukaryota; kingdom Metazoa; phylum Arthropoda; class Insecta; order Orthoptera; family Morabidae; genus Vandiemenella; species Vandiemenella viatica. Next base: position 58,920,805 of record JARYHS010012519.1, on the reverse strand, counting down.
TACGTCACCTCACACAAGCATAAGTGCAGGAACAGCACATCATACATCCAGACAAACGAGATAAAGGAAGGTATCACCACATTTACCCAAAAAAAAAACACACACACACACACACAGAGACGCATACACACGTACATTTCTATGCCTACAGCGATCTCGACTCAACAACTAGCCCCATCATGGCAACGAAAAAGTGGAACAGAACACCCATGACTGACCAAAAATCATAGAAAGACGCACATACACAAACACTCGTATGTCAATGCATTCACACAGGTCCATTCATCACCACACATTACTGGATGAAAGCGACTGAACATGCTGGATCCAAACTGAAGAGTTACAGGATGTGTGAAGTTTGAAATCACAGCCACGTCTCTCCCACACCACAACCCTTTCTGTCATTGAGTAACATGTGACCCAGCTACCATGAGTTACAATAGACACTTGTCTATCAGACAGATATCATAACCTCCAAATTCATACTAGGTCTCACCCACAAATCCATACGTCACCACACAAGCACAAACATATGGGAGGAACAGCAATTCATATGTCCAGATAGATGAGTTTAAGGAAGGTGTCACCAGACTTATGCATACAGACACAGAGAAAGATGCACACAGGCGCATATTTCCATGCTTACAGCGAGGTAGACACAACAACCAACCCAATCATGGCAAAGAAACAGTGGGACAGAACCCCCATGGCTCAAGACTGACAAAAAAATCAACATTAGCATGTGTTCCAAGTACCAAACTCTTCACATCAACGTCGTATCACTTAACTCACACTACAGACCTCACTGCCATTCAGTATCGTGGGTACTAGGTACAAAACTGTGCACATCATCAGCACCACCACTATCCCACACCACAAGCCTTTTCTGCCATTCAGTAATATTTGCCCACTTACCACGAGTATCAGGGTAGACACATGTTCATCAGACAGATATCATAACTCCCATATTCATACTAGGTCTCACGTACAAATCCATACGTCACCACATACAAACATAACTAACTAAAAAACCATCAGACAGACGTTAGAGTGTGTGCAAAGGATGACATGTTTTCACCACACACATCAGTGCTTATCCCATACGGATTATGCATCACACCCAATAGATTGCATGTATCATCAACTTATAGGTAGCCAGTGACTGTGAAATCTCAATGTCGAGTAGAATCCTATAGTGATAGACATACAAAGACATTAGAAGACACACATACACACACACTCACATGTCCACGCATACACATAGTTCCATACATCAACACACACGTACACTTAACTGGAGGAAAGTGACTGAACACCCTACGTCCAGACTGAATAGTTACAGGATGTACGAAGTGTGACATGTCTTTCCACACAGCTCAGTGCTCTTCACACCCAACTGATTACATCTACATAGGTGGCCACTGATGGAAAAATCTCGAGTAGACACCATAATTAAACTACACACGAACACGCACACACATATGTCCATGCGTATACCGCAATTCCGTACGTCAACTCATACATACTAAGTAACTGAAGGAAAGGGACTCCACACACGACGTCCATACTGAGGTGTTACATGATAGGCAGAGGATAGCATGTGTTTGCAATACAGCGCAGTGCTACCCACACTTACCTGATTTTTAATGTGCCATCAGTATTACTGGCTGCTGAAACTCAATACTTCAGCACTGTTTGGTCAGAGCCATATGTTTATAGCAGCTCCGCAAAGACAAATTTTGAGTCAATCTGCCCAGGCGGGCGCGACGAGAGGGGGCCCCCCTCCCTCTCTGCGGACGAGTACATCATGTTTTTGTAGGTCGGTATACCGGCGCATATAACCGCTTTCTAGCGCAATGAAATTCCGGTCTTCAGTCCGGTCCTGAAAATGCGGTTACCGGTAAATAGGTCCCGGTCGGGAAACTCCGGTAAACCATAGCGGTCCGCGCTATTAGACCGGCGTATTACGGTATTTCTGTCTGGTAACGTTTTTGATACTTGTCGATGTGTGGGGATCTTCTATGAAAATGTGGGTTATGATGTCTGTTTGATGACAAAGTTAGCTAAGAGTATTATGGTAACTTTATCGTGGTTACTTGAACAAAGCATGCAATTACAAACAAATGTCAGACTTGGTACTGAAACCGAAGGTTGGCGTTAAATGGGAACATTTAAACCGAATGGAGAACTCTCCTGGGTCCTGATTTATTGAAAAATAATTTCCTGGAAAAGGGAGAATTTTCCTGGAAAACTGCAGTAGAACCACCTTAAGTGAACATTTTGGTACCTGGCTACTGATTAGGAGAAGACTGCGAATTTTGAATTTTTGGTTTACTTTAACGCACGAACAGAAGGTAACCCTGTCTGTAACTGATCAGGGTTTGAATGGGAATCATTGGAAAACAGAAGGAGGATGAGGAATTGTGGGAATATGTTGGCGATGAGGCTACGGGTGGATCGTGATGAAATAATTAGGAATAGTGCGTAAAAGACTATCAGTGGAGCCGGCACTGGATTTCTTCCATAAGGGTGTGGGTAAATTTTCTATATCTCCACCTTGGTCACAGGCGATGGTCTCAGGCATGTTCTGTGCTTAGCACTGCCTTAGCGTGACTAGATTTTTATCACATAGGACTGGCGAACTTCGATTCCACAGGGGTGAAATTAGTAAGATTAACAGATGGTGTCTCGTTCCTAGAACATACGTGCTGTGCTGTAAAATACAGTTAAAGTTGGGTAAGTACATGCCACAGCGTATATCTCTCTGTTTCTAGTCAATCACTGATGTGTCACAAGGGATTGATTGGAATTTTAGACAAAGTGCAGCTAAGGGCACTCAATTTGTGATTGCTTACGAAAGCATAACTTAATTGATACACAGATTGGTCTGGGTAGACAGATGATATACGTTTGAGCTTGATGGCAAAAATTATGAGTGTGATTAAATATTTTATACCAATGGCAGCAGAGATAAGTTAGAGAAATAAGGTGTCGTACTGATGCTTCCATTCCTTGAGTTTTGCCATGGTCAAACTGGAAACTTTGATTTTTGTAGCCTTGGTGTGGGAAAGGCTTTGTCACAAGTATTTTCATGTGGGGCTCGTGTCCAAATACTGAGTCTGGAGGGTTGAGAAATAGGCTTGAAAAAATTACAGGCTGATTGGTTTGACATCATGTAATCACTTCAGAAATGTCTGTAGGGAAAGAAACTGGTTTTCAAATCGACAACTTTGCTTCATCGAGGTTATACTTACATACATCAGTAAACCCATTCAATGCCTCTTTGAGTTTTAAAAGTGTCTGTGTTCTCGGTCTGTTTCATTACCCCTAATTTGATACATCCTTTAAAATACACGGAATGTAGGTGACACTCGTGAGCTATATTATATTGTTCATAACGAATCCATCATGATGTGAAAAAGTGAGTTTGTTTCCCGTCTCTTCGTTGGTGAATTAATTTTTAATGTCTGCCTGCTTCGATGAATGGAATTTATGGTTTTCCCTACCTTCGTCGGTGAATATCTGTCGGTTTCAATGAAAGGATTTCACCATTGATGGGTTTTTGAGGCTACGAATTTTGAAAGGAATAACGTATGTGTGGTATTGCTATACTTTATCACAATAATTTCATTTTTTAAAACTTTTTAACGTCTCTCTAACAACGTGGTCTTTAGAGACGGGGAAAGGATGGGGGGCAAGGAATGGGAAGGAATTCGGCCATGTCTTTTTGAAGGAAGCATCCCGGCATTCACCTGGAGTGATTTGGGGGAAACCATGGAAAACCCAAATCTGGATGCCCGGACGGGGGATTCGAACCGCCGTCCTCCCGAATGCAAGGCCAGAACGCTAAATAATTTCATGAAAACAGGTACACATAGAATTCTTCCTCGGTTTTGTATCTTTCCAATTTGCTGAGTTTATGACGGTTTTTTTCCATATCGAACGTTAACGTATTTTAAAGGAAAGATTTATGCTTTTCAATCGTCTATAACTGATTTTTTATTCATACTCTCTAGGTGTGGAAATTACGTAACTTTGAGGAGTTGGAACGGCTTTTTCAATAATATCACAAAACACATAAACACCGCGGCCGGATCGAACCGGACTTCGGCACTCTAGCCCAACACTACCGAGGTCGTTTTAATATCCGCTAATGTGGACTTTTTTGTTTTTAGTAAAATTGCAATGATTTACGATTAATCAAATACAAGTATATTTCACGACACAGAACCGAAGAAAATATTTTACTGTGCTGAAATATTTGCACCTTGCTGTATACAGAGCTTTCGCAAGAGATAATGGACTCTGCTTGTCGCTGGGCAAACGGAAATAATGTTACTGCACGCCGAGAATAACTCCATGGTTTCGAAATACTTTTCACATATATATACCGATAATAGCAGGCAGGAATACCTGAAATATTTATCTTAAAAGCTTGTTTAAATACCTATCGCGTTGAGAAATGAAGCATGTCGCGCCATCTATCGGGAAACAGGATACTATGCAACTATGCCTGGAAATATTTGTAGCTTTCACAACCGCGTATCGAGCTCAAAATGAGCCATGCCCCGCCATGACAGCCTAAGGCTACTGCACGTCGTGTAGAAACTTGTCTGACGTCCGCATTCCAGAACATAAATATCCCTTGGTTGAGGAAATAGTTGCAGGTGAGCGCACCTGTGTAAACACGCCCCGTGCGGTGGAATTTCCCCGCTAGCTTTCACTCTCCTGGGGGAGTGGAATATCTGCACCCAAAGAAATTAAGCCCTTGGGAGATGCTGCCATCTGGGCGGCCGGTCAAGGAACTAACGGTCCGCCATCTTGTGACGTCATACGACCCTGAACGCTGATTGCTGCTCCTTTCGTGACGTCATGGGTTTTCCCGGTTTCTCGCCAGTTCTCCTCGTTCATCTACTAATATTACGTCCTAGTCCTTTATTTTATTAGCACTTAACTATATCCTACACTCTGAGTTGGAAAAGGAAATTTGGATCCCTTTTTTCGTCTATGAAAACCACTATGGATTTAATTTTGGAAAATGGTAAATACAATGTCCGGCTATAAGTCAGCGAAGTCTTTCCTGTAATGTACAATTCCGAGGTGTTAAACTTATTCTTTTTTGAGAGATAGATGTCTGTGATAGACAGACGGTGTGCGGAGAAAAAGGTTCCGTCTCAGTTTGTGTATATAATAGTGATGTGCCGGAGCGTTAAAAATGTATATCCGCGATATGGATACAGATACGGATCTTTAGTGTCTATACCCGCGAATACGGATACGGATACGGATCTCAACTTTCTCAACTTGGACCGACAATGAAAAAGTCTCAGCTACGATTTATTATCAACGAACATCCAGCATACGCTACGTGTTTTGACCCTGCACTGTGCGTGTTTATGTTTATATTTTAAGATGACATGGATAGCGTAGATTATATACGCTTGTGTAAGTAAAATTAAAAGTGTATAGTAGTGTAATACGGAAATATTTTAGGATAGTAACTGACGAATCTGCTAAATACAAATTTTTTGAAGGAATGTATTGACATAAAGATACAACTTCGTTAAAAAATCACCTTCAGACGAAACACCCACAAGAATATAAGTTACTCTTAAAAGAAGTCTGCACTAAGAAAATTGCCGGCAGAAACATTCAGCGGAGAAGATCTTTTAAAAACGTAAAAGGAGAATTTAGAAAAAGATTTTTAACGAATACAGAAAACTTAAAATTTGGAACATTGTAAATATAAATTAACTATTTAATTGCAGAAATGATAGCTTTATCTGATTTACCTTTCAACAAGTAGTAGATTTTGGTTCGAGATGATGGATCATGTTGTTGCAAATTATGTTCTAAAAGGCAGGAAATATTTTACGGAACTTATTTGTAGCGAACTTAACGATCGAAAATAAAGAACGTGTTGATGGATTTTGAGAAAGTTTCTTCATATCATATATCTGCTAGGCTTTTTGGTCAGGTGTTTCATTGTTATCCTTAACATTACAAAATATTTTATAAGAAAAAATATCGCTTTAAAACGGAGATTTCAGCAATATTTCAAAGTATGTTTGAAAAGTGGAATCCCAAACAGAACGTGCACTTCATGGCAAGAAATTGGGGATTCAACATGAAGCGTGCCTGCAATTTATCTGATATAGATAATTGAGTGTACAGCACGTCATGTGCACCTGGTTGTTAAAAAAGCTGTTAGCAATAATAGTAAACAATTTGGAGGTCTATGACACATGGGTCGCCCATATTTATCATCACCTGCAACAAGCATTCCAAGTGAGCAGTTTTGAGTGCAGTTGGAATTATTTACGATCCTCATAGTAAATGACTTTCAAAGTTTTCAAGTTACTGTTTTTGAAGAACAATTTATCAAACTTAATTTTAAATATAACATTTATTTTTTTAAGTTTCTCTAAAAGTGATTGTTTTATCTGATGTAAACACTTTAACAGTACCTTAATAACAATTTCAGCTAGCAATAGAGGTCTGATCTCACTACAAAGACAGTTAAAATAATACCTTAAAACTTACTACAGTGGTAAGTTACCAGTTACCTTTGGTAACCTAGTAAGATAAATGTTTAAATAATTAATTTTTGCAATATGAATGTGCCAGATATGAGATTTTAACAAATACAAAGTAATTGGAATTGAAGTTAATAGTATTTCATTTCTAGCTATCTTTAAAATTTTATATACGTGCTTGATGAAATTCTTTACAAAAGATCCGTTAAAGATCCGCTAAAAAAAGTAACGGATACGGATACAGATCTTTTTTCCCCCTCGGATATCCGCGGATACGGATATCCGGCACATCACTAGTATATAATCGAAAAGTGGACGCAATGTAATCGAGACCGAATGATTAGCCCTTACTTATTTTGTAGTTCCACTTTAACGTCTCAAAATTACGTTGATACGTTTTGCCTATAGTGCGATGAATTAACATATTAGATGAGGAAATCTTTTGACCAAATAATTTTCTACAGTGGTCCGTAACTTATTTGGATCTGGAACTGATTCCGGTTTGCTTGCTACGCTCGCATTTAAAGGAGGAGTCAGAAAAAATGCTGAATCTGCCAAGGGTGAAGATATGGACCATGATTCACAGCATACTGAATACCGTTAAGATATTTCAGGGCATAAGAAAAGTTGCATTAAATCATTCAACACTTGTTAGTTTTCTAGTTCTTACTTATTTCAATTCATCCGAAATAGAAGTATCGATTTAAATTTAATGCAAACATTGTTTTTAAATCTTTCAGAGTGTCCTATGAAAGATATTACATTTTTACATTTGACCCGTAATTAAAGTGAATCCCAATAGTGGCAGGTCATTGCCGTTTGATCCTTACCTATCGGGTGAGGCTTTGAATGGAGTGCCGTCAGGAGAAAAATCCCTTGTCTCGGTTTCTCCATTGGCAACCGAACAGGAACAAAAAGAACGTAATCTGTCCATTTGAATACAAGCTGCACGCGTGTTGTGAAAGGCATCGATAACCTCGCCCTTTACCTTTATCATGTGGGTATTATCAAAAGCGGACAACTAATGAGCGAGGGCGTACTCCAGTGCCTGCGAGCGCCGTGAGGGCGTGTTGGAGGCCGGTTGCGGCGGCCGCTGCCATAGGCCCCGTGTCGTCCCGTGTAGGTAAGCTACACTACTCGACACTTCCAAGTCAGCATTCTGTCCTATTACTCAATACTGCTCTTGCTTCTTCGCCAGTTTTCACTAAATTGTTGAATTCCAATGCTAAATGCAGTTGCAGTTCAGCATAATAAATTAAGCACCCCGCGCTTCAGAGACGAGTGTTTTTACACAATACTACTTTCCCTCCTGATTAATTTATTTTATAAATATTATTTACCTTATGTTTTGTAAATCTTCTCCGCATCTTTGTAGCAAGGAGTAGTAGTGCAAGCATCGGTTAGGTTGCTCATAAGAACTGATCTGGTGTTTCAGGTCTGCGTGAATTTGTGAAGTCAGTCCGGTAGAATGGATAGGCACTTTCATACAAGCCGCTAACGAGGTTTTGGTTCGATTTGTAAGCAATAAATAATTCTAAGTGGCGTCGAAAATCAATGAACTACAAATGGAAAAAAGAAAACAAACAGAGGACGAAAGACGGAACTGATATCCTTTTCCAAGAGGTAAGATGATTCTTTTCACTCCACAGCAATCATCTGGTTTTTGTCCCTATAGTCTTTCAGTTACATCGCTTTATTTTTCAATCAAAACAAATAAAATCTTAGAGTATCCATTGTGTTAAGAGAAGTATTTATTCCTAGTAAGAATACCAACAGATCAATTCCGTTACTTCTCTCTTCACGATTAGTCTTCTTGTTCACCCTCTTTACCCAGCATTATGGTTGTCTGCCTCTGATGAGTTTTAACTGATCATTGGCAGGGTCAAAGCAGGAGCTGTGGTTTTACTGCTGCTGCGGGGTCGCACTAATAGGAAGTGAAGTACCATCTGCCGACGAAATGTATAACAATATCCTGTGTGTGGGTGAATGTATTTTTTGTTTGTGAAATGCGTAGTTCATGAGGCGGGGATTGGGGACCGCCTAAAAACCGCAGACAGGACAGTTGGTACGTCAAGACCTTGGCTCGTGCCCGACCTCGTGTATCAGTGTGCAGCGCCTCAACGCACTGAGCCACTCTCTGTTTCTTTCTAGACGATTAGTCCTTAATTCTTAGAGCAAAATTAATGCTTTAGATCATGACCGCATATAACTCTGTCTCTAGGAA
>JARYHS010012519.1:58780043-58911045 GCA_031002005.1 Vandiemenella viatica | reverse complement strand
AAGTTGGCATATACATGTAACTTTTATGGAGAAGGTTTCTGATAAAAAAAAAGCAAACCCTTTACACCCCTTAATTTTATAGAAATCTACATTTCTTATCCGATTTTATTGAACTTTGCCCATGTATACTTTAAAACAAAGAGAAAAATCCTGTCAACATTTGGTTTGCCAAAGCTCAACCCCTATCCCTCCTTCAACCCCATTAACTGTTGTCAATGTTCTTTCTAAAAAGCTACATTCGCGATGGTTTTTACCGATTACCATGACAGTTTGTGCTTATATGTATTTTTTCACGACGAAGGTGTCTGATCAAAAGATCTAAACACCACCCCCTCTCCGCATTAAAACGCTTAATTTTTATACACAACCACAGTTTTGTTCGGTTTAGACAGAACTTAGCAAATTCTTACTATCAAACAAAGAGAAAAAAAATGCCAACTCTTGGTTTGCAAAAACTGAACCCCTCTCCCCGTTTCCACCCCCTTGATTTTTGTCAATTTCTTTTTAGAAAGCTACAGTCGACACCATTTGACTGATCTTTATGAAAGTTGGTACATATATATGTAATTTTTTATGGATAAGATTTCTGACCAAAAAATAAAAAAAACTACCCGATTCGGTGGAACTTCGCATGCGTATACTTTAAAACAAATAAAAAAATAAAAATACTGTCCACATAACTTTCACAAAAACGCAAACCCTATCCCCCTTTCTACCCCTTTAATTACTGTCAATGTTCTTTATACAAAGCTACCGTTTCATTCTGATTTTGAAGGAAGTATGCACATGTATTCTGAAAAACAAACAGAAAAATACTGTCTACATTTGGTTTCGAGAGTCCAAACTCCGCTCCTTCCTTTCCATCCTTTATCTACAGTTTCTATCCGATTATGAAGGAAATTTGTACACGTATACTTTAAAATATACAGAACAATTGTACAATTGTGTTTAAATTAGGTTGCAGAAGCCCAACCCCTCTTTCCTACTACCCCCACCCCTCCTAATTTCCAATGTTCTATATGTTTTCATCAGATTTCCATGGAACAGTACACATGTATACTTAAAAACAAAGAGAAACATAGTGTTTACATTCTGTTTACAAAACCCTAACACTCCCTTAAATCATTTAATTTTTGTAAATGTTCTTTACACAATACAAAGCTACAGTTTTTATCTGGTTTCGATGGAAATTTGCACATGTATACTTTAAAACAAAGAGAAAAATACTGCCCACACTAGCTTTACAAAAACCAAACTACTCTTCGTCTCCTCATCCTTAGTTGTTTTTTATACATACCTAGTTTTATCTGATATCAATAGAAATTTACACACGAATAATTTAAATCAATCAAAAAGGCAGTCTACATTTGGTATACAAAAGTCCAATCCCTCTTTCCCTTTACCCTCACCTCCTTTATTTTCCAATGTACTTTACAAAAATCCACAGTTTTAAATCCCGTCAAAATCAATTAAGCTAGTTTTAAGTAATGGATAATATTTATAAATAAATGTGTCATAATGTCTCAACATGTACTTCAGATTTCAACTTGGATCCCAAGCTGTCACGTTGTGAAAACCAATTAAATATCTATATTTTCTGTGTGATGCCGGAGCAAACAGATAAATTCCAGAGACAGTTTTCTGTATGTGGTATGTATTAATGCCCAAATGTTACATGTTTCGGTTATCGACCAGCAGCTTTAACAGATGTTATGATACGATCGAAACATAGCCTGGATCAAAATGTAAACTAACATTCACCCTGTTCTGAAAGTTGTTGTGGTATATAAAGACAGAATTCTTCTTTGAAAGCAAGCGCTTTAATCCCTGAGCTACCAGGAAGTTCACAAAATTGGAACTGCTGCGGCATAGTTAAAATACAAAACAACTATAATACCACTAAAAATTTAAAAATAAAATAATTGTTTAAAAAACATAAAAACCGCCTTCAAAAAAAAAAAAAAAACACTAAAATTTTAAAATAACTTTATACCATGCTTGAGAAAGTAAATCTAAATGGACAATATTTTACATTACTGTCATCGAAATTTTGACATTAATTAGTTATTTTTGGAGTCGGTGCCAGCGAAAGCAAGAAAAACAAAAAGATAAAAACAATAATGAATAACAATAATACATAAAAAAATCATGTTACTGCTTACCTACAATTAATGCTAGAAGCATGTTTGAACAAAACTGAAACATTGAGATGATACGCCAATATTATACTAACTGTAAATCGTTTACTGCATGATGCAGCCTACCAACTGACACTGTAGTGCCAGTGATATGCCTGCATGACCAATAAGGCCCAGCCACAGATTAAAATACCGTTAATTTGTATCCTTAAGCTGTCTCCCGCAATAACACTATCTGCCTCACGACATGCTGTAAAATATTGGGAATTTTTGATCGTACTCCCCGTTTCGCCTCTAACACCGAAAGAAGTTCACTAATTCGATCTTCGTGATGTGACAGCTGGCACAAACTCCACAAATAACTAATTAATCTAAAAATTTCAATGACAGTAATGTAAAATATTGTCCATTTAGATTTACTTTCCTAAGCAAGGTATAAAGGTATTTTTAATTTTTTAGTGTTTTTTAAGGCGGTTTTTATGGTTTTTTTTACAATTTTTTTTATACAATAAAGTTAGCTAAGTCTTGAAATAGCTGGTCAGCTGGAGGAGCGGGTCGTCAGCGGCAGGCAACGGGGTGGAGGGAAAGCAATTTCTGTTAGAAGCCGCCTTGAATGTAGCAGTGCTAGACTCAAAGTTATGGCCATCTCGACCTGCTGAAGGATGTCAACAACATTTTAAGATATGAGCAGCAAACATTTACTCTGGCAGTGGTATATAAAATTCTTCTCCTTGAATGAAAACTTAGATGTATTGTAAAATTCAGTTTTAACCAACATTTAGTAACGATAATTGAATCGCGTGAAGGTTGCGGTCAGCTATCGCAGCTACATTCCTATACAAGGTATAATTAGTGATGATGTTAACTTTCCAAGAGTGCCCACCATTTCTTTTGCATGTGGATTTTCCTGATGTTTGATGAAACCAGTTACCTTCAGCCTTAAAATGCTTTCAAGATTTTGTTGAGTCTGGGAGAAGGGACTGGTTTAATATACAGGGTGTACCTAAAAGAATATCGGGTTTTAACGATTTATTACATAAACGTAAAATTATAATAATGCATGAAATGAAAGAGCTACTCAAACAGTTCTGTTTGTTGGTACCTGTGCGTATGTGCGCGCAGTGTTTCCTCCGTCATTCGTTAGAAAGCGCTAGTGGCAAAAATGGCGACTGGTGAACAGAAAGCTTTTTTTTCTGCAGTTTGCAAAGACGTAATCTGTAGTTACTGTGTAAAGGGTTAGTGAACGTGTGTCGAGCGATTGAAAAAATCTTTCACGCGTAGCCCGAAGAAATCCGTTCGGAAGGCAAGTCGTGAATTAGCAATTCCGTTGATGACTGTTTGGAAAGTTTTACGGAAACGCTTACAACTACGTCCTTATCGTTTGCAGTTGTTACAGGCTCTAAAGCCTACAGACTATGGTTTTCTTGCCAAATTTTCACATGAAATATTGTTGTACGACGATGAAGATTTTCTGGATCATGTGAATCGACATTTCACCTTAGTGGACGTGTGAACACTCATAGTGTGCGTATCTGGGGCTCAGAAAATCCTCACGAGATGGTGCAATTGCAACGAGACTCTCCTAAACTGAATGTTTTTTGCGCCATCTCGGCGGAAAGTTTATGGGCCTTTTTTTCTTTGGAGAAACAACTGTAACTGGTACTTCCTACCTTGATGCTCTACAACTATGGATATTTCCCCAGTTGGTAGAAGACGAACCAAATAACTTCATTTGACAGCAGGATGGTATACCGCCTCACTGGCATAACGACGTACGCGATTGGTTGAACGTCGCTGTACCCGACCGCTGGATTCGCCGCAAAGGGCCCCAAGGCAGAGCTTGTTTCGCATGGCCTCCACGCTCTCCCGATCTGACGCCATGTGATTTCTACCTGTGGGGTTCATAACAGATCATGTGTATGTGCCTCCACTACCAGCTGACGTTCCCGACCTAAGAAACAGGATTGAGGCAGCTGTTACAACAATTATGCTACAATCACTAATCAACGTTTGGGAAGAAATGGGCTATCGACTTGAGATGGGAGGTGCTCACATTGAACACTTGTAATCTTGTAGGTATAACTGTTTGATTTGCTGTTTCATTTCATGCATTAATTATAATTTTACGTTCTATGTAATAATACTACAAAGCGTTAAAATCCCCATATTCATTTAGGTACACCCTGTATATGAAATAATTAGTTCCAGACACACTTTTAAATTTTAACTTGTTTTTATTTCTCCTAAAGCATCGGATTTCAAAGATACTAGTCACATGTAAACACAAGCTCCAGCGATTACATTCAATACAGCTTTCAAAGTAATACAGTACTGTTCGCTCAAAAGTTTTCCATCTTAGTGTCCTTTGCCGACGTAAACTTTTTCCGTAAACTGTGTCTCTGCTGCTCGCTTTATATAAGTTTCGTAGCAAGAACCAGAATATTACAAAGGCTTCCGACAGATACTTCTCGAACTTTAACAATATTTAAACATTTAAAAACAATCAAAATCAATACATAATTATTTACAGTCACTACGAAATGCTCAGAAATGAAAATTAAGATATTTAAACATAAAATTATCCACATAAATCATTTTAAACTGTAGTAATCGTCCTTTAAACATCGTAGTCCACCTACAAACATTTAAGTAATTCTCTTGCATAGTTCTGTCCTTAAACATATTAAATAGTATTTATACAAATTTTTTCATAAAACAAGGTCCATTTTCACCGATTAACGGTAAATTGCAAGACAAACATACAAAATCATATTCACTCAACCCCTAGCTTGCTACAAATGTTTCATAAATACAATTAATTTAAAGTCTATGTTTGTGAGGGCTGTTACAATAACATGAACATAACATGCATTTAATGTTGGTCTGATCCGTATTGAAAACTTATTACAAGCAATATTGAAATAATAATAACATAAAAACCGTGCTCCTTTGTTCTGGCTTTAAACGATTATTTTACAAATAAAATTGGTTGAATCTGCAACAAATTGACATAATCGATATAGTTGTTTTAAGTGCTCTTGACAAATTTAAAAATAGCGCCCCTGATGTAAGATATAAAGTGAACAGATTTGACTCCATTTCAGAATACTACCCTAAATAAAACTGAATTTCTGCTTCCTCTGTGTGTTTCGCTAATATTTCCTAAATGCTGGCACGGTCGCGTATAGGTTAACAAAAATGTGAATTTCATGTTTATTTGTAATTATTAAATTTGTATAATCACTTTTCTCGGTAAAATTTACGAAGTTGTATAAATGGGATATCGATATCAAAGGACTCTTAAGATGTCTGTGAATCAATGGAGTAATTGGTTAATCTATATTTAGGATTTGATTATTGGTATTGCTTTGGCTGAACAATTATCTCATCAGATTAATAATTTCTGACACAAGGCTAAATATCATTTTCTATCTTCCTGCATTACTTATACTTGACCATTTTTAATACATGTTTATGATTTGTCAAGATCAATGAAATATGTGTTTTGAAGATTATCTTCAATGCAATTAAATTTTTGGACCGAAAGAAGCTGTTATTTCGTATACTGCCATATTACAGCGAAATTAAGTACTGTTAATAGGTCCTGGGCTTATAAGGGTTTCATTTCAAACAGTGTATTTAGGAACGTTTCTGGCAATGGATGTACCGTGTTCCGGCTTTCAGCTGTGTGTCGGTTGTTCTCACGTGTCGGAGTGGCGCTAATCTGTGTTCTCTACTCGCTGGAATCGGATTGGCAGCAAGAAAAACACGGAACGCTGCATCAGATTCGGCACTGCCAGCTGCCTTCTGTGAAAACACAGAGAACTCTCTCGAAGGATCGGGCAGGCACTGATGGATTACAACGCAACAGCACCGAGAGTTGCAGCAAACAGTACAAGTGCTGTGTTCGAATTCTAAAAAAAGGAATAATAACCGACTTCCGACAGTCGCGAACGTATTGGATAGGCACATTTATGTGGTTTTGTCGTGGTGGAACACAGCAGGTACGAGTACAGCCATTTACCTTAACGAATCGTGTAACGTTGTGAAACATGCGCCTTACCATTCTTTTCTCTATAATCAAAATTACTGCTGCTATCACACATAGTGTATCAGAGAAGTTCATGTGTAACTCTGGGAGTGAATGTTAATGTTAGTAGGCTCGGTTTATGTTCAAAGAATGACTGAAACGGAGGTCTACTATAGTCTTTGTTGCACCTCACAACCATGCGTTTTATGGAATTGTCTTTGTCTAACCCAAATCATAAAGTGACCTTACACGATCAAGATGTCCCGTGCAAAAATTTCGCGAATACCATGATTAGTGGAGTTGATGGTTTGTAATAGGATGAAAGAACAACCGTCTTATTTGTATCAATTGTTTATTTGTTTAGCTAATAGGTACGTAAAAAAAGTCAACGCCAGTGAAACAGTTTATTAATATCTCTGTGATACGTCATGCTACTATCTGCCTCATACGCGCGACTTTCACAGTTATTACTTTTGTCCTTGAAGAGTCAAATTCTGAAAAATTTCGTTCTTAATTTATAATGTTGCTTCAGTGGAGACCTATTCTTTAAAATGATATCTCATTTATCTATTTTGGTTAGATATCAAGGGAAATAAATGGCTCGTGATAAAAAAAATACGTTATGGAAATAATGATACTAGAACTGCGGATTCTGACCAAAATGTTAGAAGAAGAATACGACTGCATATAGATAAAAACTTAAAAAAAAGGAAAAAACAAATGTCAAGATACGAAGTGTCAGCGTAGGTCATAAGAAAATACTGCCAGGAAGTACTCGTAAAATTACAACTGATGTGCGAAGTTAGTAAACAACTCTTCTTCAGAAAGAGAAAACTTTCAGCATTTTGAAAAATTTTCTACAGTTAAATATTTGGATCACAATGAAATTTAGAAATTAAGCTCGTGATACAAGGAAAGCCATAAAGAAAGACATAAAGAGTAGCTGAAATGTGATGTTATTGAGGCGGTGTTGTAAGGTGAGGATGACTCAAAATAGAAAAAAATTAGATTATTGGTTATATAAGTAATGGATATGTGGAGATGAAACACAGGATTGCACGAAAGCTTTCGACAAAATGACGACACAGAAGAGATAATTACGACGGTATTTCTCTACGTGATTTTGTTCCTTATTTACTTTTCACTACTCAAACTTTTCGGAGTTAAATCAGAAAGATAATAAACAGCCATTTTATGTATTAATTCAGGATTAGAATATTCATCGAGGGATTACAGACAGGCAGAAATAATGCACCAAATTTTCTCCAAATCACGAACCGCAACCAATAAGATGATATTAGCAGGATTTTAAAAATATTACCAGCAATATTTTTTGCCAATTATGAACTTTTATATTGACCTCTGATGTGGAAGATCTGTATTTCAAAAGTGGATATGGTAAATAAGGATTAAACCGTTGGTAAGTAATCGGTGATAGTGTTGATTAACAAACACAAATGAAAATAAACCAGCAGGCGCAAAGTATACGCGATGAATGATTAATGAATCTGGGTGCAGCAGTTTTTCTGGCTCTCGGAAAAGTTTGGTTCTTTGACCGGAGAGTTACAGTAATTCGGTCCGATAACACAAAAACTGTATGTGTTATCCCGGGACCACACGCTTGGCACTTGTCACAAACTCCAAGCCTCTACGAACGCCTTAGTTAATTTTGGGGAGCCAAAACATCGTCATCCAACTCGCTTGCTTGTGCACTTGTATGTTTTGGAGAAGCAAGCATGACGGACGTCTAGGTTGTGTCGGACATAACTTTTAGCCTAACCTATTTTTATTAAAAAAAAGTAATTAAAAAACGAGAAAGTCGGAAAAGAAGATCTTGGATGTTAAAAATCCATAGAAACCGTATCATTTAATTTACATTTCATTCATGTATGTATTTCATTTAATATAAGTATATTGTTTTATAATTCGAATTCTATAATAATTATTATTTTAACGGCATTATAATGTATTATCCATTAATTTTTGATTGCAGAGAATTTATGGAAGAAAACATTTAATGAGCTTCTTTTTGAGCCATCTGGTCAGTTTGATAATTCTGCCTGATGAGATACGCTGATTCTGAATATGCACTGAATAAATTTTGTTTTTTTGTTTTTTTGTTTTTTTTTTGTTTTTGTAATGGCATTTGGCTTCCGAAGCCATACAGCCAGCTCAAGTATGAGTTTAGTTCATCCATTGTATTCAGTTTCTCCACGTGTATATACATATCTTTCAAGTAATTCCAGACACACCACAGGACGGACATGACAAGCACACTCACATACACACGTAAACACCATGCCCTCGGCCGGACTCGAACCGGTGACCTTCGGCACGCGGGGAATTAAACTTCACCAATGACTTCTAAAGAAATTCGACTTCAGAGAAGCTGTACTATACCAGCTAAATTAATAAATTTATACCTGAGCCAGAGCGAATAGAATCTTGTTTGTTCTTTAAATGTTACGAAATGTGACAGTAAGAAATTCTTTTTTCTTTTTTTTAATCTGCATTACAATTTTATTTCACTAAGACGACTCCAAACATGAGCTACTTTTTTTCTACTTGACAGCAGTAGATGCAATACACCGCAGTGAGCTCGTACCCCGGACCAAAACACCTAATTAATGCTAATTGATTTTAATTAAGGCTAATTGATTTTAATTAGTCTAATTGATTTTAATTAAGGCTAATTGATTTTAATTAATGTTAATTGATTTTAATTAATTTTAATTGATTTTAATTGAGGCTAATTGATTTTAATTGATTTTAATTGGGGCTAATTGATTTTAATTAATTTTAATTGATTTTAATTGAGGCTAATTGATTTTAATTGATTTGCGGAGGGGGGAGCCTTAATTGATTTTAATTAATGCTAATTGACTCACGCCTTGGAGCGGAGGGGAGCCGAGGAACTAGGGTCGCTCCCCACGCAGCTGCAGGATGCGGGTCCGTAATTGAATGCGCCACACCCGGAAGCCATCAATTATCGCACCCCACGCAGCTGCAGGATGCGGGTTCGTAATTGAATGCGCACAGCTGCGCCACACCCGAATTATCGCTCCCCACGCAGCTGCAGGATGCGGGTCCGTAATTGAATGCGCCACACCCGGAAGCCATCAATTATCGCTCCCCACGCAGCTGCAGGATGCGGGTCCGTAATTGAATGAGCCACAGCTGCACCACACTCAATTATCGCTCCCCACGCAGCTGCAGGATGCGGGTTCGTAATTGAATGCGCACAGCTGCGCCACTACATCATCATCGTGGGCGCAGTCTTCCCACCAATTCTCCATGGCTCCAGACGCGTGTATAAATAGGGCTGAGACCCCCCTTCTGCCATCCAGTCTTCTCTGAGTCGTCGAGCTGAAAACTTCAATCATCGCAATGTCTTCTGAGGATCTTAGCTTATTCAGCGATATTGGTAAGTAAATTATTGTTATTTAACTTGTTTTTTCTGGCTGTTTTAAATTCTTTCACATATACTGATGAGCTTTTTTTTCTGCTTCAGACATTGATGAAATTCTCGCTGAGGATGATTTCGGTAATGATAATATTTTTTTAACGTAACTATATTTATGAAAAAATGTATAGTGCTGAAGCAGTAGTCTATATTATTTATTTGTTCGCAGGTGATTTGGATATTTCCTGCAGCGACCTTTTTTATTTCAGTACGTATTTATCTATAGATTATTTTTCCCCATGTCTTTATAACTATTGCTAATACATTTTTTCTTTTTCAGATGAACCATCACGCCCAGAGAAGCGTAAGGGTAATTCTTCTCAGGAATTAAGTAGCCCAAAAAGAGCTTGTGATTGCTCACAATGGAGCATGCTCCCAAATATTGACGTGGATGTGCCGCAGAGCATGTCACCACCACATAGCAAGCCGCCAACTCCGCCACCACAATGGGTTCTTCCACAACCACCAGCACACTGGAATATCGGTAAGTCCAGTACATCAGTAATTTGCCTATATTATTTTATGCTTACAAAATTATGTTTTTCGTGATACTAAAATATTTTTCTTCTTTTTTTATGTTTCAGAGGGAGCGGTCGACACCCAGCCAACGAGGCAGTTCCGCCACCAATATGGAGACCGTGGGAGACGTCGGAACCTAGCCGACGGCCCGCCACAGCAGCAGCAGCCGGGCCCCCCAGCCGCCAGTCCGCCGACCCATCGCCGGGCCCAGCGACCATCGCCCGGGTCCAGCCACCACTTCAACAGCCCATCGCAGGACCCAGCCGCCACTTCAACAACCCATCGCCCGGCTCCAGCCGTCAGTACGCCGGTCCATCGGCCGGGTCAAGCCGACAGTATGCCGGTCCTTCGCCCGGCTCCAGCCGGCAGTATGCTGGTGCAGGGGCAGCCTTATGCAGTCATGATCATGCAGCAACGATGGGTGAGTCAGCAGTATCGCGATTAGTCCTTGAAGACAGGCTTAGTGCATTTAAAAATAGAATTTATTCCGGGACAATTTCAAATTCTCAAAATTTCATTGATCCATTGAATTTCATTGATGCTTGCTTTAAACTTGTTGCCGGTAAAGTTCGCGAAATTGTGGATAATCGGTCCTCCCATCTGTAAAGGTGCAGGTTGGACTGATTAACACATATAAAATACAGAAGGAAATGATTTTAGAAACCGCTCGTATGTGCTTTTTAACTAAAATGCGTGAGGTCACAACCAGCACTTGCCTGTCGGATTGGTATGAAAAATATGTGAAGTCGGAGCTCAGAGTAAAATTGTGTGAATTTCAAGAAAGGACAAGTGGCAAAACTCTCGATAGAATAGAATCCCTCGACATTAGAATTTCTAATTTTCAACCTTTCTATCGTGGGTCTTCCTATGTTGCTCTGCCACTTGATATCTGTAGAAAGAAGGCCGTCATCAATGTTGAAAACAAGAATGACGAGTTGTGCTTTCTATGGACAATTCTTGCATATCACGTAAAGGCGCTAAAAAAATGGTGACAGGTTAGCACCTACAAGAAAGTACGTTCACTCTACCCCTCGATTTTTCAGGTATTGAGTTTCCGGTAAAACTCTCTGACATTTCTAAATTTGAGAGGCAAAATCCAGACTATTCAGTAAATGTTTTTGGTCTGGATGAAGTTAAAGGTAAACATGTAGTTTCCGGGGCCCTCCATCACACTGCAGACAAACGCGTTTCCACATAAACTGTTGATGATTACCGACGGCAGTGGGAAAAAATTCCATTACTGTTGGATTCACAACTTGTCGGCGTTAGTCAGTTCTTCTTTAACTAATTATGAGCATGCTATTTTTATTTGTGACAGATGTCTGCAACATTTTGGACACAAAGATCTCCTGGACCGCCACGAGATTGACTGTGCAAGGGTTGATCCTGTAAGAGTGGATTTACCCGGCGACGACGATAAAACCTTAAGTTTAAGGATTTTGTGCACCAAGCGTGTACCCGTCGTCGTTTACGCGGACTTTGAAAGTTTATTGCTACCTTATGATTCTTGCAGTCCCCCACCCAACGCCTCTCACACTACTTTAGTCCAGAAACATATCCCTTTCGCTGCCGCATACCAGGTCGTTTGTCCACGCGTTCCTAGTCTGTCGCGTTTCAACTCCTTCAGGGAAAAATCCCGAAAATTGGCTTGTTGATGAACTCGTCAAACTTGCCAAGAAAGTTGATAAATTTACAAGAGGAATGCACCTCTTGTAAATTTTATCAACTTTCTTGGCAAGTTTGACGAGTTCATCAACAAGCCAATTTTCGGGATTTTTTTCCCCTGAAGGAGTTGAAACGCGACAGACTAGGAACGCGTGGACAAACGACCTGGTATGCGGCAGCGAAAGGGATATGTTTCTGGACTAAAGTAGTGTGAGAGGCGTTGGGTGGGGGACTGCAAGAATCATAAGGTAGCAATAAACTTTCAAAGTCCGCGTAAACGACGACGGGTACACGCTGTTGGTGCACAAAATCCTTAAACTTTAAGGTTTTATCGTCGTCGCCGGGTAAATCCACTCTTACAGGATCAACCCTTGCACAGTCAATCTCGTGGCGGTCCAGGAGATCTTTGTGTCCAAAATGTTGCAGACATCTGTCACAAATAAAATAGCATGCTCATAATTAGTTAAAGAAGAACTGACTAACGCCGACAAGTTGTGAATCCAACAGTAATGGAATTTTTTCCCACTGCCGTCGGTAATCATCAACATGTTTATGTGGTAAACGCGTTTGTCTGCAGTGTGATGGAGGGCCCCGGAAACTACATGTTTACCTTTAACTTCATCCAGACCAAAAACATTTACTGAATAGTCTGGATTTTGCCTCTCAAATTTAGAAATGTCAGAGAGTTTTACCGGAAACTCAATACCTGAAAAATCGAGGGGGTAGAGTGAACGTACTTTCTTGTAGGTGCTAACCCTGTCACCATTTTTTTTAAGCGCCTTTACGTGATATGCAAGAATTGTCCATAGAAAGCACAACTCGTCATTCTTGTTTTCAACATTGATGACGGCCTTCTTTCTACAGATATCAAGTGGCAGAGCAACATAGGAAGACCCACGATAGAAAGGTTGAAAATTAGAAATGCTAATGTCAAGGGATTCTATTCTATCGAGAGTTTTGCCACTTGTCCTTTCTTGAAATTCACACAATTTTACTCTGAGCTCCGACTTCACATATTTTTCATACCAATCCGACAGGCAAGTGCTGGTTGTGACCTCACGCATTTTAGTTAAAAAGCACATACGAGCGGTTCTAAAATCATTTCCTTCTGTATTTTATATGTGTTAATCAGTCCAACCTGCACCTTTACAGATGGGGAGGACCGATTATCCACAATTTCGCGAACTTTACCGGCAACAAGTTTAAAGCAAGCATCAATGAAATTCAATGAAATTTTGAGAATTTGAAATTGTCCCGGAATAAATTCTATTTTTAAATGCACTAAGCCTGTCTTCAAGGACTAATCGCGATACTGCTGACTCACCCATCGTTGCTGCATGATCATGACTGCATAAGGCTGCCCCTGCACCAGCATACTGCCGGCTGGAGCCGGGCGAAGGACCGGCATACTGTCGGCTTGACCCGGCCGATGGACCGGCGTACTGACGGCTGGAGCCGGGCGATGGGATGTTGAAGTGGCGGCTGGGTCCTGGCGATGGGCTGTTGAAGTGGTGGCTGGACCCGGGCGATGGTCGGCTGGGCCCCGGCGATGGGTCGGCGGACTGGCGGCTGGGGGGCCCGGCTGCTGCTGCTGTGGCGGGCGGTCGGCTAGGTTCCGACGTCTCCCACGGTCTCCATATTGGTGGCGGAACTGCCTCGTTGGCTGGGTGTCCGACCGCTCCCTCTGAAACATAAAAAAGAAGAAAAATATTTTAGTATCACGAAAAACATAATTTTGTAAGCATAAAATAATATAGGCAAATTACTGATGTACTGGACTTACCGATATTCCAGTGTGCTGGTGGTTGTGGAAGAACCCATTGTGGTGGCGGAGTTGGCGGCTTGCTATGTGGTGGTGACATGCTCTGCGGCACATCCACGTCAATATTTGGGAGCATGCTCCATTGTGAGCAATCACAAGCTCTTTTTGGGCTACTTAATTCCTGAGAAGAATTACCCTTACGCTTCTCTGGGCGTGATGGTTCATCTGAAAAATAAAAAAATAATGTATTAGCAATAGTTATAAAGACATGGGAAAAAATAATCTATAGATAAATACGTACTGAAATAAAAAAGGTCGCTGCAGGAAATATCCAAATCACCTGCGAACAAATAAATAATATAGACTACTGCTTCAGCACTATACATTTTCATAAATATAGTTACGTTAAAAAATATTATCATTACCGAAATCATCCTCAGCGAGAATTTCATCAATGTCTGAAGCAGAAAAAAAAAGCTCATCAGTATATGTGAAAGAATTTAAAACAGCCAGAAAAAACAAGTTAAATAACAATAATTTACTTACCAATATCGCTGAATAAGCTAAGACCCTCAGAAGACATTGCGATGATTGAAGTTTTCAGCTCGACGACTCAGAGAAGACTGGATGGCAGAAGGGGGGTCTCAGCCCTATTTATACACGCGTCTGGAGCCATGGAGAATTGGTGTGGGAAGACTGCGCCCACGATGATGAATGTAGTGGCGCAGCTGTGCGCATTCAATTACGAACCCGCATCCTGCAGCTGCGTGGGGAGCGATAATTCGAGTGTGGTGCAGCTGTGCTCATTCAATTACGGACCCGCATCCTGCAGCTGCGTGGGGAGCGATAATTGATGGCTTCCGGGTGTGGCGCATTCAATTACGGACCCGCATCCTGCAGCTGCGTGGGGAGCGATAATTCGGGTGTGGCGCAGCTGTGCGCATTCAATTACGAACCCGCATCCTGCAGCTGCGTGGGGTGCGATAATTGATGGCTTCCGGGTGTGGCGCATTCAATTACGGACCCGCATCCTGCAGCTGCGTGGGGAGCGACCCTAGTTCCTCGGCTCCCCTCCGCTCCAAGGCGTGAGTCAATTAGCATTAATTAAAATCAATTAAGGCTCCCCCCTCCGCAAATCAATTAAAATCAATTAGTCTCAATTAAAATCAATTAAAATTAATTAAAATTAATTAAAATCAATTAGCCTCAATTAAAATCAATTAAAATTAATTAAAATCAATTAAAATTAATTAAAATCAATTAACATTAATTAAAATCAATTAGCCTTAATTAAAATCAATTAGACTTAATTAAAACCAATTAGCCTTAATTAAAATCAATTAGCATTAATTAGGTGTTTTGGTCCGGGGTACGAGCTCACTCCGGTGTATTGCATCTACTATTATTGTTTCAGTCTTTCAGTTAGCGAGTCTCCGGATTTTTGATCCCAATCTACAGATATTTTAGCGGCCATCTACAGATATTCAATGTCAAGTAGCTAGCAGCACTGTAAGTAGACGATGGTATAACATCAAATAGGAATGCTTCCACCCCGTATATTGGATTGGTTCTTATTTAGTTTTACATAAACTCCGTCTGCAAACAACTGTTTTGGTAAATTTGATTTTATTCTCCAGACGCGTTTCGCCCTTGTGGTGTAGGGCTTCATCAGTGGAGATATATTGGAAATCCTCATATGCCGGCCTGCTGTTTCAGTTGTTTGTAGACGGAGTTATTTACAAAATTACTGTTCAAAAACTGCGGAATTATGACCTATTACCAGATTGATATGGTTCTTATTTAATTCATAATCTGAGGGATCGTCATCCAACGAAAGTAATTACGTTATTAGTTCAGTGTTGAAAATTTTATTTATTTTTATATTACATTTGATACCTTAAGGGAAATATTTAATTAAAATTTGCAATTCATTCAGTCAGTTGCTTTTAGCGATCATATTTTTCATTTACACACCACCACCATTCCCATTTTAAATCTTTCCTTCATTGGCAGCTAAATCGGAAAAACATTTTTTTATGTTTTTGCGACTCGTCGACCTCAAGGTCATTAGATGCGGGAAATAAATGGGGACAAGGAACTAGAAAGAATTCGACCAAGGCATTTTGAAGGAAGTATTCCGGCTTTCGCGTGGCGTTATTTGGGGAAACTATGGAAAACCCAAATCTTGATGCCCGGAAGGGAATTCCAACCATCGTCCTCCCGAATGGGAGGTCAGAGCGTTAACCACTCACCCACCACTCTCGGTTTCGGAAAAAAAATATAGATATACTGTCGTTAAGATATTAACATGAACGGTATAAAAGAGAGCCTTTTCGAAGAAAACTAGAATAGAAAAAAAAAAAAAATAGACAGAAACAATATCAAGCCTGATACATGTAGCTCTGTAATGTTTCCGATACCGAAATTAACACTTGTACGCCATTCAGCATCGGCGTTCCTTGCTAATCTTAAAATATATATAAACGTGGTGAAAAACTTCTGGAGTTTATTGCTATCAAAACGAGAACAGACGGTTCTATGAACATGATCTCAAAAACTTCTTTTATAGTATTACATTTATGGACAAAGTTTTGCTGGTAACACATACTATCAGTAAAATGTATACAGAGAACAGTGTATCGTTATTCAGATTAGGAATATTTGAAATATTCAGTATCGATAAAACTTAGAATCTGCAGTAAGTAGTTGAAACAAATTTCAGATTCCGCTGCAACCTGTGTAGAAATCAATCTAATGACTTATTTGCAGTGAAAAAGTATCGAAAGTTATGATGATTCCTCATTTATACAATAAACATTATTACTAAATTCAAACAGATCTCTACCATCCAACACAGGTCGTCTATTAATGTGAATAAAATGTCAGATTGGAAGTCTTTCTGTTTCGTATGTGAGGAAAGACATAAAAATTTCATTTTTATACTTACTACTGTCTGGTGTGATGAGTTGTACGATTCCATTCTCCCTATGTTTTTTCATTAAAGCTTTACGAATCGTCGACGTCGAAGTCATTATAGCCGAGATAAAATGGGCGGCAGGGAACGCGAAAGAAGTCGTCTATGGCATCTTGTTGAAACCATCCAGGAATTCGATTGTAGTGATTTCTGGGAAGTGTGGAGAGATAAAATCTGGAATTTCTGACTCAGGATCGAACCTGCTTCCTCCTAAATGCCAGACGCGTACGTTAAATGTTCGCTCACTAGACCTCTGATGCATATAAGATTAATATTGTGATGTAACTTATAAAGCGGCATTCTTTAATCCATATGGTATAAAGTTTAAAAAATTTTTAAAAAAAAATACTTGGGAGCAGCGGAACAAAGCGGAATTTTTGAAGTAATAGGAATATGATTGAATAAAATAAAGAAAGAGTAAATGAAATAAACGTAAGCGAAAGATGTGCTGCTGGATTTTTTTAGAGTGTTAAAGTATTCATGTGGAGTAATAACGTCTTGTACCTCAAACATTTAAATAAATCATCTATAGCAGTGTTTCCCAACGTGGGGCCCACGCCCCACAGGGGGGCAATTTGGTTTTTTTAGGGGGGCAATTTAGAAATTGACTTGATACGACTTTACCGCTTTCTCTTCGGGTTATTTAAATGCAATGCTAGGTATAGGTACAAAATATAGCAAAAAAGCAAATTCTTAAAAGGATCACACTAAATTGCCATAATAAATCTTTATTAAAAATCTTTTGAATTTGAATTCTAGTATTTCATTATATGTTTTTTAATTTTACTTACTGAGTTTTATGACAATATTAAAGTGTTTTCTTTCAAAAACCATCCTATATGAGTTTCTTTAATAACAAATAATTTTTTTATTAAAAATTATGTATGGGGGCAAAAAAATGTTGAAAGTGGGACATGACCCAAAAAAGGTTGGGAAACACTGATCTATAGGATCTATTTTGTGGAAATCTAGAAATATGGTTCAGAAAACATGGGTGGTGACGAACAGAGGTGTAAATTCATGTACTTAGAACAAGATTAGAAGTACAGTTCTAACGACGGATGAATTGAGGAGTGAGAATGTTTGGTAACTTCTTCAAAAAGGTTAAAAAAAAAAGGTTGTAATGATTTGAGCATGAGAAACTATGGTAGAGGATATGGTACCGAGAATGGTGTTAGATATTAAAATAAAACTAAAGTGGTCTAGAAGCTGATGGGGAGACATTTGATTGAAAATATTTAACTAGGATGTAGAGTTAAGAGTAGATAAATATATCAAAAAATAGTGAACCGATAGGAAGTACTGGTGAGGTTCATTTTCCAAGCGGACCATCCAATTAGTTGGAAACATTCCAACGGTTTTTTAGTGTTCCACAAATTCAACTCAGAATTCTAAGCATTTTTCCGAGACTCCACTATTTTTATTATTATTATTATTATTGGCATTTGGGCTTGCACCCACACAGCCACTTTCAATTACAGATTAACATCTCTGGTATAACAATACTAATATCATCCAATTAGCTATTTGATTTTGCATAATAACATCATTAATATACCGATAATAATACAGGGCGTTCGCCGGGAAACGCAACCCACTGTTAGCGCTACAAGGAAGAAACTGCTCCCGGCGAGCGAGCGCTCATCTTCCGGCATTGTTCGACCGTCGGCCGCGGACTATTTCATAATAATTACGCTTCATAAACTTCATAAACTTGTATGTGCTAAGCATTTAAATGTGACGTAATTCATTAGCTTACCTCATAAAAGATGCTGGAAGTGTTGACCCTCTTGTGTAATGCACATTTCACATCTTCTGAACATTTTTCGAGACACACGCTGCCCTAACTGACTTAATGATTTTTTGGGTGACTGTTCTAGTCGAAAAGCGATATCGTCAATTTTATCCTCTGTGAGAATACGGTTGACCGGCAGTCTCTTTTTGTTAAAAAATGAACCCGTTTCTCTTACTTTTTTAACCAGACGCATAATTGTTGATTTAGCTGGCAGTAAAGCGCCAGGAAATTCGCGACGAAATTTACTGCGACACTTTTTAAACGACTTCTTCTTCACATATGTATCGTAGAGAAATATTCTTTGTTGCAAACTGTAACGTACCATAATTTTACTCACACTCAAACACGGTACAGATTAGTAAGAGTATGAAACCCCCAAACCAGCCAAACCGCGAAGAAACGTTTATTCACCACACTGATTAATAAGAGACTGAAGTCACAAACTAGCTACAATGCAAAGAAACAGTTCTTAACAATGTAAGGGTCCCAATATACTGCGTCACAGCACTGTTGGGGCAGCGCAGGTGTTAACAGTGCGGTGATTCACGGTGCCGTGTGGCGGAAACTGCTGGCGCGACTGACCGAGCAAGTTGCCGACGGCAACAGACTGGGAGGGTAGCGTTTTCCGGCGAACGCCCTGTATAATGCAACTACATCCATGTTATTTACGATTAATTTAGATTGTAGCGCCAATATTTTCCATGTGCTGGTATAAAATCTTATAAATAGTATAATCTTCAGATGCAAGGATTGAGGCAGTGCAAGTGGGCAACGGAATGCCTTCATTCATGAGCGTATCTAGGAAGTGACCAATCTGCTTCTTCTTCCGTCGGCAGCCAAATAGCAGATGGTTTATATCTTCAATTTCTCCGCAAGGACAGTTGGGATAGTCTATAACGTGTAGTCTATGAAGGTGTTGCTTGATTTTTTTTTTTTTTTTAACAGTTTAACGTCCCTTTTTAACAACGTGGTCTTTAGAGACGGGAAAGGATGGGGGCAAGGAATGGGAAGGAATTCGGCCATGGCCTTTTGAAGGAAGCATCCCGGCATTCACCTGGAGTGATTTGGGGAAACCATGGAAAACCCAAATCTGGATGCCCGGACGGGGATTCGAACCGCCGTCCTCCCGAATGCGAGGCCAGAACGCTATCCGTTACACCACCACGCTCGGTGTGTTGCTTGAAGCAACCATAGTTGAATTTTAGTCTAGCAATACAGGTACTGAGTCTCCGAGAACATTTGTGTACCTCATACCATCTCTGGGAGAATGTGCCCGTAGTGTTGGCCGTTGGTCAAAAGTGAGCTCTTCCATTCCGTGTTCCACATTAGTTTTTTGATGTGACCAACTGCGTCTGGAACATGAATTGCTATTGTGTGTTGCACCACTGGCGAACTCCTTTCCTAAAAGATTGCAGGGGCTTTGACCCATTTTAGACTCCACTATTGGCATTAGGATATACATATAAAACCCGGGTGAATGTTGTCTTTCACCTTTTCTGAAGAGAATGGAGGTGGAGTAGATATGCCGCAATGACGTTCCTAACAACACCATCTGATTATGCCTAATACGTCATTCCTCTTGATACGAAATCTTCATCATCTTCCACTCACGGTTCGTCCGGCATCATCTCCTTCCACTTATATTTTCTACATCATGAACGGTTGTCTCTGGTTTGCTCTATGTCTTTCTGCAATTTGTCCAGCAATCACTTTCATGTAGTTTCAGGTGTGTTCTCTTTACTGCCTAACACCACCTTTTGCATTCTTCCAACAAAACTAAATGATAATGTAAATACCAGCTTCTAAATCACATCTTTAGACTCTGTGGAGTCGTTAGTCTATTTTAGTCCTGATTTATATCTGTATGACAGTCCTGATGCCTCTCTGGTAAGTGTCCATCTGTTTGCTTTGATATTTTTTAAATACACGATAACTCAAGTAATAATACGCACACGTCAGCTATCTTTTTTGAGCTGGTGACAAGTTAACATGTTTAAATATAAAGCTGCTGACGTCCATGAATGTCACAGCAAAGAAATCTACAACAGTTCTACTGTAAGCAATTCGTGTTCGTAGCGTTTTAGGCGATTCGTGTTTGTCAACTGATGTTGTTTGTAAACAAACCTTCCACACGTCCCGTTCTCATTGGTGTCGTTGCAGGTTATATTTTTCTCCGCGACTTGGTCGGAAGAACAAAACTTTTTCCGAATTCATTTTGTTTGAAAATACACATTGGCCAATTCCATCTGCCACGGGTTAGAACGTCTTAGGTAAACTGAAGTCCATCCACAGGAAAAGACGAAAATAACTAGGAAAACAAATTTCAGCCACATAGCCTTTAAGACACTATTGAGAGACTAGCTGTCTTACTAATACAGCCACGATTTAGTTTAACCGGTAAAGAAATTTCCAATACGAATATCTTTCTTGTTCTACAGCGTAATTGGTTTTTTTCTTAGTTGTTAAATATGAAGTCTTTGTTCTTTTTCCCTCAAAATTATTTTGAATAGATGTTCATGCTCACTTTGCGTTGATCTGTAAAATTTGTCATTGTTACCAAAAACCAAAATGACATACTATGTTACTCATATGGCATGTTGATACTGTTAAATAACACTCTAGAAAATAAAATTTGTTACATAGGCATAAATAATCGAAGTTTTCATAGAATATTTTCTCATGTGATTGATGTTATTCCATTTAATTAAAATTGCAATGGAGCGCACGCTCCGGTGGCAATTTCCCTAAACACCCATCTTCTCCTTTTCCTGTACATACCTTCATTTGCTCTCTACAAGTTTCGACTTTAAATCCCTTCAACATTTTTGGTAAATTATTTATCATTTCTCTTGGTAACTGACACCCTGACACCCTTACCTAAAAAAGAGACTCTTCCTACATCCTTGTGCCTGAAATCGAGTGGCAACTTGTGCTCATGGTCATCTTTTCCCCTCAATGCATTACTTTTCTTTCTTACACCAATATATTTCCATGCATCATCACCAATATACGCCTTCTACAGTCCCATGATGCTCTTCACCCTCCTCCTGTGTTTCAATGAATCCCATTCCAGCTCTTTGATCATAGCTGTTACTGATTGCATTCTGAGGTAATTTCCTGAAACAAATTTAGCAGCCCTTTTATGCACCCTCTCCAACTCCTGTATTTGATACTCAAAATGAGGGTCCCATACTACACTGCCATATTCAAGCAATGGTCTGACAAAAGTTTACAAAATTTCCAGTTCCTTTACTTCTTTCGTACATCACTCTCTTCAACAAGTGCAGAACTTTGAAACCTTTTCCTACTATCTGACCAATGTGTCCTGCCCAGTTAAGCTTGTTATCAAATGTAATGCCAAGATATTTACATTTCAAGTCTTCAGCAAGCAATTCTTTCCCTACTTTATAATCATAATCAACCTTTAGTTTTTTATTTGTGTATCTAATAAGCTGACTCTTCTTTGCATTTATCTTCATCCATGTTTACCAACCCATTTAGACATCCTGTCCAGATCACCCTGCAGCTGTTTACAGTCCTCTTCCGTTTTGATCCTTTTATATAGCATTATGTCATTTGCAAACAATCTAATTTCAGATAGTAAACAATCAACACAATTATTGATTAGACTAATGAATAGCAATGGTCCCAATACGCTACAGTGTGACACTCCCATTTTTACTTCTTTTGATACTGCATTTCCTACACTAACTTTTTGTTTTCTATCTTTTATAAATTCTTTTACCAAAAAAACCACTTTCTCATCCACTCCAATAGTTTTTTACATTTTATGGCTCTGTTAAAAATCTTTGAAAGATCTAGTGCTACACTATCAGTTTGGCCTCCATTGTCCATTTCATCAGAAATATTTTGCATTGCATATATTCCACCAACTGAGAATCTCATGAATATCCTTGTCTAAATTCATGATGCCTACTTGAAAACCACTTACACTCCTCACATATATTTCTGATGTGGTTGCATAGCAATCTCTCCATTAATTTACCTACCACTGATGTCAAACTGATTGAACTTTATTTCTCTCTCCAAACGAATGAACATACAGTATTTTTCAAACAATCTAGATACCTGCAATTATAATGTGGTATCACTCCTAAATAAAATTTGTAAACAACACGCAGTCGTCATAGAAATATTGACAAAAGAGCATCGCATCATTAATAAACGATGAAACATTAACAGAATAATGTAAACGTTTTATTCAGCAGTTAATGTCTCCCGTGTTTTACACAAAATGTGCACATTATATGCGCGATGCGTACCTTCTGTGCGTGTATACGCCAAACATTCCCACTTTGTTAAATGTTGTTTCACCGCTTTTGTAAAAGAGTGCTGTTATTTGGCTTATACAACCAAAGCTTACAAAACAATATATTTGCATGAATCAGAACGAGAGGTATGTGACTAAAAACTAATTTATATTATCGTTACTAACAGGCAGTAAATGAAAACAGTTTTTGAAATGCGCTTCGCCAATTTGAGAGCAACTCGTTGTTGTTTATAACCGTAGAATGTTCCACAAGACTACTTTAATACGTAGTAATGTGATGCTGGAACAGGCCGCACCACTTTCATGAATCATGAATAATTTGGTTGCAGTTTAACGATTGTCACTTCAATTTATAACGGCATATCTCGCAACCGACAGAAAACGCCGGTTGTAAATGTAATTACGTTTTCATATATAGAATAGATTGAAAATATAATTAATAACAAAGTTTTGCTACAGGAATTGTATTGGGCGGCAAGGAATGATGTGGGTCGCGATAAACCCAACATGAATGATTAAATGAGAGGCGAGAATAAGAATCGTTAAAGAAAGGGAAACCATAGTTGACTGATGAAAAAAGACATAGTTTACAAAAGAATTGAGAACAATAGTGTCCAATATTAATTGCAAAATTAGGTAACAAGCCGTAATAAGAAGAATAAAGTTAAGTGAATATGTAACTGTCAAATAAATGAAAGTTACAAAACGAATCGTGAATTTAATGTTAGCAAACGAAACCATGAAAGTTATAGTACGTAAGAAATACAGATGATTAAGTGCAGGTCTTTTCATGTGGAAGGAATGCATTCAATCATATAAGGCTAGCCAATATCCGATGTGTTTAGCGACTAAATTAATAAAAATAATAATAATAATAAAACGCTTTCCACACGGTAAAAAAGAATAAAATATTTGTTTACTAACGGATAATTCGAAGAGAAAGTCACAAACATACGTTTGGTATCCACTGTTGCAAATTAATCAGAGATCTCTTCTAAAATCATAAATACTCATAGACTACTGTAATCGATCTAGTGGCTTATTTATTTAACTAATGGGAGGAAATTTCAGAGTAATATAAGGAGGATTTTAGTTGTTACTTATATTCCTTGAGGCGCTTCTAGACACATTAAAAAATTACAAATTCTAAGATATGTGAAAACAGATTAATGAAGACTTGAACAAAATTTGGTGGACTACCTTTTAAGTGAATTTCCTTGTTGCCAAGCCACGGTCAACATGCAGCAATGATTTTAGCCAGCAACAATGCTCCGGGAATAGAGAACTACATAATGATAGTGCTGGCAAGAGCCAACATTCTGAGGCTACGCGTTCACGAAAATTTCTTATTGATCTGAAGCATATTAAGAGCGTATAAACTACAGATAGTTTAGAAAATTTACCAGAACAGTAGTTTAACTTTCCACCATTTCATCACAACAAAATAACCAAGCGGTAACTCTGTGGTACGTATAATAACATAAAGCCTTTTCGAAAATAAAGGACTTGTAAAGTAGGTTTATATACGAGAAATAGTGTTTAGACAGAAAAAATGTTATTTTGTGCTATAAGTTCGAAGTTGGGTGTGTGCGCGTGTGTGTGTGTGTGTGTGTGTGTGTGTGTGTGTTTGTATGTGTCTGTAAATCCAGTGATACAACAGAACGAGTGAGGAGTATTTCTTTGCCCCCACTTTTTGGTAAGACATAACGAAAATTATCCCAGTAAAACACCAATTTCAATGTATTTTACGAATAAGCACATTAAAATTGAAGTTCATATACTATAAGAGGTTGTATCAGCATTTTTTATGATACTGTACGTTTATTGTGCCACTTACAAAATAATGATTTCAAAAAATCATAGAGACTGTTTTTGTTTGAAACGGACTGCAGAACTTCGCAACTGAGCGTATCCATAACGTTCACGATAAGGGAGCGTCCATAAACAACGTAGCTCCATTTTGGCCCCTGTTAAACCACGTAGCACGTAGCTTTTTTCTCTATTGATTCCAGAAGACATTTTGTACTGTTTTCTCTCGTCAAATTATCGTAAATTACATACGGAGATAATTACATGCTGTTGTGTGTTCTGTTCCTCATTTTAACTGTGACACATAAAATGAATGTAAATCTACGTGGCCTGGCTTGAACCACCCCCTCCCCCTCTTTCCACGTACCCCAGCGTAGCCTTCCAGCCAACACCTCTCCCTCCCCCTCCCCTCCCCGAGACCAAGCCTCGTAGTTTATGGATGCTCCTTAATAAATCAGGGAGGGTTTGCAGGGTAATGCGCCATCTATCGGCATAAGAAAGAAAGTACCAGAGTGACCAATCTTTCCTCGGCATCTTTCGATTTCTGTTCAACACGTAACATTTTTGCGTCAAGTTTGATTAAACGTTTTTCTTGAAAGCTTCCTAGGCATTTTGAACAGTACAATTCTTTACTCTGACCAAAGAGAAGCTTAACAAACATTGTTAGTCTTGCTGGTACCTCAAACTTCTACGAGATGAGTTAAGAGCCGTTTGCGAGTTACGAAATGCCAGAATCGCTCTCTTTTTTAAAAAATCGTGAAAAAACTTGAAAATCAAAATGTTACCTGTATATGAAATTCCACCCAATTCGCTATAGCCATTTGCTAGATCCTCCTGCTTACCATCTCACAAATTGCTTTTAAATAAAAATTTAAATCTTAATACTAATCAGTGATTAGTGCTAATTCATTTAAACGAGTACATCATCAATGTTAAATTCATTCTCTCCGATAAAACTATGTTCATACCTCGCATTAACCTCACACCTTCTAATGAAGCACAAGGTCAGACGCTTCAAAGCGTAGGATTCTATTCACCAGAACCAGTTTATTCGTATGGACACCTGTACGTGCTTTAACACGTGTTCATAGATTCAATTAATATTTATGTTTGTGTTAAAGACACATACGGTCAAAAAGTAAAGGATAACATTATAACTGCTAATATTGTTTTCTAAGAAGTTATGTAAAGCAAAGAAGTTTGAAAAAAACACATTTGCCAATATCTATTTTTTAAATGTTTTACAATTGAACATGTTGTATTTAATGACAACAACTTTTTACAAAAAGGCTGATATTTATAACTACTCTTCAAAATAAAATACCATTTATTAATAAATATACTGCCTTTTACTTGTTTACATATTATTATTGTATTACCATTCGGTGACTGATCACAATACTGTGCGAAATATTCGCATGGGTCAGCTAGTATACAAGAACTGTTTCGTTTAAGGATATAAGAGTTCCTTGTTGTAACCAAAGAGAAACTAACTATAAGTGGGCTTTCTGTTACACGAAATGTCTACGAGTTGGCGTTGTTCGTGTTTTGTAAAATAGCGTGTTTGCAGGGAAGACACCTATTTGGAAAAACTTAATAAGCAAAACGTTATCTAAATATGAAATTGCATCCAAATCGTCAGAACTGTTTCCAAGAAACCAAATACATATATACACATATATGCAAGAATTGCTTGTTTAAACATATAAGATAAGCCAACATTACGGAATGTATGTGACAAGACTAGGTAGTATACGTCCAATATCAACGGCTGCCTGCAGAAGCAACATGTGCTGGGCAAGGGTGCCATTTCACCTGATGAAGACAACGGAAGTAGCCGTCGAAGCGTCGTGAATGGCAGAACTTATCCGGCAGAACATGCGAGAAGAATTTTTAGCAGCTGCTGATATAACGATGTCCAACATTGTTGCAATTCGTGCATGTAAATCATCCTCGGAATCTACTAAGGTGAAGTGAATGTGACTCGTCATATGTTATAAAGCGAGAGATTTAAATATTTGATTGTGTTCTATTTTATTTGCCTCACGGAAAATGGTAGGTTACCTACATGGGTTTCCAGTCAATACATAAACTAGCCTGTATGCACATACTGCTTCATATTATATCCATTCCCCGGTGAGAGGTAATGTATGGGACTCGCATTCGGAACGACGCGGGTCAAATTCCCGTCGAAACTCACAGATTTCCGTTTTCCGTAGAATTACCGAAACAACTCTAGGCAAATTCTGGGATGGTTCCAACAAAAGGCATGGCAAAATTCCTTCCCCTTCGCTCCCCACCACCCTCATCCAACGCTAGTCAACTTATGTCGACCAGGCGTGAGGCACGAAGGGGAGGTTATTTCCTTTTAGTCTAAAACTCTCACTTCCCAGATGACAGTAAAAATCTAATAAGCCCTGATCACTTCACCAGTTAATTGTATCTAAGGCCATCCATCCTGTGAAACGACTATGCATAGTTACCATGCGCTAGTGTTGAGATGGTTTAGAATGTATCATTAAAGTTTCGCAGTTACGTTCTGGACACTACACAATATCATTCACCGAATTTTGAGGAAAAAAGAGAAAACAGTTGTTTCTGAACCACTTTCATTCCCTTCACCTACTGAAATTTCAGAAAATAGAGTAAAAGTTGTCAAATGTTCCATTCAATTTAAGGAATATATCCAGATGCGCAGATTTCGATACTTGGTATTTCGCACTTTCATCTTAGCTCTCTTTTGTATCGTTTGCGGGAAGGTTCTCCGAAGTTAAGGTGATATTTAAGTAATAAAACTGTATTATTAGCATTATGTGAAGAACAAAACGATGATGAAACGTCGTCGTCGTTGTTGTTGTTTTCGTTGTTTTTGTTTTCGTTGTTGTTATTTTCATAGTCACTGTTGTTGTTTTCGTTTTCGTCGTCGACATTGTTATTTTCGTTTTCATTATCGTTGTTTTCGTTTTCATTATCGTCGTTTTCGTTTTCGTCGTCGTCGTTGTTGTTTTCGTTGTTTTGTTGTTGTTTTGTTGTTGGTGGTGTTGGTGTTGGTTTTTTTTCGGGTGAAACATTTAAAAAAATTGAGTTAAGCCTCAGTGACGATATACCTAGCCTTAACACTAAACATGCATCAAGATATCAATTCAACATCGATTGTAAACAGGTATTAAAAATTTTATAGCTTTAGTTTTCAATAACCTCTTAACCAACGGGTTTGTACCATATTATCTACTTAAATACTCTTTTCGGAATACTGCTCATCCCCCGATGCGGTTTGAGGAATCTTTTCGTAAGATGCGGGCTAGCACCTGTGCCTGTTTTCGTACTAGCATATCACCAAGAATGTTTATACAAACACATGCGCATTAATTACAACTGATTTATCAGACAATAAACATGTTCGTGTATTAAATCCGTTAGCGGATAGTAAAACAGCCAGCACTTTTCCACCTATAACACAATGCTAACCAAATCTGTACTTAATATTATCATGACTGTAGAGAAACCATCAGCAAGTAATTAAACCCATTCAGATACAGCTGATTTTGGTGTATT
This sequence comes from Vandiemenella viatica, assembly GCA_031002005.1. Lineage (NCBI taxonomy): Eukaryota > Metazoa > Arthropoda > Insecta > Orthoptera > Morabidae > Vandiemenella > Vandiemenella viatica. The sequence continues at coordinate 58,883,044 of JARYHS010012519.1, read as the reverse complement.
ATGTTTATATCTAGCTCCAAAACATGGATTATAAATACGTACTTCGCATTTAATTTTGCAAAACAATATAATTTTACCTTGGGCTTTGGAACCTAAAGGGATCGATGGAAATTTTGTTAAAGAAAATAAATTGTGTCGAACAAATAGTTACTACTTTGCAGATATTTACCGTAATGGTTTAATTTACAATGGTAAATAGATATATATCGATTAAAAGTTTATGTCGTTGACTTGCATAGCTACCAACCGGAATTGTCACTAATAGAGATTACTCATATATTACTTTTAGCAGCCAAACCGTGCTTATATTGGATAAAAATGAGCCTGTGTCTTATTTTGTTATAGTAAAAATTTCCAGGAAAGACCGTGGGTAGTTCTTATTTTCTCATTCATTTAGCGCATGGAAGTTGCATGACAAATCCAGGCCACAGCCTACAGTGCAGAAGAGCTTAAATCCTATAAATTTCCAGGAAATGCACCAACTTCATAATCCTGCACAATGCTTCATAGTCTGTATGACCTTGTAAGGGAGAGGCCCTAAAATGCATACAATTATAATTTTTCCTTGTTTTAATATTAATAGTAAGGAAAAAGAAGGTAACTCGTTTTTTATTTTGATTATTACAGGAATATGTTGTGAAAGACGAAAAGGAAATATCTGTGGAGCGCGAAAAATTTCTGTGTGTAGTGTTCTTTGTTTTAGATCAAGGAGTGAAAATATGCTCTCTGACGATAGAGGACGGAACTGAAAAAAAAAAAAAACAGCCTTTTTGGTAAGATTGGATTTGGAATGATTTATCATTTTATTTGAACTTCCAAATGCTATACCTCGAACAATCAAACATTATAGTTACCATTATAAACCAAAAATAGGTTGGTTTTTTTTTTCGTTTCAGACATCTATGGACTATGACTACGCAACTTCATTTCCTCTTTTGACTTTCCTTCCTCTCGCTAACTGTTGCTTTTCTCTCCTCTGTTTTTTTTTTTTTTTTTTTTTTTTTTTTTTAAAAAAGATAAAAAGCTTTTTTTTTTTTTTTTTTTAATAAAAGAAGAATATTTGTTTATGTATTGAAATTATGTTGTGGCGTTTGTCTTTAAAATATTATAGAAGAATTTTATTGATAAATATCAATAAAAATTTAGTTAAGAAGAACGTATTTATTCCTTTATATAAGTACAAAGAAGTTGAACTGTCTTATTAAAAAAAAATGAGTAAGTGTGCTTTCTTCTAGTGCTGAAATTATAAAAGCTGATGATATAGAAGATTACGAATACACAATTGAGGACTTCTGAACTGAATATCAAGGAATAAATCAGGTAAAATGAGGGGAAATCTGAAAAATACTCACCTCAGATAAACCAAAGCACTAAATAAAATTGAACCGTGAAGACCTGAATAAGATTCTGTCGTTTTTTCGCAAATAAATATGGTACTCACCTGCTTCCAATTCCAAGTACGTCATCTGAGTCAGATTTTGTTTTCACTGGAAGGTTCTTACCTGAAACGAATATAAGACAATGACTTTAGCAATACTTGGGTTTTTAGCTACTTGTGTTCAACAGTGTAGTTATGTTAATCGTCGCTTTAGTGATATTACAATTTTATAGCAAACCGATGCCTTGTTAAAAGAATTTCCATAAACTCATTAAGATTAATATGTAATCACATTCAAGTTACATAAAACTATAAACAATGAACAAAATTCTTATACCGAGACGAAAAACGTTTTCAGATTTCGAATTACACAATTAAATCCAAAAGATTTCATCCTTATGAAAGTTGCAACATGTCACCAGACAGATAAACCTCATATCAATAAAGCACGGGTATATCATTATTAAAGCGTGGGACTAGAGAAAAATGATCATAGTAATGACGAAAGAAAATAAAATGCGTTCATAGCGTTTTTTTTTTGGTTGGATACGTCTTTCAATTCAGTTCAATGCAGATGGAAGAGGCAAGTGGGTAGGGGGCAGCTCTGTGTCTCCAGTAAAAAAGGTAAACGTAACGGCCATGGGGTTCCTGAGGCTAGTGCCGCTTCCCGCAGGATTCGTGGCTTCGCATTCCCATCACAACTTTATAGGCACTAGAACGAATGTGATGGAGTCAGCGACAATCTCCGACCATTCTTTATCTTCCCGCGGAGTTTTCTTCACGGTACTCATTGGATAGCAAAATGAATGGGCCTCGGGAGCCGTTTAGGATATTCTGCTTTGAATAAAAAGCTACTGCTTCATCAGGGCTGTAGTTAGATGGTCTACCGCTTGAGCAATCCGGCCGACTTCTAGAGTCCACACCAAAAGAGCCAAACAACTGGTTACAAGGAACGAGGGCAGAGTCGCCATCTCGTGCTGTGAAGGGATGCGTCAGTTGTTATTGCTCGAATTGGTGGTCTGAAAATTTTGCGTGCAGTATGATTTGCGACTCGATGAAGCTACTACGTTTGCTGTAGTATCAGCGGACAGCTGTTATAAATTAATATCAGTGAGCACAATGTCAACCTATATCCATCAAACAGTCAAAATACATGAATCGTGAACGTTTGGAAAAGATTCTCATTGGCTGTAGCGTCAACAACTTCTTTCGCAGCAAACGACAAATCGATAGGACATGCATCAGTGCATACAGCTGAATCTGAAGATATCCCGCGAAAAGAGTTAATGATAAGGAGAAGTTTTGATAAGGAGAAGTTTTGTACGTTAGACGGCGCAAAGCGGGAGAAAAGACGCATGCAAAAACAACGCTTACGGCCATATCTACGAACATCTAGAGACCTGTGTAAATTGTGAGTCCTTGTGTATCTCAATGTGATGCAACCTGGTGCAAACAGCGGAGACTGCACATCAACATATAATTGTGTTAAAAACTACATTGACTGATAACACACAGCAATTAATATTCATTATATTGTTTCCTCATATATAAAGCTATAATCCTCTGTCGACGCCAAATGTTTAAGGTTGAACGACAAGACTGACGTAGCAGAAGTAGCGTGTGGTTAAAGCCAAGACAGATGTCACGTTATTTGTCTTACATTTGACTTTTTTGTTGTTGATTTGCTTTTAATCAGGAACTATCCATACTGCCAATGATATTTTAATTTTCGTAGTAAATGGAATAACAAATAAACTGTTAAACCAAGTACTGCAGGGATTGCATTACAATTCAATTACAAGAACACAAAGGAGCCTAAATTATTCACAGCGGAACTTCGTACATAGAATATATTCAAAATCGTAATAATTCATGTAACATCGGTGGCTTTGATTCTTGCGATTGCCGCCTTTCGCCTGCATTGCAAAGAAGTCCCGGTACTGCCTGATGTGATTCATTAGTTACGAGATGAGAGTCCCAGTTTATTGTTTAAAAGTAACTTGTATTCTTCCATGTTCTCCTTCAGTAATTGGTTGGTTATCACTTCACAAGACCTCTTTTGACCAAATTTTCATGTTTTATGTGTTCTGTTGACACAAAACAGTATCTATACATATAAAACGCAAGTTGGGTCATCTGTGACGCCATGAAGTCACATTATGACGTCGTACTATGACGTCACGCTTCCCGCCTCCGCTACACAAGAAATAACGAATGGAGATGTACGAGGTAAAGAGCGTTAATTAATAACAGTCGTATTTAGGTATGCATCCGCGAATAAATTAACTGTCAGAACACTAAAAGAAAAGTACGTATTCCTTCTAAATCGACATATTAATTATTAGTTGCTTTTATTAGTTAAAATTCGTTCGATGTAGATTTTTCTTACACACTCTGTACAGTAAGCTAACAAATATCTACATTACATCATTTTCAAGATAATCAATGTTATTTGGTGTAAATTGTACTTAAGTCAGAGAATAAACGAATTGCCAAACCTCGTCAAACCGTCACAAATTGAAACGTGTGGACAGGGCGTTTGGCTTGGCTTGTGTTGACTTGCCAGCACTTGCGGCTGATCCGATCAAGAGTCGGTTTTTTGGTACAAATCAAAGGAAGTTTGCTGCAAGCGCTTGCGAAGCGTCTACATGTTTGTGCGGAATTAGTATCGGTTGTGCACAAACTGCGGACAGACGTGCGTTCCTGTTTGTTGTGAGCGAAGTGCTGCAGGAAAAGATGAATGACTGGTCCAACGAGAATATTTTTAAAATTCTTCGAATGATACCATGTAGAACCCTGCATTTTTGACGCGAAGAATAAAAACCATAAAGAAAAAAAAAGTAGCTCATGGAGTCGTCTTAGTGAAGTTTTAAATAAAAGTCATTAATTATAAAAAAAAAAATATATAATTTCTTATTGTCACATTTCGTAAATATTTATTCAGAATCAGCATAGCTCATACGGCAAAAGTTATCAAGCTGCTCAGACAGTTCAAAAAAGAAGCTCATAAAATGTTTCTTCCTTAAATTCTCTGCAATCAAAAAATAATTGATACAGACAGTATAATTCCGTTAAAACAATAATTATAATAGTATTCTAATTATAAAACAATATACTTATATTACATGAAATACATACATGAAGCTACATAGTAATCATAGTTGCATGAGTGAAATTATAATACTTACCTGTTACTGTTTCTATGGATTTTTAACATTCACGATCTTCTTTGTCGTCTTTCTCGTTTTTAATTTTTTTTATATATATAAAAATAAGTTAGGCCAAAAGTTATGGCCGACACAACCCCGACGTCCGTCATGCTTGCTTCTCCAAAATATAAAAGCGCACGAGCATACGTGTGGATGACTATGTTTGGCTGCCCTAATTTAACCATGCGTTTATAGAGGTTTGGAGTTTGTTACAAGGGCCAAACTGCATTCAACACGTCATTTTTGACGAGCTTACAAGATATTTATATGCAATGTAGATATTTTAAGTCACTGTTATAATGTGCTGGAAGGAATGATTTGTCGAAACATTTAAATAAAGCTATTTACTGCGCTTAAATTAAAATATTAATTAGTAGTTGCTATTTATTTCTGACGTCACCATATCAGATACATGTAAATATTTCCAGTGGGTCTAATTTAGATGGCAATACAATTAATGTATTCATACGTACGCGGGTAATAGCATCTATGAATTTTGAACAACAACATTAGTAGAAATTGTGGTTATGTCAAAATGCTGATAGGATCAGATAACTGACACATTTCTTTACAGACTAAATCACGATGATTTTTTTAATAAATAATTTAAGCTGATTTCATAAGCTTTGAGTTACTGAAGTTACAGTATTTTTTATACGGATGGAATAGTTGCGTACTTATCGTGCTGAATGAGACCTGAACCAGGAATAAAGCCAATATCACGCACTGTAGCATAAGGTTTAAGGATTCCTAATTTATTTTTAATTTAATTGTCAGTAAAACTTCCATCTGTATCGCTGTGTAAATTACTACCGAAATATGTACAAATTACAAAATAAGGTTATGAGAATTACATAACAATTCTATTTTCTTAGGCAATCGCAGAGAAATAAATTGTCAGAAGGCTCCGTTAAACCCGTCATTTTTGACGGGCTTTGAGGTTAGTATCGTAATAAAAAGTTTATTTAGTCTGGGGAATTTCTTAGTCCAGCTATCTTAGTGTTTTTTCGAACCAGTCCCTATTAGAAAAAAAACTGAACTGAAACTGCTCCCTGGTAAAATAAGGCATTTATCAAAACTGCTCTTCCTCACAGTCATCGCATGCGCCGACAAACTAACATAAGCGCACGCGATCGTTTCACCGTAAATGGGACCGAAGCGTGTAGATAAGATTGCCTTTCTGCTGCAGTGGCCGGCAGAGAGTACATAATCGTAAAATGTAATATTGACCGTCCCATCTCCTCATTACCCCACATAATTGGTTCTGAAGTCACCAGTAAAGTCAGTCTTGCTTATAAGTTACCTAATTACCAGCAACACAAAGATCATATCCACAGATTACACAGTGACTTTCCAACGATTCTACGCAACGCATGAAGTTCTAGCATATACTGTGAAAATATTTGCAGAAACCTATGAAGGTGCAAATCAGATAAACGTTCCACGTTAGTTGATCCATTTGGTAATACAGTTACTATCTTAATTCTCAGTGTTTAACTAATCAATAATACTAGAGCCTCAAGTTACGAAGAGCGATGATTTTGGCAAAACTAACACTACATTATAAACAAATCATAGATTTTCATTATTACCAAAGAAAGAGGGCTCTGTTAGAGACAATATCACAAGCCTGTAAACTATTAACCAGGAGGAAGATAAAGGGCTGGTTGGTACCGGCAGTTGTTAGGAATATAGGACCGAGCGTGCCGACCCCGGCAGCGTAGGAACAGCGTGCTTGCTTCTCGTTGCAGGGGTCGCCGGTTCGAGTCCGGCCTAGGGCATGAGTGGTTTTAATTGAGTGTTGTGTTCGTCTTGTGCCGTCCTTACACAAGAGAGAAAATAATTTCACTTATAAGAAATCTGTACTTTGTAAGAGAAACAAACACATTGAGCTGGCTGTATGGCTAACAGGGCCGAATGCCAATGAAAAAAAAAAAAAAAAAAAAAAAGGACCGAGCGCGGTGGGTGAGTGGTTAACGCACTCACCTCGCATCCGGGAGGATTAGGATTCGAATCCCCGTCCGGGCATCCAGATTTTGGTTTTCCATGGTTTCCCCAAATTACTCCAGGCGAATGCCGGAATGCTTCCTTCAAAAGGCCTTGGCCGAATTCCTTCCCGTTCCTTGTCCCAATCCCATCCCGCCTCTAATGACATCGCCATCGACGAGGTGTAAAACCCAAGCAAAAAAAAAAAGGAATACAGAAAGACAGTGAAATGTTTCCTTCTGAGACACTAATGACATCTAGACGACGAAACGGAGAATTTAAATCAATTTAAGGCATTACAGGCACAGTAAAGTAGTAAGATAAATGCGTATGACATTATTACCTGGTAAACCCAAAAGGTGGTCCCACCACCTAGTCATACAGTTTCAATTCACCGCGCATCTGCCTCTTTCGTGTCTATCCAAACCTAACCGGAAAATCGTAGCGGGTAAAGGGGACCTTCAGTTTTACATGGAATCCCAACCAACGAGCGTTCTTATGTACCCCACATTAACAATACATACCTTAGTAAGGGATCTACATCTACATACATATTCTGCAATTCACAAATATGTTGATTGGAAGAAGGTGCTTTGCATCAAAAATAATTCTAGGCTTTCCAATTTCGAATAGCCCGACAAAGGAAAGAATACATATAAGCATCAGTACGGTGTCTTATTTCTCTAATCTTATCTCTCCTGTCATTACGACCTAAATAGGTTGATGGATGAAGAACTTCATTGCACTTGTAAATTAAAGAAAAATTTAGCATATTCGCCAACAAATTCAGACGAAACCGACGTTGACTGTCTCGCAGACATTCCCAAATAATCTATATAACAATTATGTAACGCTTTCGTAAGGGTTGTAGCAAACAGTCACAAATCGATCGACTCTCCTCAATACTTTCTCTAACGCATCAATCAATCCATAGCGATAAGAATGAAGTTGAGTTTAAGTAACATACTCTTCATTTGCAGCCGGATAGTGTCATCGAAAGATGGCACCGTTTCGACAACGTTCTGTGTTGTCATCACCAGGTATCATCGAGGTATCTATCGACAAACTAGAAGTTCACTGTCAGACATCAGTGGGCGATTGTGGATAGATACTTCGAAGATACCTGATGAAGGCAATAGAGGATGTTATCATGTTTTTATGGCTCTATCCGACTGTAAACCCGTAAAGGCTATTTTGAAATTACACGTAGAGATAATCTACATTCGCAGGTCAGTTTAAGAGCCCAAAAATTTTTTATCCAGTTGTATCTATGAACACAGCTGATATCCGTAAACTGAATTCAGTGCTGATTTAGAGTTGCCATTAAACTAAAAGCTTGTCAGTTACGCTATGAAAAGTGTCAGTGATCCTCGGAAAACATAATCCAGGTTTTTAAAAAAAAAAGTAGCTTGTCTAGAGTAGAAACATGCAGTTTCCATATGAAAACTCACCGATGGAGGCGCTGAAGCATTGTAACGAAATATATAGAAATTACATCTCCCCACTGTTTTGGTGATCTGCTAATACAAAGCACTTCGAGTAGCTATTATCACTTCAGTGAGACTGAAAATTAAATTTTACAACTAAGCTATATTAATTTGCGTACGAAGAGCCTGTGGTCGCGTCATACAACTTTACCCGAGAGACGCGACACACACACTACTTCGCGCGCCTTCCCATGCTAAAGGCCCATTCCAACGGCGCGTGGCAGGCAGTACGCGCCTTTCATCTTATACCGCCTGGCGGTGGATCGAGGCACGCCGTACCTACTAGTATATGCGGCAAAGGTGAGAGACGTTTCCTAACAGGCGCCGAGAGAAGCGCCGTGGGAACGTATCTTAAGGCTGGCCGTCCAGTGGAAGCCTACACGCGCGAGTACGCCTGTATACGCGCGAACAGATCGCTCCAGTCAAAACACAGGGGATGTTATGTGTAGGGTTCGGATTTTTATGACCAAAAAATCGAGAAATATGCAGGCAAATACGACTTTAAAAGTGGGTAAATATGACCTAAAAGAGATAACATATGACCAAACATTAAATTTATTACACATTAAACCAGGCATAAATGTACATCATTTATTTTATGTAGCAGTGTGGCTTTCATGTAGGCAGCATAATTTGCTTCCGTGCACTCACTGTGCCATTGTGAAATTAATTTTTTCGAAAGTTATTTCTTGTTCCAGTAAAAGAATGGATTACTAGAATTTTACTTTTAAAAATGGGAATTTACTATAAATTTGTATCGTATTAGTGGATATACCAGTTTTTATTATTGTTTGATGCCAGCATTGCACTATATCACCATATGCATCTTCAACTTCTAGAAGAGGAATTTTCTCTGGTTGTCGCTTAAAACTGTCTTGTAAGGTGACAAGCTTCGTTCGACATCGTAAGATGTGACGGGAGCGTACTTAAACAGAGTCAGGTCACTGCAATTTAATTGTGGGTCGTCTTCAGTTAAAACAGATTCACCTAAATGTAAAATTTTACTAATTTTTACAAATTGTTTTATATCCCGTATTTCCACGCAACACTTTAACAAATTTGTTTTTCAGCAAACTAGCCACACTGCCCTCCGCTTGGCCCATCTCGGTTTCCACAGTTTTAACGACCGCCAAACTTTCATTCAGTTCTAGATCAATTTCTTCAAGACGCGAAATCGCAGTTGTGATGCCTGAAAAACTCCACTTTATGAACGACAAATTTCTGAACGAATTGCTGGAAACGAGTTATTGCGCAATTTTCATGGAAGATGCTTCACTGCTATTAAAATTAGAAACTATTTTCCTTATTTTTTCATAATATTCACAGTAATAGCCAGCTGCATCTAGCCATGTGCCCCAACGAATAAGAACTGGTTGTGGTGTTAGAGGGACGGAAGGTGCGTCTTCTTTAAATTTTGCCACTCTCATAGGAGCTTTAGCAAAAATCTTTTTTACATTTGATATTAACCTTTCAACATCAGGGAAATTTAGTCTTACTTCTTCGACAAATCTATGTAATCCATGAGCGAGACGAGTTAAATGCACCATCGAAGGATACATCTTCAGACCAGGGCCGCATGGGCCCCTAGGCTATAGATGTGGTGAGAGCCCCTGTTGGCAATTTATGGGAGACTTTTTTATTAGCTCTGCTAATGGCCTAGGCGGCGTTCAATCGGTGGCCCCCTCCGGCTCGGGTGCGGGCCCCCCTTGTTGTCCGGGCCCCTAGGCTAAAATCTATGCTTAAATGCGGTTCTGCTTCAGACATTTTCCAGTCTTTACCATGTACAGCTCAGAGTCAGTCACAAATACTAATACGTGTTCTCGCTTAACTTCACCGTTCCGTAACATTTTCATAGCTTTGTCGAAACGAACGGCAATTGTTGAGTGGTTTACTGATTCAAGAACTTCACAGTCCAGTAAAAATATATCACTCAGTCTGTCAGTAAGTAGGATTCCAACGATAACATTTACAACTCCTCCCACGTTTGTGACCTTTCAGAGGAAAAATGAGAGGTCAATGAATGAAATAATTTGCATCATTAACGCACAAAGTACATACTCAGACCCTGAACTTCGAAAAAGGAAAGACAGAAGATAGAAAGGAAGCTGTTGCCATTGTGTGGATAAGTCAATGTTATGTCTATATTACCGGGTCACTCGCTTCGTACTGATTGCAGAGATAAAAAAAGATTAAAAAAATCCAAGCTAATCGTTTTTATAACTAGTTTTAATTCCGCATCAATGGTACAGTTTTACTGCAATGGGAGGTCACGTGGAAGAAATATTTGTCTCCCCGTGGTACCTGTTGACGCACGAGCTATCGAATCTGTCTTGGAACCGGTCAGGTGAACAAAGTTACTGCCGTGGGAATCCCACGCCATGCATACACGATGAGCGACACTCCATTCACTGGAACTGTTTTCCTGTCGCAACCTAGCGCCAGTCCTGCAAGAACAATCGCCGTCGGTGTACTAATAGCTACTGTACTGGATAGAGCACGTACAGATACTATCTCATGGTGCTATCATCTGCGATTGTTACGGCGCACTGAGATATTTCTAAACATTAAACACATATCATGGTCTGGATAGTTTCTTATAAAGAAGAGCTCCGTCGCTTCAGAACCAGTAAGAAGAGTAGCGAAGACGATCAAACACTTTGCTGGAAGGCACGCCCAAAGATAATGGATGCCATGTATAGCTTCGAAATAAAAGCAAGTTTACCTACGCGGGGTAAACTTTTAGAAAGGAATAGATTATAAATTTTTTACTTTTAACAGTTTGAAAAATACAACTGTGAAGAGAATTACGAGAGCGTTATTAATGAATGTCATTGCAGAAGATAATTTCTGTGAACCACTACACATTCTCAGAATCTGAATTGCATCAAAAGGAGAAGGTATAAAGCAGTAGATTTGTTATCTATTACTTACTGATGAAATTGTGTTTTTCTGAACATTATATATCTGATCTGTTGGTGTTAGAATGCTTTGAAATATTTTTCACATGAATGGCATCTGCACAGGCCCAAGTTTGTTTTCAGAATTAAACGAGATTGTAACGTGCACCTTTTAAGTAAAGTTATTTAGTTAAATATCTTATTTATTAAACATCATTTATTCAAATTTACAGCCTTTAATAATCAATATGAAATCAACTTATAACAATCAATTTTTCTCACATATTATATCTAACTTATTATTATTATTATTAGTCATTATTGCCCTCTGAGGACTGTGTTTAAACTCAAATTATTCATGATTATTCCGTTTTTGTTTGTATATCTAACTTATTATTATTCTAATTAATATAAGAATCAAAAAATAAATGAACTAAAAAATAGGACGATATGTATTTTTGACACAAAGCTGGTGAACTAACATTATCGACCGGATGAAAACAAATTAGGAGACACTGTTTTCATCAATCCAGTAAATTGGCGCTTTTTAGTTAAAAATAAAACTATTTAGTCAAACATTTTATTTATTAATCATCATTTATTCAAACTTACAGCCTTTACTAACAGAGATCCATTATTAATCAATATGAAATCAATTTATTACAATCAATTTTTCTCTCAGGTTGTATCTAATTTATTATTATTTTAATTAATATAAAAAAGAAAAATAATTGAAACAGAAAATAGGACGAAAGATTTTTAGTAAGAAATTAGTGAACTAATATTATCAATGGATTCAAAAAACATAGGTGATACTTTTCATTAATAGCAATTATGCCAAATTAATTTGGATGTAGCGGTTAACAACAGAATGCACCTAGTTTCATGCAAGAAATGATTGGCAATTGGCACTAATGTACTTCTCAGATAATTAAAAGAATAAATTGTCGGAACAAGAAGCTTTTATTGCAATATTATCCTTTTTTTACTATTCGATGGTATTTTTAAGCTTATGGCCTAATTAGCGTAATTAAGGGCAGCCTAGTTTAGTATAAAATATTGCAAAATTTAGGTCCAAAGTTTTTCACTCTGTTTTTATATATATATATATATATATATATATATATATATATATATATATATATACCTTCGAACTACAACAAATGGTCTATCTCCTACTTGTTCGACTAAAAAAGCCAGATTGAGTCAAAATGTATGTGCGTGATCAGATATATTACATGATTTTTAGTTTCTTTTCTTGATCTATTATTGTAATTTTTATGTCATTATAAATCTTCAGAACTGAACGCAAAAAATCTCTTATTTAATACAAAAAATTAATTACCTATAATGAACGAGAGGAACAACTACATGCAAGTCTCTACGCCAGCGACTTCGCTAACGCACAACTCAAGTTCTTCGATAAAATATCAAAACATACACTGTGAGAAAGAAACGAACGATTAATGCTTAGAATACCAATGCGCTGTTATGAAGATTAAGAATACATTTCTTCAACCTGAAGAAGTTGAAGGTAACTGAAAATCTGTAAAAAATATCATATTAGTCTTCATTAACAACGATAACAGTGACTATAATACTGACAATCATGAGCTCGGTCTTGAATTTAAGCATTATTATCCTAAATTGTAACGGCGAAAAAAGGAGATCGAAATATCTTTCGACGGATCTTGGTGTCCCTCACTCTACTCCAACGCTTGTAGCGGCCGCTCCGTCGGTCAGAAACTTTTTCCTGTTTTCATACATCACCTTGTGAAACATCAACCTTTAAAGCTCAAGAACTTCCAATACTTTTCCACTTATACATAAAGACGTGAATGGATGGCAAAGCAGTTAACAGTGAACCATATTTCTCACCAAATCTACCTGACAATTGCTATTCTTCTTCTTTCGTTACGTCTCAGTAGAGGCAAGGCAGCCCCTTCATGGATTGGGTCCCAGCACCTCTTCTTCCTCTTCCTTCTCCTCTACCGCTCTTCTTCTGGGATTTTCAGTGCCTTCTTCTCCTGTCACCCACATTGGTGATTATCTATCATATTCATGTTACCCTCCCTGTCATTTAACTCTGATATATTATTTGGTGTGTATTTATACCACAGGACATGCGTGATGCAGATATACAGGGCGTTCGCCGGAAAACGCTACCCTCCCAGTCTGTTGCCGTCGGCAACTTGCTCGGTCAGTGGAGCCAGCAGTTTCCGCCAACCGCCACCGTGAATCACCGCACTGTTTAACACCTCCGCTGCCCCAACAGTGCATTGCAGTGACCCATTACATTGTTAAGAACGGTTTCTTTGCATTGTAGATAGTTTGTGACTTCAGTCTCTTATTAATCAGTGTTGTGAATAAACGTTTCTTTGCGGTTTGGCTGGTTTGGGGCTTCATACTCTTATTAATCTGTACCGTGTTTGAGTGTGAGTATAATTATGGTACGTTACAGTTTGCAACAAAGAATATTTCTCTACGATACATATGTGAAGAAGAAGTCGTTTAAAAAGTGTCGCAGTAAATTTCGTCGCGAATTTCCTGGCGCTTTACTGCCAGCTAAATCAACAATTCTGCGTCTGGTTAAAAAAGTAAGAGAAACGGGTTCATTTTTTAACAAAAAGAGACTGTCGGTCAACCGTATTCTCACAGAGGAGAAAATTAACGATATCGCTTTTCGACTAGAACAGTCACCCAAAAAATCATTAAGTCAGTTAGGGCAGCGTGTGTCTCGAAATATGTTCAGAAGATGTGAAATGTGCATTACACAAGAGGGTCAACACTTCCAGCATCTTTTATAAGGTAAGCTAATGAATTACGCCACATTTAAATGCTTAGCACACAAGTTTATGAAGCGTAATTATTATGAAATAGTCCGCGGCCGACGGTCGAACAATGCCGGAAACTGAGCGCTCGCTCGCCGGGAGCAGTTTCTTCCTTGTAGCGCTAACAGTGGGTTGCGTTTCCCGGCGAACGCCCTGTATTTACCCTTTATAAGGGCAAAGGTGACAGAGGCGATTTCAACAATTATAGAGGTATATCCCTCCTCAGCATTGCTGGAAAAGCTATCGCTCGAGTCGTTTTGGGAAGACTGGAAACCCTCGCCGCACGTGTCTACCCCGAATCTCAGTGCGGATTTCGCGCCGGCCGCTCCACGAGTGACATGATCTTCACTGTCCGCCAACTTCAAGAAAAATGCCGTGAACATCGTGTGCCTTTATACATGGCTTTTGGCGATCTAAATAAAGCCTTTGATACAATTAGCCGTACCGGCCTTTACGATATCCTGCACAAAATCGGCTGCCCACCTACGCTGTTGTCTTTAATCAAGGCCTTTCACGATAACATGCAAGGCTCTGTGATATTTGATGGTGAAGCTTCTGCATCCTTCAAAGTAAACCGCGGTGTACGACAGGGCTGTGTCTTAGCGCCCACACTCTTTGGAATTTTCTTCTCTGTTCTGCTCTTAGTAGCTTTTAAAAACTGTCACGTTGGAGTACATCTGCATACAAGGAGTGATGGTAGACTTTTTAATATAAGTTTATTGAGATCTACTAAAAAGCTTATTGAACTAATTGTTCTTGAACTTCTATATGCTGACGATGCGGCTTTTGTCGCTAATACCGAAGAAGAGCTTCAGGAGGCGCTCACTAGATTTGGTCATGCATGTCATCTGTTCTCGATGAGTGTCAATTCCAAGAAGACGGTTGTCATGGTTCAGGGCACAGACCGTCTTCCAAAAATAACATCGGAAGGCATCCCTCTTCAAGTAGTAGAACACTTCCAGTATCTCGGCTCTATCACTACATCCAACCAGTCCATTCAAAAGGAGATTGACGCACGAATTGGCAAAGCCGCGACGACCTTTGGCAAGCTATCCACACGTGTCTGTAGAAACCCCAAACTAACTCTCTCCACCAAAATTCTAGTATACCAGACGTGTGTTCTGAGCATCTTACTGTACGCAGCTGAGGCGTGGTCCACTTACGCCTGGCAAGAGAGACAGCTGAACGCTTTCCATATGCACTGCCGACGGACAATACTTGGAGTCACGTGGCAGAACAAAATGAACAATGAGAGTGTTCTGTCTACCAAGAAGTGTCACAGTATTACTGCCACCCTAAAACAAAGACGACTCCGCTGGCTTGGCCACGTCCATAGAATGGACCCCTGTTGTAGGGCGCCCGATGCTAAGGTTTAAGGACACCTGCAAACGTGATTTGGAGAGCTTCGTCATGCGCACTTCTGACTGCGAAGGTTGCGCCAGCACGAGACCCTTATGGCGTCATCATATCACCACTGGCATGTCCAAATATGACAAAGCATGATTGGATAAAATAAAGCTGAAAAAGCTTCGTAACAGGGAAGTACATCCACCGGATTCCTCTTTCGTGTGCGATAGATGTGACAAAATTTGTCGCGCCCCAATCGGACTATTCAGCCACAAAAGAAGATGCGATGCACTCAACCCAAGTGATAGCTAAGTCGCTACAACTATCATCTGGGAAGATGCTGTGGCCAATATATATATATATTTATTTCTACAGTTCTTCTTTTCCACTACCTTGATTCCCCTCTCTGCCCATCCCCTTTTAAGTTCAACTACCCATTTTGTTCCCGTCCTACCTCTCGACCCTCCACCCCGTGTCGTCCCAGTGTTATCGTCTCTGAAGTGTACATTACGACGTTTATCACTGTTGCTTTGTAATGCCTGATCTTTTGTTCCGTTCATAAGTTTTTTTTTATTATTATATTGTACACCAATTTGTGAAGCAGACTGATCTCATCTTCTTCGCCCTTTCTTCGATCACCTCAGTGCTTCTTTTACATCCTGTTACGTACTTCCCGAGGTTATTAAACTTGTCTGTGTTTTGTAGGAATTTGGAATTCACCTGCAATGTCAAGCCTTTCCTGTATTTAAACAACAAATAATAAAAATTAAAATTAAAAAATTCCGTGTAATGTAGTTTGTAAGTTAAGAAAAACAACAATCTATTCAGCAGTTATTTTTTTATACAATAACATAATTTACTGACAATGCCCTCAGTTCTGGGTTCATTAAATCTTTAAGGGTGGGAATCAAATTTTATTAGAACTGAACAGTTGCACTAGTGGAGCTAGCAGCATGGATCGCAAATAAAAAATCAGAAAATTGGTAGTCATTAATTTTTGTGATTACATTCATATCTGTAAAGCGCGTTTAAAGTACGGGAATCAAATTGCGCGAGGCATGACTTGCATAAAATTGACAATTTTTTTTCTAATAATATTTTGTCCATGATGGATTGGTGGAAATCAGCGACTGTGATATCAGGGGTTGATTTTAAAAACAGCGACCAGTCACAATTAGTTCTTATTGAATTTATTTAATTAACCACTACCGGTTTCGAGAAAAAAGCTCATCATCAGATGGTTTGCATTTTAATGAATTTACATATGCAGATGCAAAATGTGAGCATGGGTCATTAGGTAGCTGAATATTTTCGAAAACAAACTCTTCTTAATGGCAAAAGTATGATGCATTAATAAACACACAGCACTAACACCGATGATAACTTCATTAAAACTTATGAGCATGCCAAAAAGTTGCTTCTGCATTTACATATTTTTTCTGTTGTAATATCGCATTACTTTACAAATAGAAATGTTGTTTCATGCCAATTAGCAATAATAACTAAAATTATAACCATGAAAATTTCGTGTCGATAAATTTGGGTTGTCTTGTTTAGCGTCTGTAATGTTGGCTTACCCCAAGTCTGCTAAACAAAGGGGACGTACAACCCAATATGAAATTACGAATAATTAGGCGTTCTTAGTATCACAAAGTAACATGAATAAAAGACGATCCGATTACTGTCATCGGCATACGAAAATTTGCTGATGATATTGATTGAATCAGACATTGGAACGGATAGAGTTAAATTTCTTGCTAGACACCTTCCAGTCCGCTTTGATTAAGTAGAAAATGTGAGATTTCAGTATTAAGTTACTGACACTACGAACCAGTTGCACGAAATTAGTGATCATTGTTATTCAGTAAGCTGGCAACACTGCCGGCTACGGCGCTTTGTTTGACAAACGAGGTCCAAAGTCTTACCGACAACAAAGGGCACCGACTTGGCCACAGCTATTAATAATACAAACACCTCCATTATTAAACTGAAGCCGGTCCTGGACATTCCTTTAAAGGAGTGCGGCGAAGAAGTAATGACTTATTTTGAATGCCTTCTTCCCTCAGTGTTCTTTTCCTTTTTTGTGCACCAATAAATCAGTGTTAAAAAAATAAAACGATATCGTTGTTAAAGAAGAGAGAGAGTAGTAAAATATTACTGAGCAGTGTGCTCTCTTGCTCATTTGCATCTCCTTCTTCAGAAACACTTTTCCATATCTGAATTGATAACGGTAATTTAAACCTATCACCGTCTTTATCCGAAGAGAATTAATGTTCTTCATGTCATGCTTTTCTTTTGATTAGTTTTCGTTGTGTGTTCCCTTAAGTTAAATTATCTTTGTATTTATACAGAGGGGGCGCCTTTCAAAGCACAGTTTGCTTGCTTCAAACCTTCCTTATAATTAAATTGTTATTAAAAGGCAAGCTAAAGATAAAAAGCTAATGTTTCACGTGCTAATTAACCCTTTTGGTTTCTAATTAACTTTAACGAGGTTTCCAAACCGTTTCATGCTTCAGAAAAAAACATTTCCGTCAAAGAATATAACTTCACACGTTGGTAACACTTACTTTAGTCTTTTCGCTTGTAATGAGAAAAATTATGGCACCCAAGAGAACTGCTGATGCACGGGATTATTGTCAAAACACCTCCTGTAGTAATTAGAGCAAGATGTTTAATTTGTTTGAGTGATACCTGTATACCAAAAGTGCGTTTTTTTTGTCTTTGTCTTCGGCCTGAACGGCGTTAAGGTTCAATGAGATAATGAGATGGACGCTTATTCAAATACTAATACATAATGAGTGATTTAGATATTTATTTTTATAGTATCCCTCATTTTCAATGCATTGGCACCAACCTTCAGTTGGCTTAAAATTTCTTTTGTTGAAGTTTTTTTGTTTAAAGAGTGCGGTTCATTTTTCAATACAATCTCGGTCATCCTTGAGAGCTTATTTAAGTGTATCAACATCTCATCACCAAATGGTCTTTTGTTAATTTCTGGTTGTTCCACAATGACCATGAGCACAAGCTGGCTCTCGATTTCAAACATAAGGGTGTGGGGAAGTTTTCTTTTGTGGGTAAAGGTGTCAGGGATTGGAATAAATTACCAAGGGAAGTCATGAATAATTTACCAAAAACGCTGAAATGATTTACAATTAAAATTCGTAAATGTCAAAAGTAGATGAGGGGGTGAACTTACGCTTGAAGTATATAAGATTACAATAATAATAAAAAGATGAAGAAAGAGGTAAATAAGCGACCAGGGAAATTGTCACCAGAGCTTTTTCTCAAAGCAATTCAGTTCAAGTGGATAACAGTGAGCTCTAGTATCAGAATGAAATAATTAACAATATGTGTTTCCGTGCTTCCGTTACCAACATTGGAATTTGGTTGTTTTATGAAGCGTTTAATCGTCGTCAGCGTATTCATAAACTGTTTGTCTCTTTGACCTGTTCCATATAGCCGTACAGGTTTGAACATCGTTCGTTTTATCATTCGTGAAACAGTTTATTTAGTTATGTTTTATGTATGTCGTAGGCTACAAACACTGGTTTAACAAGTTATATACAAGTTTCATCAGTTTTTTCCAGGAGCTAGTATTGCCCGTAACTTTCATGTATGTATTAAAACGACTGTGTCACATTTAACACTTCGACATCGAGGGAAAAAAGTTACCTAATTACTCCGAAAAATACGATGCTGTTCGACAAGTGTTTTCAGTTCACTACGAGAATTAGCAATATCTAATCAAGTAGTTCTTGTGTGAATGGATCCCAATTTGTGAACACTTTTATGTTAATATTATCAGCTTATCAACTTCACATCAAAATAGAACATACCCTGCTTTATCCCAGGACCAGTGGATCTCTGGTTATTGCGTGAATCCCTTTCATACAGACAGACACACGGCTAGACAAACAAATTTTTAAAACCAGTTGATCCCTTTTCTATACGCCATTAACAGCGCCCTAAACTATTTTTTTTTTCGAAAATTTCTTAAATCTACGGAATTTCTTCCAGTTAAGATCTGATTATATGTATAAATTACGGTTACACAGAAAAAAAAATCGTCGGTCTGAATGGAATATCCTCATAACCTTTCGATTATCTGTGATTAATAGGCAGATAATTATTCTGATGTTTGTTTTTCGTAAATATTTGTTGGATCCTTGCTTCACTTGATTTAATTTATCTTGATTTGATTGCCATGGTGCGCTTACTCCGGCGGCAATTTGCCTACACACCCATTTCTCACCTTTACTTTTTCCACCAACTTTTTCTCTCTACTAATTTCAACTTTTAATTATTTCAGTGTTATTGGTAAATTATTCATCATTTCTGACCCCCTTACCTACGAAAGAAAGTCTTTCCATACACCTCTCCTAATTCTTCCACCGATATCTTTCCACTCATAAATAACTTATATAGGCCCTACGCCTTAGACACTCCCATGATCCTCTTCATCTTCCTCCTGTCTTCCGATAAATCCCATTCCAGCTCCTTTATCATATCGGTTACTGATTGTGTTCTGCAGTAATTTCCAGAGACAAATCTAGCAGCCCTCCTTTGCACCCCCCCCCCCCTCCAACTCCTTAAGCACGTGGCCGCTTGACTACATATAACGGTACTTTGCAAAATGTAAACAAACTGGATCAGAAGCGCCTCGATCCTTCTACTTGTAATCACGAAGGATCTTGAATTCATCTCCTTCTTTCCATTATTGGGGATTATTCACGTATATTACTTGCTGATCAATTGCCGTCAGATATTTTATCACTGCTATTGGCAAGTCTGGCGAAAAGGGTCAATTCTCAAAACCAACGTCATTGAAAATTTAATTCAATAAATGCTCATAAACTCCATTTGCTTCGTCTCATCATTGTTTCACCGTGACCTTGAGTACTAGAGCCAACGATCAGGAGTTAACATCTCTCTAAGAGCTCTTTTTGGCCTCGCATTCGGGAGGACGGCGGTTCGAATCCCCGTCCGGGCATCCAGATTTGGGGTTTTCCATGGTTTCCCAAATCACTCCAGGCAAATGCCGGGACTGCTTCCTTAAAAAGGCCATGGACCGAATTCCTTCTCATTCCTTGCCCCCATCCTTTCCCGTCTGTAAAGACCTCGCTGTTGAGAGACGTAAAGCAATTAATAAAAAAAAGAGCTCTTTTGGGACGAACTAAACGTATCAGCTATTTATGTATTTTCTCTCCGTGTCATTTTCATCTCTTTGGGTAATCCCACTAAGTGGTCGCTGTTGTCGTGGAAAGCTGACGGTTACGTGACGATATCGATACTGATCGTAACTTACACACATAGTTTTACTCCATTTTAATACTTCTTTGTGTGTGCATTAGTTGTGAATATGTGCTACATATATTATAACAACACGTAAAAAATTCAGTAATCACGCCGCAAGACGGGTCCCGAAGTAGAGACACCACACAGCGAGTGGAAGTCGAGACGCGGCATCGCCCCACAGAGATGCGGGGGAGCTTATACCTGCGGCTCCCTCATCCCACTCTCACGTCCGACATCAAAGTTGACTGCACGTACGAGCTGCTTATACGGCAACGGCTCGCTTCTGCATCGTTCCAGACACTCCATGGAAACCTCTGCGGAACGGTAGCCAACAAGTATGGAGATAACATTCTGTGGAAAAGCAGGCTTTGCAGAAGCACTTCTGAGCGGAGGTAGGTGACATGAAAGGCTTATCCCGATATCTTCGTAAGGGCTGGTACTGTTGAAAGAAGCCTGGAGGTTAGTATTCTATTTTCAAATTCATGTTTGCCAACGAATGTAATTTTCCATATCCTCCACATTCATAACAATTCCTGTATCCCCTGAGATTAACTTATTTACTTGCGCTGGTGAAATGGTAAGTCGCCAAGATAATTGGTGGTGGTTTCCACGCAATGGTTGTGATCACATCAAAACACTATCAAGGGTATTAAATAGTGATGTGCCGGATATCCGTATCCATATCCGCGGATATCAGAGGGGAAAAAAAGATCTGTATCCGTATCCGTTACTTTTTTTAGCGGATCTTTAACGGATCTTTTGTAAAGAATTTCATCAAGCACATTATATAAAATTTTAAAGATAGCTAGCAATGAAATACTATTAACTTCAATTCCAATTACTTTGTATATGTTAAAATCTCATATCTGCCACATTTATATTGCAAAAATTAATTATTTAAACATTTATATTACTAGGTTACCAAAGGTATCTGGTAAGTTACCACTGTATTAAGTTTTAATGTATTATTTTAACTATCTTTATAGTGAGATCAGATCTCTAATCTTTGTGATTTGCTAGCTGAAATTGTTATTAAGGTACTGTTAAAGTGTTACATCAGATAAAACAATCACTTTTATATAAACTTAAAAAAATAAATGTTATTTTTAAAATTAAGTTTGGTAAATTGTACTTCAAAAAGAGTAACTTGAAAGCTTTGAAAGTCATTTACGATGAGGCCGTAAATAATTCCAACTGCACTGAAAAACTGCTGACTTGGAACGCTTTTTGCAGGTGATGATAAATATGTGCGACCCATGTGTCATAGACCTCCAAACTTTTTACTATTATTGCTAACAGCTTTTTTAACAACTAGATGCAGCAGATGTGCTGTACACTCAATATTATCTACGTCAGATAAAGTGCAGGCACGCTTCATGTTGGATCCCCCATTTCTTACCATAAAGTGCTCATTCTGTTTGGGATTCCCTACTCTTCAAACATACTTTGAAATATTGCTGAAATCTTCCCATTTAAAGGGTTAATTTTCTTATAAAATATTTTGTAATGTTAAGGATAACAATGAAGCACCTGACCAAAAAGCGTACCAGATATATGATGTGAAGGAAACTTTCCCAAAATCCTTCAACACGTTCTTTATTTTCGATCGTAAAGTTCGCTGCAAATAAATTACGTAAAATTATTTCCTTTCCTTTTAGAACATAATTTGCAACAACACGATCCATTAATCGTTGGAACTAAAAATCTTCTACTTGTTGAAAAGGTAATCCAAGTTAATTTTTATTTTGCAATGTTCCACATTTTAACTTTTTCTATGTATTCGTTAAAAATCTTATTTTAAATTCTCCCTTTATCGTTATTAAAAGATGTTTCCTGCTGAATGTTTTTGCCGGCAATTTTCTTAGCGGAGATTTCTTTTAAGAGTAACTCATATTCATGTGGGTGTTTCATCTGAAGGTGATTTTTTTAACGAAGTTGTATCTTTATGTCAATACATTCCTTCACAAATTTTGTATTTAGCAGATTCGTCATTTACTATCGTAAAATATTTCCGTATTACACTACTATACTTTTTTTGTAGAAATTATTTTAATTTTAATTTAACTTACACAAGCGTATATAATCCACGCTATCCTATGTCATCTTAAAATATAAACATAAACACACAAAGTGCAAAGTCAAAACACTTAGCGTATGCTGGATGTTCGTTGATAATAGATCGTAGCTGACGACTTTTTCACTGTCGGTCCAAGTTGAGATCCGTATCCGTATCCGTATTCGCGGATCTAGACACTAATGATCCGTATCTGTATCCGTATCCGCGGATATACATTTTTAACGATCCGGCACATCACTAGTATTAAATAAACAAGTTGGCTTCTATACACCTATTTTACGCGCCATTTGGCTCATTTCTCATTAGATGTTAAATAACATTACTTTATTTTATATTTACACACTATGCCCTCGTGTTATGTTTACTGATTAAATATAAACTAACATATTTTAATAGTTGATTAATTTTTAAAATAATTCTCTTGAGCTGGTTAAAAGTTTAGAAATATGACAAAACTTCTGCAGTATGTAGAAGAGAACTGGGGATGATAGAAATAGTACTTTAAAAACAAAAGCAGCAGCAATAACAACAAAAAGAAAAAATTGGAAACCATAGAACTTTTATTTCAAGATTCAAATGCCAGTACACTACCATTGGAAAAACATACCTCCTGCAGAGGGAACAAGTGGTTGAAAAAAGGGCTTCTTCTTGAGTAACGAGACGACAGAAAAAAAAAAAAAGAAATCAAAGGCTTTCGCGGGACATTCACTCCAGAGTAGATGGAGCAAATAAAAATTGAACAATCAATTTAATGTAGACCGTGACATTGTCACGTCTCCAGCACAATAGTGAAATTAACTTTGCTCTGAACATGTGTTATTATATTATTAATTGATGTGTATGTGATTGATTGATTATATTCATAAGTTTATTTACTTTATCTTAGTCATAAAATTAATAAAACTTTCGATTCTTAACGCGAAATGGTTTCATTTTTTCGAGGGGAACGAAATGTGTTTTATTTGACTGTATTATCCCATGCTACTCGCTGTTAATCGCGAGCAGA
Organism: Vandiemenella viatica; assembly: GCA_031002005.1. Classification (NCBI taxonomy): domain Eukaryota; kingdom Metazoa; phylum Arthropoda; class Insecta; order Orthoptera; family Morabidae; genus Vandiemenella; species Vandiemenella viatica. Next base: position 58,859,531 of record JARYHS010012519.1, on the reverse strand, counting down.
TATTTTTATTTTATTTATTTATTAGTCTCCTTCTCGGTTCCTGTGCTGGCATGTAATAAAAATTCTGTAATTTCTGCTATGAGGAAGAGTGGACAATTGTATCATCAGATAAATGATGTAATCTGGAGGTGGAACATAGGGAAGGAAGCCAAAAGTATGCTCTATAAAGTATATTACTAGCCCATACTGACTTATGGTTCTGAAACATGGACTTGGACAAAGAGAGACATTAGCAGACTGCAGGCAGCAGAGATGAGGTTTTTAGAGGGATAGAGAATGTAACGAGGAAAGATAAAATCAGAAATGAAAACATCAGGGAGAAACTGCAAGTGGAAGCATTAGAAGAGATGTTAACAAGGAAAAGATTACAGTGGCTGGGGCATGTTATGAGGATGGAGGAGGGAAGAATGCCGAAGTTAGCATAGCTAAGGAGACCAATTGGAAGACCTCGGGCAAGATGGATGGACCAGTGAAAAAAGACGCAGAGGCTAAGGGAGTCGCTTGGAGAAAAGTGGTGGATGAAAAATCTTGGAATGACCACCAGACTTGGAAGCGGATGTGCTGGACGACCCGCAAAGGCGGAAGTGTCTAAGAACGATGATGGTGATAAACTTTTAGCTGATTTGACACCATCATCCTTGTCTTGTTATCTTGAACTAAATACTTGTTCACCCTATGTAAGTTACAATCTACATGGTCAAATACCTGCATCATAAAACAATATTTGTTTTGATCTATTCTTTAAAATGTGTAGACTGCTCACTAAAAAACCAATACCGCATCTGTAAAATGTGATCTAAAGTGCTTTAACTTCTTCTTCACAAATTTAAGAGCAAATTAATTTCGTGATCTATCATTTGCATACCAAGTGTACTCCCTAACCCAACTATTCACTAAGTTTAGAGTAGCCCCTAGCTCAAACATCACATTCATTAACACGCTGAGGTATGTACACAAGTATTTGCAAAATTATTTCTGTCCTAGGTCGATATTTAGAACTATACACTTTGTCTTTCAGTCATTACTTGGGCCGATACATCAATCGGAAGGAAGCTGAACTACGATATTCATAAATGTGATATGTATTTTAAAACGTGTTACAGAAATACCTCGTTGTTACACGAAGTTAATAGGAAACCCCTAAACGCAAAGAAAGTTATACGTGACAAAGAACGGACAACAGTCATCCAATCAAATCATGGAGGAAGGAATACCCCAAGCCTCTGTCTTATCACCAGCCCTATTCAATATATACATTAATGATATACCAATCTCAAACAACGTCTACATAACACAGTTTGCTGATGATATAGTTTATACGTGACTGGACACAGACATGAAACCAATATTCAAAGGTTACAAATGGGACTAAATATACACTACAATGGTGTACAAAAAATAAAATAAATATAAACCCGGGAAAATGAGCGGCCATTTCCTTCACGAAAAAGAAACCGAACTTCAATCATCTCCACAGAATAATTATAGCTTGACAGAAAGTTCACTGGAGAAGAACACACAGATACTTAGGAATAATGCTAGAACAGCACCACATAAGGACTAGCGGTGATATTAAATCTATATCCGATCCTCCGAAGCAAGGAGATTATGACAAAAATAAGGCTGTATAAATTTGTCATAAGGCCATTTATGGGGTATAGCGGCAAAATCAAATATAGGAATATTACAAAGGTTACAAAATAGATGTCTCCGAATGATACTCGGAGCAAGAATAAGTGCGCCAGTTGAGCAACTTCACGACGCAACCAGGATAACAATTAAAGAGGAAATATACAACCAGAGCCTACGACTGTACTGCAAACTGAACAAAAATAGGAACACCAGCGACGAAAGGCTACAAGAACTAGGCAAAGAAACAGCAAAACCATGGAATAAGTATAAATTTCCACGAAGTATTATCGAATAAGAAAGTAAAAATAAAAAAATAAATAATACCAACACAATGAGGTTTCCAGTAAGGTCACGCCACTGAGGGGTGATCAAAGCAGGTTTGTCCCCAAAGCGATTAAAAAATGGCGCTGGCAAAACCACCACACTCAACCAACCAGTAGAACTGCACGCAAAAGTGGAACTGTCAGGAAAACGATCGTTGAGGTCTGTTAGAATAATAAAAAAAGTAAATCTTACTGACAGGCAACTTTTTTATTACCGAGTTCATTTTACTCTGATAATGTATAAATATTGTGTAATGATTTTGCGCTATATCAGTAATTTTCTTCAGTGAAATAAATTCTTGGTAAATTGTGATGAATGCGTCCAAAGTTATTTCCAAGAACGAATATCAGTAGATATTTTTCTCCTTACTCACATTTCACAAAAGGATTAATTTCGTTCGTTATAATCAGTTTCCAGGTAAGCCGAGGAGATTGCATTTCTTGGTGTCAGTTATTTGATCCGCCAGGTCTGTTACTAAATGTGATTACACAGACTACCACAACCAGCGTTCCACACAAAGGGTGTATCGCACTACCAGAAAGTTTTGCAATATATTCAGTTCCTTTGTATCGCACTATACTGTCATTTCACATATGTTCAACATTTCCATTGAATAGCTGATTTCCGATCCGCAGCAAGAATATCATAATTCATACACTTTAATAAAAAGCGTCGAACCTGGAGGGTGGACGTGACCTAGATAACTCGGAAACCTTCGGTAAGTACGATGATACCCGAACTGTAAGTTACACCGGCCACCACCAGAGTGCTGCCTGGATAACCAGGAAATTTCAAATGAATAACTGCTTTTAATTTATTTGTGTTCTTATTGCTAAGGGAACTCTATATTTCAAATAAATAGCTGAATTTGATTTTATTTGAATTTAAATTATAAAAAACAGGTGTAACCGTGATTCCAGCTCAAATTCAACTGTCTGTTGTGTGGCAGAGGTAAGAAATTATAACGCGAGGCAGATATGTAAAAAAAAAATATGATCCGACGTTTGTTGAAATTTAAATACTCATTTGTTTATTCCGATGATCAGATGCGGAAACTCATTTAAGGAGAAGAGTATTCCATGTTAACGCTGTATTCTCTGCAGGACTCTACATAACCTTAAATTTTTTTGACAAGGTAACGAATACAGAAGATTATTAAAACTTAGAGAAAGTTTACTGTATACGTAAGTAATCATGAAACATATCAATCAAGTAAATAATAGTTATTAGTTTTTGAAATTATACTTTACATAGACACTTTTTCATAACAATTAAAATTGCCTTCATTCAAATTCAAATGCAGTTATTTAAAAACATCGTGGCCAAATACTCCTAGAATCTAATCCGAGGAAAATGTTTTAAATTATGAAAAATATAAATATAAAAGTTAATGATTAATCCTAACTCGTTTATCCTTACAAACGTTTCCAGTACAATTTTCTGCTACCACCTTAGGCGATACCCGTTACGTTTGATGGGCGTTTAGACAACTGGAAAAATAAACAGACTAATGAAATCATTCGCGTAAAAGTCACAAAGTGTACCTTCACAGAAGTTAGAGAGTTCCAGTTTTCCGCATGATCCCTGGAAATCGCGCCCATGTAGCTCAATTAATCGTACCAGATAAATTAGACCTACGGTTTTACCTGGAATCCGAGCCACGATGCACCCTATCATACTGGACTCGAGCGAGCAAAGCCAGAGAGAAAATCAGATGAAGGACCAGAGAAAATTAGGACCGAGATATTTTCATCTCTAGTCTGGCATATTAACCACTGAACCACCAGATTCCTGGAAATGCTCTATTGCCCGGTAAAAGCTAAGCCAGTCCTTCCAACGCTTTAAATCACCTGTGTTTACAGACTTTAGCGTTTCACTGTGTAAACGAAATAGGTAGGTTTTTGAACGAATACTCAATACTGATAGTGTTACCACTAGGCACCAGACGAAGCTTCGTTTTTCACTTGTTACACATTATCTTAAATAACAGGTGTGGAAAAATCAATACAAAGGTCACCTAGGCTATACGTACTGCTGCAGCCCCAGACTAAATGAGAATTCTTTTGTTAAAATTATCTACATTCACGTTTAAGTCATTATTTCTGGGAAAGTATAATTGATTGTTACGTCATTAATTAGTAAAAAAAAAAAAGGAACTTGTATTGATTATAGTTATTTTGAAATTATTTTGTGAATTAATAAATTCCTTATGCAATTAAAATAACTTCTTAAACATTATCACAACATTTAAAGTGCAAAACAATATGAAATATCTGTAGAGTTTAATCGTAATCTACTTTCTTCGACGACAACATGTGACTTTTTTTAGAAAAGGAGAGACAACCGATATTAATGGATTGCTTATATAGACAATTAACTTTAATCCAAATACTGTTTATTCAGTAGCGAACGTTCTCACTAAGATCCACTGAACCTCATCATGTCATCACGAATGCGCCAATATTCGATAAACGAACAGCTTGCTAAAACATGTTGTCTCTTAAAGTGCCGCCATTGGAGTTTACTCTATCTTGTTGCTATGGAAGGCTAAATCTCATTTCATTTCTAATCTAAGCAATTCACATTTACTGGCGCTGAGAGTGAATTCCATTGCGAACATTTATCGACTAGAAAACCGTCCTGGAGGTAGTTTTGATGTTCAGTGTGTAGTTTTGAGTGGATTGGCCTGCTGCAGGGGCTTCAATTCCTCGTCCCCCTCACGTTAGGAGTTCTCCGTTAGTCTTCCTATACATTCTGACGAGGCCTATCATAATGAAATACTACCAAGACGATACTTGCCAAAGGCTAAACGCGTAAATTGGTTAAACGCGAACTGACCACATGTATAATACAATTTTAACGCCTAACAACTTATTAATTATATCCCAGATTAACATTATAAGCACATATACCACAGAAATATTATCCATAAAATGTTTGAAACCAGTATGTAATCAGGTATAAAAATGAATCATATGTGTCTTCAATATTGTAAATATTAAGTGGAGTTACTGATATTCAGGACTTGTCGTATTACAGATTCAAGGCCCACCTAATTTTCGTTATTCCTTAGTTAATTAATACGTCATTTCGCTCAAAGACGTACAAAAGCGATATCGATAGCAGCAGATCGATATCGCTAGGCGGACTTGGATTGTGAAAAATAGAGTCTTTGCCAGTAGTAGTAAGTTGTGTAATGTCCGCGGTTGTAGCGGGAACGTTTTTCTTATAAAATTCTACGGCGATAAAGTTTCGTATGATGCGGTATGTGGAATTTTAATTACACAGAGGTAATGTTAAATAACTGAGTCGTGTTGATGAAACATAATCTGTGATTCATGGATAAATTAAATTATTATCACGTATGGTGGATTGTTGTGACTAGATATAGTGTTTAAAGAAAAACTGTTTATTTAATTTAATTTAATTTAATTGCAACGGAGCACAGGCTCCGGTGGCAATTTCCCTACACCCCCATCTTCCCCCTATCCTGCACCCACCTACATCTGTCCTCTACGAATTTTATCTTTAAAAAGTTTTCGGTAAATTATTCATCATTTCCCTTGGTAACTCATTCCAATACTTGACACCCTTTCATATGCTGAACTGAAATAAACGTGGTTGGTATGTACGGACATATCTAATTTTGGCTAAACAACCTGCAATTTGACGGATAGTTCTAACTATTTGTGGTGTAATTGAACTTACCTAAAAAATGTCAGTCGGTGGTTGGACGATTTTGTGCGTTTGGCTCATTAAAGAGTGTGGATAATAAAATACTTATTTCAATAACCATTCGACTGAGGCGACCGTGTTTATTTATTTCAGTAAAGATAGAAGTTCAGATTGCCGGAAGTAGTAGTAATAGATTATATGATCTTAAGTCTGAGGTCGTAATATTTCAAAATAGCCTCATATCCAGTATTACCGCTTTAGTTCAAAATATAAGTAAAAAATATCCTTACAGACTCTTCAATGGTCTTCGGCGTTCAATATCAACTTTTCGAATTTACAGTCTGGGGCTAGCATTTATACACTTATTATTATTAAGTGTGGTAACACACTATAATGATGAGCCAGTGACAGGTACAAGAAGAGGAAGATTATTGTGGATCTCGTGATTGATGAATAAAATTGGAAGCAAAGTATTTGTCCTTTCCATATTTCATGATGTTTAAGTAATGCCGGTACCAAAGTTAATACGGATCATCAAAAGTAGGTAGAAGTATAAAGTCTTGACATCTGTCTATGGGAGAGGGAAAAACAAGAAAACTGAATAACACTATGATATGAGTCATTCGTTTTGTGTAATATGTAGTTTGTTTGCTATAAGTTTCATGATTCATCGATACCAGATGGCTGGAGCGTAAATCGTAGGGACTGACCTCTCGCCCACTATAGTTTTGTGCGATATCGCACTTACGAACATAGTGGTTGATCGTCATGCTACAGAAGTTCCGTTATTTTCTATCAGCGGTGTCATTTAGTAAGAAATATAAGCTTAAAGATCCACGTACTGTATCTTGAACCAAACAACAAATTTACTTAACATTTCTTTTTCTTCTTTTCTGTTTTTAACTACGGGAAAATTCGAGATAGGATTATTGTCAACAAACAGGAATAAATAAAAACATTATTTTTGAAGGAACCATCTTTGCATTATTTTGGAGTGATTTTGGGAATTCATAGAAACCAAAATCCAGATGGCTCGATTGAGAATCAAATCCGTACCCTCTAGAATGTAGACCCGAATTTATCAGCTACGGAAAACCATTGTTACCGCAGCAGAAACCCGGGGATAGTAATTGGAAAGAAATTATAGGAATCAAAAAGTAAATAAATTTTTATTTTCGAAATGTATTAAGTATTGCTATTGGTTAATTTACATTCCTTACTACAAGAATACTCTCCACCACACACTTTTAGTGAATCGCGGGGTAATAATAATAATAAATGTGTAACCTGTCCAGTGTGTGTAGAAATTTAGTGACAATGTTGTATCTGAAGAACCTTAGGGTGGAGTTCTGTAATCGCATTCCAGCAATCACCGATTCCAATAGCGGGCTTTGCGCTTTAAGTAGCTATTCTGAAATGTTTATTAGTGTGAAAATCTAAAATCACTGGTTGTAAATATGATAGACAGATTCTAGCCGAAAATACGATAAAGAAGCTAAATTCTATTCAAATAATAATAAAATGAAGGAGTACTCTCTCCGGATGGTAATAGGAACAAAAAACTAATTAATGATGAACAATTTCAGCCTTGGAGACAAACGCCTCAAGTCTGCATATCCAAGGAAAGACCTTGGTCCAATCATTAAGCATATGTGCCAGCACACACATATTAGCAACATGTAATGCACCTTCGTACCATGATTCTGTACGTAAACATTTACTAATACGCTGCACTACACACTATGTCGCACTTAGACATACAGTCACAGGATTAGCGAGCTGGTCAACATTGACATTGCTTAATCTGGCAGGTGTCCACTTACGTATGGTTACGTTAGATGGCACAGAAACACATAACAAGCATTAAATTACAAACTACAAGGCCCTTCTTTCCGGGTCGAACTGTAGCAAACGGTTAAAAATAACAGTGAAGCATCCACCCTTGTTGAAATATCAAAAAATGAATAAGTATTATTTGCTAAATGATCTACGAGAATTTAACTGAAAACTTGATGAAATACATTTTTTTATTGTCCAGAGGTTTGCGGTCGAGGCATATTCTTTTTGTGATTTAATCTATGCATTAAGTACAATTCCTTCATTATTTCTGTAGTGGTTCCATGTTTAAGCTGATATGTGATCGGATTGCTGCAGATTTCCATGAACTAGTACTTTACACGTTTCCACAAAGAACGCTGTAGGGACGTAAATTCATTAAAAGTAAACTTCATGGTTTAAATAATAACTTCAGAGTCACTGTTAGTGGGAGACAAGTGTCCAAGTATTAACTTTATGCTTTCGCAGAAAAATCTATTACTTTTTATAAGCAAGGCGCTATTGTTTCTTTAATACCTGCAATTTTAATCAGTTAAAACTAGCAGTAAATAGCAGTTTCACATATGAGTTACATTCGCACACTCTAGGTCCATTACAAAGATTTTATATTAAATTAATTTCACAAAAAACTGAAATCAAATAAATAGTAACAAGATGTTTGTAAACAAAGTTCATTATAAGTTATATAAAATTGTTTTCCAATAGTAAATATAAATCAAACACAAATATTTTAAGTTAAAAAAAGTGCTGGAAATCTTTTGAATATTTTCAAGAAAAGTATTTTCGCGCTATATTTATCATCCAAATCATGAAATTCTCTACTGAGTGATACAAACGACATTTAGTCGAAAAAAATTATCTGCTGAAGGATGAAATTTATCAAAATCACTTACTATCTTATGAAAACTGTTAACTGCAGAAAGATCTCTAAAGTTCTTCTATAAACTTTATCAGGTTGTATATTGATAGAAAATTTGAAAGACTTTTCAGATCCAATAGTTTCGGAAGTAAAGGGAGGGATGGTATGTTTTTATGGTTTCGCAGCAAAAGTTTCCACAAATCGTGGAATAAAACGGAGAGCACAATCATTCTAAGAGTTTGTGGGTTGCCAACTTTCATTTACTACCAGCGAAAATTATATAAAGGAAATATTTTAGTTATCCCCATCTAAAATCCCTTAATTATGTAAACACCCAAATAGTTTTTTAAATTTTATGTTAAAGGAGTGTAAAAGTTGGTAAGAACTAAACTTTTGAGCTATTACAAATTTCTAAGTTAAATAGTTCAGAAAACACCAACGTGTGGCAGAAAGTCACACTGGCAGACAAATTAGAGAATTAATATGGGTCCCAGTTTTTCAGCTAGAATTCCTTTAATGATAAAACTACGCAGAAGCTGCGTGAATTAAACTGGGAAGGTAAAAATAGCAGACGTTTACATTAAATAAATCATAAGTCGTGCTTTGAAGGCATTTTGCTTGGAAATTACCCAGTTTCAAGTGAGGTGTCCTGGCACAGTAACAAACATTTAGAGAAAGAAGCGAATTACCAAGGCATGAGTTGAGTTCGTTCGTTGACTTGGAGCGTGCTTCTGCCGCTCCCAGAGTTGGCTTTGTTCGGGCGCCACGGCCGGTAATAACGTAACAGGATTAAGTCGACGCCGATGTCCACTGTATGTCGACTCGCACTTTTGACAGTGCCACCGTCGGTATTGGATTAACTCTGGCAGTTACTGTCTCTAGCAGGCTCGGAAGGCCCTTTAAAATATGAGATCTGCCGCCTGCCGTGTCATACAAACCAGTCCGCCAACTCATCCATGTGGACGTCGGGCCTTTGGCAGAGATTCTGCACTCATAAGTGTGCAGAGAGTGTCGCTCCCAAACGAAATACTGGATAGTTTTATTACACATCAGGTTTTACTTTGTCCACTTCAAGCAGAGAAACGCTCACAATAATTTTATCATCGACATGTGTCCTGTCATCATTTTTTATTGTCTTTCGACCGATGTTACATACTGATTCCGCTTCATATTTCTTTGTACTTGTAGTAGATTGGTCTTTGGTGAGGAGATTAATTGCTTACCTTGCATAATTTTAATCGCCACCTTCCACTACCTTATGCAAAGCACATATATTAATTTCAGGAAACAGATTTTTTATTTTTTTTTTGTAACAGTTTAACGTCCCTTTATAACAACGTGGTCTTTAGAGACGGGAAAGGATGGGGGCAAGGAATGGGAAGGAATTCGGCCATGGCCTTTTGAAGGAAGCATCCCGGCATTCACCTGGAGTGATTTGGGGAAACCATGGAAAACCCAAATCTGGATGCCCGGACGGGGATTCGAACCGCCGTCCTCCCGAATGCGAGGCCAGAACGCTATCCGTTACACCACCACGCTCGGTCCAGGAAACAGAGGTGAAACCATTACTAATGTTATTAGTATTTGAAAAGACACTAAAATTATGGTTTATTTCGTACTCATGAATGCTTACAGACTGAGATATATTTATCACTAGCTCGTACCCGCGACATCGTACGCGTGGATTAAGAATTATTTTGCAAGAATTGAATATAGAAAGTTGTTGGTAACGAAGGATTGGTCCAAAACAACACCGAGTCGGCATAATACGACAGGCAAGTTATCACTATATCATTCTACCATCGAACCTGTCTCTTGAAGAGAATCAATTTCCAACATATTTCTGTCACCATTCGATAAGGTCTCAAAATTTCGTGACTACAACTGTTAATCATACTGGAAAAAATGTCCTGTGTCTTTCATACAGATTTTCTTGTCAAGTTCCATCAATATCGATATAGCCATTTAGTCGTCAAAACGTAACAAAAAGACAGAGTGTTACTTCTGTATTTATAGTATTATTACTGCGGTTCACACACACGCACACACACTGACTGCGAACAACCCCTGAGGGATCATTATAACATAAAAAAGTGTACTCCTACATCATTGCAAGACTACCTACGATTTGCCTCGCATTGCACCCCTAACTTTGTGATATCTATAGTTTAACATTCAATCCGAATAACCTACGGCCCAGGCGTGACTCTTACGATCAAAAACAATTTTTAAAAATCTTAGCCTCACGGAGATTTGAACCGGAGACCACTACTCAAACAATTGGAACCAAGCGCTTTAACTAGTGAGCTGCCTTACCGCTACACGGAAAAACAGTACAGAGACGTCCATATCCAACGCGTCTGTCTATCGCCGTTCAGTAATATTTTGAAATTATGAGACAACATGTATTATTTATACAGACAATTTTTCAACCAAATGTAGGGAGTATTTTTATCCTTGTTTCAAAGGATAAGTGTACAAAGTTTCATCTAGATCGGATGAAAACTGTGGATTTGTATGAAGAACAAACAAACCAACAAACAAACATACATACATTCATCTTTATATATATAGCAATATAAATTACTTATTACTAAATTAATAAATCTTTTAATGCAAAATACTGAATGATGTAATAATAGTTATCCTCGTATATTTTTATTAACTGAAGAATGAAAATTTCGTAACGTGCTTTCTGCATCGTTTCCGAGATTGAAGTGAACGATGTTAGCAAGTGATGCTCGCACGTTCAATTTGTTGACTGATAAATAGATAAGGTGCTGCCTATTTTAGTGCTGTTGTTGCAACCAAACACCCTCATTAAAAGCCTGTAAAATAACAAACTGAAAATTTTTAGTAACAATATGAAACAGTAGGCCTACGTATTAGCATAAAAAAGACGATTATCATCACCAATGCTCGTAATAGAGAAAGATTAAAAACATAATACTGATTATATACAACGCATATCAACTGGAAGACTAACATATTTTTATTTTTTTATTTTTTCCTGCGGTGCGGTCCCCTTTGTGGTGCGGACCCCCCTTTGTGGTGCAGGCCCCTAGGCTATAGCCTAGATAGCCTATACCTAAATGTGTCCCTGAGACCAATGCGGTCCATGATAGATGTAGTCTACCAGGAACAATCACGTTTATTCACCACGGAGTTAGCGGCAATTTCAAAGTCTGCCTCTCATCCCTCGAAGCCCTCAAGCTATTACGAATTAAATTTAACTTAATCCTTAGTCATATGTTAAATGTAAGAAAAAAAACTACAATCCGAACATGTTTGGTTATGAGAAAGTGGTCTGTTTTCTGTGTATCCAGCCCAGAATTCAGTGCCGGTCCCTGGCAGACCGCTGCCGTGTTTTTGCTCCGTCAGTTGAATGCTGTACATCGCTGTCAGACAGCGGGGTCCAGCTGATTCAGGTTGGACAACTCGGCCCAATGTATTCGGCTCGTTTCCCACAGCTCGCTACCAGTGTCGTGCGGGTCGCATACATAAGGGGCTCGGTGGCCGGCGCGGACAGTACGAATCCCTCCACTCCCGTCACGTACTGGTTTAAAATATCGGCTTTGAAAAATGAAATGAATCCGGGCTTGGACTCTTGCATGCCTACAGAATAACATTAATGAAAAAAACTCACTTTACTGGTGGTCTGACACTATTGATTGTCCTAAGAACTATGACCAAATTCATTTTATAAGAACGAAGTTTTTTTCGACGTTGAGAATTAATACCACGCTCTCGGTAACACTTGACCACAGGCTGGCGATAGAGTCTGATCGTCGAAATATCAAGTGTAAATACTATATTCAATCGGCCAGTTATCCGAGACCATTATTATTTTTATAACGTCTTGTTAGAAATTATACCAATACTAGTAGATTAAATATAAAAAAAGGATCGGATGCAATTGGAGAAGTAAGTGAATTCTGTTACTTAGGAAGCAAAATTACAACCGATGGCCGAAGTAAGAATGGTGTTAAAAGCAGAATAGCACTAGCAAAAAGAGCTTTCATGAAAAAGACAAATCTTTTAGTTTCAAATATTGATCTAGGAGTTAGAAAAAACTCTTTGTGTGGAGCACAGCACTTTACGGTAGCAAAACATGGACTTTACGAATACCGGAAAGTAGGAAAATTGAAGCATTTGAGATGTGGTGTTACAGAAGAATGCTGAAAATAAAGTGGACAGACAAAGTAAGAAATGAACGAGTTTTGGAAATGATGGGTGAGGAAAGAAATTTGTAGAAGAAGCTTACAGAAAGAAGAGACAGGCTGGTAGGTCATATTTTGAGACATGCTGGATTAATTAATTTGCTGGTGGAGGGAACAGTCGAAGGTAAGAACTGTAGAGGAAGACAGAGATTAGAATATATGAAGCAGATAACAGAGGACGTGGGTTGTAAGGGATATGTAGAGATGAAGAGGTTAGCACAAGATAGGAAGGGATGGAAGACTGCATCAAACCAGTCGAAAGACTGATGACATCAAAAAAAGTCTTGTTAACAGAGATACAAGTTAAAGATGTAATAAAAATGAAATTAAAGCGAGTAAGTGCGGAATATACCGTATGTTGGCAAGTGTATAAATAGATGATTGTCAGTATCAGAAATGAAAATTTTACTTAGAATTCAATTTATTTTTTCTTTGACCCAGGTTTGTGGCGTGAACATCCTAGTCCACTGACGTGAGGCCCTTTTACCAATCAGGGAATACCACACTAGCTCATTTTCCAGTCTGTGCGTTCGAATGAGTTCAAGCTCTCGCATCACGATGATAATACGAAGGTGTTGGACGTAAATATTGTCGTCAGAAAACATTTTTGCAATGTATGGACAAACAAATATGGGTTTATTTAAGGAACCCTGAGATAATGAAGAGTTATAGTTAGAACAAGTTTAAAATTTCTTTAATTTTACAAATTAAATCAGCTATTATCTCTGGTGAGAGAATGTTTTAAACAAAGATCTTATGAATTCTTTTTCCTTAGAAAATACTCCGAAATTAAACGCCGGTTGACAGCATTAGCCCAATTTTTTACTGAAAATGTAGAAAAAATGCAAATTTTCTGTGTTCTTGTGTCACGATTTTAGTTATTCCACCGACTTTAAACTTTAATGATTCCACTCAAGGAGAGTAAGGTGATACCGAGCGTGATGGGTGAGCGGTGACGCTACAGCCTCGCATTCTGGAGGTCACGGGCTCGAATCCCTCTCCAACCATCCAGATGTGGATTTTCAATGGTTACCCCAAATCACTCCAAGCGAATGCCGGGACGCTTCATTCAAAATACCATGACCGAATTCCTTCCCGTTTCTTCTCCCCAATCCCATCCCAACTCTTATTATCTAGACGTCGACAAGACATAAATCCATAAGTAAATAATAATAGTAATAATAAAGATGATAAGGAATGGTTGATGTTTCTCGCTTAGTACCCATTAATTTTAGCATTTCAGTTTCATTAACAAAACATGTACATATAATGTAATTTCAGAATGAATTATAAGTAAAAAAAAAATCTAAATAAATGAAAAAACTTATGATCTAGAAGTAATGAGGTTCTAATGTTTAAAAATATGTGTCTGAAACAGAAATGTTGCAGACGACTGTTAAAAACAATGTTTTTAAATATTAGTCAATTTGTTTTGTGGACAGTATTCGGAGGAAGATAATGGGCGCTCATCAATTCCAAAAGTACCTCATGGTGAAACATTAAGATGTATACGATTCGTTTACTACTTCATTAGCACTGTTTGGTATATACACTCATTATGCATACTGGCAGGCAATATTAATGTTTCTCGTCTGCATTTGGCTCTATCCGTCTGCAACCTGTAATAAAACTTGGTTTTTGTGAGGAGTGAAACTGGAAATATGGCTGTAATCGGACTGGTGGTTTTTGACCGTGTATCCTCCTCGCTATAATTACAGTACTTGAAATAATTTACGACACACTAGTGATGTAAATTAAACAAATTTATTAAACAGCATCACTTCTCACAATCTCACAATGAAAATAAAAATTCATAAAAAACTTCTTGCTGCTCACCAAAATACTTGTATGTTATTATCTCCATTCTTTCAGACTAGCTCGTCTCTCCAAAAACCCCTGTTGTTATTTTTGCTTCGTACGCAACCATGTCTCCTTCGTTTGTTCAACAAATTGTCGCTGGGGAAAGCTACCCGTCGTACCAACTTCTGAAAAGCTAAATTCACATATTACCGCGCAAGAATCGAAACATATACAAACACGTTTTAAGGAGAGGTAGTCCGTTGCATCACAATACCCAACTATTTTTAAGGATGATACTTTTTTTTGTTATTACGTGGAAATAGCAATAGCAACGTATGACGACGCTGAACAATTATTTCAGCTCGATGAAAAGAAGTCCCTAATAAATTCTCATGCACCTATGCACACTTTAAGGAATAGTCACTTCTCTCTAACAACGAAACATAGACGTAGAAATTTTCGCTGTTATACCGCGGGATTCTGCTTTATAACCATAACGTTTCGACCGCTGCTAATGCGATTAGCTTCAGGTGATAGTCTTCTAAGTAGTAAGCCTGGGAAATCATTCTCGATTTTGTTCCATCCGAAACTCATTCTGTAAGTTAAAGGATAATCAACAATGAAGAATTTTATCTTGATTTTATTTATACCATTTAGTTTATGAACGATCGCACGTTCTTCCCGTAGCTTTGCTACACATTGCTGTGTATTTTGGCGCTATAGACTGAATAGCCTGTCAAAGAGAGTCACGTTATTGGTGTACACAAGTAGTTTGCTTAATCAATTTCGTCTCATTAAATGTTCGTGAAAGTAACCAGACCTAATAGAACTTGTCTCGAAAAGAAACTGCAAGTATGCTAGAATATGAGTTATCGTACTGTACTGTACATGAGCGCCACGCAAAGTATAGCGCGAACCCAAACAACCGGTCAAAGTTATATAGGATCTCTACGTCTCGTTTAGACATAATTTACATCAGAACTGGAGCTGTGGGGATAGGAGAGTCCGTTACTAATTCATAGGCGAAAGTGAACTTTGGCATTAAGTTAAGAAATTTTCTCCAATCGAACGTGGTATGAAGGAATTTGTGCGGCGTACGATTGTTGGAAATAATCACCTCCAAATAAAAGTGGAGGTTTGTTTATTGATCTGAAATGCAGATCATATACAGGTTTATTCAAGAAAACACCGACAAGGTTGAGCATGTTGTGAGGGGCAACAAAATTATTTTGTTTCAGGACGAGACACAGCTATGGAAAAGCGTGATTTGGGTGCTAAAGGGTGTCAATTTTGTTACAACTGTTTTTGATGTTCTAACAGATTTTACATCTCTCGACAATTTCAGTGAGGTAATGTGGCGAATAATACTATTACTATTATCATTACTCCGCGATTCACTAAAAGTGTTTGGCGGAGGGTGCATTGCACCTATCAGGAAAGGTAATGGTTTGGAAGGGATATACGGGATATGGCAGGTGGCGCCCATGGGCTATTGTGAGGAACCATCCCAGCATTCGCCTGGAGCGATCTAGGGAAACCATGGAAAACCCAGATCAGGATGGCCGGAGTGCTTTATCGGAAGCTACTCCTGTCCGATTTTGTGTTTACTCGCCCAGTAAATCCATTCTATTCCATTCCCTAATCGCTAGTGGGAAAAATGAGTAGAGAAATGAATCGGTTCTGGCCCTGATTTCTCTTATCTTATTTTCGCGGTCATTCCGAGATATGAATGTTGCTGGTAGCAATATTTGTTTGCTGTGATTCCGAAATACGTCTGTCGAGAATTTTTCAATTAGCTTCCGTCGAGAGCAACGCCTTCGGTGCTCTAAGTCTTCCCAACCTAACTCCTTCAACATCGCACTTACGCTTTCCCTCCAACTATATATACCTGTCACGAATCGGGCGGCTCTTCTTTGGACCATCTCTAATGCCTCCATTAATCCCTTTTGATGGGGACCCCATACAGAGCAACAATATTCCAAGTGAGGCCTCACTAGTGATTTGTACGCAATCGATTTAACTTCCGGAGTGCATTGTTTTAAATTACGACCTAGAAATCGAAGAATACGATTTGCTTTCCCAATTACATTCTCGATATGCTCATTCCACGACAAATTATTACGAATTGTTACCCCTAGGTATTTAGCGGAATCTACCGTTCTAAGGACAGTGCCATTAATTGTACATTAAAAGCTAAATGGTGTCACCTTTTTACTTACACGCATGACTTGGCACTTTTTAGCGTTTAACTCCAACTGCCAATCTTTACACCACGCAATTATTTTCATAAAATCGTCTTGTAACAAAGCGCAGTCGTCCTGGGTTGTGATTTCACGATAAATAATAGCATCATCGGCAAATAATCTTTTCATTCCCCTTATTATGTCGCACAAATCATTAATGTATATGAGAAACAACAGAGGCCCTATCACGCTTCCTTGGGGAACCACGGACCTCACTTCGGCAAGTGATGAACGCTCACCGTCGAGAACTACACACTGTGTTCTATCCTTCAAAAAGTCTGCAACCCAGTCGCATATTTGTCTAGATATACCGTAACCGCGTAATGCGTATGATTATCCTGTAACGTAAGATGAGGACAAATTCACGCATCAACTGAAATACTGAGCACACAACCGCACATATTTGATCATGTCGGTGAATTTCTACAGCGCCGAAGTATGTTCCCTCTATTTTGAAGCAGGAGGTCAATGTTTTGAACGTCTTTATTAATTTGCTGCACTGTTTGATGTTATTGCTGAAATGTGTAACACATTCCCACCATCACATCCAAACTACCACACACTTTTAGTGAATCGTAGAATAATAATAATAATAGTAATAATAACTGCCCTCGAACTTTGATGCCTTACAGCACCCAAATCAGGCTTTTCCAGACACGGCACCTTTTTTTGTATAACTTTGCGTCTAGTGGATCAGTTAGTCCGAATCGCACAACGTACCAAGTGTCGTCGATATTGTTTTAAGTCGCTTTAGAGAACTTTTCCACGCCTGTCAATCACCAATCACTTACCCACGCTCAACACTCATTTATCGGGTAAATACCATCAAAGCAAATTTTTATCACCCCTGATAATTCTCCTCTGAAGTCATTAACCTGTAATCGCTTTACCTATTTTTTTCAGTCTTCAGTTCAATCATTGAGTATCAGTGAAGATTCGGATAATTTGTTCAACTGGAATGTGTTTTGTACTTGTTGTGTAGTATAAGATTCCGAAAGGATTATCTGTCACAAGCAATTTAAGCTTACCATAATAAGTTTAGGTGTAATAATTTCACTTTAAGTTCTTTACGTGTCATGTATCTAAACATTGATTAGCTTCATAAATAAAGACCTACCCCACTATCTTGCTACAGTGTTTGACGGTTCGAACACACAGAAATAATCAGTAGCAGTATACTGTAATGATAATTATATTAACCAATTGGTTGATAGTAAGTTAATATGGACTGTGCAATAAGGAAAGGGAGTACGCAATAATTAGCCGAGTCGTGAGTGCGAAAGTCTGAGATGTTCGCCTTTACGGGCAATGGAACGACCCTACGTCATTGCTCAGTGAGGGATGCTGTTCCCGGATATAGCGGCAATTACATACATATAAAAAGAAGAGAAAGAAAACCTGTGTCGTTGTCAGTACACAATGGCGCTTAGAATGAATGTCTCCCACAAGCCAGGGTGGCCACCGTCTTCGATCCTTTTGCCCATTCCATTTGAAACCACTCGGTTTAACGTGTCATTCTGCGTAGATTTGTGGCAGAGACTATGCCGCAGTAATATATGAAGGGTAGTAACGCTAACAAGATAGGGATACGCTGTTTCCCATTTATAATGCTTTAGAGAAAAACATTTCGCAGATGGGAGAGAGAAAGGTGATTTCCGAAAATCAACAGCAACTATTATCGCCCAAATCACAATAAAGGCGTCTTGGCAATTCCGTGAACGTCTCGGAGAGAGGAAATGTATTAGCCCATAAGGAAATATTTGTTATGAATTTATTATTATTTTGTTCATAAATTCTGCACAAACACCTGTATGGTGGGAACGAGAGTTCGGACCAGATTGGAGCATGCAAGAGGAGACTGAAGGGGGGAAGTTTGTCAACATTGGAGCTGCAGAGTCGAGAAATCGGAGACTCGGTTCTCGAGCTGTCATCCTGATCGGTCTTTCTACCAAGCTTCAGCCTAATAAGTGATCAGACTTGGAGTGAAAGAATTACTATCAGAGTTAGATATTTCGAATTTAGAATCTGAACTAATAGTGTTTCACATGGTGCTGTGTGGGTGAGGACGATTCATTAGGCAGAGACTTCGTGAAACCTGCACACCTTTTTTTAATGATAATAGTCTTCATTGAACTTTAACGACAAGTGTTTCCATATGAGTATTTCCCTCGAATAAACCACCCTGGTTGAAGCAGTCCACCCTATAAAGAGTTTCACTACCGAACAAATAAACCTAAGCAAAATTTGTTAGTTACATATGTTATGCGTGAGATCGAATTGCATTGATTATAATTCAGATTGAATTGAAATGGTGATCTTTAGTTACAAATGATATTGCGTGTCTCTTTATAAATATTTCATGTTATATTGTATTGTATTTTTTTTATAAAGTCTGGTGGATATCTACTCTACTGTACTAATATTTGAGATGCCATGTTAGAATTTAAATTTAATGTATTCTATGTTATTATAGTATATTCAATTCCACAGTCTAACGCCCATTCGTGTAGGAAGAGGTGTTTATTTTTACTAAGAATCTTTGAATTGTTTACTATATCTAGAAGTATATACACCTTCTGTTTGTATGGTCGCGATAATGATGTAATAAATGGTCAGTTTATGACGCATTGTGTTTAAAAATTCATTTCACTCAAGGCAATATAAATAATGCAATAAGTAAACATGACTTAAAATCAAGCAGGTAAGACCCAACCGTCACAATACTAACCTGATAGATGTAAACAGAATGTCTTTGCGTACTTGATACAAAGTATACTGAAACATTGCTTTTAACATTGGACTGAATAAACTTCCTCGTATGGAACTGAAAATTATTTTGTCTGGTAATTCTAGAAAACATAAAGTATTTCTGTTTCAAAAGAAACGGTATGAATAATACCCTCCAGCGGGAGAGAAAAGCAAGAGAATAATATGTCTGATTTGAAAAGAACAATATGAATTCTATCCCGCAGTGATAAAGTAGAACGCTTCTTTATTTTTTCAAAAAGAGCCATATGAATGCTACTGTTCTTCTAACGAGTGACAGTTCAAAATAAACATAAATTCATCACATTCTTTATCGGTGTTCCTAATAGCCAACAAATTTCTTGAGTTACTTGTAGTGCAACCAATAGGTTTTCCTCATATTTCTTCTGTACAGCGTTTTGTCAGGTGTTTATATATGTTAACCATAATCGCTTAAACAATGTAGTTAGCAAAGAAGTCCAAAATCGAGACAAGGAATATATTCCATACCGATTTAACAAATATTCGAAGCAGTAGAATTGTACGATCGTAATTTTTCACGGCGTTGAATATTAATATTTTTTCTCGGGCTTCCAGCAGTGTTAAGATGTCACATTTGTGGGACGTTTCGGAGGCGTCATTCTCTGCCTTCATTCTCAACCAAATGTCAATGATTAACAGTTTGTTTATTCAGCCGCTGCTACGGAAACGGTGGAAGACAAAAACCAACACAACGCGATTACGTCATCCGCTTCTTCTGCTCGTTAGCGACGCGAAACTGTTTCAGAATTTTAATAGCCGGGTTCCAGGCCGCACTGAGTTGATAACCAGTGTTCCTGCTGACTAATAAATCAGTTGATCTTATTTCTACAGCCTCTGTAATAACGCTGGCCCAAAAATCTTTGACCCGAGCTAAAATTGTGTTTTATCAAATTCAAAAGGTGACTCTCTTGCACACTATGTTCGGCCACCGCAGATTTTCTTCTTGCCCAAGAAGAACATTTCTGGCGTGCTCTACACATCGCTGCACAATGCATCGCTGCGTCTATCCGATGTAGCAGCGGCCACATTTACATGGTATATAATATACACCAGGGGTTCGTAAACCTAGGTCATCTTTAACGCTGCCGACCAAGTTACTAATTTTAGTGGGTGGTCTATAAATTGTCTTGACTCCGTGTTGTGATAGCAGTCTACCTATTTTGAAACTTAGGGCACCCACAAATGGCAGAAACGCAAGGCCCTTGGTATCAATCTGATCTCTCCGTCGATTTTCCTTTTGTTTAAACGCACGAGTAATCTGTCCCTGATTATAACCATTATTTAAAAACGTTTTCCGGGAGATAGTCCAATTCACCAGCCAGGCTATGTTTGTCACAAATCCTTTGTGCTCTGTGTACCAAGGTAGTTAATACAGAGTTTCGTTGTGCCAAATGATGACAGCTGTTGGCGTTTAAATATAAGTCGGTATGGGTAGGCTTCCGATACACAGCGTTGTTACAGAGGCTGTAGAAATAAGATCAACTGATTTATTAGTCAACAGGGACACTGGTTATCAACTCAGTGCGGCCTGGAACCCGGCTATTAAAATTCTGAAACAGTTTCGCGTCGCTAACGAGCAGAAGAGCGGATGACGTAATCGCGTTGTGTTGGTTTTTGTCTTCCACCGTTTCCGTACCAGTGGCTGAATAAACAAACAGTTAATCATCCACACATCATCCCACAAATGTGACATCTTAACACGGCTGGAAGCCCGAGAAAAATATATCAGTAATAGATTTTGTCATCTCTTAAAATTATAAGACGGGCAGATATTTAAATTTACGATCTAACAGGAAATCGCGTATGGTAACCACAAAAATTTTACCCGCACTTCCCGATTCATTCTCACACTGTATCAACTCAATTAACCAATGGTCTCTCTAACTTGGTGTTAAATCATTTCAATGATATTCGCGTTGGGAACCTACCAGACAGTAATTTTTTTAAAAAATGGAGCAATTTTATAATAAAATTTCGATGTGTCATCTAGCGAAATATTTAGAATTCCTGGTTAAAATGTGATGCTAATGATAAATTTAATAATTTGTTCAGAAACACATAAGGTAGCAAAAGTTAAAAAGAGGTTGAGGCAAGGTTTAACATCTTTCCGCTAATATTCAGCTCATACTAGAGAAACAATCAAGGAAATAACAGAAAACATTAAGAGTGTTATTAATTTTCAGGGGATTACAGTCAATGTGGTGATTATATGCACCATCTATGAGAGAGTGAGAATATCGAGAAGTTACTGAC
This sequence comes from Vandiemenella viatica, assembly GCA_031002005.1. Lineage (NCBI taxonomy): Eukaryota > Metazoa > Arthropoda > Insecta > Orthoptera > Morabidae > Vandiemenella > Vandiemenella viatica. The sequence continues at coordinate 58,837,902 of JARYHS010012519.1, read as the reverse complement.
TGTCACGAACATAACGTAAAGAGACGAATTTGAGAGACGAATTTGAACTAAAATACCATAGAAAGGCAAAAAATATAGAAGAGCTGCAGAAACGATTATAATAAAATAATATACTATAATATGACAGAACCTAGTAAAAGAAGTAACTTAATTTTATTTTTTAGGATGCAAAATTACATTTCTTAGTCGAAGTCAAAAACGCAGTTGCACTAGGAGAACTTGCCTTCTTCGAAGAACGAAACCTTTTAGTCAAAAATTGACTAAAACCTTACTGAACTAGATGGGTGAGCCTTCGTCCTGGAATTCTGGAGACTACAGTTCAAATCCCCGGGCAGCCATACAAATTTTGCTTTCCCATGGTTTATCGAAATCATTCCAGGCAAATGCTGCGATACTTTCTGTAAAAATCCATGGTCGAATTCCTTTCATCACCCTCATTCTCTCCCAGCTCTAATGGCCACAACATCGGCGAACCGAAAATCCCGAATACATATATATATATAGACTACATTCCTGATTTATCTTTGGTTAACTTCTTTCGTCGAAACATATAAATATATTTCGCTAAAGAAATAAAGTCAATAGAAATGAAACTTTCATTTTAAGAATACCAGAAAGGAGCTTTTGAATATTTGGTGCCGTAGAAGAATGTTGACAATTAAGTGGAAAATCGAAATGAACACGTAACAGTAAAGAAGGTTAAGGAAAAAATATTGCACTTTGATTCCCTGAATAAAGATACGGGATCCTGCATCATTTATTAAGAAATGTGTACTAATAGTAAATTTCTTAGTAGAAATAACAATCTAAGGTAAGTCGTACAAAGGAATTAAAATGTCTACACTAATATTATAAATGCTAAAGTAACTTTGTCTGTTACGTTCCAGGACTAAACGGCTAAATCAATCGTAATGAAATTTGACAAGGGAATACTGTGAATCATTAGAAAGGAAGTAGGATACTTTTTTCTGGATAAGTAACATGTTTAGCAATAAAATTTTGAAAACTAACCGAACAGTCAATTCTCTGTAATATTATATCGGTCTCTCAAGCTTTTTTCTCTCGCATTTTGTCTATGATCTGTTTATAAATTTCATGTACAGACTAGGCCGTTATCGGCCTCCTACCTATCATTCAGGAGGACGAGGGTCAAACCTCGTTCAGCCATCCTGGCTGAGGCTTTCCGTGGTTTTCCTCAGTCACTCTAGGCGAATGCCGGGATGGTTCCCTACAAGGCCACGGCCGACCTTCCATCCCCCTTCCCTCCCCGTAGAGTAGATTGGCTGAAAAGAGTCTCGGTGACTCTCCAGCAGCCCGCTTCCTAGCCTTCAGCTGGGAGGAATGAAATGTAAAAAAAAAAAAAACTATTATAAACCGTAGTATAGATGTGGATATGCGCTGCACACGATTATATTAATGAGACAGGTTAAATGGTATAATGCTCTTGTGACGGCTTCCCAAAATGAGACAGGTTAAATGGTAGAATGCTCTTGTGACGGCTTCCCAGTAATATTATCCTGACACCTACACGTACAGCTTCCTATATCCAATTCTGGCAATAAAATTCGGAATCCATGCGTACGAATTAACGGACAGCAACAAGTTGTAATATATGAAGGAGGCAACTGAATACCCAGGTTATAATGAGAATCATCATTATCAATCTGCCCCAAGGCAGGTTTTCACAAGGCTGCTATCCATGCTCTTCTGTCTTCTGCTCTTCTCTTCAGGTCCATATAGTTGCCGTTTTCTGTGATGTTATCTGTAATTTTGCACCTCCTTCTTGCTCTATCTTCCCAGAAACTAGCCTTTCAAAGGCGTCTTTTATCAAGCACTCCCCTCCCAGCAAGTGTCCCATCCAGTTCTTCTTTCTCTCTTTTACGACTTAAGTAGTTTTCTCCTTTCACCAACACTATCAGCACTTCAACATTGCTTACTTTATCCAACCAGCTTATCCTCTACATTCCCCTCCACATCTACATCTGAAACGCTTCTTACCGTTTTTCATCTTCTCACCTCAGTGTCCACGTCTCTGCTCCATAAAGAGCTACACTCCGTACAAAACATTTACCAAGTATTTTCCTGAGCACTTTGTCTATTTTTCCAGTTAATAATCTTGGAAGGTAGAGGAGATACCCAATGGACTTAACGAAATTGGTATGTTCTGCAATGTATTTTACGCACTGTGCATCTGGCCAGTTGAGATGAAGATGTAGAAAGCGCCAACTCCTATCTCACATTGACCAGGCCGGCAGACTCCCCTCCTCTGCCGAAGACACGCCTGGCCGGTTCTGGCTCTGATATACACCTGGTCGTCTTGTCACCTCGACCTCAGGTTAATAATTCGCCGACTCCAATTTCGTGATGATGAAGCCAGGCTGGGCAGATCGCGTGGCCAAACCTCTCAGCCAGTTTACTGCTACTTGTACCGGACTACCCAATAAATGTCTCGTGCCGACATCTCGTGACTCACCTAATGATCGCTTGTTTCGGGCTGCTTCTTCCTGACCAGTTTTTTCGTCGGGGTTTTACGACTTCTCGTTAGTGGGCTTATTACAGCCGGGAATGGATTGTTGTCAACAAACTGGATGCTTTCGGGAAAGCGTCAAAAACCAAATTCTAGCAAGCAGGTCTGGGGAACGAATATGGGTGTTCAGGAACCCCTTGACCAAATATTACCTAGAATCATCTAAGCTTCGCCTTGCGTCAACTTATTGTTTACGATCATTCTATTTTGAAGGACTTACCAGAATATAAAAACACAGATATGCTGACAGATGTCTATTAGCAACATGAAATTTTCCAGTCATGGGATTTAATTTAATTTCGATGGAGCTCTTGCTCCGGCGGCAATTTCCTTACACATCCATTTTTCCCCTTTGCTTTTCCCATCTACTATTCCCCTCTGCAATTTCAGTTTTAAATTTTTTCAGCGTTTTTAGGTAAATAATCCCTGACCCAAATACCTACGAAGAAAAGTACCCCACGACCTTATGGCTTAAATCGATTATCTCTTTCTGCTCATGTTCATCTTTTCCCTTCCACGCATCTCTCCTAATTTTTCCACCTCCTTGTCACCAATACAGGACTTGTACATTTCTCTGACTCTCTTCACTCTCCTTCTGTCTTCCACGGATCTCATTTCAGCTGCTTTGTCATATCAATTACTGATTGTATTCTTATGTAATTTCCAGAGACAAAGCAGCCTTTCTCTGAACGCCCTCAAACTCCTGTAGTTGATACCCAAATTGTGGGTCCCGTCTACACCACCATATTCAAGCAATCATCTGAACAAAATTTGTAACCCAGTTTCCTTAATTTCCTCGTACATCCCCTCATCACTATCTCCAACAAGTGAAGGATTCTGAAACCTATTTCTACTATCTGTCCAATATGTCCTTCCCAGTTGAGGTAGTTATCAAATGTTATGTGCCAGGGAATTTATTATATTTCAATTCTTCAATAAGCAATTCCTTCCCCACCTCATAAACCTAATCACCTTTAGCTTTTAATCTGTGTATCCAATAAGCTGACTCTTCTTTGTATTTACCTTCATACCATGTTGACCTACCTACACAGCAAGATATTCTGCCCAGATGTTAAACTTTGCTGCTTCCACACAGATAAGCTGCGATGTTCGATGGTTAGATTTGTTGTGTGTATCTGGCGTGGTTATCAAAACTGTATGGCAAGTGAGGAAGACGAATAAGAAATATTAATACGTTGATTCCAGTTTTTATTAGTACAGACAGGTAACTGGGGTCTGAAAACATAGATCAACTACTGACCATCCAGATATAAATATAGATAAGCGAAGACAATCTCAGACAATCTCAGTGCTACACCACCAGAAGACTGGAAATCGGTTTGCAGAAGTTTTCTGAAGATCTTTGATGCAACGACAAATTATCTTAGTCAAAATAACTAATCTCTCAGTGTTTAGAATAGCTTCATTCTTTGTATGATCATTGTTAAGATTTTGCATTCACCTGGAAAAGGAGACAAATTTATTGTTGACGCTCCGCTTCTGTCCGTCTATTGGAGGCAATTAAGGGGGTAGGTACACTTACCAGGTTTCAAAGAAAAAAAATGATTTTTTTTTATTCAAAAAAATGGTTTATACTTTTGGCTTCATTTTGGTGAAAAAATTATTTCAATATCTTTGACAGTGTGGGAATTGTGTGTGATTAAGCAATGCCCTGCACGATTGACAGCCACTTAAATCTTACTGCACTTGAAGGTAATCCAAATCTTTAACTTTAAATACCTCAAAACAGCAATTCATAAAATGGTTTTAAAGATAACTTTTTTCCAAATGCATAGATCTTTTTAAAATTTGAAGGACATGTTCTACATACTAATTACTACATTCCTTACCATTATTGTTTATGCAGCTTTTCCCAAATGAAAAATATGCCTTTATGTTTAAGCAAAAATAGGAAAAATTTTAATTTCTTGAATTTTTTAAGAAATTAATAACAAATATAGAGTTAAATATGTTATATTATTGCTTCAACTTATCGCCTTGATATTAGTTTAAATATTAAAAAAACATTTCTGAAAATTTTCATGTACTATGCCTTCTGGCATTAAAACCCTTCACAACTACATATTTTTTACTGACAATTTGGATGGTATGTTAACCTATTGTTAAACAATATTATTATTTCAAAAATCAATTTTTATATCTAGCTATAACAGTTCTATGGGGCTATGAAATTTGAACCCTCAAATTTAAATAGATTTTGAGAAAATGACATTTCAATTTTTTTCAAATAATTGTATGTGCTAGGTATACCTACCCCCTTAAACTGAATAGGTTAGATACTTCAAATTTTCACCTTTTGTTTATTTTGCTAACCAAACAATTAATTTCGTATTTAAAATTTTATAAAATTATGTTTTGGTGGTTTTCATATAAATAAATGGGACCGAGTGTGGTAGGTGAGTAGTTAACGCTCTGGCCTCGCATTCGAGAGGACGCCGGTTCGAATACCCGTCCGGGAATCCAGATTTGCGTTTTCCATGGTTTCCCCAAATCACCCCAGGCGAATGCCAGAATGCTTCCTTCAAAAAAGCCATGGCCAAATTCCTTCCACTTCCTTGTCCCCAATTCCTTTCTTTTCCTACCACAACATGTGAGGTATAGACATTTAGAGCTCCTTAAGAAGACAACAAAGATTTTTTTTTTAAATTTATAAATGAAGATGTCAGTGGCTGTTAAGGTTATTTATATTGGACCATTTATGTTTTCAGGTTTATCTCGAAAACCCTAATGTCTAAGAATTTGAAATTTTTGCTCAGTATTAATTATATTCAGTAAAAAATGCTTACATTTAATATAATTAAAAAGTTTGGAGCGAAATAAGCAAAATAAAACAAAACATTTTAAGACTATTTTATTGAAAGGCGCTGTTAATTGAGAATTAGTTACATATTATTATACCTACTATAAATTGTACTGGTAACGAGCGTTTTCACTAACGGTTCACGTGACAACGTGGTTCGAAACTGTTGCTATGGAACGAATTCCACTCCGTAAAACGTTTCAAGCATTAATATGTGTACCAAGCGACTACCTTCTGCCGTGCCTCTATACAGGCATTTATTGAAGTCGTTAAAGTAAGGAATCCTACTTGGGCGAGACTCGTATTTGCCATTTAATTTTTTTTTAAATAAATAAATATTAAGCTGGTTCAGAAATGCATATCTCATTGCTACCCGTTTTACATGACTTCACACACAGACAATAGCCAATGCTTTGGAATACTACATGAGCTAATATTATAACAGTGTTGTCAGGCTCAAAATCTGAAGTACAGAAACTGGCATCTTATCAACACCACGGTGGTATCCATTCCCCCGTCAAAAGGAATATTATTTGCTGTTTTTCACACGACACACTGATATTCATTGACTTTCGTATGTTGGTATTCACAAGAACAACAGCTATTAGGATCTTTTTATGCTATACGGTTTTGACCGAACGGCAGAATATCGTACGGCGACAATCTTTCAGCGGCGTTCGGTCGGCGTGTAGCAGCGGATAACTCAGTGGTGTACGTGGCCGAATGCACGCTTTCTAGACGGTTTTCCATTGTATGGTCGTGCCCTCGAGCCATTGTAGTAGGTGTTTGGCTATGTATTACTTCATTATTTCTTTAAAAATATGTTTATTGCCTTCTGTGTATTTAATTCTGCTGTGTTACATCGTTCAGTAAAGGCATACTGAGTTAATTTTTGAACATTTTCTTTCAGTGTCCAATATCTTATCACCTATTTCAAGAATATAGAACAGTATACTACAGTATAGGATGCACAAAAATTATATAGATGTATATATCTTTCGTCCACTGTTACATAACATTGATTATAATGAACCGTAAACAAATAATTTCACTAAACAACACGGAGCTTGTGATAGAAAAAATCCATACAGAAACCGTGCAATGTGTTCGGATTTGCACCGTTCGAGTTTATGCAGTTCGGTCAAAACCGAATAGTGTGAAAAGAGCCTTACTCTCATCATATAAGGATAGTATTCCCGTTTTCCCACGCCGTGGCGAGTCGGTGATGGAATCATTACGAATAGATACTGCAGGTATCATTAAGCAATTAGAGCTCCTGAAGTGGGGGAAAACACCGGGCCCGGATGGAATTCCAGTAAAATTATTTTCAGAGTATGCGGCGGAAATCGAGCCATTTCTGTCTGATATATTCAGTAAATCATTAGAAGAGCGAAAAGTACCTTCAGACTGGAAAATCGCGCAAGTAACTCCGATTTTCAAAAAAGGTGATCGAAGTGGTCCTGGGAACTATCGTCCCATATCTATAACATCTGTTTGTAGTAGAGTTATGGAACATATTATATGATCGAGCATTATGAATTTTCTAGATGATAATAATTTGTTTACAACAAATCAACACGGATTTCGGAAGGAAAGATCATGTGAAACACAGCTGGCCCTATTTACACACGACGTAATGAAAGTTATCGATGCAGGTTCACAAGTAGATGCAATTTTTCTAGATTTCCAGAAAGCCTTTGACTCTGTGCCACACAACCGCCTTTTAGCGAAGCTTCGAGCGTACGGTATATCGGATCAGCTTTGTGAATGGATAAAGGATTTTCTAACTGGTCGGTCACAGTATGTTGTCGTTGAAGGAGAAAGTTCTTCTAATCTAGATGTTACATCGCGTGTACCTCAAGGAAGTGTAATTGGACCACTTCTTTTCTTAATTTTTATAAACGATCTCGGAAACAAAGTGAAAAGCCTTTTTAGATTGTTTGCTGATGATACGGTTATTTATAGGGAAGTAAGAAATTTGGCCGATTACTTAGAAATTCAGCGCGATCTGGATGTTATTTTGGCTTGGTGCGCTGAGTGGAAACTTACTCTAAATTGTAAAAAGTGTCAGACAATGAGCATAACTAACAAAAAGAATCCAATTGTTCAGAAATACGAGTTAAACAATTCATTTATTGATATGGTCGATTCTATGAAATATTTGGGTGTAACAGGACAAAGGAACATGAAATGGGACATACACATTAATTCGTTAGTAGGTAGAGCAAATTCTAGGCTGTGATTCATAGGTCGAATATTGAAAAATTGTAATGAACAAACAAAGGAGATAGCGTACAAATCTCTTGTGCGTCCACATTTGGACTATTGTTGTGCCATTTGGGATCCGTTTCGTAAGGGGTTGACCGAAAGTATAGAGAAAGTACAGAGAAGAGCCGCTCGATTCGTGACCGCTTGTTACAGTCCTTATGAAAGCGTCACAGAACTGATTAGTAGACTAGGTTGGTCTCTGGTAGATAGACGACACACGTTTAGTTTAAACTTATTGGTAAACATGCGTACTCCCACTTTCACTTTTGAGTGTGGTGAAATACTTCTTCCACCAACCTATTTGAGTCGGAAGGACAGGAAAGATAAAATTAGAGAAATAAGGTGCCGGACTGATTCTTATATGAATTATTTTTCCCTTGTACCATTAGGGATTGGAATGCACAGCAAAGAGATTAGCTTTGGTGCTGAGCACCCTCTGCCACCCACCGTTTTGTGAATTGCAGAGTATATATGTAGATGTAGATGTAGATCAAGTTCAGTCATTGAGTGATGTGATCTCTCAGAGTTATGAGTTCAGTTAGAGCTAGAGCAGTCTTCTCCATGTTGAATGATCTTTAGCGATCCCTTGCCAGTTAACTCCAACAACGCTGCGTATGTCTTCTTCCCATCGGTCTGATGGTCTTTCTCTTGGGCTTCACTGTAACACTGCGTGTGTAAATCTTTTCGTCTTTCATCCGAGCCGGCGCACTACTACTTTTATGAGGTTGTTTTCTCCAAGATGTCTCAAACCTCTGTGACTGATCTAATTCCAGTTGCTACTACTCTAAGGTAGTTAAATTCTAACTTCAAGAATCATAACACCGATGTGTTGCGTCAAACTTTACTTGAAAGCAATTTAATACAAAACTGTTCTTTGTTTTCAATAATATTGGACCTATTTACGGCTTAATTAATGATGAAGGTCAGAGGCACAATCACTACTACTATATCTCTTCGAGCAGATACGCTTCTGCTAACATTTATTGTATAAATTAAGTTAGTTTAAGTGATTTTTGAATTTGAAGTCCAGCTATTTCAAACTGTTGGCGCCAGTTATTCGTGTTAACGGCTGTGGTCTGAACCTCATTAGACTAATTTCCATTCCCAGCTAACGGACGTCTGTTGCTTTCCGAACCATGAAGCGTAAAAATTGTTCTTAGAAATGCTTTCCGTACCATGAAATGTTAAAAGACCTGCTGGAAAGAGAGCCAGAATGTTAAGGATATTCTCTTATGATTATAAAAAGGTAACTAACAACGCACTTACTTATTCGTTTCGGTTATAAAGCACTAATATGTTATAATCATCAGCACTTTAATTTCTAATTTGTTAAGGTGAATGTCGTATGATTAACCTCGTCGACCAATTTGTAAGGTACAACTAACGACATAGCCTTTTTATTATACAGATACTTGGTTCAAACAAAATCGCATTAATTCTACCTTTCTCGATGATGACTGCAGAAATTTAACCAAAAACAAATTTTAGATTATAACATGCACGCAGATGCAGTGGCAGTAAATACTTTAAACCAATGTTATCGTAGTACAGAAGAAATTTGCAAAAACAAAGCGATGCAAGACTCAGACCAATTACACAAAAAAGGTATTTAGTACAATGTATTAGTTTAATAGCCAACAACATTCAAAAATTTGAGGAGAAGACGTATGAGCAACGAAACAATAACATGACCTCACATTTATCGAGTATTTGGTTATCAGAAATAGTAGGCCATCAGCACTGAAGCAATGATCAAAATCAGTAACAATAAATAAATATGAGAGCCACCAATGTTGCGAGCTAAATCCCCACCACGCTGGATTGGGAATTTACTGGAGCAGGTTGGATTACTCGTTCCCGCTCAACGACTTTAAACAGATGCTTCCCTATAAGAGAATTTCATTTCGATCGAAAATGTGTAATGAAGAATTGGATAACAATAAGTATTTTAGGCTAAGAACACGTCAGGAAGACTGATAATGAACGTTACAGAAAACATAACAAAACTTAATTTAGTATTTAATCCAAATCAAATTCATTAAGCGTTTTGCTATATACGTGGAGATGAATAGATTACATAGAAAAATAAAGTTTTTGGAGCATTATTGAAAGAGAAACTGGTGTACCATGTTCTGAAACCAAACCAACAGCTTTGAACATTAATAACAAATTTGTAAATGATCCCTTTCCTATTGTGTAGGGATCTTGTGTATTTTAAGGTACATCTTAAAAGACGCTGAAAAAATACAAGGAGCATTTAGTAATGATATGGAGGCACTAACATTACTTAATCCCTTTTCATCACAAGCAGTATTTGGGTCTCTATTTCCCACCAACCAAAATGAAATAGAAAAAATCATTAAGTCCTTAAAAATAAAAAGTTGTTTGGTCATAATGAGATTTTCTCCCATATAATGTAACCGGCATTAGCATAGCTTCCAGTCATATTTGGAATATCTTATTTAAAGAAAGTATGTTTCCCGACTCACTTAAAAATTCAATAATGAAAGCACTTTATACCTCAAATACTGAGAATTTCAGAGAAAAAACATTTTTTAAAAGATCTTCGAAAAAAACAATTTACAGAATGGTGCAGACACATTTACATGATAGTGAGTTACTCAGTAAAGTATTGTTTGATTGTAGGCAACGTGTTACTATAGAGTCAGGAAGTTTTGCGTTTATAAACAACATGAAGCAATTCACAACGACCAAGATCTTCCTGGTCCACGTGTTTATAAACACTGAAGTGGATACTTTTTAATATCTGTTGAGACGCCCTTTCGCCCGGGGAACTGCAGCAGCCCGATGTAGCATTGACTCAACAAGTCACCGAAAGTCCCCTGAAGAAATATTAAGCGATACTTCCTATATACGAGGGCGACCAGACACTGATGTACCACATCTTTTTTCCTTCAACAATTATTTATTAAACACATTGAACCTTATACACTAGAAAGAATGATGACACTCCCTTTTTTCCACGTAATCTCCTTCTCGTTCTATGGCCTTCCTCCAGCGAGACATAAGTGCGTGTATGCCCTGGCGGTACCACTCCTTGTTCTGTTCACCAAGCAATATCTTCACTGTACGAATCACCTCTTCGCCATTCTCAAAATGTCTCCCAAGAATGGCATTCTTTAATGGTCCAAACAATTGAAAGTCTGAGAGAGCTAAGTCAGGGCTATAGAGTGGATAGGGTAACACCGTCCAACCCCGTTTGGTGATGTGTTCCGACGTCCTCAAACTTGTGTGAGGCTGTGCATTATCATGTTGAAGCATACAATCACCTGGTTTCTTATGGCGTCCAAGTCGCTGGAAGCGTTCCTTGAGTTTGGTTAATCCGTTCACATATGCCTCAGAATAAATACTGGTGTCACTCGGCATCACATCAATGAATATGACACCATCACAGTACCAAAACACAGTGATCATGACCTTACCAGCGAAAGCGGCTGCTTTGAATTTTTTCTTCTGTGGAGAGTCTGGATAGCGGCATTCCATCGATTGCCGTTTTGTTTCGGGTTCAAAATGGTGAACCCAGGTTTAATCACCTGTCACAATCCAGGACAAGAAGGCTTCCCCATCAGCTTCAAAATGTTGCAGCAACTCAGGTGAGAGTTTTGTGTTCCTCATAAGACGGCGCGGAACCCATCGTGAACACTTTTTTTGCGTAATCAAGAGCACCGACGATTACACCCACACTTCCTTTGCTGATCGACAGCTCCCGCGCCAACTGCCGAGTCGTTATGCGTCGGTCCTCGCGAATGAGCACATCAACACGCTGTATCTTGTCGGGTGTTACAGCCGTGGGTGGCCTTCCCGACCGCTGCAAATCTTGGAGCTCTACAGAATCGCTTTCAGATGGCCTCAACCTCTACGCCCAGCGACTAACCGTACTTCTGTCAACTGCTGATGCTCCATAAACTGAACATAAACGTTTGTGAATGTTTCCAAACGTTTCTTACTCCACAGTGATAAATTCAATGACGACACGCTACTTATAACGTACATCACTCACAGACGCCATGTTGAACCATTGCTGCAAGTACGCTATCTGTCGGAAGAAACGGAAACTTTGAGCGCGCACAAAACTTTACAGAATTCACATCTAAAGCTTCGCATTCTCCACTGTGCGAATCACCTCTTACCCTCGTATATGCCCATAATTGAGAAAGTTGTACTCGAAGTGATCTTTGAATCATGCCCCAGATATGTTCAATCGGATTCACGTCTGGTGATTTAGGTTGCCAAATCATTCGCTGAAATTGTCCGGAATATTCTACAAACCAAACACGAAAAATTTTGGCCCGTTGGCATGGCACATTGCAAATCCCATTCAAGTAACTGAAACATTTCGAGTCAATAGTCGGATCAGCTTAACCATAACACCCAGGTCATGCCATGTAAACAAAAACTTCCATTGTGCCTTCTTAACTCTGGGTCGAGGCCTCGTGGATGCTGCGCTGTACTGGAACCCTATCACCAGCTCTTACCAACTGTAATCATGACTTTCTGACCACGCAACTTTATCATATTCATTTATGGTCCAATCTATAAGTTTATGATCCCAGATGAGTTACTATAGCCGTTGGAGTTAGGCTAGCAGAGACACTCGAGTCGGTTTTCTGCTGCCATATCCAATCAATGCCAAATTTTCCTGCACTGTCCTCACTGACACATCTATAGTATTTCTCTCATCGACTGTTGCTGGAAAAAAAAAAAAACCTGAGTTGAGCTTTGAGCTGGTGGGTCACTTCAACTTGGGGCCCCCTGAACTTGGGAGACCTGTGAACTTGGGGGCCCCGTGAACTTGGGTGCCCCGTGAACTTGGGACCCCCTGATATTGGGGGCCCCGGTGCACGGAACCTCCTAGCCCTCCGATAGCTACGCCAGTGCTTCTGACTAAACTTGAGACAATTATAACACGGATGGTGAAGGTAATAAATAAGCGTTTATTATGAACGCTTAACTATGATCTGAGAGTATTATGTTTCCGACAGAAGTTTTGATGGCTCGATAGGCAAGTTATCGACCTTTTTTTCGTCAGCAATAATAGCAAGTATCCCGTTCAGATACATCATTCATGTAGCTCGCTAACATTGCGTGGCTTTCAGCTTTTCCAGTTACCAGACATTCATTGGAAATTAATATACAAAAAGCTGTGTGTAATAGCGCTAGTGAAAATTTTACGCTCCAATGAACGGATCGATCGCTCTGCAAATGAAATCGCTATAAACCGGTGCCATTCTCTGAACTGCATTATTCACAGCCAATTGTTTACTTATCAACGTTCAGTTCACATCTGAAATTTAGTGGTCAAACTCATGAATGACTGCCGAATAGCTGTGGGATCTTGGGTGCCAGCGTTTATCGTACAATTTTAAGAATGTACATCATTCATACAATAATTATATAAGCAATAAATTCTATACCAGACCAGATCCCTCATATTCAGTATTATGGTTGATTTTTTTTTTTACTATGATAGCAATGTATAGCTTTTAATCTGTGTGAAATGAATTATAATTTATAATAGCATTTTCACTGCAACATTAATAACATTTTCTATTTCGATCTTCTCCGATAAATCTATGAGATTTGCACTTCACGTAATGGCTGTTAGACAAGTGTATGAAAAATCTAACAACTGAACTTTATTTTCATATAAGACAGTGCGATGAAATCGTCTAATTTCGAGCACGTGGATTTATTACCGAAAGTGAGAATTTTAGGCGGTTTGCTTGGAGAAAAGAAGGTGAAATCGTATATTTGGAGGCTAAACACCTAATGCTATGTTTTATTAAATCAGCTCATCGCATGACATTGTTTACTGGATTATACGACTGCCAAGTGACAAGACTTTTTGATTCACCGCGCTATCCACCTCTTTTAGTGACTGACTAACCTGACCCGGAAGTTCTACCTAGTATACGGGATCTTCAGCTTAATGTGGAACCCGTACTTCACATTTCACAGCAAGCTGTGCCGGAGGTGAAGGTCGGGTTAAAGGCATCTGAAATTAGTCTCCAGTCAGCTGCCTTAACCAGTGAGCAACCAGACCACTCTCTATGTTTTATTAATAACACAAATCAAATTACGAAGTAAGCTAAGGTGACGTATAGCTGGTAAGACTGAAAATTTGTTTCTTAAAGGATTGGATTCGGGATTAGACTAGAACATTTTGACAATCCCATCTTCGTTCAATAACTTTTCACAGTTTTAGATATAAGATTTATTATTTTAATAGTCCCTAATTTTGTTTAGTAAATCAATATTTTTCTTAATCTCTTTCTTTCTAATTATTTAACACTGTTCTTCAATAAACGATCTGTTCGTTGAAAATAAAAAAAAATAAAAAAATCTGATGCGTAGTTACTGAATCATTCATTACAGTAGGGCTAACACACAGATTCTTCCTAGCGATTTGGGCTTGAGTTACATTTCATAAATTTCTGAAAGTATAGGCTACTAAATGAACAATTAAAAAAAAAAACTTAGTAATCTAGATGGCAATCTTTTTCTTCGTTTTAGAAGAGCCTATTTTTAAAATGTGCCTCAAACAACATTTACTAATAGTTTCCACAAATCACTCCAGGCAAATGCCGGTATGGTTTCTACAAAAGGCCATGACCGAATTCCATCGCGTTCCTTGTCCGCAGTACTTTCCCGCCTCAAATGACCTCAACGTCGACGAGGCGCAAAGCCATAAGGAAAAAATAAAATAAAGAAGACATTTACTAATTCAAATTTTACCTAAGCGATTATTGTTTTTAATTTGTAGTGTATTTACGAAAGAAATCTATTACAAGACGATAAAACAGAATAAAAGAAAAAATTGTAATTACTGAAATAAGAAAGGAATAAGAAAAGAAATAGAAACAAATTTTGTATATCTAAAACAGTAGCAAATCGCGGAACATTAAGCTACTGTACTATTTTTTATTTTTTTATTTTTTTATGTATAAATTCAAACACAGCATGGAACTGGCGTTCAAGGCTTACAGAAGAGTTCAAACGTTGATGTAAATTATGAGCAAGATGCAAGTTTGCATTTTTGCGTAGTTCTTTACACGTCGTGGTCGTCGGCATCAAGTGGGAGAACCATGGAAAACCGCTATCTGGATGGCCGCACCTGGATCCGAACCGGCGTCTTCCAGAATGCGAGGCTGAACGTAACCTCCTACCCACCATGCGTTCATATTTTTTAGGGAACTGCCACCTAAAGAACCCTAGTTTCAATATTAGACGCTATCGCTATAGAGTGATGGGTACGAAGCAATTTTGACTTACTGACGTGGCACGTTTACAAAAGAATATGAACATAGTGGGTCGGATGATAACTGAATGCCTCGTGCGAGCAGAACACGTCAAACTTTTGATCACACATAGGTGGTCCATCAGATTTCTTGATTTTCATCACTGCCGAAGCAGTCCACCAAGAACGCCAAAAGAAACGTGAAACAATGGACTTCGCAATAACGTAAAGCAGATCGGCTATAGACCGTTCAGTTAACAGAGGCGACTCAAGGTTAATAGGCTCTCTCCCCACTCCTTTTTCCTTACCCTAACACGCGAAGAGAAAATTAGCCACCCGTCGACATGTGCACAGTGGTCAGGTCGATATGTAGCAACGGGATGAGGTGGTGGGAGAGCATGACCTTGAGTGGCCAGTTCGGAGTGAACAGGGTATAGCGGCAGAGAGCAGGACACAGCGTAGCAACAGCACTGCAACTGTCCGATTTCCACTGGACGTGATCGCAATCGGAAAATGGTGTTGGTCACCTGATATATCTTTCTAGTTAAATAATTCAGTAAGAAATTATTCCAGAGTTGTATGAAACTTAAGTTTGGTTTCATGTGTACTGTACATCTAGTAACACAATAAACTGAGCAAACTATGGATTAAAATCTAACGAAGAATTTCTAGAGGAACCATTGATTGAACTTTTTCATTCCTCTCCGGCGTTAGTCATGATTTTATTAAGTATTGCTGATATCCCCTTCCGTGTTTGGTAATATACTACTTTTTTTTTTAATGGCATTTGACATCCTTGGCCATACAGCCAGCTCAAGTATGAGTTTGTTTCATAAAGTGCTTTCAGTTTCTCCATGTGTATATTGCCTTTCAAGTAATTCTAGACACTCCACAGGACGTACATGACAAGCACACTCGCATACAACACTTGAACACCCATGCCCGCGGCCGGACTCGAACCGGCGACCTTCGGCACGCGGGGCCAGTACTCTACGCTACCGAGGCCGGCAATATACTACATTTACTTTGGTTCATAGAATTACTAAAAAAAAAATTGGTGCTCTATAATCAGAAATACTGTCAAGCAATTTCTTGGGTATGATGTGGTTAGTCGAAGCATTCCGAGCACTGAAACAAAAGATTCAGTTACAATGGAGGGCAGCTAAATTAGTGTTTGGAAATTGCTGTAGAACAGGTGTAGTAACTTAAAAGCTGAAAGAGCTTGGTGGGGAGTAAATGGAAGACAGGAGACGAGTGAAGATAGTGGTGTGTGTAATCAAAGCAGACATTGATTATGAAGGTAAATATTGAGCGAATAATTGGATGTGGTATATGGAAGGGAAGAGAGGACAAAGGCTATGAATTAACAATTGATTTTTTATATAAATGAGTGGGAAAATTTTCACTTGTAAACAAGGGACACTGGAAATGGAATCATTTTTATCGTAAGAGGTGCTGAAACTAGACAAAGAATTTATAACAAACATTTTCAGTATAGATGAGCGCAAATACATAATCTCCATAGCATTTAACAATAACAACAAATAGGTTTTAACAAAAAAAAAATTTCCACAACCTATGATTCAAATGACGGAAGGAAGGTAATACGAAACTCATTATCTCAATTAACATTTAATTGTCGTTGACTATATAAGGGCAGCTGCTCCAGGAAGTCGGAAAGATTTAATTTGTTCTCTTGCTTCATTGTTCTCGCAGTCGCACATTTTTTGTTGATCTTTATTCTCCCTTATCCGGTTAAAAAGTGTCCTTGTAACCCTACAGAAGCCCAGTTTTCTTGGAGGAATGAAAAATTTAAAAAATTGGTTTAATTATAAACTATGCACTGGTTTATATTAAACTTCCTGTTATTCACCATTATATATAAATACCAGCTATATAAATATAAAAAATGAGCAAACACAATTAAAACGCAGATTTAACTATTATATGTACAAGCGCGTAGCGCCAAACATAATATGTTGTAGAATGTTGCAATCAGTTCCTTGTGTAAGGGTCCCAAATGCTACCCTTTCAGCTTGTTTTTATATATTTCATGAGTCTGGGTTTATCGTCTCGTCCTCTAATCTGAAATCCATGTACACGATATCAATCCTTGAATTGTCGATTATTATTTATCACGCTTCATTTAAAACAAGCAGGTTGGTCGTTATAACGTCAGAAACGAGGGGATAGAAACATTTACATGGTGATAAGGAGTATTCTATTCAAAATGTCTGATTACTGGTATACTTGGTCTCTTTCTTCGCTTATTTCAAAGAAAGTGGCATTAAAAGATTATACGCTAGAAATTTTTTTATCTGAAAATTCTTGCGTATTCCCACTGTGCGAACAAGTCTTATTTGTTTCAGTTCTCAGTATCTCCTTAATATTAAATGACTTAGTGATTAATATTTCAGTGACTATAGACTCAGTTTCATTCCCAGGTATGTGGTAGAGAAATACTCATTATTAGAGTACTTCAACCGTTAACAAGTTGTACTTTATCGACGTCTATACACGGCAATTCATAAAAATTGTGGGTGGAGAGGGTACTTTGCACCAGAACTACTCTCTACTCTGCGCATCGCAATCCCTAATGACACGAGAGAAGAAAGAACTCATCTAAACATCAGTGCGGCATCTTATTTCACTAATCTTATCTTTCCTGTTATTGCGACCCAAATAGATTGGTGGACGGAATATTACATCGTACTCGTAAGTGAAAGTGGATGTACGCATGTTTATCACTAAACTCAAACAAAATTTTCGTCGTCTGTCTACTAGAGAATCCCAGCCCAATCTACGAATCAATTGCCTGATGCTTTCGTAACGACCGAAGCAAACAGAGCGGCTCCTCTCTGTACTTTTTCCATACTGTCAATCAATTATTTTTTTTAAACTGCTTAACGTCTCCTATAACAACTAGGTCTTTAGAGACGGGAAAGGATGGGGGGCAAGGAATGGGAAGGAATTCGGCCATGGGATTTTGAAGGAAGCATCCCGGCATTCACCTGGAGTGATTTGGGGAAACCATGGAAAACCCAAATCTGGATGCCCGGACGGGGATTCGAACCGCCGTCCTCCCGAATGCGAGGCCAGAACGCTAGCCGTTACACCACCAACCTCGGTCTGTCAATGAAACCCCTACGAAACTGATCCCAAACGGTGTAAATGTGAACGCGCGGGATTCGATCTATGAATTAGCTCCACCTACTACTGAATTAATGCGCCAATAAACAGTAATGCTACAAGCGATTTTGTCAAAATCGTGTCTCTCTTCTTTCCTCGTACCACTTATTATTTTTCACTATACGAAATTTTAACGCCTTTTTATTTTCACATCACGGTCAACTTTTGCTCCGAAAGTAATTTCTCGCCTCTTCGCCTCCTCCAGAGGCGGTGCAAGACTGGAATACATTTGACGAGCTCTCACCAGATTCCCCCTTTCGCCCTCACTCGATAACCGAACGTCCTTGAGTCTCCAGGGGCCCTTTTAGCAGCAGTGGCGTCAACTGCTGAAGTCCCCCCACCCAAGAGCAAGCCCCGGCTTCTCCGCCCGTCTCATGCATAATACATGTGCTTGCCTCTTAAATGTAGTTTTAAAGTCGCCTAATAGTTAACCTTAATACCGTCCGTGGAGGGCGCTAAAAGGCCACGTCGGGACATAACGAGTGACGTACCGCCAACAACAATTTTCGGTAGGTACGTAAATCAGAAACGTTTTGGTATTGTAATAACGCAATTATCGCCTCATCGTACGTGCAAGACGACAAGCTGGTAGCCACACAAGAGATGTATGAGGCGTGTTGATCGACGATATGTGTCCGAGATGATATATGAGGACACTTCTAACTGGTTCCCCATCTCGGACAGGTCCACGTTGCCTAACTTAAACTGGGAGGTAACCGGTATCATGAATTGAATTTTGGATGCTCTGAGTATCGCCTTTCGCAAACAGAAATCTTTGCCTACTGCCGCGTTAATAACTATCAATATGTCAAGAAACCAGTTCGGGGATTAGTCTTGGGTCGTAAGCAATAAATGAAAGTATCCAACACAGGTATAAGACATTTATTGCCTCTGCTAGTGTAAGCCGGTGACTGTTTTTCGCGTATCGCCTCGGGTCTAGAATAGTTTCAGTTTTTAGGATCAAAGATTATGACAGGGTGATCTTATCTGATTAAATACGAACTTGAACTGTGTTTCATTCTTAGGGAGAATAAAATCTCGTGAGCTTGTAGAACTCTGAAGTATTGTAGACGTAAGTATCAAACACGGACAGGAACGATTGCGATATCGTATAATTGTTTCAAAGGTCGTAGACTTGTACTTGCTTAGATACAAACTTTGTTCTTAAAGTTTCCTCTACATTTTTATTAAAAAATTTCCTGTTTGCTTCAAAAGCATCACGTTATTTTTTTTTATTATTATTATTATTTTTTTAATTGCAGCTGGGAAAACAATCATAATGTAATCTTTGGTCAGTGTCTGAGAAACTCCGAAGAAAATGAATTGCCAATACTCGATTCGGTAACAGAGTTGGTCTGATGTCCACCTTAAATAACCTAATAACTGACTTACAGCGAACATGAACAAAGACCATTAACGTAAGTTGTCCGTAAAATAAGCAAAAAGCAAATAAATCGTAATGGATAAACTTTGGTCATGAAACAACATTAGCGAATGTTTGAATCAAATAGAAATTTAGCATAGGCCGGAATGACAATTGGCATGCGTGGTTACAGCAGAAACCATGAGTAATTTAAGTTTTTTATGTTGCTTTCATTAGCAACATGTTACTGAAAAGCAGTTACACGTTTTTTTCAGCCGTAAAAGTTGTCACTAATTTTTTTAACTACGAAAAGCAAACTTAATGAATGTATTATGGCAATTAATTTGATAGGAGTTGCTTAGCTATTAAATTGTGGATATAACCTCGAATTTCTTCTAATGATATCTCAGCCGCTGTTAATTTTCGAGCGAAGGCTGACACGTGGCACCGTTCTCCAGCCAACAGCTATCGACATGAGTGAGTGAGCTTAGGAAATTACGTAGTAGATAGGACAAAATCACACCACTGGAAGTTGACATAGAGCTGGACAAGCCGTGAAACCGCAGTACGAAATGATTAGTGAAAACTTTGGGAATAAATTCTAATTTATCTTTTCTTTTTTTACTTTAAGCTTTACGCCTCGTCCACGTTGATGTCATTAGAGGCGGGATGGGACTGGGGACAAGTAACGAGAAGGAATTTGGCTTTAGCCTTTTGAAGGTGTCGTCTTTATCATTTGTTATATCGTATGCGAGAATTAAGAAAGCCTTCTCCTTTATTCTGTGTCTTGATACTTTTTATGAATCTAAACATTTCTTTTGTTCTTCGTATTTTTCTTTTCTTCAGTGCTCCTCCATTTTTAAATCTTCCCGGAGAGAGTTTCACCAAAAAATTTAATTTCGGGCTCTCCATAAGAACTCCCGACCAATCTAATTCGGATAATCTCGCTGCGCAAGCAATCAGTTACGAGGAGTCATTTTCTATGAGATGGTGCACCAGAGGCTAAGCTCAATTTTTCTCTCGAAAAAATTTTTAATTTGTGTATAAATATTCTTCTTAGTTATTGCTAAGCGCCGGCGAATTCCATAAAACTATTACCATTAAAGTTTTACCCAGCTAGTCATAAATTAGCTGAACTTATGCGTGTGAGAGCAATTTCGCAGTGGCCTCATTCCTTTCATAGAGCGTTAATAAATCCAATTGTAGTGATAATTACGAGATCGTTAAATTCTCATTAAACTTCCTACCTTGCGCCTGAACTTCGGATTTACTCACATCCAACGCGGTTCATGTTTAATTTTATCCGACATTAAAGTGTACTGTGTGACCAACAAAAATTCATTAACGGTGAAGTTATTATATAACAGTGATTCCTATTTATGGAATTTGGAGGAAGAACAGCTAATTTCAACGAATAGCTTTGGGGCGCCTATGTGGTTATTGAACTTGTACCGTTCTCCCATAAGAAACCTATTCATCTATACAACACGAATTGGCTTTTTCGGTAGATCCAGATATAGCAGCCAGACGTGCTTCAATTTTAGTGAGTATTCGGCACATTTAATTCCTTGAACAAATTATATGCGTTAAGTACTTTCAGACCTCATTAAAAATTTCCACATAAGAAGCTGAAACAGGCAAGTATGGAATGAAATTACATAAAATATACTGACCTTTTGGTTATAATTCCTAAAAGCAAACTCAAGTTTTTGAAAAATTAATGAATGTTCTTGCTTAGGCTATTGACCTATGTACACAACTAGAAATTTTGTGCTACTGCTTTAATTGACTTCGTTTGTGTGTGTGTGTGTGTGTGTGTGGTTATTTTTTTTTTTTTTTTTTTAAATCTAAACATTATTGATTAAAATTACATTTATAAAATTATAAACTGCAAATATTGTTTACATTTTCTAAAATGACATTTAATGTTGTATGCATATGGTACAACACATTAGGCATTTTAATTTAAAACTTAAAAAAAATATTCGTTACCGATAAGCTCCATCAGTCTATATCCAATTAGGGATATTTACTCAGGCAAGCAGACAGTTTCTCATACAATGCGAGTATTTTTCATATTAGTTCAATTTGTTTGTTTTCTCAACAAATATCTTGCGATAAGATAATTCAGAAAATATAATTGGAGTAAAACACATTGCAGCAAGTGAATTCGAAGAAAGCCGCGGTTTCCAGGGGCGAATCCTAGCAATATATTGTGAGTGATTCTTTCCTCAGGGCAGACGAGCTTGTAAGACCGCCTGGGGAGACAGAAAGTGCTTTCTCAATGAAGCGAGTCAAAGGTCATTCAACCGAATGGCCAACCGTACATTTCCTATGTTTGCTTTCTCAGGAGATCCCTTCCAAAACAAGGATAGTTTATCAAGATTAAACTCGTATGAATAAATAACATCGCTTTCCAGGAACGCATTCATTTAAATTCACTGCGGTGTTCAGTCCAGAATTCAGAGAAACCTAGGTTCAGTGCGGTAATAAACTCGCATCTGACAAGAATGATTCACCATGAAATAGCGTGGGAGGTGACCGTGTCCCCAGGCACACTCAGAGAACAATGCTTAGAAATTCTAGATTTATTATGAACCACGCCTCCTTGGTTAATTGGACTAAAAAAAATCTTTCTAAGTTTCGAGAAAGCTGAAATTGGCGTGGAAATAATGGCGTCCAACAAATTACTTCAATGTACTTGCGATTTTCAACAGTAGTAGTGTGAACAGTCTAGGTTTTTCGGCAAGTAATCAATGATGTCGGAAACTATAGAAATTTCTTTCAAATCTAAAGAATCAGAACAGCCCCCCCCCTTTTTTTTTTTTTTGCTTATTGCTTTACGCCTCGTCGACGGCTAAGGTCATTAGAGGCGGGATGATACTGGGCACAAGGAACGGGAAGGAATTCAGCCATGGCCTTTTTGCAGGAAGCATCCCGGCACTCGCCTGGAGTGATTTAGGCATAACAGCCCATCCCCGAGTTCGGTGTGCCAACTGTAACCTGTTAGGCCGGCCACACACAGAACCGGGCGGGGCAGGGCATTTTGCCCCGGGGCGTCTTGTGCGACGGGAAACGCACGGGTGCCTATGGAGCATCACACAGGACCGGGCGGGGCAGGGCACGTCGAAAAGACGATCCGGGGCAAAATGCGAAGCTGAAACAAATTATGCCCCGGGGCAATTCGCTGCCGGGCAGAACGTTCTGCGCATGCGCTGTCACGGGACCCACCCTCCCTCCCCGGGCTCCACTATCTTGCGGTCTGGTTGTGTTGTGTTTCGAATATTCGACTGATTTGTATGTGTGCCATGTATGACTGCAAGATTTAAAATTTACATGACTATACAGTGTTATTATATGGTTGAATAACTAATGGTCAGGAAAAAGAGGACCAACATATATACCTTAAGGTTATCAAAAGCCGCTCCTCTGGGGGTATGGCTGTTCTCCAGTGTGTATTTTGCTTTTCTATTCTGCTCCGAATGCTCTCAAGTACAAAGTCGAATGTCGAAATTGACATGCGACAATAATTAAAAAACTTGTCTGGGTTCGGCTCGAAGCTCAGAAATAAAACTTCCTATATTCCTTTTCAGGTTTATGGGGTGTATACCTACATCTGTCTGTTGTTAACATTGTGGTCCAAGAGCTGCAGATAGTTCCAAATTAACAAAACCGTCTCCTCATTTTCATCCGTTTCAAAATGATACACTACACACCAGTATGCTCCCACTGAGTTCACTGACAGGTGACTGAGGCAATGAAGAAAATTTGCTAAGTGTTTGACTTGTCGTGCCCCGCCTCGTTCTGTGTGTGACAGCAGCACGACAGGGCAAGTCAGGCGACTCGTCGCGCCCCGCCCCGCCCTGCCCCGCCCGGTTCTGGGTGGCTGGCTTTAAGGTGGCTTCCCACAGACTGTGCATTTGCAAGCCGCACGTGTCGAGGTATGAACAGGCCGTGGGAAGGAACTCGCCTCTGCTGGCAGTGATGGCGTGCCTCTATCCTTCGCCCAGTCAGTAAACATCAATCGCCCGAGTATCTGAAATGACATTAGGCAATGTGGTGGGGAGGTGGCTGCGAGGTGGTGAGGGCTAGCCTGTGACGCATGCTGAACCGTACATTTCGGCAGCATGGCGCGGCCTACGAAACCACGGCCCGTGGGAAGCCGGCTTTAGAGCGTTGGCGATCCTGGAATGTCCCATTCCCTGCCACACTCTCTCAGCATTCATACCATCCACGTACCAAGCTATTTTTACCGCCGAGGAACACCAATGTCGTGGACAGCACTCCGATATCAAAAGTTGTTGCGGTGCTTGGGGGGTGAGCAGTGGCGTAGCTAGGTCAACAAGGGCCCCGGTGCAAACAATTTACTTTGGGCCCTCAGGCCAGACGGATGACCTTTTTTTTGCTTTGTGTGCTGGTAGGGGCCCCCTGAACTGAGGATGGGGGCCCTTGAATTGTTCTTTAGGGGCCCCTGAGCAGTGGTTGGGCCCCCCTGAGCAGCGAGGGCCCATAGTGAGGGGCTCCTGTGTTCTCATAGGGGCCCCTAAGACGACGATAGAGCTAAAAAATAAAATAAAAAAAAGGTCTCCAGTTTGCCGTGAAGGCTCGTGGGCCCTCTAAACTGCGCTTGAGGGCTCCTAGAGGTGCGCTTAGGGGCCCCTTGAGGTATGCTTGGGGGCCCCCTGAGCGTGAGGGCCCCGGTGGACTGCACAGCCTAGCCCCATAGTAGCTACGCCCCTGGGCGGTGAGAATGTCTCAGAGTAAGGTCGGGCAACACTAGTCCACACCGCACCCGCACCGCACCGGACCGTCACTTTTCTTATTATTGTCGCTCACTCGATTGAAGTGAGTTCAGACGACACCGCGTGTTGGCCGACACTCGGCCGTGTGTTGGCCGACACTCGGCCGTGTGTTGGCCGTGATTAGTTTGGTTTACTTTTTGACGGTGCGGGGATGCTGTCGGGATGTTCAATATGATATGGAGAAGAGTTCAAAATTTCCATGTCTTTACGACTAAATATTGTTTTCGCGCTACTGATTGCTTTTTTCAGTCTCACTTCAGGTTCATCAGATGTTCGCAAAATTTAGGTAGAGTCCTTGCATGTTCGCATTAACAAATCAAAGCTTTTCCAGATGTGAAAGTCGATTTTAAGGCCTGTAAAAATTGCATCCGAGATCCAGATTTTGAACCGGAGACCTTCCGTACGCAAATCACATGCCGCAAGCATCTGAATCTAGAAGTACTGAAACATATGTATTCAATCATATAAAAGTACATTTGTTTTTAGGGATAGCAAAAATAAATTATATAGAATAAAAGTACGTTTATTTTATTATGTTTGAATAATAATTTTTGATTACATCCAGATTTGTCTTTTGACTCAGATGGTTACGGCGTACAATTGTGGAACTGAAAGTCCCCGGTTCAAATCCCTGTCTCACTTGCAATTTTTATGGGTCTTAAAATTGACATTCACCTCTGGCAAAGCTTTGATTTATTAATGCTAAGATGCATGGACGCTCGATGGCTCAAATTTCACGTTAAACTGTAGTTTTCCTTTTCAAATTAAGTGACAACGATACCGGTGTACTGCGCGGCCGATAAGTAACTCTGTGACTGGAATTTTTAGATCAAATGAAATTATTATTATTTTACAGAATCTTTGCGGTCTGCATTTAAATAAAAATGTATAATAATCTTATTCTTTTCTGTAAAAAAAAATATTGATATGTATAATCGAAAGGAACCTCAACCAAAACAATACGTTAAATGTGAAGTGAATGACGATTGACATTAAATCGTGAGTTTCTAGAGATAGACGAGAATCTTTCAATCCACTACAGTGTGACGATCATTTGTTAAAACATCTTTCGAATACTATTTTTGTGCATAAGAGATCAAACAATTGGGAGATAACAGGAGTCAGACAAAAAAAGTATTTTAACGTACTTTATTACTTTAGAAGATTATAAAGTACAATACTCTGTAATAAAGTACGGGTGGTAGCCGCAGCTACGATACCCAAATCACTTTTAAGGTAATTTTTTAACTTTAACTGCGTGAAACAGCCAAGTGTATACGTTTTAGGAGACTGGAGACCAAGAAGAAACCCGTCCGTCACATGGCCGTGCTACGAACCAGTGTCGGCGCGGACTCGGCTTGGTCTAGTGTGGCCCGACCTTTAAGCGTCTTTGCTTTCGGTAGCAATCCATGGTACTCGGTAGTCATAGTTGCGTAACGCTTCAGAGCAGCTGTTCGACTTCATCTTCAGTCGAAGACGAATTCCAGGAGCAGGTTTGCCGTAACAAACTAACGCGTATCTCCCATCAGCCCAATAACTTTTGTGCAGTTGATACATTTGGAAAGCCTCCGTTATTCGAAAAAGGCGTAATTAAAAACTGCATCATTTGTTGTAGCAGATGTGAGAAAAAAAACTGCAGTTTAAGTGTGGAATATGAATGATATCAAAAACTTACGATTCTTTGTTAAAAGTTTAAAAATAAATATTAACTTGCGAAAAACGAATGATTTAGTCTTTGACTGTTTATCAGACTGAGGAATTTATGTTCCAGGGGACAGAAAGCATAAAGTATCGAACAGTTAAAATGTATTTCTGCAAAAAAAAAGCGGGAAATTAATTGACCCGGTAAAGTGCGAAGTAAGTCACGGAGAACTAAAAGAATTAATTAAGAGAAGATATTGTTGAACACGAGAATCGTAATGGACTGAAAGATTGAAGAAGAAAGTTGAGGACAAAAGTTTTAGAGGATACAAAGGTTAGTAGAAAATAATGAGAGATGAAGCAATGGAAAAAAAAAGACCCGTATTACTACTTGTAAAATTAATTTCAATGGTAGGTCTATTATATGCATACTAGTGTCAGCCCGTGACTGTTTTTGCGTATGGTCACGTGTCTAGAATAGTTTCGGCTTTTATGACAAACGGTTATGTCAGATCGACCTGACCTGGGAACTTGACCTGTGTCTTACCCCAAGGTTTCGCTGTGCAAAATTTGAATAAAATCTCTTGAACATGAAGAACTTAGTAAAATTAAAAAGGATCTTAAACACAGATAGATCCGATCACACTATCTTATAATTGTATCAAAGGCCGTGGTTGCAGACTCGAACTGACTGAAATACAAACTTGATTTTTCTAACTGTTCAGTATGCAGAATTTAAATAATTTCTATTTAGTTTAAAGAGAGTGCGATCATCAATCGTGGCAACAATTGCTTCGAAACATCACGTTGTTCTTTATTATGGATGGCCAAATATTCATAATGCAAACTTTGGAACTTAATACGGTTCCATGATGAAATAGCTAAAGACTCCGAAGAAATGACTTGCCGTTTAAATAAGTCTGATGGTCACTTGAAATTACCTAATATCTCACTTACAGTGAACACTAACAAAGCCTATAAACGACAAAGGTCAGTAAGAAACGTCAAAAGCAAATAAACCGTAATAAACGTTAGTCAAGCAGCAACATTAGCGGAAGTTTTAATTAAAATTAAATTTAGCCTACCGCCGGAATGCAGCATTCGTTCTTAAAGCACACACAATGAGTAATTTAATTTTTTATATTGCTTCCATTAGCGACATTTAACTAAAAAGTAGATCCAAATTTTTTTCAGTCGTAAAGTTTTCCATATTTTTTTAAGAATTAAATGCTTCGAAAATCAAATTTAATGAACGTATTCTGGCAATTAATTAAACTGTGCACGTAATATCTAATTTCTAAAAATATTTCTGGTCGCTAATAATTTCCGAGCGAAGGCCGACGTGTGACGTCACAGTTCTCCAGCCAATACCTATCGAGGTGACTGAGAGATGAGAGAGCTCACGAAATTACATTATAGAAGATATTTTCCAGCAAAATACGATTCAGGTTGGAAGTTTCCTGGTTTATTCTGAGAGATGTTTGTCGCCTCACTTGTTAACGTGAAGACGTTATGAGTACTTGCGATGTGACATTGGTCTCAAAACCAGAATCTATGATAAACCCTAATTGTAATTATTTACAGCCTATCTAATCCCAGTAACCTCAATTTGGAAAAATTTCAGTCTTACTTGGAAAACTGAAGGAATCGGAAATCCAGTGTTTGATTGAGTTACGAAAATAATAGCACTCTACAACGAGAAACAATAAATCAGTCAACTTTCAGAATTAGATATTGTGTTACAGAAACCGCGTGGCCGTATTTTGATATAAGATAAAAATGCACCATTGTAACTATGGTAAATGTGTTGCAATGAAAGATCGAAGAGCTTACAAACTGAATTAATAATAAGTACCCGTCACTTTATTTAAATTCATGAATACGTGCCCTCCTGTGAAAATTCATCCAATTACAAAACTCTTTGACAGAAATTAACAGGAGAACATTTTCACAAGCATAATTGTTTCGAGACGTAGACTGATCTATGAATAAAACTAATTACATACACCACACGTAACTTTTCGTATATTAGCACTGCGTATTATTTATATTGTATTTCATAACATTAAATAATGCAAAAGTGTATTAATACGTATCTCCTAGGCTACAGATTCCCTGTACTTCATTCTTTTAGGAGTAGGCCCTACCGGTATCAATATTACTTGCGACTGTTATTTGTTGATGCTAAAATGTATGACCATAATTAATCCCTCAAACCCATTATTCTTTACTATAAACTGACTCAGCCGTCATTCTTTTAGACATTCTTTTAGACATATATCTCTGCTGGATTCGTCAAGTACCAAGATGTTATTGTATTACACGCTCTAGACTCTAGAGGGTGGTTTCTCAACTTGTGGTCCGCAGGCAGAATATCAAAAACTTAGATAAAATACTCTAACTTTAAGAGGCTTTATGCGATTATGAGCTATGAGAACAACATTTAAAATCCATAAATTTTTCAACGACCATACAAAAATGAGGCATTTGCAGGATATTTTGATAGGACAGCATTGTTCCTGCAATAGTGTATTCACTAAACACGTTTCCAGTTGACATAAAAGAAAGTGCCGTTAGTCTAAGGTTTATGTTAATTGCCGTACTCTGAGGACCTTGTAGGTCGGTGTTAAGGACTGCGGAACGTAGTAGTGTTGGTAATATAAATTGTTGAAGTAAACAACAATAAAAGTTGTCAGTTCCAGTTTATTTTATTTTATTTTGTATCCAGCCAACAATAACGTTATAATGGTACAATATATTATCTTATGTCCCAGATGTTAATAATATAAGTATAGGTAAAAATTGGGCACAAATAAGTCAAGGGTTTGCTGTATTATTTTTGTCAGTTTATCGATCCTCAGGTTTCAAAAAGGTTGAGAAACGCTGCTCAAAAGGGTTATGGTTATCTTGTTTAGGTCTACAACACAATTCCCCAATATAAGAGTTGTAGTAAATATCATAACAATAATTTTTCTCAGTATAATAAGGGTCAGCTAAGAAAGACTAAATTTCACAAATGAGACCCCATCACATTCAAAGTATCGTAATGTCACTAGATGACAGTCGCTGAACATTATAATTGGCCGGTAGTTCATTTGTTTGCTGTTTAGTTGAAATGTAGCTACTTCTGTTTTCTGTAGGTTAAAGGCGCCGTCGTCGATAGTAAAAATCCATTTCCTGAAGGTTGTTGGTCAAGATTTTGTCTGTCTCTGTGAAGTTAGTTCTTTCCACTCTAAGGCTGATATCATCAGTGTTCAGAATAGAGCTTCCAAGTATATAGGTGGAACAATCTACTTTAGCGTCTGGTTGGAACTTCGTGGGGAGCTGATGCGATTACATGAACAACAGCTTTGGTCTTGGTTTACTCCTCAGCGTAATAATGTTCCATCGTGTGGCTAAATAGCTCTGCAATCCAAATAGTGAAAGTTCAGCATCGTCAAACCTTAAGCACTATAATTGGCACGATTCTATGTACACCTTTGCAGTAGCTGTCGGAGCTCAGCAACGTTTCCCCATCTCACATCAGAAGATAACACGTCTTTTCCCAACTATGATCGAGAATCTTGTACAATGCGATGCTTCCCATCCATGGAGATATTAGGCAATACAAAAAACGACTGAAGTCTCGTCACCTTGCCTCGAAAACTACTGTGAGTCTAACATCCACCTTCTTCAGCCGTACAGATAGCTGTACAGCACAATGGTCATCATTTAAATTAGTAACCCCTGCTTAAAATTTCCAGGATTCAACCTGTCGCGATCAATTTGGAGTAAATTAAATCGTATTAGATGTAACAAGGAAAGAAATGTTTCTACCCTCCACACCTGGGGGTGGGTAGATCTGAATGACGGAACGGGGATTCGAATCTGATTACTCCTGAATTCAAGGCCAGCCCGTCACAGATTACTCACCAGTTTCGGTGTTTTTGATCTGGTTTGTTGCTTTCGTTTTATGCCATTATTACAATGTCCTGAGTCGTTTCATAAAATGTGTAGCTTAACCGCCACTTACGAAAAAAGTGTTTTTCCACTCTGGCAAATTTTGGAGTTACTATTCTGAGTTATCTACAGACCTTCAAACGTAAATTAATATTAGTGGTTACTTCTGTCGAGATGAAATTACACTTGTAATTTATTTCAGAAACGATCGGTATAGTTGATTAGGTGACTAAGCATTCTAAAATTCTCCTTTTGAAAACTTTATATTCCCAACCCAACTGTACATACCAACAAATTAAATGGTGTAAATTGTTCGTCGGGCTTTGACCGCAAGCAAAAGCTACAAGAGACCAAGTTCAAGCAGGTTTTTTTCAATCACTTTGTCATATGTGCCATAGTATTTAAACAAGCACTGGTAAATGAAAGGGGATGAAGACAAAACTCAATGTAGTTTGTCAGACGTAGCGCTGTTTGAAAGCAAGCTGCCTCACATAAAATAATCGCAGAGTGCGACAGCGGCGGGGAAAGTCGCCGACCACAGCGTTGTTCGTTCTGGACTAATTCAACAGACTTTTCGTGTGGAGCCTTTGTTCTGCCGCCGTTAGGACAAGGCGTAATTCTAAAGAGGCGTGTAGGAGAAGCGTTGTGCATTGAGCGACCGTGGCGCCGGGCGCTAAAGTTGACGGCGCCGACAATGGGAGTCGCCAGAAATTAATTCCGGACACAATACCCGCCCGTCCACCTCCCCTTGCTTTGCATTCGCGATTTGTGCGTAGTTTGTAGCAAACACAGAGATGTGTGGATTCGCCATCTCACTTGAAAGTGGGACTAATTGGTGTGTCCTAGAAGTTTTGTGCAAAGAGAATACCAGTTCTTGGTTTCAGTCTCCATCCTTTAATGATCCTATCCTTTTTTTCGTTTTGTAGTAGTCTTTTTTATCTTTAGCTAAAACACTGAAGCATGATTCCAAAGTGTTTGCGTTTTCTTTTCTATTATTCAATTATTGCTTTAAGATGTCTGCCATATTCTGTAACATTGTTATTCCTTAGTGTTCTACCTCAAGATGTTGTTTCAACTTATGCTTCAACTTAAGCTAGAGTTAGTATACAATGTTGTAATGAATAATGCAACACAAATTTTTATATAATTAAACTGTTGTAAAAAGGAATTACAAAAGAATTTAGCAGTGTCATAAAGCAGATACTGATTTCAGGCATAAGGAATTGGCGAAATTTTCGTTTGTCGGTAAAGGGACTAGAAAAAGTTATAGAGTTTGGAAGAGTTTATATTAACAATGAAAAAATTTAAAGCATATAATAATGATACGAGAAAATGACAAAGCATTGTAATCACTATTTATACGCAAAAAAGTTTTAGAAAAATTCCGTACGTAGGGTTGAAAATGTTTAAGAATAATGTAAACCAAATTTTAAATGCATTATGAAACAAAAACATCCGAAAACTGTAGAGAGAGGAATTGTAATATACTACGACCGTCTCGCTTAGTTACTCCAACTATGGGCATCGATATGCGTTTCATAAATTAGTTGTTTATGAATTTATCGCCTATTGACGAGTAATCCATTGGAGAGTACCTTTTATTTTCGCTTTATGTCATTAACAGAAAAGGAAATACCGATATTCACATGATTATTATCAAATAAACATTCCGGTTGAATTTAGCCTACAGCCTGTACTTCAAACATGCAATTTTTGGACAAATGGACAAATAAAATGATCCTCCAGCGTTTTAACATACAAATTTTCACTCACGATGAACGCAATACGACACAAGTAATAATTTGTTTCTGCATCTTAAGATATTATCCAAAGTTAAGGTCAGCGAAGACGATCTACGTTAAAGCAAACTACTGGGCGCATATAAACAAACATAATAATCCCATCACATCAGTTGCCTTTTTTGATGGATATGATACGCTTTTTTCTTTCCTTCAGATGCTAAACCGGCTTCGTAATTCCAGAATACTACATGATAGCAATTCAACTGCAACTTACTTTATTCAGAAACTACTATTACATAACCTACCACGTCAATGAGAAAGTAATACGGAAGCCAACTATTAACTAATTAACAAGTGAACGTTCTGGTGGCTAAGTGGTTAAGTTATCTGAATACTAATATAAAGGTCCCAGGTTCAAGTCCCGATATCGGTTGGGATTTTCAATGGCTTTTAATCTGACATTCACCTCTGGCATAGCTTGTTTTAAGTGAAGTACATCATGAAAAACTGGCAGATAGCAAAGCCGGCAAGAATTATTGTGACCAGGTCATTAAGAGCAAACGAGTTTGATTTTTACTAAATTAAAAGTGACTTCCTTTGTTACGAGCTGCTTGCTAACTTTGAATAAGGTACGTTTTCCAGCTAATAAAGGGGTAAAGGGAAAGATATTAGTTCATCACCGTTCGACTCTTTCATAAAATTAGAAGAAAAATTTTTTTTTTTTTGGTACAAATTTACATCTTGTGGTTTTTACCCCATAAGCTAAAATGAAATAAACTCTTTTGGTCTAACTACTTGGTGACAGTACTAGATCTACAGTATAACGTGGAATCCGAACCACGGAGAATGCTATTGTTTTAATTGGTATTGGCCCGGTTAGTCATACAGCCGGCTTCCACGTTTCATATATGATCGACCTGTTTAATTATGAATTTCCAAATGTTTTTCCTGATTATTCAAGTTAAACACAACACTTAACTATCCACGCCCTACGCCACACTTAAACTGGCGACCCTGGGTACTTGTAGCGAGTACTTTAACCCTTTCACTACAGAGGTCGGCCACCCTGGCTTATCTCATATAAACAAATAAAAAAAATTAAATTACTTGTGGCAGTGGAATTGAAATCTGCTTCCTTGAATTTTGAAGCTAATGCCGTAGTTATTTATCTGCTAGATTGCTCATGGCTAAACAACGGCGACAATTCGCCAGCTACGTGGAAAGCGTGTAAGATTGAGCTGAAGCATATTTTATTGTATTCGAAACACGTATTTCTGAGGAGGGAAACTAGTGGTCATGTCAGTAACTTTGTAGATGATCACACTACTGTATATGTATAGTAGTCAAGACCACCATTATGAAGAAGGTGGTGGGATTTCGACACACGTTGTTTGTACTTCCTTGATTACAGTAACGTGACCATCCTAATCCAAACTGCTGGATACACGTATTTCAGTTACCAAAGTATCTATTGAACTATGTGAAATGTACTGCAAACATGTAACTGTGACAGCCATATACCAACGTTTGTAACTATCTTACCGCCAGTGTTGATTTTATCCAGGTATTATTAAAACAAGATTAACTGGATTAAACGCTGTGAAGCAGTTTATAATCACCATATTGTTATCAAGACGTATATTTTTATCAGCATCAAGTTACAGAGTTTAATCTGTTATTGCTGAGCTATAGATTTACCCAAAAGGATGGATGATAAAGTAATAATACAGGGTGTCCACAAATGAATATCGGGGTTTTAATGCTTTATAAGATTTATTACATTATCCTTACAGTTATAAATGATATGTCAAATGAAAGAGCAACTCAAACAGTTTTGTTCGTTGGCACTAGTGCGCATGTGCGTGAAATGTTTCCGCTGCGATCCGCTAGAATGCGGTAGTAGCAAAGATGGCGACTAGTGAAGAGAAAGCGTTTTGTGTTTTACAGTTTGCAAAGACTGAATCTGTAGTTACTGTGCAGCGTGCGTTCCGCATTAAGTTCGGGCGTGATCCTCCAAGTGACAATAACATCCGTAGATGGTATCATCAGTTTGAAGATACAGGCTGCCTTTGTAAAGTGAGAGCGCGGGACGACCAAGAGTTAGCGAAGAGACTGTTGAGCGAGTGAGAGAGTCGTTCACTCGTAGCCCAAAGAAATCTGTTCGGAAGGCTAGTCGCGAATTAGAAATTTCTAAGTCGACTGTTTGGAAAGTTTTAAGGAAACGCTTGCAACTACGTCCTTACCGTTTACAGTTGTTACAGGCTCTAAAGCCTGCAGACCATGGTTTACGTGCCAAATTCGCTAACGAAATGTTGTTACATGACGATGAAGATTTTCTACATCATGTTGTCTTCAGTGATGAATCGACCTTTCACCTCAGTGGACATGTTAACACTCATAATGTGCGGATCTGGGGCTCAGAAAATCCTCAAGAGATCGTACAAGTGCAACGCGACTCCCCTAAAATCAATGTTTTTTGTGCCGTATCCCGGCGGAAAGTTTACGGATCTTTCTTTTTTGATGAACCGACTGTAACTGGTACTTCTTACCTTGATACACTAGAGCAATGGCTCTTCCCTCAGTTGGAACAATATGAACCAGAGAACTTCATTTTCCAGCAAGATGGTGCGCCACCTCACT
The DNA here is from genome assembly GCA_031002005.1 of Vandiemenella viatica. Lineage (NCBI taxonomy): Eukaryota > Metazoa > Arthropoda > Insecta > Orthoptera > Morabidae > Vandiemenella > Vandiemenella viatica. The sequence goes on along the minus strand of JARYHS010012519.1, from coordinate 58,803,712 downwards.
GGCATAACGAAGTACGCGGTTGGTTGAACGTAACTGTACCCGACCGCTGGATTGGCCGCAAGGGGCCCAATGACAGAGCTTGCTATGCGTGGCCTCCACGTCCACCTGACCTAACGCCATGCGATTTCTACCTTTGGGGTTTCATCAAGGATCGTGTGTATGTGCCTCCGTTACCAGCCGACCTCCTTGAATTACGACAGAGGATTGAAGCAGCTGTTGCAACAGTTACTGAAGACACACTGGTCAACGTTTGGGAAGAACTCGGCTACAGACTTGATGTGTGCCGTGTGACAAATGGTGCCCACATAGAACACTTGTAAGCTTGTATATAAAACTGTTTGAGTTGCTCTTTCATTTGACATATCATTTATAACTGTAAGGATAATGTAATAAATCTTATAAAGCATTAAAACCCCGATATTCATTTGTGGACACCCTGTACTTCAGTAACGACTTCTCAGACTAATATTTGTTCCAAATAAATAAGGTAATGTCCCGATTTTTCCGCTTTTGATTTTGCTTTATGCCTTATCGAAATCGATTTCATTAAATAAGGGAGAGAAGTGAGGCCAAGGAACAAGAAGGAATTCAATCATGGCCTTTTGAAGGAACCATCCCGGCATTCGCTGGGAGTGAATATGCGAAACCATGAAAAAGGTAAATATGGAAGATTGGACAGGGATTCGAACCAGCGACCTTCGGAATGCCAGGCGCGAGCCTTATCGCTCACCTTCCAGGATTGGTGATAACGATTGGATAACAAAATTCAGCTAAAATACATGGTAGCTACAATAAAAGAACGAAAGTTAAGGTACCAAGATAATATTATGAGAAAGGATAAAGAACTCATTGACGACGTGATTATGAAGGGAAAAGACCGCCGGTGTAGTGAAATCAGAGGAGAAGTCTGTACTCAAGGGAGAAGGCTGGTTGGTAAGGAAATGGATCTGTTATAACCAATGATTCCATAGTAGCAACCAAGGTCAAAATGCAAATTTAGAATAAAATTTTCATCCTACTCTCAGCTCAAATATTTATGATACAAAAAAGTTGAAAACACAGGACTTAAAAGTCAGACAGATCATCTGAAGTTTCATTGAGTAGTCATCTACTGAAGTAACTTCAGCTATTGCTTACACGAGTATTTACAAATGAAATGAATGGTTACTAAAAAGCACTAAAGCGCATCGTGAGCAGAACTTTCGAATCTGATACAATCTGAAATCTGAAATTTATTTTAGCCTTAAAATAAAAATTCTACACAAACACAATAGTTTCTCACTACTACTGTATATAAGAAAAGTCTCTCAATTTCACACAATTTAGTAGCTTGAAGATGAAAGCTTTGTTTTGTTGCGTATATTATGCAGGTTTTAATGTTGTAAGGATGCAATTTTATAAAATAATATTGAGAATTTTTTTAACGAGTAATATGTATCATGTTCAGTTAAAAAAATTACGAATGAGTAGCAAAAAACATGTATTTTGTCAGTGAAACATAAGAAATTTTTCAGCTGGTTCGCTGAGAATCACACTCGGAAGATAACAACACAATTTGTGTTATTACAGGATGCTACCTGTCCCCCCCCCCCTTTTCGCAGTGACCGGATTTAAATATACCCAGAGTCGCGCGCGTGTGTGTCTGAAATAGATCCGTTTTCCCTCTTGCGTCAGCTTCGACGGAATGGCTTTGTAGACAGAATTTTGTTTGCTTTCGCTATTCCGGCAGCGGATCTGCTAGAGCCAATGGAACCATCTCCTTTCCTTACATATACATATAGGGCCCAACACATCTTTTTTATATAAAAATACTTGAACTCCGGGGCTGCATGACAAAAGATCCCTCTTGTGTGCTGGCGCCTTGGTTATTACAGGAGAATGCACTTTATTGCCTCTTTGTTGAGTGAGCTGTTGGATGTCAGGGGACAATTTACTTGTCAGCACCTGATTGTGACTTCCAGCCATTGTCCGTGGTCCACCATAGAATTTTATTGCTCTTCTTGCTGTCATCATCTCTGGATTTTTTCTTTAGGTTATGTCCCACTAATAATAAATAATTGAATATGTCACACTATCTGTGAGTGACCATTGAGACCAATAAATTGATAATCATATTTCAATACCCTGTCTGGAGAAACGAAAAAATGTGTTAGGTTCAGCTATTACTGTATCATACGCGTATTTAGGTATATTAAAACAAGTAGTCAAATGTAAAAAAAAAAAAAAAAAAAAATATTTCGGAAGATAGCAGCAAACAGGAGAACAAAACGCCGATAAAGATACATCGCACAATCATGTACAAAAATAAAATGCCATTTTTCTATACGGGATAGGTAAAGCTGCACTGCACTTTGGAGACGAGGTCAACTTGCCATAGTTATCAATGCCATTACGAACGCCCTTCACTATTGCCTGCCAATAAGTATTAATCACTTGTAAACAACAATTTTATTCTCATACAGTTTACAGTACTTAATTTCTCTCATTTTCAATAGCCGTAAAATATATCAAAGAGCTAATTCGTTGAGTGCAATATGTAACCATGTGTGAAGCTGTTGAAAGCGCAAATGAACAAACCTTGTAGTTTGATCTTTTTTTTAAAAACAAAATAAAAAATCAAATAAAAGCTGTATTAATCTTTAAGAATTTAATTATTTTCTTAAATGAATTTGGTGCTACTCAATAAGAATTGCAGAGGAGGAAGAGATCATTTATAACTTCCAAATCAAAAACCAAATACTAGCGGCGATGTAGGATCGGGGAAGGTGAGGTTACTGACACATGAATAGCACCCTTGTCACAGAGAAAGACATAGCTACAGCATTTCTTTCAGGTTAAACGATGTTATGTACTCCGTTTTAGTGACTTCACACTACATCTGAGACAAGGCAGAGCGGACTTCTCCACGTTTTGCTTATAAACCCAAGTTTTCGGTAGGTAACTATCCGTTTCATCATGCGCATTATTAGTGTATAATTAAGAATAATTTGCTAACGATATGAACTCATATGCCTGACAGCGGCATCAATACTTTATTTCACTGAAAATTTCCATCACAATGACACTATTATCACACTGAGCGTGGTGGGAGAGTGGTAAGCGCTCTGGCCACGCATTCGGGAGGACGGCGGTTCGAATCCCCGTCCGAGCATCCAGATTTGGGTTTTCCATGTTTCCCAAAATCACTCCAGGCGAATGCAGGTGTGCTTCCTTCAAAAGGCCATGGCCGGGTTCCTACCCGTTCCTGGTCCCCAGTCCCATCCCGCCTCTAATGACCTCGACGTCGACGAGGCGTAAAGCAATAAGTAAAAAAAAACTATTATCACAGTGCAATCGAATGCATCAGGTTACCCATTACGACCACTTACAACCCGCATCTCTGAACGTCTTTAATCTTGAGTCACTCATAGAATCTTCTTGTTCTTCTGGCATGTAATGAGAAGGGACAGTGAAGAGAGGGACAAATTGACTTTGAAATGGTAGGATGGGAACAGAAGACTACGAGGACCGACAGTGAGAAGGTGAATGTGTCAAGTGAAGAAAATCTATGCTTTACCTCCCGAGGCTTTGAGTGAATCTGTAAATGGTTAAGGGATCTCAGAGGCAAGTTTTTTGAGAAACTCACCAGAGCATGACGTTCAGAAATGGGCTAGATGACTGATGAAGAAAAAAGGTCCCAAAATTAATATTACTTGTTCACCAATTAACTTCAATCCAATATAATTTATTTTATATATGAATGCAATTTTTTTACATCCGCCAGACAGTACGGTGTGTTAAAAAACGTTATATGCGACATGCCCGACATGTTCGCCTGGAGCAAAAGGACAAATCTGCGGTGGCGGAAGATAGTTTGGAACAAGGAAATGAATTCGATTTCGAATCAACTAAGGTGCTGGCACATGCGGAGGTTTCTGAGACAGCGTCATTACAAAAGCGTTTGAACATTGTCTCGTGTCTGATCTGGTTAACCGGGATTGTGGTTTCCAGCAAAGTGATGCGTGGATACCTGTTATTAAGGCTGCTCGTCAGCAACGATCTGTTTTTTGTGCTTCGCGGGCGTCTAATGAAGTCTGAGATGCTACTAGGCAACATAACAACGTCTGTCGTTGCCATGCCAGTTGGTAAACAACGTGCTCAAAGCAAACTTCAAGTCTTACTACTACCCCTGAATATAGCGACGAAGAATAATGACACCAAAATATTGTGTATCAATATTAACTTTACTCGGTTTGTTTCCCGACAAACGTTTATAAATCATTTATTTTGTTTTATTGTACCGTATGTCATTAGCAGATGACGCATTGTTGCAGGCAGCTAGATACGCGATGCACAGCGCAGCCTACCTACCAGGCGGCCCAAGGTCTCAATACGGACAGTATTACCCCATGGTCTAGTTCAGGGGTCCCCAAACTTTTTACCCCGTCGACCCCTTGGTACGACATTTGCCTTCTTATCGACCCCCACAAGTATTTAATAAAAACATTAAACCAATTTTGGCATTTCTGATGCTAAGCAATAAGGAGGTCTGCATAATAACTCTACGAAATAATTTATAAAATCCACCCAATAAAATTAACAGAAAAACGAGATACTTTCCACTATTATTATAATCTCAAAAAATAGGAACAAAACTATGGATAGATGGAATAAATTTGAAATAAAGACCTGCCAAAAAGAACACATGGTGGTTGTACTTTTTTAACTTGTCACATAGTGAGGTATGCACCTTCCTAAGGCACCCTTCAACTCTCAATACTGCAACTATTACGTCTTGACACATCAGTGAGCAGAAGTAATTTGTTGAAAGTTTCATCATTTACTTCACATGACTTCACAAACAGACGAGAATTGAGATGATGAGCTCTAAGTTTATTTATTGATCTGACTTTTAGTAGAACATTCCTATTATTTCCTGTACAGTTTAATTGATTCTCTTTAGTATTAATCGACCCCCTATCGACCCCTCTGTATTAATCGACCCCCGGAGATCTCTTATCGACCCCAAGGGGTCGGTATCGACCACTTTGGGGACCCCTGGTCTAGTTGATGAAATGAGGGCTATCTGAAAATTCAGAAACACTACGCGACAACACGAAGATTATGATAGTCCCAATTTCATTAAGAGGGTATTGGATATCGTTCCGAGAATAAGTAGGAAGAGACAGAAATGTCGCAATTCCTTACTGCAAAATATCTCTAGTCAAACAGTCAATCAGGAAAATACTATTCTGAGAAAATAACAATTATTTATCTGAGACTATTTACCTACGCACTTCAACTTTAAACAAAGAAGTTTAGCAAGAAACTTAATGTGAACACATTCACCGTGAAACCAGGGAAACTCTTTCATTTACGACTTAATTTGTTCAGAGTAATTCAGTAAAGCGTAAAATTATTCCTTACTCGACTAAGGTAAACATATGCGGTGATCAAAGATTCATGTGTAAGTGGATGAAAGATAATTTTAGCAGAAGGCTTACAGTTTATCAAACCAGAAGCGGCCATATGTGCATGCGCAGATGGTCTAAGTAAGCAATAAGCCTTCCGTCTGACTGTGTTAGTCTGCAGCTTCAACGATTCATATCGACTCGTGTACGTACAAGCCATCACTACGAGTTATCTTCCAAAAAGGGAGCTTCATCTACGTCATCTTACTGACTTTAACACAGAATAACAGTCGCTTTAAAATTCTGATAAGTTCGATTTCAGTAAAGAAAATATAGCTCAAAATAATGTCATTAACTTTTAGTATAAAATAAAGGAAACATAGAACCGCTGATAAAAAGCTGATCGTAATAATGTGTGTACCACTTTAAAATAAACACAATTGAATTATTGGAATTAATATTATTACTGTGTTACCAGTTGAATGATAACGCCAATGCAACTGTTTAATTAATTTATTATTGCGTCGTACGCGTTTCACCTCTCATCGAGGCATCATCAGCGACGAATCTGTGTTACAGTTTTTGTATACAGTTTTATAAACATTTTAATTTTATTATTACGTAATTATGAGCATGTGATATTTTTATAGCCAACAGTTACTTACTATTTACATTTGTTAGTATGGTATGCAGCTGCGCATTTCCGTTTCCTTATACAAAGTATGTTTTGCCTGTGTCATATTTACATAGTTATGCGTTCCCATCCTTCGTCTGTTGGGTCAGCTGGTTTGTTTACGTCTTGTCTCTGGTGCACTTTCGCGTCCTTCGGTTGTCTGTTGTGGCCATCTTGTTTATATATGTCATGTCTCGTGCCTATAGCCCGAGTTTTGAAAAGTGTGTATATGCGTGATGGTCTTGTTAGTATGTTTTGTATTTATGTATGATGTATATATGTGTGGTTTTTTATATAGTTTGTGTTTATTTTGTTTTGTCTGTCGAGTTTGTGTATGTTAGATGGAGTAACGTTTTATTTGTGAGGTTTAATTGGTCGTTTAGTACCTGTTTGCCTTCATTTTTTTGCTTTTTGAATATATAAGTTTTCCTGTATAGTGAGTGTGTTATGTCTGTGGTTGTTTATAGTGTGAATTTGCATTTCTGTGTTTATGTTTGTTAGTGAATGGTAATTTTCTATGAGGTGTTTGGCAAATGTGGAATGATTACTGTATTTTAATGCTCTCATGTGTTCTGTCTTTGTGTTTGCCCTATGTATATTGCTTTACATTTTTGACAGGTGAGTTGGTAAATGCCTGAATTTTGGTATTTGTTTGTGTCTTAATGGGGTGTAATTTGTCTTTGCAGCGAGTTGTCAGTTCGCAGTGCAATGTTGATGCCTTGTTTTTTGAAAATGTTTGCGATTCGGTGTGTGTATTTGTTAGAGTATGTCATTGAATACCATTTTGTATGCGGAGATGCACAGCTGCATACCATACTAACAAATGTAAATAGTAAGTAACTGTTAGATATAAAAATATCACATGCTCATAATTACGTAATAATAAGATTAAAATGTTTATAAAACTGTATATAAAAGCTGCAACACAGATTCGTCGCTGATGATGCTTCGATGAGAGGTGAAACGCGTACGTCGCAACAATAAATAAATTAAACAGTTGGATTGGCGTTATCTTTCAACTGGTAATTAATTAAGCAACTGCGGAAACATGGCCTGCAACAACATTGCATAATTACTGTGCTTTATCACATTTTTTAAAAAATTAAAGTAAAAGTTCGGAGAAACAATCAAGCATGGAGAAAGGACCTATCACTTACTAAGCTGAATGCAATGGAGCTTCGACGATAGAAAACTAACGAACACAATATGACTCCTTAGTCGCGAGGGAAAGAAGGTTTACGAGATCGATAACGTCGTGTTTTACTTCGTCGAAATTGATGTTGTGGACAACATCGAAGAGAAAGAGGAATAATTTTGGAAAATAATATTATGGCAGTGAAAATAAATAATACTAAAATATTTATGTAACAATAATAGTGTGGGTCAGTGCGCTCAGTTGCCCCAAATTGGTTCTGGGAGATACAACGGTACCATGTTGGTGTCCTGGTCCCCTCGTACCACCCGTCCTGAATGGGGATATTAGGCGATTTTCGCCAGTCATCAAGACGAATGCTGGGACTTTCCTCAATCTAAGACTCACGGACTGCACAGTTCACAAACAGAAATAAACTTATCAAACAGAAAACAATAAGTTATCCGTTTTTCATTCAGATGGCAACACAGGTTTTCCTCCTCTAGTTTAGTGCGTCAGGTCTTACAAACCTGTTTTATTTGATAAATAAATAACGTAAAGCAGTTGAATCATCAGCGCAACCCGGTTGTAGTGTACCCGGAAGTAAGGATTGCCACCAATTACTATTACTCTCTATCATTAAAATTTTGTATATAAAATATCTTGTTCAATTTTGCCTGGGCGCCATGGAAGGTGTCCTTGCAGAATTTTCAATATATATTTAGAAATGTAATTGTTTGTTTTATTATAAGCAAACTCATATTAATTTTATATACTGACACTTGCATTTATTGTTATCAACATAAGGAAAGATGATTTGGATTGACTAACACATATGACAAGAAAATTAAATCTATATAATAAGAATTTAATTAGTAAACAATGAAATGACAGATCATGAACAAACTCCGACAAACTCAAAATAAAATCAGAGAGCACAATTCTCTACAAGTTTTCGCTTTCGGGTACAATGCGCCACACTTTGACTCGGTTTGTTCTGGCGGTATAAAAAAAATTGTGTAATTACCATTTAGTTGATGTTTATATTGTAGTCAGCGCTGTCAGTTCTTCTGGAATTTCTGTGCACAACACACACAAAACAAAATTCAATCGTCGCACTGTGTTTTCACTGGAAGAGCACTTGCTTTGGAACACATTCGATGATTATCCTTTCGAACGGCGTCTCACTAGCAAGCGCAATCTTCTCCTCAAAACGAGGGTTTTAGCGTGAAACAAGAAGAAACAAAACTTCTCTGAACTTATTATCAAATAATAGTGTATCCTATCCATGCATACACGCACACACACGCTCTGTCCTTCTCGCACCGCTAGCACGGGGCGGACTGTCCCCACTGAAGGAATGCGGTCCACTTATCTCCTTTCCCATCTCCAAACACCTGCACTACACTGCACTGCGAAATAGTCTCCGCTGCTCACACCGACCAACGCTTGCTAGTAAAATATGATGCTTCCGCGAGCGGACCGCTGCACGGTAAGGATGCTTCTGCAAAAGAAGTGAAACGCGTTCGGGAGTTCAATAAATGCACAAACATTCAATTTATTTTGGGTTATTGATTTATCAATATTATATCAGAAATTGAGGAAAATTATTCACAACGTCCAGATATTAAACCTGTTTTGAATTCGAGCAGGACACAAAGTCATCGCCCCCTCTCATTATGCACACTGCCCATCTGTGTACACCAGGGGCCTTATGTGGCCGGGTAGTGGAAATAAAATTGGTATTTATAGATATTAAGGTGATTTTAAAAGTTAAAAAATTACGGATTCTTTTTTTCCTGTGTCGTGTTTCTGCCAGAGGTTAGTGCCATACGAACATCTAGTTAATCTTCACTCCTTGCGAACTTCATTAATGGAGACCATTATGGCTCACCAACATATCTTTGACACCAAAAATCACGTTTCCAAACTATCCTTATCACATCATACTCTCCATCCACCGCTCTTACTATTTCTCCAACACCAAAGTCGGTCATTGACGTAATAGGATTCTGAGTGAACGCCTCCTCGACTTTTCTGTGTATTTAATTCTTCTTCTAAATGACTACGGAATTTTCTCAAACATTTCATAATTGGTTGGATCTTTTTTGTGTTTATACTTCGTGTCCTTGTTTGCTTACATATTTCCTCGCAGAAGTTCATTTTTTTCCATCACAGTATCGGTTTTATTGCCGACCTACTGGGAAGAAAAACAGTCCAAACCAATGTAAGTCCTGAAATAGATTATTTCTTAGCTAGGAAAATTTGCCTTTGACTTTTATTTTGCTAAACTAATTTTCATTTTATTTTGAGGTTCTCCTCAGCATAGACCTGATTTCACGCCTCATGCATTAAGCTCAGAAGCGCTTGTCCCAGCTATCATAATTGTTAGTGACATGTGCCTAAAATAGAGTGAGTTGCCCGTGCTAATAATGATAGTGGTGGATAATAATTCATGTTTGTGCTGTTGATTTACTGTCAGAAGTTGCGTTGTTTACGCGTGACATTATGTTGTGTAAAACGAGAGAACTGTGAATAGCTATAGAAGAAATTGAATAGCAATTGTGATCTTTATCTCTTGAAAATCTTTTTTCGTGTATATGAGCTGCCGTGTGTTCACATCGTGGCTAAAGTGTCTCTGATACGGTGGCTTAGTATACGTCCTTGCAGACTGTTCTGCTAACCGTCTGCTTGGGAGTTAAATTGTCTTTGGTTGCAACATATATACGATTAAAAGTAGGAAAAGGTTTCAAAATCCTGCACTTCTTGGAGAGAGTGATGAGGGGATGCACGAGAGAAGTAAAGGAATTGGGTTACAAAACTTTGGTCAGGCCATTGCTCGAATATGGTAGTGTAGTATGGGACCCAAATTTTGAGTATCAAATACAGGAGTTGGAGAAAGTGCAAAGAAGGGCAGCTAGATTTGTTTCTGGAAATTATCGCAGAATTCAATCAGTGAGAAATATGATAAAGGAGCTGGAATGGGATTCATTGCAAGACAGGAGGGTCATGGGAGTGTACAGGGCGTATACTGGCGATGAGGCATGGAAAGATATTGCAGTAGGTATGAAAAGTAGTTCATGGAAGGGAAAAGATGACCATGACCACAAGCTGGCACTCGATTTCAGGCACAAAGGTGTGGGAAGATTTTCTTTTTTAGGTAAGGGTGTCAGGAATTGGAATGAGTTACCAAGGGGAATGATGAATAACTTAACGAAAACGTTAAAAGAATTTAAAGTTAAAATTTGTAGTGGGCAAATGTAGGTGGGTGCAGGATAGGGGGAAGTTGGGTGTGTAGGGAAATTGCCACCGGAGCGTGTGCTCCATTGCAATTAAATTAAATTAAATTAAAACGTATATGATTTATCTCTCTTTTTGGGAAACCATTTAAAACCGAAACCTTAGTGGCAGGACGGGAATTTGATCTCACGTCCTCCCGAATCTCAGGCGTTACCGCATACCCTTCATGTTCCGTGTATGATTCTCTGTTTCCTGACTATTAATTTATCTGTTGTATCACTTACCTGAATGCAGCAATAAGATATCCAACACCTGTAGGATTGACTGATGGGGTTATATTATCTTACCTGGAATAAAAAAGCACAAAGTCTCCGATTAAAATGTTTAGCGTAATTTGTAAGAAGGGATTTTTTAGTTTTTTGAGGGAACTCCTTTGCTGAGGCAGGTAATTGCTGTTAATCACATCTAACAAATCATCTCAGAAAGAATATAGCCCATTGGCAATCACCACTGTAAAGACAACTTTAACAATCAAGCATCATAATAATATAAATTGCTTTCTGGATTAACGCTGCATTGAAATACTTGTACAAATACGTAAACAACCAGCCACGCCAGTCTCCAGCTGATCCCAGTCTGTAGCAGATTCGGTAGACGGCTCCTGAAGAAGTCCTAAGCCCTGGTCGAAACGTCGGGAAGAAGAAGAAGAAGGAGGATTATTTCAACGCAGCGTTAATCCTGTAAGCAATTTATATTAATATGAGGGCTGCGAAAACATCAAAATCTTTTATACTCAAGCATCATAATATCACAATGAATAAATTGCGGAAAGGCAACTGTAAATTTATTAGAACTTGTAGAAACTTAGCTGCAGTCACAATTTGGAAAACAGTACAGAAACGGCTCTATCGTTGCTTTTCTGGAATAATTTAGTAGAATACTGATAAATAATTCCTAGATCTTGCGAGTCCTTTCCGAGAACATAGAAAGAAGAAATAGAAAACAGTTACACAATTATGTATCACTACCAGTCGATGGAAAAGTTTATTGCGTGGTAGGAGGTAGAGCCGCTGCCATTGGCGGAAGATTCATGTGAACAAAGTGTACCTTGTTAAAATTGACTTATTTATTATATTACAGTTTTATCGCGCCAGTTGCAGTGGTGGGATTCGGTATGATCGCACTGTGTGTGTGAGATGAAGCTATTTTTAACCTTGAAAGTGAATTAAGCTTACGTGTAGCCTCTCATAAGAGAACAACAGTTATACCAAGTACCTGATGTACGTTACTACTGGTTGATAAACAGATCCACATTTTTCAGACAGTAAGAAAGCACAAAAGTTGTAAAATTACGATAGAATTGGATAAAGACAAAAAAAAAAAGAAACACTAAAGGCCAATCATTAATTACTATTGTTTGCGTAAGAGATACAGTATCCAAACAACAAGATATTTAATATTTTCGTTGCGATAGAAACGCCCCCCCAGATGATTTATCGGACACATTCATTCAGATTTGATGATTCTTTTGTAGAGGAATCTCGATCAGACTGATATGGTGCTTGCAACGAGTCTTATCATCAACAGAGATTTTCTTCAGTGTGAAAGATCACTCAGGTGTCTGTGTTCCTTTTTGAATCAACGAAATCTCACCGTGTTTTTGTCGAATTGAATACCTCCGGTGCATTCCTCTATTAAGCACAGAACAGAAAGATGTGTCAGACGTTTCTTTCTCTTGACGTGCTTTATTTTTTACACGTGTACTAACATGCAAGGCGCTTTAACAAAGAAAACACTGTCGTCAAAAATCACAAACACATAAATAAGGACGTTACCGTTGTGTACATAACCTAAAATGTATCAGAGAACAATGGTATTCATATGATGAATGGAGAAATTGTGCAAATTGTAGATGTAAACAGCATTTGAGCTGCCCAAGGACAATAGTAACAATGAAAAGAAAGGAGGTAATAATTGCATTGTCTTTCAGCCCGTAATTAGAAAAATACATCGCCTCCCTGAACAAGCAGCTAACTGGAAAAAAAACGTCAAGAACTTTGTAGCGCTGAGGAAATCAGTGCTCGCACACTCCATTGTTAAGATGTCGTCGAATTCTCATGCCAGGGAATTCCTTTTACACGCTTGAATTTGCATAAGGAATGCAACACAGAAAATGTTACGCGTCAGTCGTTTCCTTCATACAATCAAGGCACGTTTATAATTTTCCTATCTGACAAGAGTCCAGCTACCTATTCTCCGTCACATTGTCTCCCCTGTATTCTCGCTTTATACTCATCGATATACGAACTATGGCACCTGTCCGCAAAGCGTGTTTCCTTGCGTTAATAACTGTCACCTGTAAAATTCACGGCCCTGGTTTAAAATCACACAGGAGCCATGAAATTTTACGAGTTTTCCTTTGTTTACCTTCACCCTCACCAAAACAATAAAAATAAAACTGGTATTTATATCAGTGCTTACACGCGTAAGAAGTGAAACTTCCATATATTTTTCCTGGTATATTTTTTTTCTAAGTTTTTTATGTTTCTTTCGCCCTAGACTGGACGAACGATATTATCTTCATCCGTACAGTAAATATGAACTTTATCCAACTTTATCTCGTATAAAAATGAAAATTATTAAAAAGTAAAAGCACATTGGTTATATTACAGAGTATTAAATGCAACCCTAGTACGTACTTTGTCTTTAGAGCATTTATATCCGATACACATTTTTGAGAGAAACCCTTATCTGAAAACGTTCTTACAATCAATTTTCTTTTTTTTTCCTCCCTTTTTTGACCTGCTTTTTCTTCCTCTGAAATGCTCTCATTTTACTGATTGGTTTTTCTTCAGTCAGATCCTTTTCCTTCGTAATTTTTCCTCTGAATAATTCCCTGTCTTGTATGGTTTTCATGCTGATCCCACATCTTTTCACATCCTGATGAACCTCCTTCACACATGGAACTTGAGTCTTCCTGTTCTCTGGAAAGCTGAGTATTTTCTTTGCCATTCTTCCTGGTTCCATTCTCTTGATGTGTCCATAGAAAGCTAATCTCCTTTTCTTAATTGCGTTTGATACCTTTTCAAACTTGTCGTATAATTCTTGGTTCGATCTCAAACGGAAATTAAATTCGTTTCCCGTCACTTTTTTTGGTCCCAAGATTTTCCTTAGAAACTTTCTTTGTTTCTTTTCTATTTCCGTCAATCCCTTTCTGGCTAGTGTTTCTTCTGCGTATAAACATTCTGGCTTCACTACCTTTCTATAGTGCTTATATTTCGCCTAATGGGAGAGTAATTTTGATTTGAATGTCTTTTGACATATCCTGAAAGCTGTTTCCATCTTTCTCGCCCTATCTTCAATTGCAGCCTTTTCATTAACATTGAGAGTCAAAATTACACCAATTTATTTGAACTTTTGTATTCTTTTAATATCACCAAATTTAGTTTTCACTGTCCATGTCTGGTCTTTTGCGTCTATGTTCATGTCTTCCGTTTTCTCAAACGATATTTGTAGTCCTGCTCTCTCAGCTGTTTCCTTCAAGATTTCTATCTGTATGTTTGCAGTCTCCAGATTTCTTGCAAAGAACTCGGTGTCATCAGCAAACGTGAGACATTCAAATGTCAAGCCATTCTTCTGGTGTCCTAGTCTAATTCCGTTTAGGATGTTTGACTGACACATCACATTCCGCCATTTCCTTATAACCTTTTCCAAGAAGCAGTTGAACTACAGCGGGGATAACCTGTCACCTTGCCTTACTCCTGTTTTGATCTCAAAGGGATCTGACAGTTCTCCTAAAAAATTTAACTTAAGATTTTCTTTAATAAGTAGATTATAAAATAGTAAAAAATAACAGGTTGAATACAGATGTCTGGCTCATAACTAAAATAATATTTCTATGCTAAAATAGCTCATTTCCTTTGCTACAAAGATAAATTATAATATTTTTACGCAAATGTAAGCATTTATCGCACGCGCATCAATACATTCACTGTATCGCATAAACATGATTCCATATTTCTTTTCTTAATTAGCAGCATTCATAGAATATAATGAAACAATCTACATCCAACAAATATAAGAAAAAAATTTATAAACAAAATAATTACATAGTTCGGGCATGTTGAAATAATGAAGCGCATAAGACTACCAAAAGCTTATTTGGAAGAAAAGATAATGGGCGAAAGGCCAGAGGGAAGACCAAGAAGAAGACGGATAGACCAACTGAAGGAGGACATAGAGAGAAGAGGCTGGAACTGAATCTATTATGGACAGGAAAATTTTCCTAGATAGGAGACAATGGAATACGAACGTCTGTAACTACAAAGACGGAAACACAGGAAGGCTCGTAAATCACACCCGGGAAACTGGAGATGGTCCCCAACGATAATGAGGATGATGAATTACATATGTACATACTTGCATAGAAAACGTAACGTGTAGTGGTAATTAACTGAAAATGATGTAGTGAATGCTCATTATTTAACAGGAGCTAAAATAACAGCGGACAATACCGTAGCTGCTTGCATCAAAGCATCGTCCAGTGCGCCTGCGCAGAACGTGATGTGCGCATGTTCTCGACACTGCGCCGCATTCGCACTTAACGCGTAAATTGCAAAGTATAGCGCTAAAAAAAATTATCCCTGCCGTGCCCTAGGAAGTTTCATTTCAAATATAGAAGTAACTTTGTTATATCTAAACGACATCGAGGATGCCGTAACAGATAATCTGAATTGCCAAAGGGACATAACATTGTACCATGTATTTTCAAGATTTCTTGTTCATTATAGTTATTACGAATTTTTGTTATAGCTTATTACTTCTTCGGGGCAATGTTACAGTAGTCTGTTGCTCATCAACCCAAAGTAGATGGGAGAAGGGGGTATGGTAAGTTTATTATACACCCTGAGCAAAGTTTTTGGCAGACAAGTAGGTGAACCCCAAAAGTGGAACTGCCTCTGGATTGTCTTGGATTTGGATACATGCAACTGCCCGGATAATTTAATTGTTAGTTTACCCAACTCTCTAACTTTCAAATCAGTAAAGGATCTCAAGGTGGTACTCGGTCAAATAGGAATAATAGTTGGTAAGGATATTATTCTCTTTAGAGGCACAGAATTTCAAAGCATGAATTATTACGAAAAAGATTTATTGCTGTTGTTAACTTGTTGGACGTACTATAAAGCTTGATGGAATCAGGTTTAAGTGAAAGGAGAAATTTGCTAAAGTTTCGTTAATCTTCGTAAATTTTAACTCTCTTCTCATCTATATTAATAAAAGGCTAACTCTGCTCATTGCGTCATTGTGTCCGCAACGCCGACGTCATAATCCCGGCTTTTGCTGGCAAGCTAAAATGGCCGGAACTGTTACTACCAACTCGTGGCTATATTCCGTTAATTAAGAACAATTGTATTTAGCTAAACATCGGCGAATAAATGAATTGCTAAAACGCTGAAATAAAAGTATGAATTGTGTTTAAATTAAGACATTAATTAGTTCCTTTTTGGTTATTTATATTCGTTCCATGTAGATGTTTCCGTTCTATTATCTGTTTGCTGTTACAGTGAACTAAGAAGTATCGGAATACGTTTATATCGCAATACAGTGAATGTATTAATGTGAGTGCGATGAAAGCTCTAATTCTGTTATGACTGACATCCAATTTAATACTGTTAAGTCGCAATCTCGCGTTACATACATAAAAAGTTCCTCACCACAATGTTTTATGATTAGGGAGCATTCATAAACTACGTGGCTCGGTGCAGGGAGGAGGAGTTGGCTGGAAAGCTACGGGCTACATGGGAAGGGGAAGTGTTTTAGAGTTTCTTCACTAGTAACTGCAGAAAATAAATAGCAGCAATAAATTCTTATTTATAAATAACGCTTAACAATTAAACTTAACAATATTCAAAACGGTCTGAACATGAAACAGCATTAGAAAATATAAACTTTAACGTTGAGTAAAAATTTCAGTTACACTGAAGAGCCAAAGAAAATGCTACACCTGCCTGGTATCGTGTAGAGCCCAAGCGAGCACGCAGAAGCGCCGCAACACGACGTGGCATGGACTCGACTAACGTCTGAAGTAATGCTGGAGGGAGTTGACACCATGCATCCTGCAGGGCTGTCCATAAATTCGTAGGAGGGGGTGGAGATCTCTTCTCAACGGTACGTTGCAAGGTATCCCGGATATGCTCAATAATGTTCATGTCTGGCGAATTTGGTGGCCAGCGGAGGTGTTTGAACTCAGAAGAGTGTTCCTGGAGCCATTCTGTAGCAATTCTGGACGTGTGGGGAGTCGCATTTTCCTGCTGGAATTGCTCAAGTCCGTCGGAATGTACAATGGATATGAATGGATGCAGGTGATCAGCCAGGATGCATACGTACGTGTTATCTGTCAGAGTCGAGTCTAGACGTATCAGGGTTCCCATGTCGCTCCAACTGCATACGCTCCACACCGTTACAGAGCCTCCACCAACTTGAAAAGTCCCCTGCTGACATGCAGGATCCATGAAGTTGTCTCCATACCCGTACACGTCCATCCTCTCGATACGATTGGAAACGAGACTCGTCAGACCAGGCAACATGTTTCCAATCATCAACAGTCAAATGTCGGTGTTGACGCGCCCAGGCGAGACGTAAAGCTTTTTGTGTCGTGCACTCAGCAAGGGCACACCAGTGGGCGTTCGGCTCCGAAACCCTTTATTGATGTTTCGTTGAATGTTTCGTACGCTGACACTTGTTGATGGCCCAACACTGAAATCCGCAACAATTCGTGGAAGGGTTGCATTTCTGTCACGTTGAACGATTCTCTTCAGTCGTCGTTGGTCCAGTTCTTGCAGGATCTTTTCCAGCAGCAGTGATGTGGGAGATTTGATGTTTTAGCGGATTCGCGATAATCACGGCGCACTCGTGAAATGATCGTACAGGAAAATCCCCACCTCATCGCAACCACGGAGATGCTGTGTCCCATCTCTCGTGCGCCGACTATAACGCCACGTTCAAACGCATTTTAATAGTGATAACTTGCCATTATAGCTGCATTAACCGACCCAACGCCTGCGCCAGACACCTGTTGTCTTATATAGGCGTTGCCGACCGCAGCTCCGTACTCTGCGTGTTTACATATCTCTGTGTTTGCATAAGCAAGCCTATTCCAGTTTCTTTTGCTCTTCAGTGTATAATATCTGATTACGTAAGAGTATTACAATTACAGTCAAATTAATTGTTTCGATTTATAACAGACATTGATTTCGTGCAAAATAAACACCCTCGCTTGGTATTATATTTGATCAGTGAAAATCCTTCTATCTTCACAAACACGTTCTCTTTTGGCATTTGTTTTCAGTTATTCTAAATTATAGGTATCTGAAATATAAATGCTATAAATGCGTTATTATCCATTTCCACTTAAATACGTTTACCAAAAAAAGAAAAGAAATAAAGTTATACATTGACAGGAATATCTGTGACGGTTCTGTGACATCAAAGAAGTGTCGAATGTTTTTACTTTTGTTTTACGAGTCTAAATACTATGATATCGGAAACAATCATTTGCGGAAACAGTATGCAAATATAAGCAATTCATTTGTGAAAAGTGCAACAAAAAATAAAATTGATTGACCCATACAGGATACGAATGCCAGTATTTCAATATGGTAATGGAATACAGATATGTACCTACAGTTTTACTATTAACCATATTTCAGTTCGATCAAGAGATGTTTTACGTAGATAACAAGCATTGCTCCATAAAGCTTAATTTGCTCTTACCCGTTAATCACAATAGTATAATCTATCATTCGCGATTGTACGATGCTCGATATATCCAACTAACGAGCTGGCCCGGAGGCTGAGTGGATGAATTCTGGTCTGCGCATCGTACGCCCAGAAATTCTGTTTTCGCCGAACTTCAGTTACCACTGCTAAATAACGCTGCAATGAAGACATTAGAACCACCATGATAAGGTTAACTACTTTATTCATTACGAAGGAATTACAACAAGTAGATTAATCTACAGACGGTAATGTGAATAATCCGTACAAGATCTATCCTATAAAAATCCACAGCCTTCGATATAAAATCTTATAAAAAGTGTAGCGTTCTTGAAGAAACTAACAAATGTGAAATTAATCTCACCTTACGGATCGATATAACCAAATTTAATATGTCCCAATCATAAAAATTGTTTAATATTGTATATTTGCACTAGAACTGATAAAAAATTTAATAAACAGGATGAAAGCCAACCGAAATAAACATTGTCTTCCAAAACTCCTGCTGGTTATAAAGGTGCAAAAAAGGGCTGCTAGATTTGTTTCTGGAAATTGTCGCAAAATGCAATCATTAACAGATATGATAAAAGAGCTGGAATTGGATTCATTGGAAGACAGGGTGAAGAGGGTCATGAGAGTGTAAAGGCGTATATTGGCGATGAGGTATTGAAAGATATTGGTGTAGGTATGAAGAATATTGCATAGAAGGGAAAAGATTACCATGACCACAAGCTGGTTCTCGATTTCAAGCACAAGGGTGTGAGGAGAGTCTCTTTTTTAGGTAAGGGTGTCAGGGATTGGAATAGGTTACCAAAGGAAATGATAAGTAATTTACCAAAAACGTTGAAGGAACGTAATGTTAAAATTTGTAAAGATCAAATGTAGGTGGGTGCAGGAGAGGGGGAAGACGGGTGTGTAGAGAAATTGCCACCGCATCATGCGCTCTGTTGCAATTTAATTAAATATTATTATTATTATTATTACAAGCATTTTGTGGTACAAAGGTAAAGTGTAAATTTTCTTATAATCTAGTTCCGTCGCTAACGGGGTGACTTGTCAGTATTTCTTCATTTGCACTCTTCAGTTTCAAGTAAATCAAAATGGTTTTGCGTGTTGATCTACAAGATAAATGTATTAGATTTCATCCTGATTCGGATAATTGCCGGATGGTCTACCAGATAAAAAACGCATCGTGTAAATCTGTTGATTTATCAGTGTTGTTCATGCCAGATAGTTATACATTTACGAAATATTACCTTACCAACAAGCATTAGTTCAACGCCATGCACAAACACTATAAGAGAAAAAGACAATCGTACTCCAAAGAAACAAACACAAACACAAGGCTTTAACAAACAAAACAAAACAAAAACAAAAATTGGTAGAGAGATTCGCATTGTTGTACTAAGGCCATCAACTGTCATAGTCTAATGAAAAAACCTGTATATCCAATCTATATTCAGAATCACTTTTCAATATTGCCACTAAGCATATATTTACAGCTGATCACAAAAAGCCAAAGATACCACAATACTACACCTAATTTACAAGCACTTCATTATTCTAATGAATAATTGTGTTGATTGTTTACTATCTGAAATTAGATTGTTTGCAGATGACATAATGCTGTATAAAAGAATCAAAAAGATAGAGGATTGTAAACAGTTGCAGGGTGATCTGGACAGGATATCTAATTGGGTTGGTAAACATGGGATGAGGAAGAGTTAGCTTATTAGATACACAAATAAAAAACAAAAGGTTAATTATGAATATAAGGTGGGGAAAGAATTGCTTGCTGAAGACTTGAAATGTAAATATCTTGGAATTACTTTTGATAACAAACTTAACTGGGCAGGACACATAGGACAGGTGGTAGGAAAAGGTTTCAGAGTTATGCACTTGTTGGAGAGAGTGATGAGGGGATGTACGAGAGAAGTCAAGGAATTGGGTTACAAAACTTTGGTCAGACCATTGCTCGAATATGGTGGTGTAGTATGGGACCCACATTTTACGTATCAGATACAGGAGTTGGAGAGGGTGCAAATAAGGGCTGCTAGATTTGTTTCTGGACATTATCGCCGAATGCAATCAGTGACGGATATGATAAAGGAGCTGGAATGGGATTCATTGCAAGACAGGAGGAGAATGAGGAGGGTCATGGGAGTGTACAGGGCATATACTGGCGATGAGGCATGGAAAGATATTGCAATAGGTATGAAAAGTAGTGCATGGAAGGGCAAAGATGACCATGACCACAAGCTGGCACTCGATTTCAGGCACAAGGGTGTGGAAAGATTCTCTTTTTTAGGTAAGGGTGTCAGGGATTGGAATGAGTTACCAAGAGAAATGATGAATAATTTACCGAAAACTTTGAAGGAATTTAAAGATAAAATTTGTAGAGGGCAAATGTAGGTGGGTGCAGGATAGGGGGAAGATGGGTGTTTAGGGAAATTGCCACCGGAGCCTGTGCTCCAATGCAATTAAATTAAATTAAATTAATGCATAATTCGTGCAATTTTCATATTTAAAAAATATTTGTGAACAATAACCAAGTTTGAGGATACCGACTATTAGTCCCATAAATATTGTTACACATTACTGTGCCAGAACGTATATTCATGAAGAACATTTATAAGGATAGAGTCTTTCTCGGCGTTGTATTTGAATTATTTGTTTGTTTTTTAGTATGCATATTTTCTTTTTTTTTTACTTATGACTTTACGCCTCGTCGACATCGAGGTCATTAGAGCCGGGATGGAACGGGGGACAAGGAACAGGAAGGGATTTGGCCATGGCCTTTTTGAAAGAAGCATCCCGGCATTCACCAGGAGAGTTTTGGGAAAACCATGGAAAACCCAAATCTGGATGGCCGGGTGGGGATTCGAACCGGCGTCCTCCCGAACCACTCACCCACCACGCTCGGTGCATATTTCCATTTAACTAATAAAAAATTAATGCATAAGATCGAAGTTTCTCTCGGACTTTAGAATTAATATAGTCTTTTCTGGTGACTATCCGAGTGAATAGGGTATTTCGGCGATCGGAACTCTGTCGCCATCTTCTGGTGATCATTAACAACAACTACAGAGGGATGTCGAGGAAGCCTTTCCGTTCAATTATGCCTCCAGTATGGTGAGCGGACAAACCATCCAGTAAACGTCTAGTGGTACAATTTTCCACGATGTGTTAAGCCGTATGGTCCACACTCCAGTCCCAGCACTCTATTTTCATATCACATTAAAATTAAATGAACGTTTAATAAATAATGCGTTCCTTAACTCTACAATAATGTGCATCAAATACCAGGACTGGCGTTAGACTGACGTATATCGCTGATTGCACAGTGGTCTGTGCAGATTTAAGGTGACTGAACCCAAGTGGAATCTAAACTGCGACCTTCGAGCTTGTCGGAGTGAAGCGTTCAGTTACGAACGTAATTAGAGGCATGCCGTTCCCCGCTGGTTTGATTTGCATGCTAAGCTACCTCCACGACAATTACTTAAGACTTGGGGTACCGGACGCAACTGAGTACTCCACAACGACCGTGACTTATTTTGGCCAAAAGGTGGCGGCGCCGAAGCAATTACTGATTGTCTGTAAAAGTTGTCTGCTCTTACAGTCTAATTACGGACAGCGAAAGCCATTGATCACAGGGACGGGCGGTATTTGTAGTACAGCCACGCACCGTCTGAGAAATGAGCGGCGCCACTGTGCTTCTACTCGCCTCATTAAAGACACCGCGGGGGATTACGGACGAAGATTTACCGCACAACATGATTTGCTCAGAGAATATCAGCGGTAATCATAAGCAGTAACGGTACAGAGCTGGATGCTTCAACATCAAAGGGATTTCCCGATCATATAATTTTATAAATTTCAAATATCTTATGGCATTGTTGGCCTGGAGATTCCCAAGGATTGTACAGATGAAAGAGTTTTCGATTCGCCGCGCAATGCTCCTCTTATTGTGGCTAATTAAGATATCCCGGTAATCCTATCGGGTACAGGGGACCTACAGCTTAACGTCGAATTCGAAACCACGGAACCGTTCTGACGTACTTTATATTAGACAGTAAGTTGTGGCAGATTTGAAGATCGTGTTAAGGGCCTTTGGAATCGCAGCTGAGACAGTGATTCGAACCGGGGATATTTCGAACTGTCAGATGCCTTAAAGACTGTGACACCAGACCGTTCAACTCTAGAAAAGACTGTTACGTTTGTAGTATGAAAATTTAACCGCTTTTAATGTTAGAGAAATAACATACGCTTATTCGCGCGAAGAGGGGAGACGCAAACCTAATATTCTACTTCCTTGTATGTAAAAGCTAAATTGTCTACACTTTCTGGTTTCTAGAGATAAATAAATCTGTTTTCCATCACTGAAAAGCCACCATATGTGCAATGACCTTATTTGAGGTAGGAGAAATATCAAAAAAGAAATAAGTAAACAATAGTTTTAGAGATAGTCGATGTTAGTGAAATGCCAAAAAAGCGGTATTATTAATGGTCAACGACATTGTGATTCGTGTAGAACGAATCTGCTTAAATTTTGAGTCTCTTAGACGTCGAGGTCATTAGAGGTGGGATGAGACTGGGGGGCAAGGAACGGGAATTCGGCCATGGCCTTATGAAGGAAGCATCCCGGCATTTGTCTGGAGTGATTTGGGGAAACCATGGAAAGCCCAAATATGGATACCCGGACGGGGCTTCGAACCCGCGTCCTCCCGAACGCCACCACTGTCGTAGACGCCTTACGGTGGTTATACACGATCGCTCCATTTGGATGTCATCCCTATGGATGACATCCATTCGGATGACATCCAAAAGAGTTGCACATACACCATCATTCCATTACTCCAGTCAGCCACAACAATGAAAAACTATGCAAATCAAACAACAAAAAGTTGTCAATTTGTTAAACAAGTACTAAATAAAATGATCCTGAATTAATTTGAAAGGTTATTCATACTTATCGAATACTGAATACAAATTCTGTTAGTTAAATAAACATCCAAAAAAGTGCGAAATGACAAAAAATAATAGGCACTGTGATATTACGAAAACTTATAGAAATGCTAAAAAATTATTATAAAACAGATTTATTAACTTTAAGTAGTTCAACAGGCCCAAAATAGTGACAGGTACGCCACATGTTCTAAAACAACATATTTAAACAAGTATGCTCGTATAAAATTGATCTTGTTTTATTATGTGTTTATTACTTTTAATGTTGTCATGGTTGTCAGGATTAGAGATCTGACATAGGTATGGTAAGTCCTTATACTTCTTAATACCAAAAAGACATGTTAAGACGAATTTATTTTTTTCTAAAACTAGGTAGAAATGGAAAACAGAAAATAATATCGTCCTAATTGTTACTTAATATATTTAAAACTGTATTATTTTCAATACTATATTCAAAACAATATTTAACTAGTATCAAAACAAATATTTCTAT
>JARYHS010012519.1:58696013-58779043 GCA_031002005.1 Vandiemenella viatica | reverse complement strand
AAAGCATTCGGCAGGCGCATGGGACCTGCAGTGTAGAGCACGCACCTAGTTTAATACAGATGAGAGAGGACGAACTGTCGAAAACACGAGAGGAATACACTCTTAAGATTCTGCGAATGGAGACCAGGTGAAGTCTCCATAGATGGAGGGCGCCCATTAAATACATTTAGATGAAGGTTTTTTTCATCATAGCGTTAAAAAGGACTTTAATTCTCTTGAACAAATTTTAGATACTGTAACTGAATTGGGTGGCCTGCCAACGATACAATGGTCAGGGGTAATATCTAGTTTCTCATTTCCTGAAAAGTTTTCGTTCTGAAGTAAACTTTTGATTTCGAAAGCGAGTAGTATCATTACACATCTTTGTATCTGCGTCATTCATAACAACTAAAGAATATACACGTAGTTTATTATGTTTTGCTGTTATTATGCAAATAAGGATTTTAGCATTAAAGATTTTCGCATTTAGAATTTTCGCATTAATCGTGTCAGTGCTTTACAATGGAGGCACAATACATCTACGCTCGAACCTAGGTCGTGGAAATTCTGATTAGTACGATTTTTTTTGTTGGTTTCCCTTCGACAGTTAGGCAAATTTTGGAATAATCTCCACGTTTAATTTCAAGAATTACACGTTACGTACAAAGTTACACTATTCAGACAGATGCAAGTACTCGCTACTTCCCTTTGGGTAGAACGGGAAGTATTACATATTGTACATATCTATAATTATAAAACTGTAACGTAGTGTGTCTGTACACAGATATTTTTTTTTTGATAAAATTATTGCGATCAACTATTTTGGAATTCCTGAAATTTTTAAGAATCCTTTTAAGTTTACTTGATGCCAGAATATGTAGGTAGAGACTGTCAAATACATATTGATAGGGTTTTCTGAATTGAAAAATTTGGGGTCCAGCTTAAAATCATTGACATGTATCATTGCAATATGTCGACTACCAGCTGATCAGGAAATTAAAACCTGAACTTAATTAAAATCTGAACATTAAGATGTTGATTTTTATACGTCATATTGATTTACTCAATATTTTACATCAAAAGTTTGTAAATTGATGAAAATAATTTACAAATCGATGAAGAAACGACGAAGTGCTTCTCTTATACACTCTGAGGAAGTGGGGGAAAATTATAGTTAATAATAAACGAATAAAAAATTGTAATTGTCGTGATATTTATTGTTATAATGTCTGTTTGTCTTCTTTCGTTAAATTGTAAGTAGCATGTTTTGTAACCGGGAGTTTTGCGGGCTGTGGTAATAATTTTGGGAGAAGGTCAAATAGGTTGGTGGAACAAACGCCGTAAAACTTCTAAAAACAAGTGCTTCAGTTTCGACTACTTGCAATTATTAGTAGAAACCAGTGACGTAATTGGGAATACAATACTATTTTGTACTATAACGTTTGTAGAAAGCTGCAGATATTAAATTTCATGTCAGGTTGATTATTTGTGTTCATATTATTGGATTCACCATAGATTATTACTATTTAGTATTAAACAGTAAAAAAGTAATATATTATGTTCGTCCGATTGTTCTTAGACTTTGCAAAGGAATGTAGTTTGTAATGTGTCATGAAACTCGGCTACATTACATTTTAATATTCTCGTGTTGGCACGCTAAGGAAGTACAGCTCCTGCTAGGGGAAGCGGCAGGTCGACCTTCGCATTCGCATACCTATGGTTCTGTCGAACACTGTCTTGAGGGAGGGTGAAATTCCACACGGACTTCCCGGACGGAAATAGGTGTTCCCACGTACTGGGGGGCGACAGTGAGTGTCTAGTATGTGTGGACTAGGGATGTAACGGATATCCACATCCGCAAGTGCGGAACTTTCGCGTGAAATCCTACATCCGCTTTCGCATCCGCAATTTTTCTAATGCGGATGTTTTGTTTACAATGCAATATATATTATTCTTTTTTCTTTCTTTGAGATTCTGCCCATCGTCGCTTAGCTAGCAAAAAAAAGTGGTTGTTTTCTGAAGATCTTGCAATAAAAGGGGACATCCATAAATTACGTGAGGTGTTTTTCCGGATTTTCGAACCCCCCCCCCCTCTGATGATATCTAGTCCCGTAGAAGGGGGGGGGGGCCCTTCTACGTGTCATCTTCGCAACATTTTGAGACTTCTTTTTTTCCTAGGTCTCACCCTCACTTTTCGGCGAAATACCGTCCTAAAATCAACTTTCGCGTCATTTGTAGACCTTTTTTTTAGCTCTACAGTCCGGCCCAATTTTAAAAAATCTCACGTGAGATTTCGGTTGATCCCCCCCTCCCCCTTGGTGAGATTTTGGTGAGATTTCGCTCGACAACCCCCCCCCCCTATTTCACCTCACGTAATTTATGGATGCCCCCAAAGTAACAGTGTTTTTACCTAAGCGACGAATTTACAAGTTTGAACGTGCATATAAAGTAAAGGTCGGGCTACAGTAGACCGCACCGAGACCGCACTGTCACCGACCAACACTTTTCTTATTGTTATCACTCACTCCATTGAAGTGAGTTCAAACGACACCGCACAGTCTGTCGGCTGTCATTAGTTCGGTTTAATTTATGACGGTGCGGTCCTGTGTCGGTCCAGTCGATATGGAGAAGCGTATACAAAGAGTTCAGAAATTTTTGGTCCTTCATGACTAAATCTTGTTTTAGCGTTACTGATTGCTTTAGAAAAATGTCCTTTTTTCAGCCTTACTTTAGGTTCATCAGATGTTCGTAAACTGTAGGTACAGTCCTATCATGTTCGCATTAACAAATAAAAGATTTGCCAGACGTGAACGTCGATTTCAAGGCCTGTAAAAATTGCATCCGATACCCGGATTTTGAACCGGGGACCTTCCACACCCGAATGACACGCCGCAAGCCTCTGAATTAGAAGCACTGAAAAATATGTATTCAATTAAATAAAAGTATATTTGTGTTTTGGAATAACAAAAATAAATTATAAAGAAAAAAAATGCGTTGATTTTACTATGTTTGAATATTTATTTGTTATTAGTCCAGATTTCTCTCTTGAGTCAAATGGATACGGCGTTCGATTGGGGTACTGAAAGTCCCTGGTTCAAATCTCTGTCTCAGCTGTAAATTTCATGGGTCTTAAAATTGACATTCACCTCTGGCATATCTTTGATTTGTTATTGCTAAGATGCTGGCACGTTTCGTGGTTCGAATATCACGATAAATATCTAGGTCTCCTTTTAAAAATAGGCGACAACGATAGAGGTGTACTGCGCGGCTGATAAGAAACTCTGTGACTGTAATTTTTAGATCACATGAAATTATTATTATTTTACAGAATATTTGCAGTGTGTATTTAAATTAAAATGTATAATAATCTTATTTTTTTTGTTAAAAAATCATTGAGTGAATCGAAAGGAATCTCAACCAAAACAAGTTTAATATGAAGTGAGTGGGGCTTCAAATTTCATTGTGACTATGTTGATATACACGAGAATCTTTCAATCCAGTATAGTGATGATCGTTTGTCAAAACTGCGTTGGGATACTATTTTCGTGCATAAGATATCAAACAGTAAGGAGATAACAGAAGTCAGGAAAAAATAATAATAATTAGTATTTTAATGTACTTTATTACTTTCGTAATTATAAAGTACGCCTACGTAAAATAAAGTACAGTAATAAAGTACGGGTGGTAACCCTAGCTGCGATCCTCAAGTCACTTTTAAGGTATTTCTTTTTCATTAATTCCGTGAAACAACGAACTGTATACGTTAAAGGATACTGAAGACAGAGTAGGAACCTGTCCGTCACACGGACAAGCTAGGGATTAGGAAGCAGTGTGGATGCGAGCCGTCACTCCTCCGAGTATCGGTGCGGTGACGGTGCTGGCTCGGCGCGGTCTAGTGTGGCTTGACCTTATAGCGGTTGCAGGATGCTTACTCCAATAGCTTCCTCCAATATCTATAGCTTTTTGGACAGGAAGGACCCATTTTGGTTGCCTGGGAGTCCAACAACATCCAACACCTACTACATGTATTCCTGTAACCGCTTTCACGGACCATCAAGAATTCTTTTATTTATAATCGGACCTCGTAGGTCATACAAGTTGTACTGTGAATGTGCCACTAGAGCGGTGGGAAGGTGGGTGGCGAGCACGGAACTGAGCGTGGCGGGTAGGCGGTAATGACTTGGCCTCGCATTCGGGAGGACGCGGGTTCGAATCCCCGTCCGGGAATCCAGATCTGGGTTTTCCATGGCTTCCCCAAAACACTCCAGGCGAATGCTTCCTTTAAAAGACCATGACCGAATTCCTTCCCGTTCCTAGTCCCGATTTTTTTTTCACTCTAATGACCTCGACGTTAACGAAAAAAAAAAAAAAAGTGAGCGGAGATGCGCGGTGGAGTGGCTTTGTGCTTGACGCTTGAATTAGTCTAGCCACGAACTCCACAAAGTTCATATGACAAAGACTGATTTTTAGACGCTTGCGTGATTATGTAAATAATTTAATTCACTTGTGAAATCATCCCACATTTTTTGTTGTTGAAAGATGAGGCAAAAATAAATCAATATGGTAGTGTTATATAGAAATAAAATTTACTTATGAAAAAAAAGATTCAATATTTTATAAAACAAATTTAAAATAAAATCTAAAAAATTACAAATTTATTTTTCCGCTTTCGCAAAACATCCGCGGATGTCGAGCACTAAATATCCGCATCCGCAATGATGACATCCGCAACAACCTTAGTGTGGACCACTAAACGACGGAGGTTACGGTTGCTCAGTGTTAATGTGTGTGTGGTTGTGTTTTTTTTCCATTCTGTGGACAACGAGAGACGCGGTAGACATCGCGGAGTGAGGTCCATTGATCGATTGTGTAAGCTCGTATGGAGAGGTTAGCTGCATCATCCATGGAATGCATATGACAATGGATTAGAGAAAATACGTCACGACGTGGAAGGGTCGGGCGCCATCAGCCTTCAGCATCGAACCGACTCTTAGCTGTTCATCTAACCGGTACGCTTCAAACTGATTTGTTAATCATAACGCTAAATGATATGAACAATAACAAAAGAAAACGTCAAAAATGGTTGAGAGAGTGGATATAAAAGAAAAGCTTCAGGTTTCCTCAGCGACTTTTTTGAATGAATTTTCAACTGAAGAGGTGTAGAGTTAAAGAAATCATTTAAGGTTAACTTTCTCTGAATTTGACGAGCTGTTGTAAAATATTTCTGCCGATATATATATAAAATATGTTAAAAGACAAGTCAACATTATAAGGCATTTTTAAAAAAATAACAGCGTCTCTAAACTTCTTGTTCTTATAACTTTTATTCTTAAAATTCAACAGAATTTCTTAACTTTCATGCAGTTCTAAAAACTTTAATGTTTCTGCCTCACTGCACTTACACGACTTGTTAGTTGTCGCCATATTGCTTGTTTAACTCGGACTCCAAAAATTGGTCATGAACCGAGCCCATTATCTTCAATCAATCAATCTTGAATCTGTTGACATGAGGAGAGTGACTATGAAATTCTGCTCACGTACCCAGCTTAGGGAGCGTGCATAAACCTCGTAGCTCCATTTTGGCCTCCTGTGAACCCTCCCCCTCCCTCCCCACGTAGTCCTACGTGGCTTTTGCCTCTACCCCCCCCCCCCCACGTAGTACGTAGCATTTTTCCCTTTTGATTCCAGAAGACTTTTTGTACTGTTTTCTCTTGTCAGACGATTTTAAACTACATACGGAGATACTTAATTGAAGGAAATTAATATTCACATGCTGTTGTGAGTTCTGTTCCTCGTTTTAACCGTGAAAAATGTTGTGATAGGAAAGCTACGTGACCTGGCTCGGAACCCCCCCTCCCCCCCACATAGCCCAGCGTAGCCTTCCAGCCCCCCCCCCCCCTCGGAACGAGCCACTTAGTTTGTGCACGGTCCCTTACTAGCTTTGTATTTACTAGCCTTAGGTTTACTGTTCAATGTTTCGGCATCACCCAGGGGCGGATCCAGTATTTTGTTTTGGGGGGGGGGGGCTTGGCTTGAGTGAATTTGGGTTCAGAGGGCTTGCCTTCAGTGGATTTTGGCCTTGGGGGGGGGGGGGCTTGAGCCGGGAAAAAGGTAGTATTTATAGCCTCCTCGGGCCTCAAATCCGTAGAGCTAAAAAAAAAAAATTAAAAAGTCTCGGAACTACAATGTCGGGGGTGGACCAAGATCAAGATACTTTTGGGGGGGCTTGAGCCCCCTAGCCCCCCCCTGGATCCGCCCCTGGCATCACCCCATTACACTTAACAGAACTGTGGTGAAAGAGCGAGAGTTGTGTGTTAATTCTCTCCTTGCTGTCTTAAACAGCACGAAGAAAGAAATGAACCTTGAAAACAACTGTTTGTCACCTTATTTCTCTCATTTTGCCCATCATGTGGCTGCCTCCTAAATAAATTATTGAAGGAGATATTCCAGTGCAAAAGATAAAAAATTAGTCGATCGCATGTTGGTTATTAAATCTAAACGGTAATTACGTCTTCCGGCTGTTACATACCTGTACATTCCAGTACCTAGCTTGTGTCACTTACGCGAGATCTGTAGAAACTAATAATAAAACTTGTAGTAATAATAATTTAAACTTTTATTATGACTAAAATATTAGCTGGAAAAATGGTTTTATTGCTTATGCGAACTGTCTCTCTCTCTCTCTCTCTCTCTCTCTCTCTCTCTCTCCCTTTTTTTTTGCTATATCTTTAGTAGCGCGGTCAATGTTGTAGCTCTCAAAAATTAGGTCCTGAACTCTGTTTGGGCTTTTGGTTTCATCAGTTGTCTAATTTTTATAATTCGGGCATTTATTCTTGTTTAATTATGTACATGCAAGAGTGTTTTCAATTCTTCTTTTATCTTGTGTACCTTTTCCTGTCAATAATTACAGCGTATCATTTCCATTTTGTTACCTCATCAAATTTTGTGTCTCCAGAATAAAAGATAAGAAGATGAACATGATTTATCAGGAATACTGCAATATAGGGCTTCTCAAGGAGGCGTGGAAATCGGTGATGGAATTTGTCTGTCGTGTTCGCTGGGTTATTTGAAACTGCCAGTTGATTGCTTTTTCTACATTCGGGGGCTGAAGTGATCTATATGCATTGATGCTGTCAGTTCTGTGGTGGACGTTATATGAGTTGTCTCCGAATGTGGGCAACGCACAGAGGCCTACCTGTCAGGCGTGATCCTTTTCAACCCAGTTTGGTGATACGAAACCTTCCCGCTGTTACCATTCGTCAGGGAAATTGTGATCTGTCACTTGTCGGTCTGCAGAGGATAAAAAGGCATACACAAAACTTATATCTAAAAAAGCAAAAAAAATCCGAATTCAGAAACTGTAGCAATTGATTCTGAATTTCTGAGCTGGGAAGATGCTGTTTAATGTTTAAGCTGGTTAGACGTCAGTCGGCTTTCTCCTCTACGACACAGGTTTACGTATTTCTACACGAGTAGGCGTTTCTGATTTTTTTTCACTTAAAGCAAAAAAAAAAAAAAGCCATTACGACCTTTGATGCATTTTCTATATTCATAGGCCATGACAATCCATGAAAACCTGATTTTAAGCATTCTAACTACTTTCAGACTAAAGATATTATTTGAATTTTCCAGAGTAAACCTTTGGGGTTAAATATAATTAAAGTTTGTATTTAAGCCTGATTGGATATAGCGATCACAACCTTTGATCGTTTTACTATATTTATGAAAAAGCAAGATCGTCTGTGTTTAATATTTCTATTAATGATTTTAACTCCCTTCAAATTCGACAAAGTATTTAAATTTTTTTCTTTGATTTTAGCTACACTGTTTTAGTATGTTTTTAAACCAGATAAGGTAACGCTGTCATTACCTTTGGCTTTTTTACCGTATAGAGCAGTATGTGTTGGAATGAAACTTAGGCGTTATTACTTGGAAGTCCCATTCAATTGTTCCGAAATTCTGAAAATTTTGCAGAGCGAACCCTTAGAGAGAAATATAGGTCACGCTTACATTTCAGGCAGATCGGTGTCAAGCGATCATGATTCGTACTATATTGTGCGATAGTCTCTGCCTGTAATAAATCTATATCCCTACTGTATCCGTGTCCCACCAAATCTCTTCAAATGAAGCTCCCTTCAGACTCAACTGAAATACCTCAAATTTTACAGAACGAACCCCTCGGGTAAAGTATAGGTCAAGTTCATATTTCAGCCACCTTGGACCCTAAAGGCGGGAGCTATTCTAGACCCGCGAGCATACCCAAAACACGTTCGCTGGCTTTCACCTATATTCGATTCAGCTATCTTTTCTTTCCGACCACTTATTTTACATTTAGCAGTATTTTCCTTGTGTATTCATTAGTGCTCATTTACCATATTTTTTAAAAAGTTTATTTTCACCATTACCTGATTCAAGATAGTAAAAATTGCAAATAGATTTTTTTTATTTAAAAAAACCTGTGTTTAATGCCCTTGTGTAATAGAGAAATATTTGGGAAATCCTTTCCTGCTTAGACTATCAAAATGTCTAAATTTTGATTTTTACACAGTTTTTTTTAGATAAACTATCAATATCTAGTTTTCAATGTCTCATATATAATTATTTAAAAATTGTGTTTAATAAAATAATAGTGCTGGTTATGGATCAAGCAATGATATATAATATATATATATATCAGGAACTTATGTTCATTCTACCTGCAAACAGAGGGTATTTCTAAGATAAAATATATATTGAAAACTAACTTAACTTACTCCACAACCAGGAGGTTCGTTGGAACTTCCAGAAGGTGGCGTACTAAGCCAGTGTATCAGAGACTGGGTGGCCAGTTCCATTCCTATGGGACCTATAATTTAACAGCGAATTCAAACTACGGAGTGTCTTTCAGTACCTCACAAACCCACAAAATTTCGGAAACTTGAATTATTAACTTGAACGATGTATCTAGTTACCTACCAGACTTTTAAAATAGTCGTGTACCACTGCTTTCTGTAGTTTCGAATGAAAGTAGGTGAAATAATTCCTGTCCGAAAACACTTCAAACAATATAAGATCTGTGCTCATGAAAATTTCTGCCAAGCAGATGATAATTATTTGCAGACAGGCACAGTTGGATCTGGGACTCTGAGGAGACAGTAGACATAGGTGATAGTCGTAGTGATTTAAGATTTCCTTTTTCTGATTAGGGTATCTCTCGAAAAGAGTAAAGATGGTATGGCTAGCCAAAGGCTATTAAGATTCACACAGAGTACGCATTCAACTCCATTTAAGCTACCATGATAGATTTCAAGTTTATTTTTTTCTGGTCACTAGTTTCTCGGCTGGTTCTATGCTGTTTTCTGTGTCTTCCTACTTGAGTTGATAGATTCATCTCAATATACCCATTAAACACAGAAAAGAACATCAAAAATAATCATACGATTCAAACGTATGTACCACATTAAAAGATTAGAAGAACACAAGACATTTTTTCAAAACTTTCCGGGAAGAACTGTCTACATTTAAACCTCCTAGTCTTTGCTTCCGTCGACCTGATGGTATGATTGAAACCAACCAAAAGGCCAATTGTGACATTCTGAAGCAGTTCTTCGAGAAGCTGTACAACTGTGAACCACCTACAGAGAAACTCCATTTCCAGATTCCCCCTCCAAACCACGACTCAGCTCCACCAACACTGGGTGAGATCCGAAATATCATACTTCAGTTGAAAAATAACAAAGCACCAGGGGAAGATGGAGTATTAGGTGGGATGCTCAAGATCGGCTGCACGCTATTATTTCAAATATATGGGAGACCGAAGTCATACATGCAGATTGGAAAATTGCATTAATTCACCCGCTACATAAAAAAGGAGACAGGACATATCCAAACAATTTTCGAGGGATTTCACTTTTGCCAGTCGCCTACAAAGTACTTTCTTGTGCCTTCCGGTCAAGGTTGGAGAAGCAGACAGAACACAAGATTGATGAATACCAAGCAGGATTCCGACCACAGCGATCATGTACAGAACAGATCTGGAACATAAAAATGATACTCCAACATCGTCAGTCAACCCGCACAGTGGTAACGTTTGTAGACTTTAAGAAAGCATGTGATTCGATTGACCGCACTACGCTGTTCAATATAATACATGAATATGGAGTAGATAATAAAACAGCTATTTTAATTCAACAAACTTTGACAAATACAACTTCAAATGTGAAATTTATGGGCGAAATCTCTGAATCATTTGAAATTAAAACTGGTGTAATACAAGGGGATGGGTTATCACTACCCCTGTTCAACTTGGTACTAGACAAGATCATTAGCATATGGAAAACAGAAATGCCTGGAATATATATGGGAACAAAGGATAAACGAATCAATATAAAATACCTTGCTTTTGCGGATGTTCTAACAGTAACTACACGAACTGTTGAGGAAGCCAAACATGCTGTTGAGATGCTTCATGAGATAGCTATCAAAACCGGCCTCCAAATCTCTTATGAGAAAACGCAATATATGGATTCCAAAAGCACAAACCTGAAGCCACTCGTGATCAAACATAGCACTATCAAACAAGTTAAACACTTTAAGTACTTAGGAGAAATTATTGTGAATACTGGAACAGAGAAAGAAGTCCACAAAAACCGAGCTGAAAAACTGCAAAAAGCATATGCAATAACTTGGAATACTTACAATAATAAATCACTTTCCACCATTGCCAAACTCTATCACTACCACACTGTCGTTCTTCCAGGAGCACTGTATGCGACGGAGACATCATCATTAACGTAAATGTCAAAGGAATAGAAAAAAAATAGTAAGACAGATACTGAGAAAAATATTCGGCCCCAAAATCCAAGATGGCAACTGGATGTGCAAAAGCTCAGAAGAACTGTATGTATTCACTGACCGACAGATTCACCTCACTCGCATGGAAAAGACGTTTGAAATTTTATGGACACATAGCACGAATGGATGACTTACGACTTACCAAGAAAATTTTCCACATCGTCAACGGTCCCCGACAAAACAAAGCACGCTGGTTTGTATAGACCCAGAAGGACCTCGATTCATTGACATCAACGCAGTAAATATAGACAATTGATCACCTCACATAAATTTGCCGCTAAGAGTCCAACATAAAAAAATCTGAAACTCAGAAATGCATGGACACAGCGAAAGGATGAGGAGGTTTTGGGAAAATAAGAAGAACAGCAAGAAGAATAAGAAGGACAATGCAAATTAATGGTTCCACGCGCTCCTTAGTGGGCTAAACGATATAATAATAATACCCATTACTGCGTACGTTTAATTAGTACTGAAAGTGTTTGAAGCATTCGTTTGTGGCAGCGAATGAAACTTCACAGCATTATCATTCGGTAATTGCCAAAAATTCAATGCGGTATTCTAGCGTATGTTTTCCTTTTAAAGAAAATTATCGAAGTTCCATAATTAACCTTCCAGAAAATTTTTGAACCTTTCCAAAAGTCTAATACGCTGACAAATGAATCAACTTTAAATCGTTCATTATGTTTATAATCACATTGTCAGTTACTTTATCATTACTTTCTATCTAGCAGAAACTGTGGGATGACACCTGAGTTAATCTTAGCTCCCATTAGCTGAAATAACAATTTTAATAATATTTTTTACTGGCATTACGATTACTATTAGCTATAGAAGTTTGCACGTGCAACACATTGGTTCCTTCAGTATTTTTTTTTAAATCTTGCATTCAATCCATGTACTTCTATTTACTGTTTCAATAAATGTTGAACAGTGGTGTTAAGGGTTTCTTTTTATTTTTTTTTTGCATATTTTGCTCAGAATAAAGTAAAATTTTATAAGTTAAAAATATCATAACCACTCATCAAACTTGTTATTAAACACATTACTAGTATTTGATATGTATTTTAGCTCTATTTGATTCGTAACTTAGTTTCAAGGCTTAAATTGTTTTCATACTGAAACGTTTTTTACGTTATATTAAAACTGTACAAATTCACAAAACTGTGTAACAATAAGATTCTGCCTCGCCGTATTTATTTGCTGGTTTGTTGTATTCAAGAAAACACCCTGTTTGCACGCCTGAGGCTCTGGCTATTGAACGATTCTTGGTGTAAGGAATAACCCACTGCTTGCCAAAGGACCTGAAAATCAGGCACAGGAGAAAGGATGGGCCAGGGCGCCCTCTTGCCCTTAGGACTGGAAACGGTCGCCAAAGGTGGCTGAAGAAATGATCA
Source organism: Vandiemenella viatica (assembly GCA_031002005.1). Taxonomy (NCBI): domain Eukaryota; kingdom Metazoa; phylum Arthropoda; class Insecta; order Orthoptera; family Morabidae; genus Vandiemenella; species Vandiemenella viatica. The sequence goes on along the minus strand of JARYHS010012519.1, from coordinate 58,766,837 downwards.
GTGGCATGGTTATAAGATGCAAACGGGATGCCTCTGGGGATATCCGGAGAACACGTATTCTCTCTCAAACAACATACGTGATGATATTCCTGAGTAAAATAGTCCCCCAATCGATATTTGGGTGAGGACTGCTTAAGAAGGAATCATTAGAATGGATGGAAACATTCTAACAGTCTGTGTGTGAAATGTTAGAAGTCAGAATAAGGCAGATAGATTATAGAACTTAAGACGGTCCATCTAGCATTTTAGCTTCGATGTTTTTCGGCTTAGTGAGGTCAAATGGAAGGATGCACAGTATCTGCGGTCTGGGGAATATAAACTAATTAGCACACAATCTGTCAGTGGAGTTATGAGTGTGGGATTTACCATGAACAAGAGATTAGTGAAACGGGTAAAGTAATTGGACTAGAATAGAAACAAATCCTACTCCAACTTTAGTAAAAGTGTATATGCCACCTTCGCAAGAGGGGTAAAAAAATGATAGAAAATATAGTATGAAACTGTAGAATTAGTTGCTGTCAATAAGGTATGTTCTAAGTTTACACCTTGAGATGAAGGGTAGGGTAGGTAGGATTTGTACTTTTTGCTTGAGACGACTAATGTCGCTACCTTAAGGGTGGGTACACACTAGTCGAATGCATGCGACCGCACGCGAGCGAACGCATACGTTCACTCAGTGTGTACGTGAATACGAAGCCGAATGAACGCTTCCGACCGCTTGCGCTCGGTTTCGCTCGGGAGGCGGTACATCAAGGCATAATGTGAACCATACGTTTTCGCCTTAGTTATAGTGTGTACGTCAAGAAGAATGATTTAGTTGTTTTGTAGGGAACGTGGAGCTATCTCGGATTCCATAAAATTAATAGAGTTATATAGAAAACACAGTGATTATGCAACCATATTCATAGTGATTATAAAAATAAAATAACCAAACATAATGCCTGTAACGAAATTAGCGATGTTACGAAATGTGACTAAAATGACACGAAAAAGAAGTCTCAATCAGGATCCTGCAGACATGAACGTTCAGAAACAGGAAAATTCATTTAAAACAGACTCTGTAGCTGATGTCATATTTAAATCTACTTGGTTTGCTATTAAAGACACATGTTATTTTTGCTGGATAAATTTGAACCAAGGGATAGAGAAATTACTGACGTTTTGAAATCTTTGGATCATTCTGCTGCAATAACGTATCAAAGTCGGTCGACTTGATTCTGCAGAAACTTTCAAAAAAGTCCATGCCAAATTTCGACTGTAGATCGCCTATCAAGTCTGTCCCTCTACACACATTTCTACTTTCGAACAAAGAAGTCGTGCACCACCGTCGTTTTGTACTCCTGCATCTCCGTATTTCATTATTTTTTAATTTATTTGCTATGGAGCGCACGCTGTGGTGGCAATTTCCCTACATACCAATTTTTCCCCTTCTGTTTATCCACCTGCTTTGCCATCTACAAATTTCAAGTTTTTGGTAATTTATTCATCAATTCTCCAAGAAACTTAATCCCTACACCCTTACCTACGAAATAAAATCAATCTTCCACACCCTTGTCTTGAAATCGAGGTCCAGCTTGTGGTTTTTGTCTTCTTTTCCCTTCCGTGCATTACTTTTAATTCTTACACCAATATCTTTCCACGCCTACTCTCCAATACACGCATTGCACACCCCCATGACTCTCTACACCCTCCTCCAGTCTTCCAATGAATCTCAACCCTGCTCTTTTATCATATCGATTACTGATTGTGTTCTACGGTAATTTCCATAGACAAATCTATAAATAATAATGCACGAAGAACTAGCAGTGATTAAGTCATCATCTAAAGCCATTTTTATGGTAGATGTAAAAATATTTTTCCACATAAAACAGCGAACATGAAAGAATGACAAAAAACGCATCCCTTCGTTGTAATGTGGATTCGGCCGCATCCATTTGACCGCATGCGTTTGCTTGCGTTCGCCTAGGGTGTATCCACCTTAACTGGAGTCGGTGTTTAACAGACGAGTTCGTCCGGTAGTGAATATTAGGTATAACAGGTATTCTGACTCCTCTGGAACAAAGCTGTTGCAAGGCAGTAACGGCTTTTATTACGCATCAGCCACGAACGAAGAGCACAAAAACAAGCGGTTCTGGCTAGCTCCACCTGATGCAACATATATGGCAAAGCGCCTCTGTGATTTATGTATACGGGATAGTACCTTGTCTACTGTTAATAGGTAGTGGACTACCAGGGTGGGTTTATCCGTGCCGACCGCCCGCAAAACACAAGTTATTACGCTTGCAGCTCAGGGGCGGTTAACCTAACGGCAACTTGCTGTGAAACAGCTGAGGAAAGTTAAGCACTAGCAAGAGAAAATCCTGTAGAAAGACACTTGAGGAAACCTGCGGTACAAGCTCATAAGAACCATCAATTTTTTGTGTGAGCACGTACCACTCCTGAAGCTGACGTGCATACGAAATTTCAGCTTCAGCAAGTGACTAATGAACAAGCTGCAAAAGAGAGTTCCTGAAGTTAATAAAATGTAGCAGATTTCAGTACTCGGGATAAGTTTTCGCTGTGGAAATAATCAAATATTGTCGAACATTCTCAAAGGCAGAACTAAAGTACATAGAAGACTGGTCTGGATTATAAATATGAGCTATATGACGTGACAGCTGTGACAATAAACTCGTATGGAGTTTGTTTAGGACTTTACACCTCGTCTACATCATTGAAGGCGAGATAATATCGGGGCAGTGCACGGGAAAGAATACAGCCAAATCCCTTCGAACGGATCATTCCAGCAATGGCCAGCAATGATTTCGGGAAACCACGGAAAACTTAAATCTGGATGGCCGAACTGGGGATGGAATCCGCGTTCCCTTGAATGTAAGGCCCCATTGTTAACCACCCAACGCCACCGGAATTGTGGAGTAGACGTTTAGATTTATTTTTTCGATAGTTTAAAAATTCTAAGCGAAAATAATTAGGATGGTTCTTCTCATGAGCCATAACAATTCAATAATTTTACTGATCCAGTACTCGGAAGTACTACCGTGAGTGTTAACGTATAGCCAGTGAAACAACACACACACACACACACACACATATATATATATATAAAGTTGTCATATATATATGACAACTTTACATTTTATTTAGATATATAAAAGAGTAACTGCTACTAGGTAAATAACTACTAAACAACTTATGTAAGTACACAAGAAAATCTACTGTTCAGTACTTAATTGCTACAGCACTGTGTAACTTGCACCCCCCCCCCCCCCCCCCCGCACCGATGAGCCGTGGTTTCTCATGGTTATCTTGTTCTATCGGTTAGCCAACACCTCTCCGCATTGCATTACCTAGGCGGTTTACTCCAATTCTATATGCGTTAGTTTGGTTCTAGTTCTATTTTCTTAATACGAGGGTTGAACTTAAATATTGGCAACTATTTATTCACAACCGATACAAAAACGTTACATGTTTGCACCTGTTACTGTCCTTCAAAGTAGTCACCATGCAGAACCCGTTGCCAGCGATGTGGAAGGTGTAGTATACCGTTAGCAGAGCCTGTTCTGTTTATCGTGCGAATGGAGCGGTCTACTGCCTGTCGAATCTCTGGAACAGTTCTGAAGCGAATGCCACGAAGTGGTTCCTTTATCTTCGGAATCAAATCAATGTCACAAGGACTTAAGTCCGGAGAGTATGGTGGATGGTACAGTACTTCCCAGCCCCATCGACCGAACAGAGCAGCCACAGCTTGCGCTGTATCCGCCCGCGCATTGTCGTGCAAAATGATGGGTGGGTTCCGCAGAAAGTGTTGCCTCTTCTTTCGCAAAGCTGGTCGCAGGCGATGCTCCAAAAACGAACAGTAATACTGTGCATTGACAGTCTGCCGTGGGGGAATGTAATGCGTTAGGATAACACCATCACAGTCGTACACGAGAATCACCATAACTTTCACCATACTGGGGCTCTGACGGACTTTCGACTTTCGCGGCGACCCATAATGACGCCATTCGTTGGATTGGCGTTTCAGTGGTCCATGTCTCATCCAGTGTTACGATACAGCTTAAGAAAGCCTCTCCTTCGCGCTCATAGCGCTCCAAGTGCGTCTGAGTAGCGTCGTAACACATCCATTTGTGCATTTCCGTCAATTCATGCGGAACCCATCGTGATGCCCAGGCATTCCTTCAGGATGCGAAGCACAGTCGTATGCGCTAATCCGGTTTCGTAGGCGAGCTCACGAATCTTCTGGCGTCGATCACTGTCCACTAACGCGGCAACATTATGCACTTCTTATGCACTGCCCGACGCATGTCTGCCACAGTTTGCTGACCTTCGTTGAAGGCTTTTACCCAATGTGCCACTGTTCTGTACGACATAGCCGATTCCCCGCACTCCTCTTGAGGACCTTGTTGACACTGTCATGCTGTACGACCTCTGGCACATTCAATCTTGATTTATCTCCGTTGTTCCTGTTCCGAAAATATAGTGACACCGTTACGTTAGACCGCTCGCTCTCAAGTGACTGCGTTTCCCTCGATTGTGCGCACGCCAGGGACGGGCGAGTCCATTTGCTCCGAGGTAAGGTAGGTATGTCAACAACGTGTGCTATCAGCGACAATTGCATAGTGCCTCCACAGCAGTGTTGCCACTATTTAAGTTCCAACCCTCGTATATAGGCTACGTTGACATTTTAACTTTAAAAAAGACACAGTTTTTTTCACTCTTTAAATGGTCTCTCCTTGTGGTATTGGGGACGAGAGATGCCAGCTGCACTGCACCTAGGTGTATTAATGAGGAAGGCTGCCTGTTTAAGCATTTAATACAATTGTTTTTAAAAATGTTAATGTCTTCATTTGTATAAATGGCTTGACATAAATCGAACGCAGGTTGCAAATTAAAAAATATAATATGATAAAAAAAATAATAATAATAAGAAATAAAATAATAATAAAGTCAGAATGTGGCTAAACTGTGACACTTTTACTATAGTCAAAATTTTGTATTTGGTAGATCACGATGAGGTCTTTCGATAGTTAAATGGTAATTAATTATTTACTGGACACCCTGTATATTTCCTCAACGAACTGGTGTTATCACTTTGAAGAACGGTTTCATATAAACTATCTCTTCGTTTCCATTTAACCATCACAGTTCACGTTCTCATTTTCTTATTCGCTGAATGTAGTCCCTATCTTTCCCCACAATTCTTCCATTTAAGTAAATCATCTTTAATGATATATACCAATCCTAACACTCAGTTCTATGTCTTCTATTTTTCAATATTTCCCATATGTTAGCACCTTCATCCAACGTTTGCAGAAAGTGTTAATTTAATTTTTAATGATTCATTTAATTAAGAACATCCCTTTTTCTTGTTCACAGTGTCCTTTGTCCACATGCGTTTCCAAAATGTGTTATACACAATTCATAGTTTCATAAAATTCTATAATTTCTCTTCCAGTGCTTATGCTTAAACTATTATCTATTTTAAAAGCCTCTTTTCGATGATGGTAATGCTCGTTCAGTAGCTTTGTCCGTGTGATATGATACTAATTTCAAATTCATAGCTTGTGTGTTAATCGTTCTCCTTGTCATGAGACTTTCCAGGTAACTTCAATGCTCTCAACAACATCCAAATGAAAATGATCTACCCTTATTTACCAATAAATTTTATAACCTCTTCTTCAAACTTGTAACATTACATGCTGCAAACTTTACAACGTATGTTGGGGTTCAGTAGTCAAAATGACAACAAAAGCCCTTGCAATTTCATCACGTTCGCCCGTAATCATATTAGAGACACGTAATTCAAATCAGTTCATAAACACCACGTCAACGATACTGTTTGCATGCATACCTATAATCCAGTAATTGTATGCAACACTTCTTCCACAGACAATACACTCCTTGGCCGTCGTAAATTGAGTAGGTGAAAACTACTTCTCTGTCTCGGATGTTAGCTTTATATAAACTCCATCGAAATTTCTAGAACACTTCAAAAGCTTCCCGTAGATATTTCTCGAACGTTAACAATACTTAAACAATTGAAACATATTTAAAACAATCAGAATTAATACATAATCATTTACAATCAATACAAAATGGTCAGAAATGGAAATTGAAGATACTTAAACACAAAATTATTCACAGAAATCATTTTAAACTGTAGCAAATTGTTCTTTAGACATAGTAACTTGCATTAATACTTGTAATTACAAACATTTAAGCAATTCTCTTGCATAATTCTTAAACATATTAAATGGCCTCTAAATAATTTCTTTTCATAAAACAAAGTCTATATACATTGATTTACGGTATATTGCAAAAACATACATACAAGATCATATTAAATCAATCTCTAGCTTACTATAAGTGCTTCATAAAATACCACTCCATTTAAGTTTAGGTTTGAGGGCTGTTACAGTAACAAGTTATGGGGTGCTGACGTTTTCCAGCGTAATGCACGTATACTTTGCTGCCTCCACTTAGGAGGCATTGGGCGTCACTTTGCGCGGTCAGAGCAAAGGTCCCCAAAGGCCGACTCGAGTGCCTCCTAGTGCATCCAGGCAGCCGTGACGACTTGTTTCCGGCTGCGGCGCCGACTTAATTAATTTGGGCGGTAATTACAGGGCGCACTAACGACCCTCACTCCGCGCCGCTCCAACAAGCTGAGCCAGACCGCATATTAACCCCACTGCCGGAGAGCAGGTACTCTGGGCGCTCAGCCGTCGCGTCGGTAGCTGCAAAAAGGCCAGCACACGCTAAGCTTGTTTCAGAAAGGCGAAACCGATTTCGAACAAGTGTATCGCACGATGATAACATATAAAGATTAATAAATACTTTATATTTCATTACATCTTGCAGTGACAACTTACCTTGTTTTGTTTATAACTTTACGCCTCTTCGACGTCCGGGTCATCAGAGGCGGGAAAGGTTTGGGGAAAGGAACGGGAAGGAATTTCGCCATGGTCTTTTGAAGGAAGCATGCCAGCATTCGGCTGGAGTGATGTTGGGAAACCATCTAAAACCCAAATCTCGATGCCCGGACGGGGATTTCGAACCTGCGTTATCCTTAATGCGAGGCCAGAGCATTACCGCTAACTCATCACACATGGTGACAAGTTAGAAACGTCACGAACATTTCGCGAACAGTGTTTTTCCACTCAAGTTTCTGTGCAGTTCCCCTGTTTTTCCCGTCAAGTACATAAACGTTATTTTGATGCATCCCATTAGTGGATGTCTTTAGTCAATAGTATAACGACATGCCTGCCGAACTACTTGGAGTAGACGAAGTCGATATTATTGGAAAGGGTTCTTTTGTCTGAAAGACTTTCATTCAGGGAAGTTTCGTGTTTGAAAAAACGCGATGTTGTGAGATACGATTAATATTTTTTAAATATTCTGTGCTAGCCTAACGGAGAAGAGCAGTGATAAAACTGTAAATAGGCTGCAAGACATTTAGAATTTAAATTAAGCTAACCCGCTGTTCTGTCGTATTTATTGTGTGTAATACTGTCGTCGTTGTATTAAACATGTTGCCATGAACTGTAAACATCGTTAGCAACACCACGCGGGAAAAAAAACCGTTTGATCTAACAGAGCCTACGATTGTGACTGCAAATATTGTGATTGCTATAATAATTTCATAAGGTCTCATAGTGACAGATGTTTCTTATGGGGTACAGAATGCGCCTCCATCTTAGACGCCTAACCTGAGCTATAATACTATCAAGTAAAGGGCACCTGCAGTTTAACATGGTCTCTTCACATTAACAAGGAAAAGCTTTGTCAGAGGTGAAGATCAGTTTTAAGGTTTAAAATTTCTAGCCGAGAGTGGGAATCGAACCGGGGACTTTCCACAATTCAGTCATGCACCTTAACCACCCGTGCCACCACACCATACATTGACTTTGATTTTTTTTCCGTTCTAATGTTGGTGTGCAATGTAATTTGCAGTATAACACCAAATTTTCGAGCCTACATTTTGTTGGTAGATAACACTCGTTTCAGAGAAGGAGCGAGACCAACGCCATCATCGAAGTAGGATATCTTAGAAAATGGTCACTTAACCTCACGATTTATTGCTGGTTATGATGTGATTTAAAATGTATATTTGGAATGTTTTTTTGTACGCAGTGTGAATAGTCGTGTACCCGATTTTGCGGTTTAATGGTGTTGAGAAGGAGAAAAGCAACTACTGATCTTCAATTCTTTTTTAGTTATTGGCAGTTTATCTACAAATTACAGATACAAATAAAATGGCTGTCCCCACGTCAGGTTTTGTTATAGTTTTTTTAAGTAAAAATCGTCGAGTAATGTGCATAATGAGTTGTCAATAATTATCAGACGTTTTATTCAATGCCTCACACGGAGTCCTGTAACCGCGCTATAAAGCGAGCTTAGTCATTAAAGGGAATAGTTTTGCGAAGGCGATTTTTGTCGGTTCATCTCTCTTAATTCAGCGAGCACAAAGCCTTGAAGATGCTTTTAGAATAATTGCAGTGGGAACAGTCTATATGGCTGGCTCATCCGTGTGCACTATTGTGTGACCCGAACACCGAGACCAGCTATTATTGTGACGTCAGCAAATGTCATGCGCGCCGGGGAAGTCTAGTTCACAGGCGTCGCGCATAATTGACTTACCAGCGCGTCTGGTTTGACATATACAACTATCTATTACAAAACAAAACACAGGAGATCGAGATTCAATAACAAAAATATAGAAAATATAAAAAATATATACAACTTTAACAAGATTTCAGTAACATATTTTCTAAGTACATTCTTTTTTGTAATTAATATAATCTTGAATTGAATGATTAATTGCGATCGAACCCATGGTTCGGTGACAATTTTCGTACTCATCTTATTACCACTTTCTTAGCATTTTTTAATATTACCTTATATACTTTATATATTATTATCTTACATTCTTTTTATGGTATCATATGTACTTTATTCCTCCCACATCTAAATTTTGGCGCATTAGGGAGGACGGCAGTTAGAATCCCCGTCCGGGCATCCAGAATTGGGTTTTCAAATACCTCCAGGCGAATGCCGGGATGCTTCCTTCAAAAGACCATAGCCGAATTCCTTCCCGTTCCTTGTCCCCAGTCCTATCCCGTCTCTAATGACCTCGACGTCGATGAGGCGTAAAGCCATAAGTAAAAAATAAGAAAAACTGGGATTTACGAATGTTAAATTCCTTCTGCGTTTTTGGTAAATTATTCATCATTTCCCTCGGTAATTTATTCCAATTCTTGACACCCTTACCCACAAAAGAATATTTTCCCACTCCCTTATACATGAAATCGATTGCCAGCTTGTGCCCATGGTCGTCTTTTCCTTGCATGCACTACTCCTGATTCTTCGACCAATATCTCCCCAAATCTCATTACCCACAAAACCGTTGCACTCCCAGCACTCTCTTCAGCCTCCTCCTGTCTTCCACTGACTCTCAAACCAGCTACTGACTGGGTCTAGCGGTAATCTCCACAAATAAATCTAGCTGCTCTCCCTTTTGCTCCCTCCAACTCCTGTATTTGTTACCCAAAATGTGGAGCCCAAACTACAGCACCATATTCCAGCAATGTTATGACCAAAGCTTTGTATTCCAGTTCTCTCATCACCTTCTTTATTTAATCAAGGATTTTTCCTACCACCTCCCCTATGTGTCCTGCCCGGTTCAATTTATTATCAAATTTAATGTCAAGATTTATACGTCAAGCCTTCAAGAAATAATTCTGTCTCCACCCTGTAATCATAAAGAACCTTTAGTTATTTTTATATGTGTACCTAATAAGCTGATTCTTCATGGTGTTTACATTCTTTCCATGTTGACCTACCCCGTTCGATATTCTATCCAGGTAACCCTGCAGCTGTACTAACAATATAATGCGTAAAATTCAAAAAGTATCAGTAGCTTCCAAGTTAATTTATTTTTATTGCTCAATTCGTGAAAACATAATGAGATATAAGAATTTTTTGCAATATTCGATAGGCACTCTGGAGGTCTAAGGTTTGATAATAAATTCTGGCCGTCCGCATTTCAGTTTTAGTTTGTTTTCCATGGATATCTGAGGGAAATTTTCTATTAGTTTCTTTCCAATGTTTATCAAAGTTTGGCCCTAGAGGTCTAACACTATTAGTCAGTGACTCTTCGTTGTTGCATTAATCATTGAATTTCTAAGTTTATCCTCTGTAAATTGACCCCTGGTTAAATTCAATTTTACCCGATGTCCGCGCACTCCCATAAATTTGTCTGCAGGGTGTTATTTCATTTTCAATTTACCTATTTAGAATTTTAACATCGGCTTAGCTTCATTCACTGCTGTTCACTGTTTCCTGACATTCTGCATTTTCTTCAGGAGGAAGCACTGGCATTTCTTTAGTGCTGATTAAGGTTTAAAGACAGTTTGCAGTAATCGTCTAGACTAGTGTACATACGGTGCTTATTTCTGTACAAAACCTGATGAATTGTAAAAGCTGAGTGACTCAACAAAAATAGTACAAGGCTTAGACAGTTCGCGGCCATTTGGAAGTGTTCAAGTTCTTTTCTCAATAGAGATTATCTTGTCAGCGTTAAACCTCATCACAAAGAAAAATAAAATTAAATCAGTAAAATGTCTATTATAATCTGCACGTTTTGAAAAAGAAGTAAAATATCACACATCAGTACCGAAGTTCATGAAACTGAATAAATATAATCACAGCCGCTAAGTATATAATAATATTTGAAGCTAAACTGTCATTATTTTCTTACTAATATCGCCTTTACGTCTCGTCAACGTCGAGTTCATTGGAGATGGGATAGGATTGAGGACAAGGGATTGGAAGGAATGCAGCCATAGACTTTTGATGGAACATCCCGGTTGCCAGGAATAACCTGGAGTCAATCTGGAATCCACGGAAAACTGAAATCAGGATGATCGGACCGAGGGTTGAACCGGCGTCTTCCCACGTATCAGGACCGTGCGTTAACAATTCATTAATCAGGCTCGGTATCATATTGTAAGAGACTATCCACTGCTGAGAATGTTTAAAGCAAGTAATGATTTGTATTCTCTATTGATATAGTAGTATTAGAAAGAGAGGACCTTTAAATCTAATGTGGATGCGGTGATCCTGACTTACATTTACGATTGTTCTCATAAATCACCCCAGGAGAATGGCTAGGTATGTTCTTCGTCTATTTCCTTTCTTTGTCTTCGCAGTATAGGCCGAAGTCCATATAAGTAATTTGGCTGCACTCAAGGGTCTGGCGACGTTCCCCGTTATGGGTCACCGAATATTTCACAATTAAGTACAAAGGTTACATGGTTTGCCTCAGTCATATCACCTTTAATGATTTCTGTTCTCTGAAAAAGGTTAAAACTCATTAACGTACAAAAAGTCTGTCTCTCTGCTCCATTTGTGAATAAGCAATTTGTGAAAACATAGGAATGTAAATTATTGCCGAATTTTGAGCGCTGACTGTCAGTTATCGATATAATTACTTTGTGAAACGCGTGAAAAAAATCACTGAGCAGACAAGGACTTTTCACTAATCTAATACTATCGTTTTACTATTTATCCTTTAACGTACGTGGATTTTTAAACATCTTACAAGCAACAGGACGTCATTGAGTGTCGTTATCTCTCAAGAAAAGTATAAGTATTATACTTATTTACTTATTCGTGTTCAAATTGTATAAACAGGTATAAAGAAAAACAGTGTATATGCAAACTTGTGCATGAAAGGAAGAAATTATAGAAAGTAGCTATTGCAATATTTAAAAGATTTATTACCAGATCAGGGGTAAATATCATTTTGCTAGAACACATCGTGTTTCATTGCTGTTGCATTTGCCTCCACTCATAACTTTTTGCCACTAATCAACCATGAGTAGTATAGACTATTTTTACATGATTTTTTGTGGGATTTAAATGTTTGTGAATAGTTTCAAAGATAAAAAATACTATAAATATTTGTGTGTAATATTTCGTTTGATCCTGTTTGATTAACATTTTTTAAATTCTTCACTGAATCATATTTACAGGCCTGCCCATTTGACCTCTGCAGAGGGCTTAGTGTTTTGAAACTCGATGATGGAAGGAATTTTTACCATTGGGGACTCGTCCCGCAGAACAGAAGAGGTGGTGATGCACGTTTCCTATTAAACACAAGTTCTGAGTTATAGCCCACACCTCTCCGCAGTGCTCGTGGACTGGCATAGACTTTAAAATATGTCTACGAATTAAGAAATCGTAATAAAAAATAAGAGGTGTTAGTAAAAGCGATAGTAATACTAATATGACATTGAACTCAAATAATAGATAATATATTGATAAGAGTATTTCCTATTTTTTCCCCTTGCACGGGTTTTGTAAATAGTCTGTTGCTTTTTTTGCTTAAAGGTATATTATTTTTTGGCTTTTAGTAATTACTTGTGATAATTAGTTCATAATTATCATACTTATTTTTTACATTAAAAATTTTACGAAATACTCCTATCACTAGACTACATTTTAGCACATATCAGTTTATTGACGTTGTGTAGTCAAGCTTGAATAAAATATAAAGTGCCCTTTACACCTGGAGGTAATATGAAAAGTAAAAAGCATTGCTGGGGACTCGTGACTTCTAAGAAATCCTGACGAGATTGAAATTTACTTTTCGGCAAGGGACACAGTACCTGTGTAGCTCAGGCACCTCTACACCACTCTGATTCCTCTACGATGTAAGTAATGGACGTGTTAACAAAGCACGCGAGAGACAAGCATTAAAGCAATAAAATAGAGCCAATCAGAGGCACTTTAGATAGGGTTGCAATAAGAACCCCTCCTCTGAAGTCGGTTAGTAAAAATTATAAGGTAGTCCGTGCTTTATAGCACAAACAGTGAAATGTTTGTTGTTTGGGAGAACAGAATCGAGTTGAAGGTTTTTAAGACACCTGGCTATTCCGTATGTCTACCTCTACAGGAGTCTATGATTGACCGAGACAGTCAATATAATCTACACCGATTGGTAGACGGATGTTTTTGGCAGCCGTCTTCAATTTATTGTTTAGTGTTCAGGGCAGACATGTATTGCGTTACTGTATAATTTCATGGTGCATTTCAGAGGTGGTAACTGAACGTCACTTCAGCTTTCACCTAGATCATTACATAAAAATTTGTTTAAAACCACAGGTCGACATAGTCCAGCACTCATATCTTACGACTAATCATGTAATTAATTCTGGTTCCCACAAAACAACAGGTTTAATTGAAATTTCATATGTTTTAATGTACATTATTTATGCTATGATTTTATAGAGAGAAAGTAAAGATCTTTATTTGGTAACCCATTTGCAATAAAAGTTTACATACACTCAAAGTAAGATAGTAAAGTTGTTTTAAAAAAATTGTTGCATAATAGCATAATACAGTCATTGGATTGAAACTGTTGTTTCTCCTGATGATATAAATGAACTAGTTTTCATGTATAATATAATAATAACTTCGTGTGGTCGTAATGACCTGGTGACAGGGTTTCTATTGGCTGCGCATTCCGCCCCTGTCGTAGCCGCCTTAACCTAGCCCAGCAGTCCTGCCGTGTACAGGGGAACTAAAGTTTAACGTGGAATCCGAACCATGGAAGCGTTCTGGCGTAGTTCACATTACACAGCAAGCTGTGCCAGAGGTGAAGGCCGGGTTAAGTGCCTATGAAAATCCCTCCTAGACAGGGATTCGATCCGCGGACCTTTCGATCTCCAGTCAGACACCATAACCACTCTGCCACCATACCGCTCTTTAGACACTACCTGTGTTATTGGTAGAAAGTAAAAAAATGTGTTCGGATTGAATTTTGTGCATAAACTGGAATAAATTGAAATGAAGTGTTGAAAATTTTTAAGAAGGCTTTTGACTATTATGGTTTTTAAAGAAAGAAGCCTTTTCGAGTCATCAGAAGCTTCCAAATCGATTGAGAATTAGTGGAAGGGAGGCTAGGAGGATCTAACATCCCAACTATCGATTAGAAAGTGGAAATATTGAAACAATTTGTGTCGATAATCATGGATTGGATATTAGATAGAACATAATTTCAAACTTCTGGAATGATTTCTGTAATAATTGCTACTCCAAGTTCGGGTAACGAGCAAGTTTTGTTTCGTTGGAGTTCCTATTAGATCACTTATTCAATTCAGTAATAACAACTGTTTAGCGTTAGAATTGTCTTCTGGGAAAACATGTGTATTACGAAGTCATATAGTTAGTTCAGTGATTAGTACCCGCGGAAGAAAGTAAAACCAATGGCATAGTCATCATCTTTTGCAGTTTACATCTTCCGGCCGAGTCTGCCGGGAACACAGTCTTCCTCGTGGTCTCTTCCCTTCTAGTTTCAAATTATGCATTTTCTTTGTCAACCTTTCATCATTCGTGTTCTTCATTTGTACATACCAGGGGAGTCTTTAGCTTTCAACTCTGTCCTGAACAGGTTTCTCCTTAACTATTTTCTTCAGATACAGATTTTGCAACTTGCTCAGTATCGTTGCACAAATCTTACCGTTTGGAGCTTTATCTCTTCATAAAAATTCTACTAATAACTCTTTCTTTCGTCAGACATGCTTCAGAACTGTATGATAACATTGGCACAACGTAAGTGTTGTAAATAATCCTTTCGCACGTCTATGGCAACTCCCTGCTCCAGATCAAGTCTGAACCAACAGTATCAGTATGTTAAATAATATCAAAGACAAAAGCATAATATCTTAGATCAAATCTGGTTTATGCCCTTATACGTTCATATTTTCATTTCATAACTGTATGAATCATTCTTAAGTTAAGTCAAATATTCTTCTGATGGGAAGGTTAAGTTCCTTATGGATGAGAGAGCTGTTTGAGTTCATTTTATAAGCACAGGTAAAGCTTAAAAGGTGTCATAAGCTGTCCATTTATTTTACAAAACAATTGACCAACAGATGAGATGTCTATTTTTATTTTAAGATCCGTAAACAAAGTACTGAAAACAAGACCTCCGTCCTACATAAACTATCGTTGTATTATAAAAATAAATATCGCAAAGTAAAATGAAAACATTTGACGATTAGGTAGATTGAAATTATCATGGCAAAAATTACAATGTATATGAATAATAATAAAAGAAGACAAAGATACGTTACGGAATGTTCCACCTCCTCTTTGGGCGACTTTTAGCTCAGCTTTAAGTTTGAAATGAATGCACACTACTATACTCGGTGTTGGTTTGGTAGAGAGTCTCTTTATCGTGCGGATCGCTCTGCTCAAGTGTCTAGTACGGGAGAACAGTATATGTGCGAATACAGATGAAATACAGATGAATAAGATGAAATCTTTTTAACATACCGTTGCAGTTGACGTAGTCACCAGCAAATAACAAAATGTCTTCTTCGACGCATCATCGCCAGAGAATGTTTAAGTCCAGCCACCACCTTTGCTGCTTCAAAACTTATGTATGAGTCGCTTATTCCAAGCTTCCTATTCGAGTTCGACCCGTCTCCTCCACAGATTCGGATACGAAGACACTGAACCACCATCCTCTCGAAGGTCTTCGACTTGCTACCCGTCCAGGCTCCAGTTATACGCCATCAAATGCTGATCTCGGTAGGCAGATCACGGGATAGGCTCCAAAATGTAATCAACATTGAAAATAAAATAAATTAGCGATTGGGTAGCTCATACTCTACTTCAGAAACTTCTCATTATTCGATTGCTATGATGGGCTACGTGAATCATGCGGTCTCGATTATCTTCATTGCAATTCGAGTCCAGCTCTATCTGTCTCGCTCTTCCTTTCTGCCTCCCTCTTTACTGAGTGTAGGGAAAGTCCCAGTCGCAACTCTCCAAAATTGAAAGTCCGAGACCACTGCAGTGATCCCTAGCGGCTTATTTGTGAGCACCTGCATCGTAAAAAAAAAATCGTCCATTCAGCTCTGTATTATATCATACGAGCTTTCAATCAATTAGCGTGGGTTAATTAGCTGCCATCAGTTACCAGACAGCATCTGAAGAATTACGTAAATCAATAGCATTTCCAGACCAATAAGGTTAACAGCGTGTTACGGACGGGAAAGGCCCACTCTCCTCTCGAACACGTACCAGATGCAGCTCGTTTTGTTTTAATTAAATGTAGTTAATAACTTATAACCAGCCAAAAATGATAGGCTTTATTGTTAATGTCAGAAATGATAATCACTGTTCCGAAGGAATTTTTATTAATTTATTTAGCATACTTGAAATCTAATATTTAAACACTGTTGCTGCATTTCAACAAGCTCCTAATACACTTCAAATTCATATTATAGCTCCCTTACAGTGGATTCAAAACACGCGCCATACGTTGTTGTCAGACGAAACATACACTGTGCCCGCTCAGCTGTTGCTGGCCAGGTCACCAAAGATTCTTACAATGATAGACGCTACTCCAAAGATTATAGAAAACGACTGCTTGTGGAGCCTTTTCATATACAAATTAATTTATAGGCATTAATATAATTATTAATAACATTTTTAATCTATCAAAGAAAAATAATTTAATAATATTAACACTAATTGTAATAATAATAATTAAAATTATTTGTGGGTTATGAGATTGACCAGGACAAAGCCCTTCACTCCACCTTCTGTGCAGTCCAGAGGAAGATACTGGCTCGAGGAAATCTCTGCTCAGCCAAGGTCCTGTCCTCGCTAAGTGGGAAATATATTTAGACACGCTGACGGCAAAACATATCTCGCTAATTAAGTCGCACTGCAAAATTTATTGCACTGCCCATCTTAGTCCGTTAGTAAAATAAATGTATGGTTTGAATACCATTACATGAAAATGAATGTGGCCGTAATACCATTACAACAACCAATTATTAAATTTTTGTATTTTTTTTAATGGCTTTCGGCATCTAGGCCATACAGCCAGCTCGATTGTAATTTTTCCAGCTAATTAGGACAGGACGAACATGACATTCACAGACATAACACTTAAACACTCATGCCCGCGGCCGGACTCGTATCGGCGACCTTCGGCATTCTAGCCCCTACGCTACGGAGACCGGCTAATTTATAAAAAAATTATTGGCTCTTGGTTACAAGACCATACAGCCAGCACAAAGTTGTAACATAGTTATTACATTAACCTACTGAAGCTCATGAGTTTCATATACCACCATTTTTCAAACCATCACATTTAAAATACAAATTTGAAGTTATTATAAAATAGTATATTATAGATAATAGAACTTATGACATATACACTGCGTTGCAAGCATTTCAAAATGGTAGGACTATTTTGCTATTGGGATAAGCAGTACATTGTTTGTCACACTTATGAACTACTAAAAGCTGATAAATTTCAAAACAATTTATAGTTATACATCCAGAGATCACATTTAAAATGCACATATGATGTTATTATAAAATAGTATACGTATTATAGACAGTAAAACTTAACAACATATACACTGCATTGCAAACATTTGACAGTAATAATAGTATTTTGCTATTTGGATAAGCAGTACATTGTTTATCACACTTCCAACTCGGACTGGTTTATATTTATATTTGGTTGTTTTCTATAAACGTTACAATGGCCGTGTATACTCTTTGGTCTTCCGTAGCTAAAAGGTTCAAGGTGTTTGTTGGGAGATTTATGCCTAGTTGTTGTAGGTGTTCCAGCAGTTAGGTGGACTGATGCCAGTGTCTTTTCCACGAGAATATCGCATGGTTTACATCTTCCTCGCTTGTCACGTCATAGTCGCACAGAGGAGATGATAGTAGATGTAATCTGTATAAATGTTTAGGAAAACAACCGTGGTTGAATTTTAACCTCATAGTTTTTCTTGTTACGTACGATCCTTGGTACCACTGTTTGGTTGGTATCATTGTGTGTAAATAGCTGTAGTGTTTCCTTTATTTTCCATAGATTTCCTCCATATGTTGTCTCATTTATATTTTATGGTGGTCCTAATCGTAGATATTATGTCTGTCGCTGGGATTAAGTGGTGGTGTATTCCTGATTTTGTTGCCATTTTGGCAGCTGTATCTGCCAATTTATTTCCTGGTATGCCTGTGTGTGCTTTGAGCCAATTGACATGTACCCGTTTTTTGGCGTTGTATGCTTCCAATGTTTGTATTATATGTTATCTTCGAGCACTTAGAAAGAAACACATTAAAGATAAACACAACGTTTAGGTAAAACCACCAAGGATGTGAAGCAATAACCTCGCGGGCTTGAGTCAGCGCGCCAGCCAACTGGCTGCTCGGGCCAGGCCCGTAGTGTTGACCGAGTGCCATCTCGTTAACGGTTGACGTGTCCAGTACCCCGGGCACGTACCGTACGCTGTTGACGTCTCATTTACGTAGCTGGCCGGCCGCTCGGGCGTTCATTCATTAAAGTGTTGGGCTGTGTGAGCGACACGACCCCCTGAACGCGAGCATACATATGCAGTGTGTCTGTTCGCTTTGTGGGCGTTCTGCGGCCGTCCATACACGCGTCTCGTTAGCGGTGATCGAAGACTTCCATCACAGTGGCGGAGGAGACAGCTTCATTTTAACTGGCTCTTTACGGTGGCCGCGTAGATACGAAGAAAGGTTAATACAGTACATGAACTTTATTGTTGACAGACACTTAAGTTCTAAAATTCTTGTAGCAGGTAAAAATTGTTTCTGTTATTTTTTTTTTTATTTTTTCAAGGGAAACTAATTGTGTTTTGCTGTGTGAAACGCTGGATGCCAATTCGAAAGTATTTCAATGCTATTTCACACTATCTTAAAGCTATCTCTCGATTCCTGGGGTCTACTGGAGATCGCGATTCCGCTAAAACAGCATTCAGTAATGACTTCATAATACTGCTGTAGTCAATTCCAAGACGTATTATTTTCGAGCAGTAATTCCGTTTTAATACAGCCTGGACCAGCAAGAAACCGTTAAATGTACTTCAGAAAGTATTTATAGCGAAGTCTTGCGTTTGACCACTGCAGTATTATGACACCCGTTCTTGGCGGATTCGCAATTTCCAGTAATCCCGATTCCTGTTTATTACTATCGGTCAATTAGCATTTAATTTCATAGCTGGATTTAGGACAGCTACTAGGCAGCCGATGATGTAATGAAACGTGTTGTAGCTTTCTGATTTATATACTCGTATATTGTGTTATATACATTTGAGTATGGATTTTGTTGAATTTGACGATAGTGAAATAGTTTGAATGTGAAGCGGACGGTAAAGTGTGCGGTCAATATGGAGTACATCTAGGAACACGAGGGTTCGAATCCCCGTCCGGCCATCCAGATTTAGGTTTTCCATGGTTCTCGAAATCACTCTGGGCGCGTGCCTTAAAGGTTCCTTCAAAAAGACAAGGTCAAAAAAATTCCAATGTGTAGTAGTTGCTGTCATGAACTTCGTTTTTGACTTCGGCATCCGTTAGAGATGTAAATGTGGTCCATTCAACTAACTATTATGCAAATACATAAACTCACTCACAACATGCAGACAACCACTCTCATTTATGATCGCGGAGAAATAGTTCGCCCACTGACGAATTAGGGTTGCAAAGATAGGACAGCTAAAAATAGGGAACAAAAGTGCCTTAAAGTAAAGATTACATGTAATCTTTCTTCCTGCGTATCATTCTGGATGGGAATGCAGTTCTTATACTTCGCTGACCCACAAGATAAAATCGGGGATGTAGATGAATGAATGCTCGGTATTTCTGTAAACAATTGTCTTAATGATTTTTTTTTTGACGAAAGTTATTTGCATTATGATTAGGAGTATCGAGTGCGTAAGAAAATGGAACTAGATAAAGGCAAGTAAAGCTTACATACGCAGATTGTATTAAAAACTACAAAATAACGAAGTGATATATTAAAATAAGCACTCTCATTCAGCGTGTTCCTTAGTCTATACGTTATACATTCCTTTCTTACATAAGGAAAATAAATTTGCTGAACAGCACTCAACTAAATGACTTCCAATTCCAGCTATCGAATACCATGTAATACCACACAATTCGTAATCTTTCTCCAATATTTACTCCAAATTAACTTCAGAAACTATTGGGTGGGATAGCTACTCTGTCTCAATCCAATTACCGATAGTGGTGGATGATCGGGTAACGCTCTGACCTCGCATTCGGGAGGACACCGGTTCGAATCCCCGTCCAGGCATCCAGATTTCGGTTTTGCATGGTTTCCCCGAATCATTCCAGGCGAATGCCGGGATGATTCCTTCAAAAGGCCATGGTCGAATTCCTTTCCGTTCCTTGTCCCAAGTTCTTTCCCGCTTCTAATGACACCGACGAGGCGTAAAGCATTAGCAAATAAAAGCAATCAATTTAATTGAAATGGATATATCGTGTGGAAGAAGAGATCGAAGTGGCTCGTATGAAGTTTATCAGGAAAGTGGTTGGCGAGACAAGACGGAACCAAAAGAGCAATGAGAAGGCGAGGGACATCGTCTAATTTGACGGAATGATGGCTGAAGATGACCGTATGTAGACTTACCTGATACGGACAAGGATGAAGAAGGGGCCATCCACGGTAGCGCGAGGTTAGGGAGCTAACTTAGCGTTAAGGGGTCGCCGGATCAAGCCCTGAACTAAGTGTCCGCCCCGTATTGTCCTTTCATTTGTTACTATGAATAACGCTAGAAGAGTCTAATACAATTTAGAAACAGTTGTTGACTGAATGGCTATAAGATCGAATGTAATTTAAAAAATTGATTTTAAAAAGAAAAACAAAAAAGAATTGGTGTTGCATGATCTGCAGTTAGACATTTGTAGACGCAGTGTTAGACTGCTGATGAGAAACTCTGTTAAACATACTTAAACTTAACTTAGTCAACAACACGATGGTTGGTTGGATCCTCCCGAAGGA
Organism: Vandiemenella viatica; assembly: GCA_031002005.1. Taxonomy (NCBI): domain Eukaryota; kingdom Metazoa; phylum Arthropoda; class Insecta; order Orthoptera; family Morabidae; genus Vandiemenella; species Vandiemenella viatica. The sequence continues at coordinate 58,745,974 of JARYHS010012519.1, read as the reverse complement.
GGCATACTAAGCCATTGTGTCAGAGGTAGGACGGCCAGTTCCTTTCCTCTGGGACCTACAGTTTAACGTGGAATCCGAACCACGGAGCGTCCTGGCATGGCTCATATGATTAAACATATAAATCGTAATTTTTCACGCTGTTCGTAATTTAATTAAACGTTATCTTTTTTTTCCTTCTGGCTTTACGCATCGTCGACGTCGTGGCCATTAGAGGCAGGAAAGGAATGGGTACAAATAACAGGAAGGAATTCGGCCATAATATTTTGAAGGCACCATTCCGTGATTCATAAGGAGTGATTTCAGGAAACCATATAAAACCCAAATCTGGATAGCTGGACGGGGATACGAATCCGCGTCTTCGTGAAGGCGAGGTCAGAGCATTACCACTCAGCCACCACGCTCGGTATGAACATTATCACTAACACTAGTTTAAAAAAAAAATTAAGAGCTTAAGCGGTCCTGCTAAATGCGTATAAGCGGTGCCATGCCTCGTATAATAAAGCCGCTAGCAACTTAAATAATGCTGCAATCCTGACTGTGATTTTCAGGGTTTTCTGGATTTTTTTTTTTTTTTTTTTTTTTTTTAAGAGTGGTTGCTTGAGTGTTGTAATGGATTTGGTTTACAAGTCAAGTAATATAATCAAGGTTAGTATCAACATTCCTGCTTCCTGGACTCATCAGGTACTAACAAACCGCCAGCAGGCCATTACATCACAGTTTAGCCCAGTCTTAAGAATTTGCCATCATATTAGCTATTAACCTATAAAAATTTTTTACAGATAAAATGAAACATAAAACACCACGGATTAACTGGGCTGGAACTTCTCTCTCATACACAATAAAAATTATACTTCTTCGTCCTTCTCCTGCGTCCTAACACTAATTAGAAAAATAAATGAACAATTAGTTAATCCAGAGGCAGTAGCGATTCCAGGGGAGAGGGCTAAGGAGCTCAAGCCACCCCCCCCCAAAAAAAGCATCTAGGTCCACCTCCGACATCGTAATTTTGGAGACCATTTTTTTAATTATAAAAGGGCGGCAATCTGAAATAAAATGTTAACAATGGATTTCTGTCGTCGACCACCCCTACCTCATCCGAGTCCATCCCCCCCCCCCAAACCAAAATCCTGGACCAGACACTGGCTTGAGGGATTTATTTGAAGCCACTGCTCACTGGCACATATACGTCAAAGACATTGTTACAATCGTCCGTTCCTGCTGCAGGACTGCCAACTCCTGAGCACTTTCACGACACAGATGTCATTTGCAAGTTGTAAATTTCCTGATTGTATGTCTTGATTGAGCAACCTGTTGACTCAGTGTTCAGGCTTTTGATTGGAGATCGTAAGGTCCCCGGTTCGAATGCTATCTCAGAGGGGATTTTTCATACGCTCATAATGCAACCATCAATTCTGGCATACCTTGCTGTGTAATTTAAAGTGCGCCGGAAAGCTCCCCTGGTTCGGATTCCACGTTGAGCTGAATATCCCCTTTACATGGCAGGATTACAAGTTAGGTTAGCTAAGAAGGAAAGTAATCCTACTTCCAATATCAGGCTAAATGTACTGTACCTCCTTCGAAAGGGTCCAACCAACCTTCCGATTGAATACCAAGTTCAGCTTTATGGCATGATAGCATTAAAAGGAAACTATTTCATATAGTTCACATCTTCAGTTCACCGGTAACAATGCATATTTTACGACATTTTAGAAAATTTATCATACCAAGGAAGAATTAATGCCATGAAATGACATTTTGCATTTATTACGATATTTTTTTATTAAGACTTTCGATTTGCATAACACAAAAACCTTCTCTGAGAATAGAAATATATGGTTAACAAATATTTGACAAGTTTCAATGGCAGTTATAATCGTTATAAAACATTGTTCTCAATGACAGTCCACGAAGGCTGACGAATGAGGCCAATGTTTTGCAGGATGTCTGTACTTAACGTTTCGAAGGGTCCTTCGAAGTGAAGGCCAGATTACGATCCGTCGACTGAACCAACGTAAGCAACAACTTCTCAGCCTATGGTTTATGACGTGTTTATCAGTGGCCATAGCCTCCAGGCAAGTATCGTTTATTTACGACGTACAAAAATATGCGCAGCCGCTGGCGCGAAATATTAGTCGTAAACCCGCGTCTATTCCAGTACGAAATGCTTCAGTCCACTCTGCTATCTGTTTCTTGCACTCGAAGCTAAAACACTTTGTCTAAATCAGGATCGGCAAGCTGAAAGCCTGGCCTCTTCTAAATATTGATAGCTGCAAGTGCATATGAAGTACTGCAGACTCCTCAGAATTCAAATGAAGTCTGTGAAAAATCTCTTAAAAAAGTGTGCATTTATACTGTAGGGAGAAAGCTGTGTTTCTCGTTGCAGTGTCATTTTTACGATAAGCAGAGATATTTGTCTATGTTTTTCGTAACATTGCCATCTTTATGATAAGCAGAGATGTTCGTCGCTGACAGTAGACCTAATAACCGTCAGAGAGAATTTTTTGCATAAACGTGGGACGTTACTACGAGCGTAGGAAAAGTGAGTTACAAGGCTGACCACAAGACTCACCTGCTACTATCGATTCATTCGCCAACAACGTCACTACAATTTGATTTCAAATTTATTACTAGCTGTTGTCCGAAAAGTCATTCACGTGTATTATTATCGAACAAACCGCTCTGTTAAACCAACGACTTGCGACGTTACTCCGCGCGTAGGCATACTGAGTTAAAAGGCTGACCACAAAACTCACCTGTTGCTATCGATTCATCCAACCAACGACATGACTACACTTAGATTTCAAATTTATAACTAGCTGTTGTCCGCAACGGCACCCCAGGCGCACTCAGCCTGCCATTAAATGAGTACCGTGGGGGAAACTCCGCGAGAAAGTAAAGAAAAAGGCCGGACCGTGACGCTGACCACGGCACGTCCACTCTAGTGCCTACGGTCAGGAAATAGGAATGCGGAGCTCTACCTCCGCTATTCCTGCTGGAATACGGCTTGAAAGCTGTGAAAAAACACTGCCTTTACATTTTTTTAAACTTCACATTTAGTATTACAGTAGTTCCATAACTTATTTCTGATTAAATATTACACTTTTATCCTTAACAGACTTACCCGATAATATCGCACGAATGAAACGATACGAGATTAAGTATCTCCAGTGGTAATGACTTTCAGAAAATGAGGTACTCAAGTTTGTTGCATAAATCTTTCCGCAATTGATCATGAACTGTGTTTATGATGACAATGGTATCACTATATCATAATCAAAGGATTATTAGAAACTAAAGTTTTAAAAACACCTGTTCTAAGATTCAATTAGTTGGTTCATCTAGGTTTTTAGTTTTGAACAATTGACCGGTAGATTGAATGGAAAGTAAGGCGTGGTAGTATCGGCATATACCTATACAAACGTGATTATGAGGTAAATGTTTTTTGAAACATAAGCGGGTATTTCAACTAACATTGCGGATATAAAGGTCTTTTTTCTTTAGTTTATGCGGAGGACAGAACGCAGATGTAATATTTGCATTTGCCGAACATGGCTTGCAACTCTATATCGACCCAGTGGCCTCAGGTCGAAGGGATTTGCACAGTATTAAGTGGACCGTTCAGATGGACGTTTTAATGGAGTCAGCGACCGACCGTAATGTCGGCCGTACCTGGAGTGACCGCTCGAGTGCGTCCACCATCCATCAAGAGCAAAGTGACGTCAGTCCCACCGCAGGCTGCGCAGTCAGTATGTCCTCAGTCCCGATAGACCTGTGAGAGTGGGAACTGAATGCTAAGCTGGTAAGGTCGACGTGTGGTATGGTCAGAAGGGGATACAAAATGTCAGCAAATTGCCATTAGAAAAAGAAGAATATTATAGATCACATAAACAAAGTGAATGAAGAAATTGTAACGGACATACATCATCTGATCAGAATAAATAGATCATTAGTAATGTAATTTAATTATAGGTATGTTTTCTGTAAATAACAGCAAGGAGCAGCGGGCCAGACGTGATGATAAAGCAAAGAGAGGATATATAAGAAAAACAAGTGTACGAAAAAAGGGAGAGGAAAAGGCATGTACAAGATTGGTGCGAGGATTATTTTTTTGTAGAATAACAGTATTGAAGATGTGAATAAATGATGGTTTATAAGAATGGTAGTTGTGTCAAAAAGTGTAGGAGCTATTGTTGAATAAATGTTGCATTTGAAGAAGGAACAAAGAAATGTGACTAAGGCTGTTCAATCAGAAGGTGGGACTAATAAAACCTGACAGAGCTAAAGGTTGAATACGGTAAGATAATACGAGCTACGGTCGGAATAACTGGAGGTAACGTGACACAATTATAAAAGCAGTAAAGCACGGTCGTTTGCAGTAAAAGTATGTGTAATGTGAGCTACTTGAAGACTAACTAACGATCAAAAAAAAAAAAAAAAAAACAAAAAAAAAACAAATACAGAAAGAGGATAAACAAGATAGCTGTTAAGGCGTTAGCAGCAAAAGAGAAGCACTTTTGACGGTGAAAATATTCTTATTGGAAAAGAAGCAGGGTTTATGACGATTTTATTTATAAAATGCGATAAGACACTTATGTTTATTTGTACGGCGTGTTGGTTAACAGATTTTAGTACAATTATGTTTCACAGTCTGCCCAGAGCAACAAAATCTTCGGTCAAGGCTGTGATATTTTCAAATACTCCTCCTATATGGTTGCAACGAGATTCTGTTCTGGTAATGAAAAATTTAAATTGGAATGTTTCTGATTTTTTTAGTTTATTTCCGCTTCTTTTCTCTTCCTCCGGCTCCCTTCCTTTTATTATGTATGAAAATTTCCACTGATAGGACGTAACAAAGAAACAACTGTTATATTAAAATATTATTGCATAAAACATGTATAAAAAATAACACATTATGTGAATATTTCTACATCCATTCTTTCAGATTCCATAATTAATCATTCTTATCTCTTTCATCATCTAATGTTTCTTTTAATGTTTTGTTCGAATATCTTTCCTCGAAAAAGAAAGTGTAATAAAGTTTTCAGCTGTGGTGTTATATTTCTTAACTGTCCCTCCAAACCAGAGGAAACAAGAACATAAAACATAGGAAGACAAAAGCACGGTTCTCTTCCTCTACCATGTCATGAAGACTATTACACAATCATGATTTCATTCTGAAAGATTACTTGGTTTGTGGCATCACCTGATCATTTGAAGGTTAAATTCTAAATCAAATTTCAGTTCTATTCAGTTCGTATACGTTAATGCTACAAGCTTTTTGCCACTCCCAGTCGCAGCTAGCATGCATCTCGAATTTCGATGTTCTTTAAATAAGATGCAGGCAAACGCTAGAATTACTAGAAACGCTCACCCAGGCCACCGTCCTGTTAAGTTAAAGGCACTGTAGTGACAGGGTTTTTATTGGCTGTGCATTTCGTCCCTATCGCAGCCACCTTAATCCAACTCGGTAATCCAACCGGGTATAAGTGACCTACAGTTTAACGTGGCGTCAGATCCGCCGAGTGTTCTGGCGTACTTCACATCACACAACAAGCTGTGCCAGAGGTGAAGGTCGGGTTAAGGGCCTTTGAAAATCACCGCCAAGAAAAGGATTCGAACAGGGGACCTTCCAGTATCCAGTCAAACGTTTTGACCATTGAGGCAGTAGACCACTCCACCATCTTACTACAAGGTGTTCTCATAAAGCTTTGGCGTTATACTGATGTGGAATCTACAGAGTCCATCTCTCCTTCCAAAAGTAAACATTACCTCAAAGACTATCTAGTGAATTGAATTTGAGTTTAGGCAAATCTTCTTAGTGGCGATTGTTAGTTAAGTTCAGATAACTGGCTGGTGATTCCTTTTATCTTACAGAACAGCTTCAGTTGTCCACTTGAAGAAAACTGCACAGTATCCTGCAAGAAAAGACGGTCAGTTTTTGACTAGTCTTTCAGTGGGGTCGTCATCATTTAGTGTGTAACAGGACCATGTAATTTATCATCTCGTCCATACACAAGCACTTCCGTTCTCTTGGCTCATTACCATTTTTGAAATTTGTCTGTCATTCCTTGTTCAACTACAGTCTCAGTTTATCCAGCAAATTAACATTTATTTCAATAAAATATAGCCACTTCTAAATCTACTGTGTTCTTATTCCGCCTGAAACTTAGAAATTCATTATCGTGTTCGGCAGATGTTTGTTGAACTCCTAACTGTATCCTTTAGACATTTGTTAGAGCTGAAGGTAAAGACTGATGGCTAACACACATGTCACCAGTCGTTCGACATTGCAAGATAAGACAGATCCCAATGATCTTTGCTAATCTTCTAAATATATTCCAGGGCCGCAACCAAGAAGGAGAGAACTATTTTACTTAATATTGGCGTCGGTTCTTGAATGAATTGCTGACGACACGCAAGGAGATATGTAGAGTTGCCTAAGACGGTCAGCCAACCAACTGAGACGTCTGCCAACATTAGAAGCTACCAACACAAAAAGCCGTTAGTACACCTATCATTTATCACTTATTAAATCAATTATTGGGCACAGATTTTCATTTAACAGCAAAGATCGGACGGTCGAATTTTCAGAAATCATTGAAGATTTATTAAAGTTTTATTTGAGCTTCCATTTTTCAAAGTTCCACTCGATTCTATTGTAAGGAGCATTTGACAAAAAATAACTTTTTTTCTTGTTTCTCAGAGTTTGATAATTTTACAGTATTTAAACTAGCTTCTCTGTATCAAGGCGAAACATACTTCCCCTAACTACTGGTACAGTCATAATCTTCAAAGAATTTTCTACAGATGGTGGTGAACTTCTTACTTCAGAATTAAATCGAAGCGCCCATTATTACAGACGGTAAGAAAACTTAGAGGTTAAAATTTAATTTCACAGTGTATTTTTACCTTCTGGCATCAGATATTGGTTACGTAACGTTGTGGGTATATAAAGAATCAGATAATTCCAAAAAGAAAATATTTCCTATCAGTCATGGCTTTTTTAATCGATAATATATGTTACTGTTGAAAAAATACAACTGTAGAACCATCCCAAGGAAAGCCAGATTGGAAGGTACTACACTCTTAACTAAAAATATGTGTTTACGAAAAACTGATAGCTACCATGGAAGCAATTTAGCCTCAGTAAAATGCGTAAATGGATGGTTGAATGTCATGCAAGAGGCTACTGAAATTAACAGTGTGTGATTTATTGGGCTGCCTTGACTGCAGGAACTGTTTACTGCTTACTGTTCAGCTTCCGAAGGCCTAAGTGCAGCTTCTTCATCCTCTCGCACACAGTACTCATTATCGATTTTCAGTCACAGATTTGGCAATGTGGAATGTGATCTCTTTATTTTATCCTGTGATTTGAACCATATGCTTTAGTTTCATGGTCAAGGGATTCAAATTTCCTCTTTAACTAAAATTTAAGTTTTTTTCTTTTTCTTAAAGAAAGAATTATCAGGTTTAGAAGTTGGTATAACTGATTTTAGTGATAATATCACAACTGCAAAAATAACTCTTATTGTTTTTCTCTCCTATCTTCATGGGATACTGTCCAGCAGTCTGAAGTTTAAAACTCTCATACAATTGAAGATTTCGAGATCCTTCAAAGAATACGAGATCTGTTTTCTTTATTCTGAGGGTCTGAGATAAATATGTTTGAAATGCCATAAAAAATCTTTAGAGTCTGATAGCTAGTTTTAAGATCACTGTAATCGTTTGCAAAGCAGTGACTACGGGCCAGTTCCTATTGAGGTAATTATATTGGTCTCGTTTATTATACTACGTTAAGTTTAGTGAGTAGACATACGCAAGGAGCAGACCTATATACTGTATGTTTGAATCAAACTACTGGGAGCATGTGAAAAGATGTAAAGTGCTCCTGACCACATCTCATGTAGGTTCCGCTTGTATACTTGAACATCTGGCGCAGGTACGTTGTGTAGACTGCCAAGTGGGTGTGATACAGCAGGTGGCATCCACTCCCTTAATCAGCATTCAGGCAGCGTCAGCGCCTTGGTTGTAGGCGTCGCTGTGACACAGACCATCCAGCGGAAAAGGGGTACAGCGCTGCACAACCCCACATCTGATACCAAATCTAATTGCAGTGAAACTGGTTCGTAAAAACAAGTCAAGATAACTGCAACACTTTCTCAGTACTATTTCTGGTGTTTTAAACAAGAGTTTCAATTTATAGGTCTTCAGTAATTTAAATTGAGCACCTAAGAATTAAATAACGTTCCTAACATATAGACATTAACTTTTTAAATTAATCTATCTGTATTAACGAGCATGAATGTATTAATTTCTAAATTGCATCTGAAAACCATAGACTATATTTCAGAAGGGTTAAAGCAAAGAATATTTGGCTAAACATGAGATATTAGTGATGGAAGAAAAAGGTTTTTCAATTCTTACCTATCACACACTTTTTGCTATATTGTGCTGAACTTCGCTTTGAGATCGTCATATTATGTAAATGTTTTTAGTTTTTATTACGTCCAAACTACGGCTAATAGTTTACTCAGTGTTTTATTCCCATCTATAAAGAAATGTAGTGGGAAAAAAATCCTATTAATAAAATCGGGGAAGATAATTTAACATTTCTAGGCCGACAAAGATCAGCAGATTACTTGAGAAATTGCAACGATAAGTAGAAATAGGTATTTTTTTTATTCTCAGAAATGCCACGATAACTGCTCAGAAACAGTACGTGCATAAGGATTGCGAAAATAAATCGAACGGATATTTTTATATGTGAAAATCGTTTATTGAACACTGGAACAAATATCTTTGGCTAGATGGTCAGTCAAAGTAAAAGATATTTCTTGTTGTGCATGTGGAATGCTGAGAGCCCTGCATGTTTCTTGATTTAGAGAAAGATCTATTAGTCTATAATTTACTTTTTTGGAGACTGATGTTTCAAAAAAGTTACTGTTGGTGTTATATTGAGATCATGGTGCGTTCCATCGTTTAATCAGAACTCTTAGTATTTTATATGTCTACATCCACAATATTTTAATGTTTATACCTGTACGAGACGTCTGCATCACTCCCTCCAACTAAAACCACACTGAAAAAAAATTTCAAATAACGATTCACGCATCAGATACAGAAAAAGGCAATATTTACACCCCATCGCTTAAAACGCATGAAAATTGTTCGTACCGAAACTTGATGGAAGAGTAGGTTTGAGACGATTTTGCCCTCCGGTTCCGTACTTGTTCTGGTATAACATATTACACCAAATAAAATTCTTTTCTGTCGTAAAATAAGACTCTCGCTCCAGACATGTGTGGCACAAGAACTTCCTACACTCCACCGTAGTAAACTATAAAGTTAAGAACACGTTTAAGCTTCTCCGGGGTCGTAAAGTGTGTAACAATATGGATGGTATTTGATTACGGTCAGAGGATACATCGTTTGCGAGAATATATTACTTGTCAAATAGTGAACTTTTGCCCGCAGTTATAAACCATTTTTTATCGTGCTGCAAATAATATCTTTGATAAACTGCAAAGAGGGTCTTTAACGAGAGTCTTGCACTCAGTGCCACCTGTTGCAATGCTATATCTATACTACTGTAAATCTGTAAGAAAGATGCGTATATCTGATGGGTAAATACAAAACGGTATCACGCAAAAATTACATAATCAATTTTGATGGTGTTTTCGAATTTTCAGAGCTAATGGTCGGGATCTTATTCTGCGGAAACAGCTAATGACTTATATGCAAGGAGCAAGTAAATGAAATCATTTCTAAACGGAAAAATTAAGGGTCACGGATCGCATTGTAGTGACGTTCACTCCTTTCAGGAAAACTGACAAAAATCACATTACTTCTTTTTTTATTTAAAAATATGTTTCGTTTCTTGACTTCGGCTTTTTATCTATTCTCTGCTCCAAAATTTAAAATGGTAAAATTGACGAAATATGTGAATCAAACGTATAAAGCGTGTGTAATATATAATTTACTGTAATCACAGTCAACGAGATTATTAACACTTTGACAGTTAAACAATTTGTTTTTTGTTGCACATGTTTTACAATCCTCGCTGAATGCTGTACAATGTTAATTTGAGATATTTCTCCCCTACATGTCATGTAGATGCAAAATTTAGCTTTTTTTCGAAGAAAGATGCATCAACAGGTAATAATATCGCCCAAGGAACGAGTGTGCAAATTTTGGCTGCTGTTCAAACCACAGCCAGTAGAATAAATTCTTTTTATTAAATAACACTCATAACCCTAATTTTTCAATATTTGTTTGCGGTTGTAGTTTTTATCGCCATAAAGGTGACGACAGCAACATGGAACCAATAAAATTAAAAAGTAGCTACGAATCGTAAAACGTCACGTAAAACCGCGTGAATTATAAAACTAAATCCATCGTGCCTTATGTTTTAAGAAAACTTGTCAGGTGTCATCGTGGTCCAGGCTGCATTTCAACCTAACTATAAACTTCGTTGATGTTTCCGTTCGAAGATCATAGCTTGAGTCACATGCGCATTCATGCATTCATTGTATCCCGATCGAATGTTGACCCGTTGGAACTACTTATATGCTACTGGAACAATGAAATTAGTAATATAGCGTCATTGAAAGCAAAGGGAATTAAAAATAAGTTAATCCTTGGTCGCATCTCAAACTAAACACAAACTTCACCAATGTATCCGTTCGAAAATCATAGCTGCTGCTACATTTCTATTAAAACATTCACTGCTTCACAATCGATACTCGGCACACTGGAGCTACTTATATGCAACTGAAATAATGACATTCATGTCTCTCCAAGTTAATATTTGGTAATAGAATTTATACACATACCGAAGCACACGAGCGAGCAGCAGCGGGAAACTGCTAGTCGGGCGCTAAGATTCAAACACTTGTATCCTCCTACATTAACTCCTAGCCGGCCTTTCCTTTTCCCTGTCAATTCTTTCCTTTTTCTGCAAATAAACATCTTGTTTGATAGTTATATTATTTGTAGTGAGACAAATCAAAATTATAGTGATTATATTACGATGATTTTTCTAAAATCTGTGTCCACTGCCGACCGTCTTGGTTCTTCAACTATTACCTCTGTTAGCAAATAAGTAAATCATACATGTCCTTTTATATGACCCATCATTCCTCTTCTTTTAATTTCTTCCACTAACTGTTTTCTTGACACATCAGTTCCAAAACATGATCCTTTCATATTTCATCTATCAACTTAATTTCTATATTATCATAATTGGTATCCTCGAAGTTCAAGTATGTTTTCTATAAAATTCTTTTTTCCATATTTACAATCTTAGATTTCTGAGTCTTGCATCACGATCTGATACTAAAAGTTCTCAATTTTTTGAAACTTTGCTTGTTATTACAATTAGTGTATCAGGAATGGGTTATGATCTTACTAACCGATAAATAAAATACTTTTACTACCTCTACTGCGCCTATTTCTGTAATCATTTCTGCTGCTGCTCAATACTTTTTCTTGCTTACTCTTATAATTAATCTAGGTTCATATCCTGTTTCCAAAAATCAGCGATTTTTTGGTGCTTCTTTTAATAAAAAAAAATTATCCACTTCAGTTGCACGACACACACACACACAAGAGAGTGAGTGAGAAGGAGAGAGAGAGAAATAATTGTCTCACAGAGTGGTGAGGGTGAGGGAATTTTGGTTTAACGTTCGCGTAGACTCGAGATGACTCCAGTCTCTGTTATTCAGTTTTCGAAACTTATGCGAATTTACACTAGTGACAGGCCGCGGAAGGTCTTAACAAGTTATTTTGCTTCCTTACCAATAATCCTATAGCTAAAGATAAAGGTAGTCCTTGCATATGGTGGGACTGGGAGAATCTGTGCTCTGTACTTCACTTAAACACCTATCAGTGCCTCTAATTATGCAACCACGTAAGAGCTGTTAAACCCAAACGATAGTAAAATCATTTATGAAATAATATATTGGCGTTTAACCTTCTGGTCATACAGCCACACAGTGTTAAGTATACTGCTCGATGAGTTTCGCGTTCCTAGTTAACCCCATAGAGTTTGAGTGTTTGTTTAGTTTTTCTTCGTCTTCTAAGCAAACGAAGCTATCAGTTTATTGCTAATCTGTACGCCTATAAACTTTTATTTGTTGAAATCGATTTTGTCATTAGTTTCATGCAGGAAACAACATTTTCGCCAACCTAGTTATTTTCGTGATGAATGAAAAATTATGCGACATAATATTTTAATTGCTGATATTTTTCTTGTTTGAATTTGAGAGCAAAAGGAGAATATCCTCGTGGAGTCAGGAAACTCCTAGGAGAATTGTGCCGATAAAAAATTGTGTGTAAGAAATGTTATCTCTGCCCATTGAAAAGTGGAAAGGCACAGAATCATGATTATAAAAGTTTAGATTTCCACAATTGTGTGATTTGGTTAGTTTGAGATCAAATGTTTCATTAATAGAAGACAGATATTCATTTTAATAAAAAAATACCGCCTGAAAGCATTGTTGTCGTTACGGAAGACGTGGGGGAGCTGTCATTGGCGTGATATGTATTTACTCTCGCAGCTACCCTCGAGTACCTCTTTGCTAATATAAAATACCACCCCCGTTTATCTACACCGAAATGAGTGCAAAACGCTCATGTCTAACAATTACAAACTAAGAAATCTGCCTTTAAATTTTGATGATTACGACATTGTTAACACTTTTTGTTGAAAATTTTAATATTTATCTAGTAGAAAAGGCTACAACTAATGATTGATTGCTTTGATTCATATGAATTAAATTAGATCTTGATTTTTTGAAATTTATGTTTCTTTACTAAAACAGGTTTAATAGTAAACAATCCCCAAAGCCCGTCAAAAATGACGGGTTTAACGAAGTGTTATGTTAATTTATTTCTCTGCAGTTGCTTAACTGAATATAATTGTTATAAAATAAAGCTCATTGTAATTTATCGTCCCTTGTGCTGCAGCAAAAAGCTTCAGTTGTCAGCTTTGTCCAGATTGCATTTCAGCCTAACCACAATCTCCGCTAATTTTGCCACTAGAAAAACAAAGCTTCAATCACACGCGAAATAATACATTCCCTGTATCGCATGTCATTGTCATCAGGCATTGCGATATAAACTTGATCCCAAATCTACACGGTTCTTACATCTTTCTTTCTTATTACCTGTGACGAAGATCGACGATTTAACGGCTTACATCAATCTCACGCATATTAATACATATACTGTATCGCATTTTAGTGACAATAACGCATCGCGATATCAATTTTATTAAAAATCTTCAAGAGTTTTTCCACCTTTTTTTTGTTATCCGTGATTCAAACGGATATTACGTTTTAATGGCTGACACAGTTACATGTAGCTGAAATAAAAGCCTGAGTAATATTGCTCAGTGAAAGCAAAGTAAATTAAAATAAATCTTATAAACTTACATTATGCCACGTAATATTTGTTTTAATTGTAGTGTAGGCTGTTCAAATCGCCATCAGTGTGCAACTATTTCCGTTCAAACGATTTAATAATTTCAATAATAGGACACAGTTTAATTTTTTTTTTTTAAAAAAAAACCTAATATACATGCCCTCTGCTGTAAAGTCAAATGCCAGTTGTAATTCTGACCCTTGCTAAGTAACAATTAATCAAAACTTTCGCTGACATTGATGCTCGAAAATTAAACTTTTTATCTTACATATCTATGGACAAAGAATTTAAGGAATACTTCTATATATCAAAAGAATAATACGTAAATATAAGATTCTAATGAATGATACGTCGATTTAAACGCAATACATACTTTTATTTTAGTGTTTTGTCAGTTAATTTATTCACGGATGCTTAGATATGTTATTAATTAACGTGCATAACCTAGAACGAAGGTGTAAATCGTGACGTCATAGCTCAAAGTCATGGCGTAACAGATGACGTCATAGATGACCAACAGTTGCTTATTATAAGTATAGATAAGCCTAACATTGTTAATCAGAACCGAAATAAAGAATTTGAACAAAATTAAGAATATCGTTCGGAAACTCTTCATTGTTTTTTGAGCTTGTTTTTGTTCTGTATTACGCCTTCTACCCAAGTCAGTCTGCTTTTCACAATCATAAAACTGACTGATACAACGATCACCAGTTTCATCTTGAAAATCAAACACTTTGCAAACGCGGTGTAAGATCAAACACTGGTTTTAGCTCAAACAATTTGTCAACAGATGACGAAATTCCTCTGTAATATTTGAGCAGAGTAATAGAATTATCATAAAAATTATTTTTGTTATCATTTGAATTTAAAAAAAATGAAAAGCATATGACAGTGTTGGCCGCTATATACTTGGCCGCCAAGCAACAGAGTTTTCGATTCGCCGCACATGCGCCTCTTTACATGGCTACCCTAACCTGGTAATCCTACTGGGTACATCTTAACGTGAAATCCGAACAATGGAAGCGTTCTGGATTACCTCACATTACGAAGTAAGCTGTCCTAGAAGAGAAGGTCGGGTTAAGGGCCTTTGAAGATTCGAGCAGAGAACGGTATTTGAACCGAGGACCTTATGATCTTCAGTGAGACGCCTCAAACACTGAACCACCAGACCACTGCTTGAATTCTGTGAAATGTGTTCAGACTCTTGACTAGAATGAAATATATCATTCTGTAAGCTTTAAATGATCAACGTTTTTCTGGGAAGTTGTAATATTCAAATTGGAAACTGAACGACAAACAAAAGTAGGGAAAGTCGAAATCAGCTTTATCTTTGGTATGTAACGTCCTTCTCTATTTCACTATGTGTCAAAGGGTTGAGTAAATCGTTAAAGGTAGCGATAGATCTTGCGAGAAATCAGAACAGATGTTATCATTAATCGTGGTGTACTTTTCTTACAGTTTCATCTTCAAGAAAGAGAGTTCAGCGGTGTTGGAACTGAGAATATATACACTTTGGAATCAAAACACATCGTAACGAAACATGAGTCTACCTGCATATGTGAAATGAGTGCTTATAATAAAAATCCAAAGAATTTATTGATTTTTTTGTGATGATTATTGTTTATCAATTGCAGCGTGTAAAGCATTCACATAAATTACAAACGACTTTGGAAGAAAACAAACAACCGAATAATTTTAAATACGTGCAAATGGAGTCAGTTTAGTCCACAAGTTATTCAAGGGCATGTTTACAGGACGGGAGCCACCATCTGGATAACAATCGCTAAATCCTTGAGGAAGCTGGAAGTTGATCAGCGTGTGACCTCTCCAAAAGTTCAGCAATTCCTGTAATTCTTCAGGCATTTGAGAGTGCTGTATTATCAATACCTCAATGGGAATCTTTTCTGAGACTTAAACGATACTTCTTTACATGGTATTTATGTTACATTACTATGATATGGGTCTTATTTTATCTGTTAGAAACAATCGATGGAAGGAGTTGTATTCAGAGGAGGTATAGTGTACTGCAGTTACACAAGGGCGAATTCTCTTTACCTTGTAGAGATTTTCAAAAGCCTGTGATGGATAAACGTAATGAAGACACGTTGGATTTATTTTGTCTCCAAATTCGTCATTATTCACAACATATTCAGTTTTGATGGTTAAACACAAGTTTTTTCATCACTAAAGGACAAAATTCTTTCATTCTTCGTATTTCAATCCTCAGACGTTGTTGCCAAACACAAGTTTTATCTAGTCTATCTAATAAAAATCTTTGGCTATTTACTAATCTCATTGCAATCTTAAAATCTCACGATTGTACGAAGGCGCAGCTGTAATATATTCCCGAAGCAAAATTCGAAAGATTATTCCAGCAGTGGCGAAACCTCTGAGAGAAATGTATGAGGAGAACATGTTAAACAGATTTAAAATTTCAGGCATTTAAGCAATTAGTTTTACACTTAGGGCACAAAAGACCGATACTTTTTGAATAGTTGTATTTTTATTTTCTTCATTCCTTGCCTGTTACTTCAAATTTGTTGGGAAATTAGGAGGTATCTAAACCACAACATCTACGAAAGTCGATCCCAGAAATACCAGTAGTATCATGATCTTGTTGGTGTCTAAAAAGTTTAACAAATTTATTGGTTGTTTGGGGCTCGAAAGTGTTACCTTTGGGACTGACACTACCAGAATTTTCAAATCTTCTACATTCTTGTAAAGTAAATTTGGATGACGAAAAAAGAAAAAAAGAAACGCAAAATTTGCAAACGGATGGCTGCATCGTCTTGCTTGTGTCAAATCTATAACTTCAATACCAGCCCCGCCTAGCAGTCGGGCAAGCGGTATAAAGAACACAACAGCTGTTCCCAGAGCAAACGAGAACGTGATATATTACGACACTAATTTATTTGCTGAGGTACTCTAATCTGCATGCAGGGGTCAACTCGTTCGCTGTTGTACCTTGACGGCCAGCCCAATACTTTGAGGTCATATCTCAGAACTGACTCGAGGTGCCCTGACAGACAGACCAGTGACAGCTTTATGCGCGGCCTTAAGTTGTAATGACGTTTGCTAAACGGGCGAGCGGCTGTTCATTTTCCAGTCACAAAGCCGTTAAATCACTCCCGAGTCTCGGGGCACAAATTTATGGTCTCTAATTTTGAGTGTCTCCGTGGAGTGCGCCGCGAAGTCGTGTTGGTAATTACGCGATACATCACTTGGAGGGACATTATCTGCCTACGAGGAGACCTGCGGCGACAGGAACACTGCACCGAGAAAAATCATGGCTGCTTTCTGTTCTCCGCGAATCAATTAAGGATTTACTTGTCGTTATAGCACCAGGACACGCCACTGTGGCTACGCGCGTTGCGGCGCCGCCCCACTTGATTGGTGAGGTATAATGGGGCAAATTTCGAGACCTGCCAACCACGTACCGACCATCCTAATAGAGGTTTTCCAGGCAGTTTTCCGTAATCTCCTACTTCAGGGGTGGGCAATTGTTTTGGTTGGGATGTTACTTTGAGAAAGCGGAAGTTAATGGAGGGCCGCACCTCCTAAAATGATTGCATTCTTAACTTTTCATTTCACAAACGGTATAAATTGTACTGTAAAATAAATAAATTTAAATTAGATAAAATAGCGACAGTTTTATTCAATTTATTTACTAATTTCATATCTTCTATCCCTGCCATCACATATAATTTTCCAATCAATTTAATGAGACAAATATACCTCATCACACTTTTTTACTATTTTTTTAAATTAGAAGTGATGTTGCTTGTTGAGATTCTCACAGCAGCCTGCAAGTTATTGTCTGTCGAATAGTATTTGTATTTATTCTTGTTGATCTTTAACCATTAAAACTTTGCTCCCTAAGATGGAGAACACTTTCCCAGTAAATTTCTTAATGCATGGAAATTTTTCAGCATCCGAGTATTTGTAAAAGTCAACTAATATCACAGCATTAAATAATTTCTTTCACAGTATGATCTGACTGCATGTCAATTAGCTCAAGCTGCAGCTCCTCCGGTGTTGTGTTAATAACAGCAGTGATGGCGTAAGTGAGCAAATTGATTTTAGGCTCAGTTTTCTTTAAGTCCTTAAAAAGTCTTGTGATTTCATCTTAGAAACTTTGCACATGATCCCTAAATCTTATCAGAAACACTTTAAAGCACTTTCTGTTTTTCTAATAAACGGAAATGACAAGAATGACACTTGCTTGCCTTGCAAATAGCCCTAACATTGCATTGATGATTTTATATTCTTTCACAACTCCTTTCCCTGCAATGACACATTAACTTCATTCAATTTCTCAAATTAGCTGTAAATAAGGTAGATTTTTCTGTCATGACGGGCCACAAAAAACTCTTGGCGAGCCGCATGTGGCTCGTGAGTCGCTCTTTGTCCACCCTGACCTAGATGAATGCCGGACGATCTCCAATTTCCGCCTCATCCACTACACATTTTACAAATAAAAACACACCTATCATAGGGAACTTAAGTTATACGATAGCAAACAGATGTAACCCAAAGCTCCACCCAATCGAATTGGTTCCTTCATGCAGACGGTAGGGTATCAATCCGTCAATGATGCAGGCGTCGTAACTACGCTTCATTTGCTTAGAAATTCACGATGATCAGTACTCATAACTGTAAGAGGCTCTATCAGTGTATAATTGAAAATGATTGATAAATAATAATTGCTCCAGATCCGTCCTGAATGTTCCTGCAGTATTGACCAGATTGTACTGCTATTGGGCGATTTGTGAACCCAGGTATCTCTAAAACAACCGCCAGATTTATTCCTATCCTATCATAGTTAGCAATCTCAGATTTCTTTTAGTTTTACTGTAGTTATTATTTTCTTAATATCTATCTTGACACGAGCCACTAAGTAAGACAACAGTTGTTGGCGTACTGTTAATTCCCTGGCTTCCTGGGTGGCTATTTATTAGGTACATGAATACCTTTTAAGAATTATGTTAAAGCTTTTCATTTGCTGCCAAACTCCTGCTGTTTTACATTAGGTACGCCTTGAAGAGAAAGAACTCTTCACGAGTAGTTTTGCTGACTGCTATCTATTCTATCTTACAAAAAACAGATTTTTTCCGGCACACAATCGAGGCATCTCCCTACGTATACTGGCTTCAGTCACTGCGCGCTCGTCTCTACTTGCTTCCTTCTGTGTCACTGCCTTCGCTTCATTGCCCTATTTCGGGAGGGAGCCAGGCTTCTTCCCCAGATGGCGATGTTCGCACCTTCTTATTAATTTCGCTCAGCTAAGAGGTACATGGCGATTTACGTGCGTCGAGCACAAAGAATATGTATTTTATTGCAGCGCAAGGAAACAAAAAAAATATTTTTTTTACTTACACAGTATTCTGCTGGATCTCTGCTGCAAATATATGTGCGAAACGTTACTGAAAATTTAGTTTTTTGGAATAAACAACTTTTACACATATTAAAGCGGCTTGCAACGATGTACGAGCCTAGCAAAGATTAATGTAAACTTTACTCGGTGACTTTAGATGTAACTCTGACGTCACGTTATTGATTAATTATTTGGTCTGTAGGCACGATCTATTAGTGAGCAATGATCAGGCTAAGTGCGGTCCTCAACCTGAAGATTGATTTCACCCTTCCGAAGTAAGCATATTAAGATTTGTATCAGAATAGGACGCTAGTTTCTTTTCTCCTCACCTAACCTAACACGGTAATCCTACTGGGTAAAGAGGTAATACAATTTATCGTGGAATCAGAGCCCCGACAGCGTTCTGGCGTATTTCACATTACTCAGCAAGCTGTACCAGAGGTGAAGGTCGGGTTAATGACATTTGAAAATCCCAGTGACATTCTGCATTTTCTTCTTCCATGGTTTCCCTAAATAACACCAGGTGAATGTCGGAATGGTTGCTTGATGAAGTCCACGAACAATTTCCTTCCCTGCACCTAATTCTCTTCTGACTATGATAAAATCGTTATTAACGAGCCATATACTCTTAATTATTATGATTCCGTAACTTCTGAATGAAAAGCGAAGCCCTTAATGATTCACTCATACGTTTCTTTATCTGTTAATCCGTCACAGCTTCTGAAAGCTAAACTTAGAAATTTGCAATTGCAAACTCCTCTATTTCTTACTAAATTTAACACAACTAATATAAAATTCTGAAAATCATTGGGAATGAAAACATTATAATGGATTTAGTAGGGGGGCTGAAGGAAATGTTTTATTTAGATAATCTTCATGTGTATCAAATGAAAGCTGGCAACCCGCCGATTTTCAAGATGTTTTGACTTTCATTTTTATTAGACAGTTAGTGTAAGCTTTTTCCAAAAAGTCATAAAAAATACCACTCCATTTCTTTCTACTGAGGGAGAGATAATTTTATCTATACTACCAGATACATCAGCGTTCAATAAAGCCAGCAGGGAGTAATTACGCATTAGTGAAATTACAAGAGTAAAACGACAATGATGAATCGTTTAATTCATGCGAATTAATTGAAGAAAGTCGTCTTATGTTCACTGTTAATCGCAAAGAGGTGCTAGAAGTGCTGGTGACACCAAAACGTTTTTGTTTGATTACTTGAATTGTTAAAGTGCACTTAAATATTTTGGCTTGTCAATTCGTATAATCTGCGTTTCTATTTTTCAACTGGTAATAATCATTTTAGTGTTTTCATTTGATATTGCCTGTAAATTAAATTTATGATACTTTTAAGTCATCGTTAATTTAATATAATAATAACAATTCCGAGTGGCCATAATGATCTAGTGACAGGGTTTCTATTGGCTGCGCATTCCATCCCTCTCATAGCCGTTTTAACCTAACCCGGCAATCCTACCGGGTACAGTTTAACGTGGAATCCAAACCACATAAATCATGTAACAAATGATGTGTGAAGCTGGTCAGCCCAGGAACAATGTCATACCACCAGGCTTTGCAATGTGTGTCCGGTCTAATAATGCGAACGGACACGTCTCTGGGTTGCAAGAAAGCTAGGTGTAATCACTTTGCAGTCGCGTGACTCAGGTAGCAATCTGGAGTGTTCACGGGGCTCCGGAAATGAGTCACGAAGGAGCCGCACGCTTGATGCAACCCGACACTGACAAATAATCTCGGCAATGCGTTGCGCCGAGTCTGAAACCAGGAGAGTCTCTAGACGATTTTCAGTGACGAGCTCTGGTTTTCCCGCAATCGAAAAAGCAATGAAACAAAAAGAGTTATATCAGGATTTTGTTGTGAAATCGCGAATGATCAAAAGCCCAGTTCAAATATCTCAACTAAATGTAATGTCAGGACACCGTCCATTGTCTCATTACATAACCACACTAGTACGAGCTTGGTGAGAGAGTGATAACATGTAGTTCTTGTATTCGAAAGGACCCCGGTTTGATTCCTGGTAGAGCTATTCAGATATTCATTTCTCCATGTTTGCCGGAATGATTTCATACATATGCGGAGATGGTTCCTTCATAAACATCATATTGGGTCATAAAATAACAACTATTTTTGTGTCCATCAAGGAGTCTGGAAGGATGTAGTTTCGATACCCGGGTTTGGCAGTTCAGGCTTCTGTTTTATGGAAATCATTACAGGGGAATATAAAAAGATCATGGTGGGTTTTCTTGAGATTCCTTCTTCACAGTTCTCTCCCTACTGTAATGACCCATCTATCAACGAGAACTAAAGCTTGGAGGAGTAGGTTCCAGTACCAGTCCGGTGTCCAGATTTCACTTCAACAGAACTTAGTGAAATTAATTCAAGCAAATTTATATACATCGTTACCGACTTATGTTTCTTACCTTCACTACAACCCAGTGAAATTCAGACTCTAATGCAGTTAATATAATTTAATGGAGAGGTTCCGAAGTCTACAGTCATACATTTACTCGATACTTGTCTCCCGTTATAGTTCACTTGGCATGAACCATACCCGTTCATATACTTCTATTGCTTCCAAAGTTATCTTCTCACTAATTTCCTCCCAGTTGTCTCATCTGTTTGCAGCATATCTCCCAATGCTGTCTATCCGTCCGTCTACTACATAGTCTGTCTCTTGGTTACTCTCATCTTTCTAGGTCTAGTTATAGCCATCCAGCTGTCAAGGTCGAACGAACGTGCCATACATACTCCCTCTCAAACTTGTAATGTAACAATCGTAATAAAGACGGGAAAATCCCATGCATCGTGATAAATTAATGGGTCTATCGCTATCAAAATACTGAAAAATCGCCAAAATATACAGATATATTTTGTGATGGGCGCGGGATGGACATTTATCACGTTTGCAATTAAAGCCATATCGGAACGTGTCAACCTAAGGAATCCTTGACTCCGATCAATAGGGACAGAACTGAGAAAGAGAGAAAAAGGGTCTCAAACTTACGTATCTTGAAGAAACACTCCGAGATTAGCAACAACATTAACAAAATTGGATTCTTAGAATGGACTCAGACGCTCTTCGGTCGATGACCTTTCAAAGATGTAAAACAGGCCCCTTTATGTCATCAGGGTCAATCATATGACAAAAGTCATAGCAATAAAGATGCTAATGTTTGCTTCAGTACTTTTTCTGTTGACGACGCATTTTTCTTTGGAACTTTTTTTAAATATCTTACATATACAAATTAAAAATTTAATGGAAAAATAGTTGCATTTATAGTTACGGTCTTAAAAACTTTCATTACCTCTTCCAATAATTCGTTATAATCCTTTTGAAAGCTGCAGTTCAGTTGCTCCTGTTCTAAGTCAAAGGATTTCTTCCGTTTCAATAATTTGTGACATCAAAGGGAAACTAAGTTGAAGTAGTCTGTAATTGAGACTGTTTTTTACAGCACCAATTTCACTGCAAGCTGTTGAATCAAATAGTTCTATAGCTCAAAATATTTAACCACGACGTTCTGAATCTCCATATAATAAGCTCATTCTACAATAATTAAACAGACCGTGGTGAGTGAGCGGTTACCGGTGTGGCCTCGCATTCGGGAGGTCACCGGTTCGAATCCCCGTCCAGGCATCCAGATTTGGGCTTTCTATGGTTTCCCCAAATTACTCCAGGCGAATGCCGGAATGCTTCCTTCAAAAGGCCATGGCCGAATTCCTTCCCGTTTCTTGTCCCCAGTCGTTCCCACCTCTAATGACTTCGACGTCGACAAGGCGTAAAGCCAAAAAGCAAAAAAATAAGATTTAATTATGCTACCTCGATCTTGTTTTGCATTATGTTAACAGTTTTCTTCAACCGAGTTTCAGCGATTCTTGGCGTAAGCTCCCGGTTGTATCAGTTGTACCAGAGTATTGAAACCTTGTAATGGTGTGGCTAGTTTAAATTGAGTGGAAGTAGTTATCAGCCAGAGCATTTAGCTAGAACTCTCCGTTAGCATACTTGAATGTGCCACTCCGTCAGCCGTGCCGCACTAAAGAAATAACACAATGTTGTATAAGAAATGCTGCTTGTTTGTTTGCTCACAGCTGATATAACAAACAACCGCTTTACACTGTCGACAATTTTTACGCATTCAATGTTTGTTTTACTTGGCAACAGGTCTCGTAGATTTTTGTTAAGGTGTCTGAGTAGAGATCGCCAGCACGAGGACCTTCGCCTATTCCAATTTTTATAGTTATTATCGTAACATTTACCTCTATAGAACGTTCTTTTTTGTGTGTGGAAATGCGGAGGATATATGATGAGGTTCCGACTCAGCGTTAAACTGTAATTCCGACACTAAAAGGAACTGATGGTCATATTTTGATGATCACTGACATAATAGATTCCAGTTTGAAGATCTAACCAAATTCGAGACTCGAGCTTACCATTCGGGAGGGCGAGAGTTCGAGCCCTGGTTCTGCCATCCTGATTCGGTTTTCATGTATCCAGATGAATGTCGCGATAGTTTCTTAAAAATACTATCCCCAAATTCATTCCCGTCCTTTGTCCTAATTCTCTCCCAACTTTATAAACGATGACGTAGTGCCGTAAATTCATAAACAAAAAACTTCGGTTCTGGATTGCCTCATTCTTAAGTTTTTCATGTGCTTTATATCTAACGGTGATAATCGACATGATTGTCAAATAGTGGCTCCATTATGATTCAACTTACGTATCTAGAGTTGGAATGTTAGTCGATAGGAGTCATAGTGCAGTGACAGTGTCCAATTGGCCACCTCTGTTCTGGTAGTG
The DNA here is from genome assembly GCA_031002005.1 of Vandiemenella viatica. Lineage (NCBI taxonomy): Eukaryota > Metazoa > Arthropoda > Insecta > Orthoptera > Morabidae > Vandiemenella > Vandiemenella viatica. The sequence goes on along the minus strand of JARYHS010012519.1, from coordinate 58,722,365 downwards.
CGTTATTCTAACAGGGCAGTCTTTCAGGGAAAAGAGGACCAACGGTTCAGCGTTCAACAAAAATGACTAAACGTTCTCGCGTACTTCACACACGAAAAAAAGGGATTACAAAATACACTACCACAGAACAAGGATTTTATACCTCACCACTCGGTATTATATATCGGATGAATTACAGAGATGGAAATATTTCAGCAATTACAATTTTGTTTCAGCATCTGGGGCCATAAGCCGACTGAACAATGATTATGTGTGATCCAGTGCTTTCAGTTTCCTCCAGTATGCATTTTCTATACATACCACAGGAACGACATGACACTCACAGACACAACACCCATGCCCGCGGCTGGACTCGAACCGGCGACCTTCGGCAAGCGGAGCTAGCGGTCTAGCCCCTACGCTATCGAGGCCGGAGAATCACCCACTATTGAAAGACTTCTTTGATTTTTTTAAATGTACTAAAACACATCAATTGATAATAATAGCATTTTAACGAGCGAGTTTAAAAAAGCTATGAGGTTTAGGCTCCAATTTAATGTCTTGGAAGCCCTAGACGGGTTAGTGGCTAGAAAACGGATTGGGAATTGGTGCCTCCTAGAACGCGTTAACTGCGGCTTGGCTGTCGTTACGTTGCGTATGAATCTTATGCGAAGTTGTAAAATAATTTACAGGGGTAGCGTTACGAATGAAGTTATTTTTTAAACAAAGAAGTTTGATCGTTTATCAGATTAAAATGATCTATTTTATAGATTACTATTTACTTGCTATCAGTAGTCAGTTCAGTTTCAGCACATATTAGTTCCCATGCTTCCATCCCGGGTGCATGGGAGCGCCCAAGCCATGATAGGAATTGCTGAGTATCAGCCCAACGACGACAGATCCATCGATTTCTTAATCACGTTTGCGCTCTCGTGGCAAAAAATTTGAAATGCGGCTGCCAAACTTTTTGAGTTTATCTATACGAGTTTAGGGTTTTGTGACAGTATGGCTACAGTAAATTTGTGAAATCCTTTCAATTATTTATGATGACCCTGCACTTTGTGAGTGTGTTTCATTTTCGCTAATATTACTGTTCTCATGATTTCTACCAGTTTTCTACCGTCGCTTATTCCGCTATTTTTCCTTAAAACTTATCCACTTTTATTCTTTGTTGTTTTTATTTTTCGTTGCTTGATTTTCACTGCTTATGTCATCTTAATTTCTCATGATTTCAGCATCTACTTATATATTCTCAATTCACAAAATTGTGGGTTCCATAGGTTGCTTTGAACTAAAACTAATCTCTTCTATGGGTATTCCAATCCCGCATGCACGATGGAAAAAATAATTCATAGAAGCACCAATGCGGCACCTTATGCTTCTAATCTTATGACTTTTGTCAAGGTGACCCAGATGAATTGTTGGGCGAAGTATTTCATCGTACTCGTTAAGTGAAAGTGGGTGTACGTATGTTTACTAACAATTTCAAACGAAACCTACGTCGTCTGTCTACCGATCAATTCTGTGACGCTTCAGTAATGACAGTGGCAAGCAATCACAAAGCGAGGAACTCTTCTCTTTACTTTCTCTATACTGTCAATCGAGTACTTGAGATACGGATCCCAAAAGGCACAACAGTAGACCAGATGTGAACGCACGAGTGTTCTGTACGCTAGCGCCTTCGTTTTGGCATTACTGTACAATTTATGAGAATTCGACCTATGAATCGTTATCCATAAAAAATTCTCCATTTCATATACGTTGCTGCTCATTGCTTTTTTCCATCGATTCTCTTCTACATTTGTTACATTAATTCATCTTATTTCAAGCCAATTTATTCTCTATTTTCCCAAATTAAGGTTTCTGATACACTGTCTTCTGCAATTACATGTTCATCAATCACTGCACAAACTTCATTATCACGAAAAGCTTTCTTCTTTTTTGTATTTCTTGCTTCCTCCTGCATCCTTGTTCTCAATTCCTTCTTCTCTCCTCGTGATTTACACCTCATTTTCCTTACTTCTTTTTAACATCATTCGCTCTCCTGTCCCCGTAATTCTTAAGATCATTTTTTTAATTCGCTCTTCTTTTGATTACTGCCTTATACTCCTGCTTGTTATTCTTTATTCTAATGAATTATTGTGTTAATGTTTCACTGTCAGAAGTTAGATTGTTTGCAGATGACATAATATTATATAAAAGGATCAAAACAATAGAAGAATGTAAACAGCTGCGGGGTGCTCTAGAAAGGATAACTAGCTGGGTGAGTCAACATAGGATGAAGATAATTGTAAAGAAGAGCCAGCTTATTAGGTACACAGATAAAAAGCTAAAAGTTAATTATGATTATAAAGTGGGGATTTAGCTATTTATTGAAGACTCGAAATGTAAATACCTTGGCATAACATTTGATAGCAGACTTAACTGCGCGGGACACATTGGACAGGTAATAGGGAAAGGGTTCAAAATCCTTCACCTCTTGGATAGAGAAATAAGGAAATTGGTGTACAAAATTTGATGAGACCACTGATGGAATATAATGGTGTAGTTTGGGTCCCGCATATTGTGTATCAAGTACAGGAGTTGGATCGGGTGCAGAGGAGAGCTGCCAGATTTGTCTTTGGAAATTATACAATCGGTAATTAAAATGAGCTGGAGTGGGATTCATTGGAGGATAGAAGGAGGGTGAGGAGAGTCATGGGAGTGTACAAAGCCTATACTGGTGATGAAGCCTGGAAAGATATCGGTGGGAAAATTAAGAGAGGTGCTTGGAAGGGTGAGGTTGACCATGATCACAAGTTGGCACTTGATTTCAGGCGTAAGGGTGTGGGAAAAGTTTCTTTCGTAGGAAAGTGTGTAAGGGAGTGGAATAAATTGCCAAGAAAAGTGATGAATAATTTACCAGAAACACTGAAAGAATTTTAAGTAAAAATTAGTAGAGGGAAAAAGTAGGTTTGAAGACTAAAGGAGAAAGACGGGTGTGTAGGGAGATTGCCACAGGAGCTGGCGCTCCATCGCATTTTTATCAATTATTATTATTATTACTCCTGCTTTGCTTCCAAACTGAGTATGTTGTGATAATATAGTTAAATCCTTGCGTAAATATGTCTCTTACGCTACACGCCTAGTCCGTTCCATTTATGCTACGCTATGCTGAAACACGAGCACATGGCTACCACTTTTTGGTTAGTCATAACATTTGTTGTTCCGTTTCTTCTTATGAAGTGTCACAGACTGATATATCATCATCATTCGTATCCGCTCCATTAGCGGTCTCTTGATTTCAGGCATAGTGAAGTAGAAATTTTTTTTTCGTAGGAGATCAGGTTGGAATAAATTACCAAGGAGAGAGATGAATAATTTACCAAAGAACGCTGAAAGTATTTAAAATTAAGATTTGAAAGAGGAAAAATTGGTGTGTGGGGAAATTGTCATCCGATCGTGTGCTCCACTGAATTAGATTAAATTAATTAACTATTTATTCACTTTATTTGGGGTGAGTTAAGCCAGAAAAGGAGGTTGATTGTACAACAACCAGAAGCACGTATGTCTGCAGCTGAGTATGATATTTTGAATTGCAAAAAGCAAGTGGAAATTCGGTAACGCATGTAAGTTCGTCTAAAGAACTGCTAAAACAGATAGCAGCTGAAAAAAAAAATCTACATAGTAATTGTGACGTATCGTAGATACTAGTCCAATCTTTGTGTCTGCATAAGAAAATCTAGCATTTTAGAATTGAGGTATGATTGCAGAGCAGATAAAAGTCAAATAAAACAGTTTTGTGGCTACTTTAAAGATACAGCCGTTCTTTCGTGTAGTGAGGTGACGCCTGAAATCATAACAGGTATTTGAAATACAAAATACAGCCGGTATTAATGGTTGCATATATTTAGCAGTTGCTGGCAGAGTTTCAGTTCGCTTGAAGGCCTGTTTTACAGAATGCAGCTGCCGGTACCGCGGCACGACGTGTTTTTATGTGCGCTGTTAGAAGCCAGCCAACCCATCTGACATCCGAGGCGCGAAGCTGGTCGGCCGGCCACCAATAAACGTCAGTCAGACCTGACCGCAGGCTGGACCAGACCTCGGCGACCGCCACACCAGCTAACCAGATCCAAGATGTGAACTTCTTATCCACTCCAACATAACGCGAACAAACAGCATTCATTGACACCTGCGTTTCTCATTTTCTTACACATCGAGGACCATTAAATTGTAAAAAAGTAATGCTGCGGACCACTAACGTATATTGGCCTAGTTTTTTTTTATTTTACCTGTGTAAAATCTAGAATATATCTTATTGTACCATTAAAACTGGCGAATTTAAAATCCCAACACCAAGACGCACTTGTGATAAATGAATAAAATTTGGTGGCAAGTGTGAGGTACACAACATCACCTGTTGTGATTTTAACATTAGTAAAGTTATTTTTTTATTTAATAATTGTAATTGTATACACTAATATTGAATTTGTAAGTTCCAAGGTCACAGAATGTCAAGATGAATATACGAGATCTTTGGCGAATAAAGAACAGTTGAAAAGAGTTGAAGAAGAGGACGAGTTTGTTTTGGAGAGCACATGTATTGAGAGAAGAGATGAAAGAGAAATGCTCGATGGAGAAGACGCGAAGAATCCTAACAGGAAAATATTAGCTTGAGGGCAGAGAAATTAGAGTAATGATAAAGATAATGGAATATGAATTTGTAATTGATAATTGGTTGTTTAATGGAAAATACAAGATATAAGATAAGTAGAAGGTGTTTTATTTAATATTGAAATCTTTATATATATAAAAATCTCGTGTCACGATGTTCGTCCGGGATGAACTCCGAAACTACATAACCGATTTAGATGAAATTTGGCTTACTGTGTGTAATTTAGTCCAACTTAAAAGATAGGATAGTTTTTATCTGGATTATAGACCTCAATATTTATTATTTGCGAAATAAATGTTCCTTCAATGTTTGTCATTGGACAATGGTTTGTAATTATTTGTAAGCCATCAAGGCTCAGCGGTCTGCTGGCTTAGTGGTTAGGGCGTCTGACTAGAGATGGAAAGGTCCCCGGTTCGAGTCCCTGTCTCGGCGAGGATTTTTATAGACACTTAACCCGGCATTAACCCCTGGCGCAGCATGCTATATGAGGTGAAATACGCCAGGACCCTACTGTGGTTCGGATTCTATGTTAAAATGTAGGTCCCCTGTACCAGGTAGGATGGGCGGGCTAGGTAAAGGCGGCTAAGACAGGGCCAGAATGCACAGCCAATAGAATCAATGTCACCAGGTCATTACGACCACACGTAATTATTATTATAGTTCCATAAGTTTCTAACAGATGGTAATGTGTTAACTTATCTATACAACACTTGGTTAGCTAGGTTGGGTAATCATCGAGTATATCACGTTCTGTTTCAATTTATTTATGCTACAGTTATTTCTAACATATGGCGGTGTGTTAATTTATCGAACCATCCAGTAGATGGCGTTGTATTTCGATTTATTTATGCTACGGTCTATTCCACGCCATATGTGTGAGTTTCTTCAATTTTAATTGTGCTGTGTATTGTGTTATAATTATAATGTATTGTTGTTCATCGTTTGTGTGTCTTTATACCTAACGACAAAGTAATTGCACACAGGAATATAACATTGAAGAAAACGTTACGATAAATTCGAATCGTGTAAGCATTTCTCGCTAACTTATCATTTTTCTTCTTCTTTTTGTTATGGTCAGCTAGACTCCACGTGTCAATTTCAATTCCTCTCCTGTTGTTTTTTCTTTCTTCCTCCCCAGTACTCCTTCATTATTGCACTCCTCTCTACCTTTGAATCCTGCCATATTCAAAGTCTGCTATCGAAAAAATTTTCTTTCCATACGGTTCACTGGTATTATTTCGTTTCAAATCTTTCTAAACCTCTTGAAAGCCTGGTGTCATCCATGCTATAAATGTATCAAAAAATATCATTCTTCTTTTTCAGTTATTTTTTTCAATGTTATTTTATATTTCCTCATTAGTTCTTAACTTCCATTTTTCTGTATTTTTCAATGGACCCTAAAATTCCGGTTTCACCACTGTATTATAGTGTCTTATTTTAAGGCTTTCAGAAAGGCACTTTTTGTTGTAATTCAAATATTTTTCAGTGAAATGTCGCCAAAGAATCTAACCTCGACAATGCGTGTAGCAGAGAGGCAAGACGCACGCCTGTGCCTTCAATACGCCGTGGATATGTACGCCAAGGTTGAAAACAAGCATTTGCGATTTATTCGATGCAACTAGGTTGAATTACGATCGGAGGAATACATCCTCTTACGAGATACTGTTAACGGCAATATTTATGAAAATTTAAACGCCAATGATATCGGTAATGCATTTATTTTACCTTCAAGCTACATCGGCAGTTCACGGAACATGCAGGAATATATACAAGATGCGATGACTTACGTACGTCATTATGGTCGTCCAGATTTGTTTATTACATTTACATGTAATCCGAATTGGGAGGAAATACAAACATTGCTATTACCAGGCCATCAATCAATGCATCGTCATGATGTCACGGCACGAGTGTTCAAACAAAAATTAAAATCATTGATTGATTTAATCGTAAAACATTCAGTTCTGGTAACACACGTTGCTATCTGTATTTGATTGAGTGGCAAAAGCGAGGTTTGCCTCATTCTCACATTTTGATTTGGCTTTAAGTTAAAATCCGTCCAGAAGAAATTGATCAAATAATTTCAGCCGAAATTCCGGACCCATTAATTGATCAAGAATTGTTTGATATTGTTACCAGTCACTTGATCCACGGACAGTGCGGTGCTTTTAACATGACATCGCCATGCATGGAATGTGGAAAATGTAAGAAACGTTTTCCAAAGGAATATACGAATGATACTATTACGGATATCGATGGTTATCCGTTGTATCGCCGCAGAAACACTGAGAATGGTGGCCAAACATTTACAATGCGAATGTCAAATTCTAGAAACCAAGTTGAAATTGACAATCAGTGGGTCGTACCATACTCACCATTGCTTTCAAAAACGTATAAGGCTCATATTAACGTCGAGTTTTGCAGTTCTGTAAAATCCATTAAGTACGTTTGCAAATATGTTAATAAAGGCAGTGATTTGGCCGTATTTGAAGTTCAAAAATAAATAAAAATGACGAAATAACACGATATCAAATAGGTAGATTCATCAGCAGCAACGAAGCTATCTGGCATATTTTTAGTTTTCGCATCCATGAAAGAGACCCTTCCATCAAGCATCTTGTAATACATCTTCAAAACTGTCAACGTGTATATTTCACAGAAGAAAATTTTATCCAAACAATACTTGAGCCACCAAAAACGACAAACCACAAACTGAATTTTTCACATTGTGTCAAAAATCTTATGTGTTCCGCCAATTCGCAAAAACATTATTATACCTATACCAATGTTCCAAGCTATTTTTCATGGAACAAATTAGGTAAAAAATGGTAGCCACGTAAACAAGGATATTCAAAGTAAAGACTTTACACAGTGAATCCAAAACAACGTGAATGTTTCTTTCAGCGTTTGTTATTGATGAATGTTCCCGGACCAGCTTCTGTCGAATGTTTACGAACAGTTAATGGTCGAGTGTTCAATACATGTCGAGTGTTCAATACATGTGAAGATGCATGTCGCGAGTTGCAGCTGCCGGTAGACGACAATTATTGGGACCTGACACTTGCTGATGCAGCGTTGACAGCCACGCCGAATAGTATTCGTCAAACTGTTTGCAATTATTTTGACAACATGTTATCCAGCACAATCTTCGAGTTTGTGGGAAAAATATAAAAACAGTATGACTGAAGATATAACTGAAATTTCAGTTTATATAAATAAATAAAAAACAATTTATTTTATAAATATCAATTTTTATATAATTTCAATTATGTAATTTGTAATGAAATGTAAATTAAAAAATTTTATGATCATTTGTCCTTAATTTAAACTCTTTACCAATTAAATTTGAATTTCCAAATCGACTTCAATGTTTTTGTCTTTATTAGTGAATATTAATTTGACTACTTGAGGAATTTTAGAATAACATTAATCCAACGTACTATAATTAGTAAGTCACAGCAAAGCGTGACCGGGTCAGCTAGTTGTAATATAGATATAGACAAAGTTCGTGTGGTAAGATTTTGTTAATAGTGATTTGATTTACAGCGTGGGTATCTACCTAAATAAAACCAGCGACGGACAAAGGGGGATAAATGAAATTCCTATGTACTGGTCTTGTGGTGGAAATATAAGCAAAAGTGTTATAAAGTAACATTCACAAATGTTCTCAAAATAAGAGAGTCATGCAAATGAGACGTTACACAATTATCCCCATATAAAGAGTAATAAATTAGTCAAAATTGAATGTTTTACATGTAATAGTATGGGAATTACGGGGCTATTTATTATGAAAAATTGCTATGCTTTTTAGCGTGTAAGTGATCAACACATGTCCACAAGTTTTTGTTGACCAAGTATGCCAAGGCGAAGAGTGACCAACGACTCCACCAAAAAGTCTGAGAGAGAGGTCGGAGAATTGGCGTGTTTGAAATAGGTGCATCATATAGCGAAATCTCCCGAAGGATTGGCCGTAGTGCAATGTCAGCAGACAGACTTGTTACACAGTGGATGAATGAAGGCTCTAATACTCCTAGAGCAGCACAGGTCAGTGCAGGTGGACAACAGCATGTGAAGACCGCCAAATTGTGTGGTTGGCTGTTGCTGGCAGACGGGTGACTGCAGGCCAGATCCAAGCAGTGGTTACAGAGAGAGTCATCCCCCCCCCCCTCCTTCCCCTGCCTCGGACGATTGTAAACCAATTGCTTAAAGCTTGATTACTCTCTTTGCCCCTCTGCAATGTGTTCCATTAACATGATTTGATTACCAGCATCGTCTAATCTGGTGTAATGCAAAAAGCAAATGGACACTGAATGGCAAAAATTTGTGTTTAGAGACGAGTCTAGATTCTGTCTGCGGCAAAGTTATAATCGACAACAAGTACGCAGGCGTAGTGGAGAAACGGCTTACCCTGCTGTGATTTCAGAACGTCACACAGGTGCAGCCACTGGTGCAGTGGTTTGGCCACAATCAATTTCGACAGCAGGACTGAGTTGGTTGTTGTTGAAAGCGCAATGACAGCCCACCACTATGTGGAAATTTTTTTTTTTTTACCCTTCATTTATACAGCCTAATATCTAGATTAGGCCCTATATATTAATTTTTACATTGTTGATTACATAGTGTTTTGTACAAAATATTTACATGCAAGGAATTTGGCATACAATTCCGTTACACTTTGACTTACTGTCTAATTAATTCTATAATATTACATTTGGTCTTGCTAACAGTAATAACAGTTACAGCTGCTATTGCAAATTTTAATGTTATATTGAATCACAAATATCGCTTATTGTTGTTATAGTGCTAGTGGTTTTTATTGAAATATTCCAGTTATTCTTAGAGTATCCCATTATTCAGTTAGTTGCAGTTAACCCAGTTTGTACATATCTTTCTGTAATCTATCATTTAATTATACCGGATTACTGGGTAATAACAATTGCTTCTAAATAACATTCACTTAATTATATGTTCTCAGCCACTACAGTTCTGAGCCAGTTCAAATTTGCAGCATCCTGCATTACCATTAATATGGAAATTAACTCCCAAATATTGTTATGATTCATCGTGTATTTGTGCAAAAGTCAATGATCATTCCCTCTACATTACAAACAAGACTGTTTTGGCCGTGGTAGAAGCGCTTTGTTTGCTGTAAGTGGCATGCTGACGTTTGCTCATTCTGCCACGCCATCGTTCTGACTCAGGCCTGTAGTAGGCTTGGTTCCGTTTTAACAATGGTAGGATTACTTAATTTAATAGTTATACATTTGATTTGTTTTGTGCAATAATCACTGGTTTTATAATCATCCCCTATAAGGCCTTATCCGTTTCTATGTTACAAAAAAAAAAAAAAAAAAAAAAAAAAAAAAAAAAAAAAAAAAAAAAAAAAAAAAAAAAAATTAAATAAATAAATAAATAAATAAATAAATAATAATCATAATAATTATGTACTACGTCTATTTTAATCTAACTTGAAACCTATACTACTCTATCAACACTAATCTACCCACCACTATGTGGACGGGGTGCTGCACGCTATTGTGATATCCTTCATGTCCAACATCTAAATCGTATCTTCCCACAGGACGATGCCCGTCGTAATACCTCGGCCATAGAAACATAAGCCTTGGAAGGAGGTACGATCACAGTTTGGAGTGCACGATCCCCAAATTTGTCCCCAATAGAGCATATCAGGGATGCCAGGAGTAGACACATTAGATCACATGGTCACCCAGCACAAACTGTGCAAAAACTGACTGCACAAGCCATGCAAGCGTAAAGAGACATACCCCAAGAAGACACTTATTGATTCAATGCCGGCAACGATCCACGTAAGTATAGGGGCTCAAGGTGGGCGCACTTCTTACTGATAACTGTATCTGAAGGTAATAAACTTAACCTGATACATTACAATTTGTTATCATCTCTTCTGGGTATGAACCTGAACATATCTTCAAAGTTTCCTTGAAGTCCATCATTTCTGTCTGAGTGGTGGGAGCTTAATTTCCACCAGTGTAAAATAATAATGTTTTGAATTCCTACGGTAACGCAATTATGAATCTGGAAGTGAACTATTAAATGTTAGTTACATATTGAACAGATTCTTAATATTTAGTAACCAATTGAATTACAATATTCCACAAGCTGGATCCTACACTATACCGTCGACCTACATGAACAAAATAAAGTAAAATACACTAGACCTACTACAACACCCATATAAAACTGTCATTTACTTAATCATTAGAGTAGACGAACGGTGCTCAATTTGACGGGAACTGGAAATGAATAGACTATTGTAGGAACAATGCTGCTCTGTCTGTTCATCAACCAGGGAATCATCAAGCCTGGTCATTGAAATGTTACTGGTTTTTAAAAAGTTTGGCTTATAGTTTATCTCATTTATAGTCATTCGAATACGGTGTCTAAATTTATAATACAGGGTTACTGCAAGAGAATCATTCACTTCCAAAACCCGATTTATTCCAAAGTATTATACTGACAAATATGATTGATATATATGAAAATAACCACAAAATATCCAAGTTTTATGCTCACTCTACAAATGTTGTACGTAATCTAAACACCATCAAAATTCGACCAGCATTTTTATCTTTTTTTGTGAATCACGTTCAGCCAAACGTTGGTAACAGAGGATATGTTTCGTTTTAACGTAACGTAGAAAATATGAGAAATTAGGAATAATTTATCGCTGACTGCAATTCACGGAAATACTACTGGCTTTATATGGATGCGGTTTCAATTAATGTACAGTATGTGGTCTCGTTGTTAAATAGGGTGTATGTTTTATTTTGATATGACTGATAAGTTTAAGAAATATTTTTTCTTTAGCGCTATCACCACAAAACCTACTGGTCGGATTTTGATGGTGTTCCGATAAATGGACAGCCCTTGCTCCTGCTAGTAGTTAGGGTGCACTTTATTTTTGTAAGACATGTTATACCTGATAAAATTAACATAATTTTCCCTTGAACGGGATTCATGCAAAAACTGCTGGTGGAATTTTACTGGGTTTTTGATTAATGTGCGGTACGTGGTATCGTGGATTCAGCAGGACACCTTTTATTTTGACACGATCTCCAAAAGATGAGAAATTTGATATGATTTTTTATCGAACGTAATTCACCCAAAAACGTTTAGTCAGATTTTGATGAAGTTTTTATTGATGAACAATTTATTACAACGCGTATAAAATCGGGTATGTTTACTTTTGGTGTGGCATTGTAAAGCTGACAAAATGGATATAATTTTTTGCAGACCCCGATACACGCAATAACTACTGATTAGATTTTAATGGGGGTAGGTTTCAATTAATTTGCAACTAGCGTTCCCAAGAGTATAATAAGAGAAGTTTTATTTTGATGTGACTTCGAAAAGCTAAGTGATTAAAATAAATGAGTCCACAAGTCGGTATCCATTTAAAGGTAAGTTATTTCTCGCAATAGAAGTGCTAATCGTGATTCAGATTGCGAGCGATATTGTATTTTTCAGAGGAATGTAGCTACAGTTTATTATAAGTCCCTTCAACCAAAAAGAAGTTACGTTCAGTGACCTACAGAGGCCATGGATCATAACGTTCTTGATCATTTTGTTTTAAGAGGGTAGTGTGTATTCATACGAACAATCTACGGACATATGCTGGTCTTTTATAAATATGAGACTAATTATCTTTATATCGGCTAACTTAGTACCGTTTTGGAAATTAAAGTAGACACACAAGTTGACATATAGACTTCAACACGTAGCGTAGAATTAAAGATGTTTCATTACAAAAAAGATTACAGGTACTCAAAAGCAACCGATGATTATGAAAAAAAAAGGAAAAGCGCTGCGTTTAGACTGTATTACAGATATTCTTGGACAATGTGACTAAACTTTTTCTGTTATTTACATTAGGTCGCTAGATGAGAAGAAAGCGTCTTACGACTAGAAAATCTCCATAACAACCTGCATTTTCAGGATAGGAGCTAGAAGAAACGTAACAAACTTCCGACAATCATATTTAACATCTATGTGGAATAGATACATAGGTTATAACTATCTAATTCATTAAAGCCTAAGTTAGTCCACAAACTGAAGGTTGGTTGGATCCTCCCGAACGAAGCATAATAAACCATTGTGTCAGAGGAAGGAAGATCAGCTCCTTTTCACTGGGACCTGCAGTTTAACTTGGAATCCGAACCACTGAACGTCCTGACATAGTTCGTATGTTCAAACACAACTCTTAAAAATTCCTTGTCCTACTGAGATTTGAACCCTGGTCCGGACCTTAAACTTGTGAAAGCAACTGTCAGACCGTTAATTTAATCCTTAATGACAAAAACTTAAATATCCGAACTAACACAACTGGTTCTTTTTTCTCATGTTGTGTTGAAAGTTATTGGTGCTGGATCGCATGCTGATGCTATTTTCTTGTTTTATTTTCAGAAAACACTCTGCATTGCATCACAGTGACCTTTCAACGAAGATCCGATCATACGGAATATTACAGCAGATTTGTAAACGGATCCGAAATTCCTAATTTTACACCGAGCGTGGTGGGTGAGCGGTTAACGCTTTCGCCTCGCATTCGGGATGACGCCGGTTCGAATCCCAGTCCAGGGATCCAAATTTGGGTTTTAAATGGCTTCCCAAAATCGGGGAGCTTCCTTCAACAGGCCATTGATGAATTCCTTCGCGTTCCTTGTCCCCAATCCCATCCCGCTTCTAATGCCCTCGACGTCGACGAAGCGCAAAGCCGTAAGTAAAAAAAAAAAGTCTAATTTTACTTTCACAGAATGGTGGTGATGAAACTCCTTTTATATCGCGCATGGGGATTGTGATAGGAACGCTTTTATTCTTAATTTTTTAAAATGATCTTAGATAAGAGGCTTGTCATCAAAAATTACCTTTTAGAATTGATGGCACATTTGCCTTTTACGTGTCGAATTCTGAAAAAATCCTGTCCTAATTAATTATGTTTCAAAAAGCGGAGCTCTTATTATTAAAACTGATACCTCATTTATCGATTTTGATTTTGTATGACTCGTCGCAAGAAAAAAAAAACCTTTAAGGAAATAACGATAATTTTCTCTTTTAAGGACAAAAAACTTTCTTTTCTGTATTTAATATATAAATCGGACTCTTTAATTTTAAAAATAAAACTTCGTTTATCGATTTGGATCAGGTATGAACGAAAATACTCTTAAGTGACTCGTTGCAAAAAAAAAAAACCTTTTAGAAATGTGTGTTACAGGGCATTGAAAGGACATAGAGGACAGTACATCAACATGTAATGTGCTTAACACGGAATATGTATTAACCTATCATAGGTACATAATATAACTATTACCGTGCTCTCATCTGTATATAACGAAATAATATTTGTGCTCACATATCATATCGTTTCTTTAGACAGACTGCGGTGTATTAATTTAAACCACATGACAGGAGGCGTCCCGAATGTGTTTCCTCGCCAGAAATAATCTTGGTGAGTAGGAAAAGTGGCTTCAAAAGATTAACAGGTTTTTAATTTACGGACCTAAGGAACTCGATATGAGTAAATATACTCATAAAACTGTGATATACTGCAACTGACGTCATGGAGTGGGGAGTTAACGCGAAGTCCTAAACCGACGGCAGCGATTCCGGGAGTTAATAAAACACGTCTTTAATATTTCTTGAGGCTGGAGCAAATTCTCAAAATTCTAGAGAGAGATGGCCGTTTTAATCAGGGCTCTGCTGCCGCTAGGACATAATCCCACCGAGCTCGGTGGGCGAACGGTAATACCTGTACCTGGCGTTGAGGGAGGGGAGTTCGAATCCCTGTCGTGTCATCCACGGTTTCTCGAAATCACTCCAGGTGAATGCCTGAATGGTTCCTTTAAATGTAATTTTTTATATTTCTTCCCAGTGTGTTGTCCCCAGTCTATTCCCGCATCTAATGATATCAACAACTTCAAGAATGTACCGTGATGTGGCCTAGTGTCTGTCATTTTTCTTACTACCAGGATGTTTATTCCTGTGTAATCGTTTGCCTCTTCTTTAACTAGTGTGTGCAAAAACTACAATATCACAAGCAAATCAGCAGGACAAGTGGTGATGAGGCATGGAAAGAGATTGGTGGAAGAATTAAAAAGAATACATGGAAGGGTAAAGATGACCATGCCCACAATCTGGCACTCGATTTGAGGCACAAGGGTGTTCTTTATTTTTGGGTGTCAGTGATTGGAATGAGTTACCAAGAGAAATAATGAATAATTTACAAAAACGTTGAAAGAATTTAAAGTTACAATTTGTAGAGGGCAAATGTGGATGGGTGCAGGAAAGGTGGAAGATGGGTTTGTAGGGAAATTGCCACCGGATTGCAATTTAATTTAATTAAAAAATGTGGAATTTATTTAAAGAATTGCAGATATGAATCTACAAGGGTTAAGAATAAAATTTACACCCTTCGAGGCCTCCACTGTATAGCGCTGTTGAATTTTCGAGACGTATTTTTGTGTCCTGACGAATTCTCTGCCAGGTAACATGTACCCGGGTCCACATTTCATTCATACGGACCACCCGAGAATCTAACAGTACAAATTTAGAGAGGTAATATACCAGACATCTTGACGTTTATCGAAGGTTCATGCCAATCATGAAGCCATATCTGTTGTGTTGTGAAGAATGCTTGAAGATCCCGGTAACATCTTTTCGGATACTATCACATCAGATCACAACGTCAGAAATGATCTGAAGGCAGAGCATCACTGCTCACAATCGTCGCATAAATGTGCTACCACCATGGACTGGAAAGACACGAAGGGGCTATATCTTGTTCACTCTGAACTGGCGCCTCAAGGTCATATTCTCCTGGCCCCGCTCCTCACCTCACCAACAGCTGTGCGTTGCGTCTAGGCAGGCGATTGGTAAGTTTCCCCATCGCACGTAGTGAAAGGGCAGCGGAGTGGGGATAGATCAGATTGACCTTGAGCCGCCTCTGGTAACTGAACGGACTATAGGTTCAAATGTTGGAGCTGGTGCATCAGCCGTCCATACTGCGATTTGCTGTAGTTCTCTCGGGCTTCAACACAATGATCTTGTGTCCAGGAATATATTATTGCATACTTATAAAATTGATTTCCTCATTTTTTATTTCCTCTTCTCATTGGGATAAATATTACTTCTTTTTTATCCTATTCCTTTTTTGTAATGTTTGCAGATTCACGTGGAGTGAGCCATTGCGATATTAACAACTTTAATTTTGTAATCCAAAGAAAGCTGGTCTACCTCTCTTCTTTTTTTTTTCTTCTTCCAATTCATAATCATCTGATGAGTTATGGTCTTTGACTTTTTCAAAAGGTTTCTCTTCACAATTTTCATGAGCAGGTTCTTCATCGATCACGAGTATTTTTATCAGCCAGCATGTCCATACAAAGTTAGTAAATTTCTTCACCCATCAACATTTCTTCATGAGAAATTGAAGTTGAAGATTCCGAAGTAATCAAATTATTTTTTGCAACGAAGCTTTCATAATGAACAACCGCATCTTTCAACTTCGACATTTAACTGTATAATGAATCTTCACTGGTTTCATCTGCAGCTTCTGATACTTTCGCCATTTCTTTATCAACAGGTATCTCAATTCACAATGTTTTAAAAATTCTGGTAATGTTTCACAGTACAGAACGCTCGAATCTCTGCGAAAGTCAAGAATGAACTAGCAGATTAGTTAGAGTTTCTAGAGGAATGACAATAGTAATTAAAGTTTTAATTTACCTCCATTTAAAATGCGTTTGAAATTAACCATCTTTTAAAAATTAAATATTGTCTTTAATTCAAATTTTAATTAGCTGTAACAGTCATTTCATAAATAAAAAATAATAATTATGATATAATATTTTATTTAATACTGATAATACTTATTTAAAAGTTGTTAAAATTTTTTTTAAAAAGTTACCCAAGGTAGCATCGAACCCGGATTGCCTGCTCAGCTATCGAGGTCCCGACAGACTTAGCCATTTCGCTATGCGGGCGTGACGCAAAAACCGACCAATATACGCAGCGTGCGTAAACCTTTAGACCTCGGAATCTTCTGGCTAGTGCGCTTTATTGCTTTACTAGGTGGACACCCTTAAAGTATACTACTACCCTACGAAGTCTAATCCCGAACTGAATTTCCGAGACCGTAAGGTCCCCTTATAAGATCTGCACACATCTTCCGGCCGTGTCTGATTCGAGCCGAAACAGATCTTCCAACCACGAGGCAGTTCGGCGCATTTACGATTAACGCAGAAACCAGCAGACATAGTAACAAGAACGAAAGATATTTACTGAAACAACCATTTAAGTTCATCGACGAGTATCCTGGAACCACTTGGTTTAAAGCTTCATACTGATTGGATTGTTCTATAATTCTGGTATAATTTGTTTATCAATTTAATTTTGCATAATTTGAATAAATCGTCAATTATGTCTCCTAATGTAGATGGAAATTGTCCACGTTTAACTGTTAATTTAATTTTCGACCTAATTTTTTTTCACTGGTGATATTAGATCAAACTAGTTTAGATTAGATCAGCCAGTTAAAAGAATTAATTAATATTCAACAACGTAGATAAAAATTAAACGTCGTTTAGATGTGTTCTATAAAACAACGTAATTACTTGTTAAATTATATTAATGTAAAAAAAACCTAGTTAATATTTTATGAGGAATCGCATATTAACAAATAATACTATTCTGCTATAAACTTTCTGTTTTAAAAAATCTCTTTTTGTATTTCCGTGGAAACCAATTCTTCGAGCTCTGTGTTGGTGGCTGCCAGCAAATCACTAAATTAGCATTGTGCCTGTTGAAAAGCTTCATTACATTATTCTATAATACAAAGCGTACTCGACAAAAGCACAAAATCAACGGTTTAAATGTCCGCTAGCGAGAGACGTGAAAAATTGTATCGCTTTGTATGTTCCAACAGCGCCCGGCGGGCACGGAAAAATATTTCAGCCGGATCGCTGCCACACCAGCATGACGAAAAAAGGAATAAAATATAATTCTCGGTTTACTTATACGTACTGTTCACTGTAAAGTTTCATAATAGCTTCAAGAATTACCTAAACTGTATTCCTCAATAAATTTAGTAGAAATATGTTTCTCCATCGAGTGTCCACTAGTATGCATGTATTATGTCTACAACAATCACGGAGGCAATCAAAGGACGATACAGTTTCGTCTCATAATCTTCGTGTGGGAAGGACCTAACGGAAATAGCATTAGAGCTCTTCATAAATGAAATTATTTCTTTTCGTTTGATATCCGTTTTAATCTCCACATACAATCTCCTAATTTTCAGGCTGTATTTGAGGGTGTGTTTTTTAATAGGTATAACCTGTTCTTCATTGGTCAAAGATGCTTGATACACGATCTCTACCAGAAGTTACACATTATACCAAAGACGAACTCTCCATTAAGCTTAAAAATTCCTAACTATTTTACTGAAGTTATTTTTTGGCTAAAACATATTAATTACACAGGCCTGCATTTTTTTCCCGTTGTATTATCTTTTTCAAATAATTGTGATGGATTCCTATGTATTTCTGTGCGCTGAATCAAAAAATGACCTTAGATTTCCTCCATCGCGTCATAATATTTTATAAATCGCAATCTGTTAAAAGTGTCATGTATCAAAAGAAATCAAGAACGTAAGACGTACTGTCAGATTTAAATACATATGAAATGCTGCCATCTGTTGGTTTACGATGAAAACAAGTCAATTTACAATTTATTCTCCAGAAATTTAAGTACGACGATCATAAGTGGCTCATGAGTGGTGATCTCAAAGTAATATCGATGATCCTTGCACAGCAAGGCGGGTACACAAAGTTTCCGTTTTTATGTGAGTGGGATAGCAGAGACAAGGAAAATCATTGGTAAAAGACAGAATGGCCAAATGACATTCACTGGAACCTGGAGTAAAAAATGTGCAGCAAGAAACTCTCATAGTGTCGACGAAAGTTCTCTTTCCACCCTTACACATCAAATTAGGCTTGAGGAAGCAATTTGCGAAAGCCTAACCAAAAGATGATAAATGTTTCCAGTACATTTGTAGCAAATGTCCAGCTTTGTCAACCTCAAATCTAAAAGAGGGTATCTCTTCGGGTCCAGACATTTGAAAACTTTGTAATGATGGAAATTTTGAAAAAGAAATGGAAGTTGCTGAAAAAGAAGCCTGGTTCGCCTTTAAATTCGTAGTAACCAAGTTTCTGGGCAACAAGAAGGATCCTAATTTCAAGTCTATCGTTGAGAAAATGCTGCAGAAGTATGTTCCACGAGTTTGAAGGTTCATTTCCCACATGCACATTTCAACTACTTTCCTGAAAGTGTGGGTGCGGTTAGTGAAGAAATGGGTGAGATATTTCGTCAGGACATGAAAGGCATGGAAAAGTGTTACCAAGGCAGAAGCCATGCTAATGACGGTGGACTATTGCTGGATGTTGCATCGAGATGATCCCAGAAGTGTATATCCACGGAAAAGTCTGATATCAACCATGGCTGGTACCAAGAGACGTCGACACAACGACTAAAATGGTGAATGTTCTATTTTCTAATTTCTATTGTATTTCTATATTATATTGTTTATTATAAGTAACAAAATAATATGTTTTGTAGGAAACAATCCTATTTAAATCTGTCATTCAGTCTCATATTTGTGATATTTTTCGTCACATGCCAAATCTTGTTCAATGCTAATTGCAAAAAATTCTGACGTGATGAAACAGAACTAAGGTCATTTTCGAGTTCAGCGCACCAAGATACATGGGAATCAATCATCAAAAGTTAAAAAACAGAACCATCGTAGGCTAGTGTTATTTCTCTCAAATATCACTACTTAAGGAAGGACCGCACTAGGCCATTTACGTATTATCCATAACTGCGTCCATATATCTTCATTTGGTACAGCTAAATGGATACAGAACTACAGGTACTAAGCCTTCATGTTATTATCCATCTCTAAATTAATTTACCGAGTATACACTGTTACATAAGTAGTTTCTTAACATATGATTACACTTCTTTTTTTCTGTTGATTTTGCCGTACCAAATTCCTACATTACTTTTTAAATCTTATTACATTAAAGGTTGAAAACATTTGGGCGAGAGAAAACTATTTACATTATTTTATTATATCATTTTTTAAGTAGCCACTGTGTTTACTAACTACAGCGTTCATAAAAAATGTTTATAACTTAAAGATCTCAGCAAAACGGATTACAGATTCTGTTAACATTGATGTTTACATTTTGCTCTTCGAAACTTTTGGCTAATTTTCACGTAGTTTTAAGAAACTTAGATTACTTATTTCTTAAATTTCCTGAAATATAAGTAAAACTTAAATAAAATCTCTGGTTTTAAATTTACGGCCAGAAGCTGGTTAATTATGATGTATTTATAATGTATTATATTTCAAACGACCATTCGTTTAATTCCCTCCTCTGCTGCTACCGAATCTTTGCAGTCCAAATAAACATGTAACTAACATTAGTGTAGTTTAGTAAATTATCTTGCTTTTACATGTCATATATGTTCACAGCTGGCTACACATTACGAGACAGAAAGAGATCTGATGAAATCCTTAAAGACCTCAAAGTAAAATCTATTCTTCAAACTGTGCAAACCTACAGAACATCTCGGACAGACCATGTACTAAGGATGAAGACGGACCGGATCCCACGAAATATACTCAAATACCATCCCCGAGGCAGGAGAGATGTAGGAAGATCACCAAGAAGATGGATTGAGACCGTAACAGGCCACCAGGCCTAATACTGGATAGGAAGAAGAAGAAGAAGGTATGTTCGCTACAATAAAAAGCTTTTTCTGAAAATAATTTCGTGTTCTCTGAAAATGATTCGGCAATAATTTAAAATTTTGCAGTACTACAAACAAAAATTATAATCATTCTCTCAACCAGCAGGTGATCTGGCCACTCGCTAGGTTCGTATTTTGAAAAACTGATTTCATGTTCTGGTCCTTTCAGTCTGATACGAACTTTTTTATTTATGTTTTTCAGAAGTCTGTTCAGATGAATGCCGGGTTGGTGTCTTAACACGTACCACAAGACGTCTGTTTCCCGTTTCCTTATAAGCAGCTATTACAAGGTTTCACTCATTGTATCGATATCAACGAACGCCGAAATCAGATCATATCAATCAATACTTTGACAGTAAAGCGATGTTGGAATAAATTATGTGACACAAATCAGGTGCTCTGTATAAACTTATCAAAGTTGAAACGTTTGCGTTGAAATAGACAGAACTCCAAGTAAATGAATTGGGTTAAAAAACTTAGGTCAGACCTTTGCTTGACTATGGTGATGTAGTATGGGACCCACAGTTCATACAGGAGTTGGAGGGGGTGCAAAGAAGGGCTGCTAGATTTGTCTCTGGAAACTGTCGTAGAACCAATCAATAACGGATATGATAACAGAGCTGCAATGGGATTCATTGGAAGACAGGAGAAGGGAGATCAGAGTCATGGGAATGGACAAGGCGTGTGTTGGTGATGAGGCGTGGTTAGGATATTGGTGTAAGAATTAAAAGTAATGCATGGAACGGAAGAGATGACCATAACCACAAGCTGGCACTCGATTTCAGGCAAAAGGGTGCGGGAAGATGTTCTTTCATAGGTAAGTGGGGTCAGGGATTGGAATAAGTTACCAAGAGAATTGATGAGTAATTTACGAAAATCGGTAAAGTTATTTAAAATTGAAATTTTAGAGGGAAAATGTAGGTGGGTGTAGAAAAGTGGGAAGAGGTGTGTGTAGGGAAATTTCCACTGGAGCGTGCGCTCCATCGCAATTAAATTAAATTAAATATTCTTAGAACTATTTTTATCGGCTTGCAGTGGCTGCAGCGTCTTTTATTGGCATAGTCCAAACAATTTATTACTATTTTCTATTCTAAGCAAAGTGAGTAGAGTTTTTTATCCGGCATATCGGTCATTTTCATTTCGACTCTCAAAATAATAATAATAAAAAAACACCGGAACCTTATATTACGTCTACAGTAAATCAAGTAATGTTTTCGACGTGACCTAACTTCCTTTTTCTGTTGACTTGATTACATACCAGGTAGTGTCTGTTAGACTGTCATAACACATTTAGGTGTGTTGTAGTCAAAAATATTTTCATACGTCTCCGTGCTTTGCTTTAAGTATACGGAAATTACGTAAATAGGTAGAATTAATGAAAACTGTAAGTCAAAACATAAGAACTTGAGCCTAATTACTACTTTTGAGCAGCGGTCGACTATGAGGACATCACTTGATGTCGAAATAAATGTAAATCTGCGACACAGAAGTCTTGCTACGTCGAAGATCCAGAAAGAAGAGTCTGGTTCCTCTACTCATAGATTATGTGTTATTGAACACGTATTCGTTGCTGTGATTAGTAATTTTTTAATTGCTCATGAACGGGACGGAATGAATAGTTCTTTCATTTGCGTAAGACACAAAGCAAACGATGGGTCTACAGTTTTTTTTTGTAACAAGTTGAAACTGACATACAGTATTCATTGACAATATGACAGTCCGGAGATATATTCATCGAATATCAAGGATGACTTAAAGTTTGATTCACAATGTTGAATAACTTTATTATTCATGCTACCTAGTGAACCTGTAATTGTGTGCTTGAGAATGCTATGTTCAAACACAAAATGTCGTACATGGTGACGGCTATCATGTGAATTTTCATCTGCTCCTTCGGCAACTGAATCGATGTTGGCGGATCGTCTGATGAGTTACGGATTAAAATGTGCTTTCGAGCGTTCTTGTACTCCACTGTGATGTCTGTTACACTCTACCGCATGCCTGCTAAAGAAACTTCTTGGTGTTCGTACTGTTAGACCGGAGCAGAATGATAATGGTTCTTACCACAAGAGGAATAACGCACTCAAGTTGCTAACAGAATAGTCTCGTATTTCACTAAAATTAGACTTCTAGCAATCCAATTTCTCAATACAGAACCATCTTTTATAGCTAATCCAGCTGTTTTTTTCCCAGTGTTTAGGCTATTGGTAGACATTTACCATTTCCCGTTTTCATTTCGTCGTTCGTTATGCCAAGAACAGCAGTTGGTCAATGACTTCACAGCTTTATGTTGAGGTGAACTCGTGCCATTCATGAGGTTCAAACAGGAATCTCCTGGCTCTAAAGACCACTCTCGAAAGTGTTTGAAGCGGAATTAGATTGCTCACTTCAACACGGGGTTGGAATCTGAGGAAGTCAGTTCCAGAAGTCACTTTTCCATGGAACTGCGTTGTCTTCAAATCCCAGATACCAACGGCAGTTTGGACTAATTTGTGCTTCATAATGATGACTGGTTGCCTCAGTTCCTTTGTCTGATGGATGGAACAAGTGAATTAAGTAAATGGTGCGGAAGAAATAAGTACTGGTAGAAAACAGTAACTAGCAGCTGAGACCCATCAGATTCATTTCCTCCTTCGTCTCATTGATGCAACATATGCCAGCGGACCTCCGTGGGGAGAGACATCTGTCGTTTAGGCTGCCATATGTCAACCCTAAATGATATTTTACGTAGCATTGCTCGATACAATTGCAAAGCTCACACATATTTAAATATACATACTTAAGAACAACTCAACCCCATGTAGCTACCGTACTGTTATTCGTAAACGAACAGCTCGTAAACGGTAAAAAGCGACGATAACGGAGCGGGATTAGTAATCTTAGTACTATAAAGATACACGATTCATACAATTCAGATGGAAAACACATCATTATCAGAGTTCTGGAGCACATAATCCTATAATGTCCAAATTAAACCTGTGATTCTCAAATTCCATGCAGTTACAATTCAAATAGTATTTACGCTGTTCAGTTAAAATTACCTCCATAAGTGATCTAGCTAACGATATTTAGACAGCATTATAAAATACTTCACTAAAGCTCATTACAGAATTTAAACCCTTGTAAATGCTGAGTTTGTTTCTTGTACTTATGACTTTCACTAAGCTAGTCATCTAATGGTTCCCAATACAACAGCTGTATATGTTATCTTCTACATTTCAATAATTAGGTACAGTGGACGAGACGTTGACTGAAACGGTAGATAGATATCCTCTTATTATAGAATGCGGTGACTTTATTCTTCAAAATATGGTGAAATATATAAATTTTGATTGAGACAGGAAATATTTTGAATATTACTAGCGTTACAATACGTAAAAACAAATAAGATACACTAAACTGATGAATAAAATAGAGGGTTGCATATATATTTTGGTCATATGCCGACAAGTACTGAGAGTGAACAATAATTTGTTGATACAAATTACTTTATAAGAAGGTTTGACTTCCACTAGTAGGCAAAGAAACAACTAGTCAACAGCCGCAAATGGAGTCGGGATAGCTAACAAGAATTTCTTAAATACCGTGTTCCGGTGAAGAACATGGAATGTGTTTAGCAGGACGAACGTTGTTTGCCGACCTAGGCTGCCTGACCATCCCCATGATTTTTTTCGTTAAATTTCAGATTGTTTCACCGTGTCTAAGCGACGTAGGACCACTTAATGCCCAGTTACCTTACTCAACAGGATCTCAGGGAAGACCCCGAAACAGGAATTTCTCCCACTACAGTGTGAGATGGCTAAGTTACACAAGAAATCTGTTGTGATTTGGGGGTGGATTTATAACAACGCCCAATTTAATCCCTAATTGATAACTTGAACTTCCGTCCATCGCTGCGCAGAATTAAGACTTTTCTGCTTCTAAGTCTCCTCAGTAGGAAAAAGTTATACTTCTGGATCTTTCCAAGAGGCGAATCAAGATTTCTTATAACCCTCTCGAGATGTAGGAATCAACACTTCTGGATCTACAGAGCTGCAGAAGTTAATGAAGCATCGCTTAACTCGTGGGAGAGATTGGGAGCTACATACATCGATATTGTTTTCGAAATTGGAAAGAGTGAGTTCTTCACATCGATCTTGTGGAGTAGCTAGGAGGAATAGACTGCTGGCGAGTCAGAAACTGGACATAACAAGAGACAGCGGCTATTGTAATTAAATTTCTTGATGGTCCCAGTGGCATCAAACTAGGACGTCAGCTGGCTGTTAAAACAATGAACATTTTTACAAACCAACTGTGAGCTTTTTGTGCTATAAAGCCTAGCCAGTAACGATTATGTGCTGATCTTATATTAGAAAAGATCGGTGAACAACATAGTGTCCCACTTGGTAGATGCCTGGGGATCTACTACCTTATAAACAATTTATTAATTACAACAAAATAAATGATTGTGGGTGGGATTCTCTTCCGAAATGGTCCTTCACATTAGTACAAGTCAAACAAATATTCAAAAGGAACATCTTGATTTTATTAATCTTGATACATAAAAAACAAAATTTATTTGACGAAACAATTACTATAATGGATAAATGGTTGTTCCCTCTCAGGTAATGGAATTTACAGTTCATAGGTTCTTAAATTTTGGAGCTCGTTGTGGTCACTCTGTAGATGATTGCGTAGGAGATACCGTAGTGTTGAGCAGCGCAGGCAACGCGGAGAGTCGTGTTGGCGATGGGAGCTGCGTCGAACCGATAGTGCGTGTTTTCGCCAGGCCCCAGGTAGTCTCTTCAGCTGAGCCAAGGGTGGACCGGACGTCTGTTGTCCATCATCTCCAACAGCCGCGATGTCCCAGAAGGCCCAGAGAGCTGTCATCCCCAGCCGAGCCTTCCGCGTCCAGTCAACTCGCCGAAAATCAAGTGTCCGTCCACTCTTCGCCTGCTCGTCACCTCGTTGACAGGCCTTCCTTCATCTCCGATTGGCCGAACATATAACAAGCATCAACAAATTATTATCAACCAGCGGGAGCGAATTCCATTGGATGGAATATTTACCACCACTTCCGACACTTCCTTGGGAGGTTATCCCCTCCAGGCTGTCTCCTTTCGGCTCTTCTCATTGGCTACAAACAAACAGTTTATTGTTAACTAATGTTTCTTGGCCAGCGACGTCTGCAAGGCGGCTGACAGCTCAGCACTGCAACAGTTTAATATTGGGGTTTGAAAGGAGTCTTTCATTCTTCAAATGTCCAGACAGACTAGCTCACAATGTCACACTGTGTCCATTGTTTTAAACAAACTCTCATTATACTCGAGAGCCTCTCCATCATTTCAGTAAATTAATGACGAACACATTAGGTAACACAAGGGAAGTCTGACCCTTTGGACGTCGACTTGACTATCCAAAAGTACATTCTTTTTTACGCACTCTCTTGTCGACGGAATTACAACCATTATCCTTTCTAACATTTGACAAGTAAAAGTATTAAATATTCCTTGCGATAACCATGTCGATCGAGAACCACATTCAAATCAAACGAACTTATGGAAATTAAATACACTATGGCAATAAAATAATTGAATCTAACAACAACATTTCTTGTTACTGATAAACAATGGAATTTACAGATTGGGACATCTCAAACAGTATTAAATTCAAGTCTGTTTCAACGATAATAAGGACATTATTATGAACATACTTCTTGCGGCTTTACAAAACATTTTCCTTAACTTGAGGCTACATTGCCTCTCAGTTTATTATCAAAATATTACGTGGATGGCTTTTTCTCAAGGGAGCTAACCACACCGCATTTCCTATAGCGATGGTAGTATGATATTGAATGCAGAATTATACGTACGTTAGGCGCAAATTATGGA